>CM033434.1:44895332-45540737 GCA_019425775.1 Rafetus swinhoei | reverse complement strand
ATTTGGGAAGGTCTCCAGTCTGGGGCTGTACAGAGCCCCTAGTTTGAGCAATTCGCCCTGAGCGGACGCCCTCAGCTGTGCCCAGACCCGGCCCGGCCCATCACAGGTTCCCAGGCCCCCCGGAATCAGGAGCCAAACTCGACCCACTTAGCGTTGGGTATGTGCTCTGTTTATTGCAGGGATTAGTGCTGGAGCCTTTGGAGGACGCGTTTCCAAGCTCAGCTGTGGGCGGGAGAGCTACAGTCCAGCTTTCTGGCGAAGGCGAGCTGAGAAGCTGCATTTACACGGTGACTCCAGGGCCCGGGGGTTTACAGAAAACACCAAGCGTCGTAGGACTCACGATCCAGCCCCACAAGTTGGCAACACAGAAACAGGAGCAGAGACTGTCGTCCGACAGGCGGGGGGGTGAGCGCATAGGCTGAAGGGTGTCTCCATCTGACGGGCGGGGCGACGGGTGTCCCCGTCCGACAAGCGTCCCTTTCTGACAGGCAGGGTGAAGGGTGTCTCCATACGGCAGGCGGGGTCCCAGCGCACAGGCTGAAGGGTGGCTCCATCCAACAGGCAGGGGCCAAGCACACAGGCCGAAGGGTGTCTCTGTCCAACAGGCGGTGGACAAGCACACAGGCCGAAGGGTGTCTCTGTGACAGGCGGGGACCCAGCGCACAGGCTGAAGGGTGTCTCTGTCCAACAGGCGGGTGAAGGGTGTCTCCGTCCAACAGGCAGGGGCCCAGCGTACAGGCCAAAGGGTGTCTCCGTCTGACAGGCAGGGGCCTAGTGCACAGGGTGTCTCTGTCCGAAAGGCAGGTGAAGGGTGTCTCCGTCCAACAGGCAGGGGCCCAGCGCACAGGCCAAAGGGTGTCTCCGTCTGACAGGCGGGGGTCCCAGCGCACAGGCTGAAGGGTGTCTCCGTCTGACAGGCGGGGGCCCAGTGCACAGGGTGTCTCTGTCCGAAAGGCAGGTGAAGGGTGTCTCCGTCCAACAGGCAGGGGCCCAGCGCACAGGCCAAAGGGTGTCTCCGTCTGACAGGCGGGGGCCCAGTGCACAGGGTGTCTCTGTCCAAAAGGTGGGTGAAGGGTGTCTCCGTCCAACAGGCAGGGGCCCAGCGCACAGGCCAAAGGGTGTCTCCGTCCAACAGGCAGGGGCCCAGCGTACAGGCCAAAGGGTGTCTCCGTCTGACAGGCGGGGGCCCAGTGCACAGGGTGTCTCTGTCCAAAAGGTGGGTGAAGGGTGTCTCCGTCCAACAGGCAGGGGCCCAGCGCACAGGCCAAAGGGTGTCTCCGTCTGACAGGCGGGGGTCCCAGCGCACAGGCTGAAGGGTGTCTCCAACAGGCAGGGGCCCAGTGCACAGGGTGTCTCTGTCCAAAAGGTGGGTGAAGGGTGTCTCCGTCCAACAGGCAGGGGCCCAGCGCACAGGCCAAAGGGTGTCTCCGTCTGACAGGCGGGGGTCCCAGCGCACAGGCTGAAGGGTGTCTCCAACAGGCAGGGGCCCAGCGCACAGGCTGAAGGGTGACTCCAACAGGCGGGGGCTCAGCGCACAGGGTGTCTCCGGGTGCCCTCACTTTTGCTGCAGCCAGCGCAGGCCGCGCAAGGCAGCCCCAGGGCAGCGGTGAGCTCTAGGCGGCAGGCACGCTAGAAACATGGTTAGCTCAGCGACAGTGGCCCAGTGTGCGCTAGGAAGAGGCCCAGGGCAGATGGCTGCTGGCACTCTCAAACTGTCTGCGGCTGCCGGCCTGGCCTGGCTCCCCCCGCACTGGGGCAGGGTGGACCGTGTCCCTGTACATAACCCCCTCACACCCAGGGCCCAGGCGCCTGCCCTCTGATCTCCCCAGGCTGAGCAGGGTCAGTCCAGCTGCAGGGGGATGCACGCCAGCCCCAGCAGCTCCTCCTGGCGGGCATGGCCCGGCACCAGCTGTGCAGCCGGGAGGAGACAGCCCCATTTCCAAGGCAGGCCTGCGCTGAGGCCGACAGGCTCCGGCTCTCTCTCGCAGCCCCGGGTCGCTCTGCCCGCGTGGAGCCGGACCTCGGGGCTCTGCTCTGCCGGGGAGCCAGGGGAGCCGCCCCGCCAGAGCGGCGGAAATTCATCCTGTCCGTGGCGGGAGAGGCCGCCCCGGCCCCCAGAGCCCCGGCGCCAGAGAGATTTCCTGCGCTCGCCCCTCTGGGCCCCGGGCCAGCAGGCAAGGCCCCCGGGGGCGCTTGGCAGAGCGCTGACGTCCTTCGGGCCCGGGAGGTGGCAGGCGTGACACGGCAGGGGAGCCGGGGCGGTGGAGGCCACACGACGACAGGCAGCGGGACATGGTGGCGACACGGAGGGCAGGGCCACGCTTCCTTCCTGCGGAGCCCTACCGGCCTGCGGCAGGAGAGAGCCGGAGTGGGCGGGGTGAACCCAAAGCACGGGCCCCCCCCAGAGCCACTCGGGGTGCCTGGCCTGGGCCCAGCTGTCATGGGCCCTCCCCTGGCACATCAGCCTCTCCGCTGACCCGCACCGCCCATGGCCGGGCCGACGGGGCCAGGACCCTCCCACTTTTCGCAGGCCGTACGGTCCAGCGAAGGGGGAGAGGCAGTGACAAGCGAGCAGGAAGCAGGGTGAGGGACACAGGCGGGGTGTGGGCGGGGCGAGGGTGGGGATGGGGAGGGCGGGGCGAGGGGGCACAGGCGGAGCAAGGGTGGGGTGAGGGCAGGGACTCGGAGGCACAGGCGGTATGTGGCTGGGACTCGGGGGCTTCGGTGGGGCTCAGGGGCCACAGGTGGTGCGAGTGCAGGGCTCGGGGGCACAGGCCGTGCGGGGGCAGGGCTCGGGGGCACAGGCCGTGCGGGGGCAGGGCTCGGGGGCACAGGCCGTGCGGGGCCGGGCTCGGGGGCACAGGCCATGCGGGGCCGGGGCTCTGGCCCCCACACTTTAGGGCACTTCCTGTCCTTGCCCCCGGCCTGGGTGCAACAGGGGCGCAAGCCGCAGGCGGGGATCCCCCTCCAGAGGGTGGGTCCCCTGGCCCAGCCAGCACCCGCCAGGGGGGCTGTCTCTGCTGCTGCCGCCGCGCTGCCCGGGGAGGGGGGCGCTACTCACACAGCGTGCCGTACAGCAGCCACATGACCTTGGCGCAGTTATCCAGCAGGGCTTTGGGCCGCACGGCCTTCCGGCTGCTCCCCGCATCGGTGGACAGCGCCTGCTCCATCACATCCCAGACCAGTGCGTTCACGTTGCCCTGCAGAGACAGCCCCAAGGGGGTAAACAGCCCGCTCCCTGCCTGCTGCCTCCGGCTGCCCAAACAAGCCGCTGGCGCGCCGGGTGGGACAGCCCCAGCACTGTCTGCTCTTGCGGCCGCCTCCTGACGTGGCAGTGGCAGGCCCCTCCTGGCGTGGCAGGCCCCTTTCCCGTCTCGCCAGGAGCCCAGCGCCCGTCACTGGCGGCAGAGCCAGGCCAGGTGCACACAGAGGGATGCCAGCCCAGCCCCCGCCTGGGGGAGCCATTGGTGGTTGAGTGGCCAAATGTGCGTGAGACGCAGGTTCGATTCCTGGGCAAAGCCACAGCTGGGCCCTGGCACGCACCCTGGCTCGCCTAGGAAACACCTCAAGCTCCTCCCTAACAGCCATTAAAATCCAGACACACTACACAGCTTAGTCCCAGGGGGGTGCCGTGTCCGTCGGTAGCGGCAAAGCCAGGGAGGAGTCCCAGGGCACCTGGGCAGCGCTTTCAGCATCAGCTGTTACCCTGAAATGCGCATGCCCTGACACAGCCGTCAGGTGCCTCGCTGCTTAGGTACCGGGAGAGAATTTTCTGCCATACTGGAGGTGATCTGGGTACAGGATTCCTGGATTATGACAGTCCCGTAAGAGAGGCCTCCTCCACCCTTCTCTCCTGCACAGACATGCACCCAAAGGAGGGAAGGACAATCACAGAGTTGTCTACATCAGGGTGCTCAGCTCATAGGAGCTGAGGGTTTCTACTAAAGCAGTCTGCTAGGTTCAGAGTTAACCCATCATTAGGGTTCAGAGTTAACGCCACATTGTGCTGGCTCTGCACCGTTCACACCTCGTTGCAAAGTGTTGGAGGCCTGTCACTTTGGCATGACTGATGCCACCAACTGCTTGACGGTCACACAGGAGGACCCCAAAGCTACAAACCACGTCGCCCCGCACAAATATGCGGCCCCCCCTCTGGAGCAGAGTGAGCTGCGAGCTGGCGGCGATGGCAGCACTGCGAGAGGGGAAAACAGTGACGTGGCAGGGGGAAATTCCGAGAGTGCAGGAGACAGGCGCCCACGCTGGAATTTAGCCACGACCCTGGGGCCCCGGCCTGTTCTGGGCACTCTGCATATAAATCTGAGCAACAGGACACGTCTGGCTCGTGGCCAAAGACAGCAGCCTCAGGGATTTTTGCTCCATTTCCTACAGCCCACCCGGGACGGACAGGAAACAATTTGCAGAGGCAAGAGCAGGATCTGGCCAGGAACCATGGCCAGGGCAAGCCCCGGGGATTTTGAGAGGCAGGTGGGGGGGCTTTCCTTAGCTGAAGGCCCCCGGCCAGAGCAGCAGGCTGCTGTGTTAACAGGCGGGGGCGGGGGCCTCCTCAGCCAGCGGGCCACAAGCACAGAACCCGGCCCCCGCTCCGAGCAGGCCTCGCCCCGGGTGGGACAGAGCCAAGTTACGGCAGAGCAGCCCGGGAGGCCCATGAAAGGCTGGTCAGACTCCTGCAGGGAAAAGCAGGGGGAGAAACAGCCTGATGGAGGGGCCTGTAAGTTAAAAGATGCAGCTGCGGCCTCCCCAGCTCGCTCCTCAGCAGGGCCCCAGAGAGAAGGCAAAAGAAAAGAAAACTGCTGCATTGGCCGGGAATCGAACCCGGGCCTCCCGCGTGGCAGGCGAGAATTCTACCACTGAACCACCAATGCACAGGCTGCAGCAGCCCCTCGCAGCTGGCTGAAACCTTCAGTAAGCCAGGCAGCCACTCCCTGCTGCTTGAGCATCTTCTGCTCCTGCCATTGCCACGGGGCAAGAAGGGGCCAGCTCGGCAGCCAGACAGCAACCTGTGCAGACAGTGCCACAGTGGGGAGGATGCAAGCTGCCCCCTGCCCCTGGCATGATGCCCTTGCAAGCTCCGAGCTGCCCCCTGCGAGCTGCCCTCCTCTGCCCCTTGCAAGCTCCGAGCTGCCCCCTGCGAGCTGCCCTCCTCTGCCCCTTGCAAGCTCCGAGCTGCCCCCGCGAGCTGCCCTCCTCTGCCCCTTGCAAGCTCCGAGCTGCCCCCTGCGAGCTGCCCTCCTCTGCCCCTTGCAAGCTCCGATCTGCGGCGGGTGGGGATGCACCTGGCTGCACTGGGACCAGCTGACCGGCCCCCAGGGACAGTGAGGTCGAAGGGAACAGGCTGGGCCTGAAAGCTGGGGCAGGGGGAGCTGCTGGGGCCCAGGGGACGGTAAAGCCCAGCAGTGAGCAGCCGGTGGCAGCAGGCTCCCTCCCCAGGCACCCCAGGCCTGGCTCTCTCCCCGGCCTCTCACCGATTTCCAGGCTGCCCCCCACCCAAGCCCTGACTCCAGGGCCCGTTCCTGCCCTGGGTGCTGTTGCCATGAATGGTGCTGGACACAGCAGGGCCTGGGGACCGGGCGGGGGTGGGGCCCTGCCGCGCTAGGCGCTGTACAAACCAGCACTGTGGTGTGTGTCTGGGGGGGTGCTCAGGAGGGCCAGGTGCCAACCCCCCCACACAGTGTGCCTCGGGGAGCGCGTCACGTGCGGGATGCAGAGAGCCAGGCACGCAGCCCCCCGCCTTTGTGCAAGTCGGGGGTGTGCGTGGACAGGAGGCGCCCCTGGCGTGTGGCACAGGGGCACGGGCACGCAGGGCACCACGCTCGCCCATCACCCAGGGCACCCCCGCCTCTGCCCGCGCACAGCCCCGTGGGGGAGGGGAGCTCCCTTGCCAGGTGTCCGGGGCCCCGGGCAGTGATACAAACCCACCTGCAGCCCGTGGGGAAGGGGGGATCTGCTGCTCTCTGGGGTGCCAGAGAGCCCAGGCCCCTCTGATGGGAGCCAAGGGAGTGGGGTGAGGAGGGACTGAATGAATAACCCCCCCGGGGGCCTCCCATCCTGCCAGCCCAAGGGGGGGGGGCCTCCCCACCTGGTTGTAGCTCTCGTACTCCTCGGCCAGATGGTCAAAGAGGCGGCAGAGGTCCCGGGTGTACTCCCAGGACGGGTGCTTCTCCGGCAGCATGGCCCAGACCTTCTGCAGCACCTGCAAGTTGACGCTGAGCCACAGGTAGCGCAGGGACGGCTCGCCCACGCGCTGGCCCCGCTGCGGAGCACGAAGGACAGGGGTCACACTCGGGGGGCGGGGGTCCCTGAGGGACTGGGCCCCGGAGAGCGCCCGACAGCCCACCCCAGCCCTGCCCCTGCACCTGTCCCCAGCTGCCCTGCCTTCCCCGCTGCCCTGGGCCCCAGAGAGCACCCGACATCCCACCCCAGCCCTACCCTTGCACCTGTCCCCGGCTGCCCTGCTTTCCCCGCTGCCCTGGGCCCCAGAGAGCGCCCGACATCCCACCCCAGCCCTACCCTTGCACCTGTCCCCGGCTGCCCTGCCTTCCCCGCTGCCCTGGGCCCCAGAGAGCGCCCGACAGCCCACCCCAGCCCTGCCCCCGGCTGCTCTGCCTTCCCCGCTGCCCTGGCTGGTGCTCCCTTGGGCTCTGTGCTACTGTGAGCAGCTTGCCCCTAGCCCCTGGGGAAAGCCAGATCCAGCCCTGGCAGCTGCCCCCACACCCTAGCCCTGCCCCCAGAGCATTAGCAAAATCCACCTCCCCCACGTCTGCAAAAGTTCGATTGGGCCGCAAAGCGCCCCTCTCTCTCCGGCACTCGGACCTGGCATCCAGCCTCCGCAGCTGCTCCCTGCTGGGAACTGGGGCGAGCCGAGCCCCACTGCCGCTCCTGCGCATCCGCGGCTTGGCCACTCGGGGGAGCCTGGCCTCCGTGCACGGGGAGGGGGATTGCTGAGCGCCCCGCAGGAATAGCCCAATGCCCACGCCAGGGGGCAGAGGCCTCACGGATTAGAATCAGAGTCCCAGGCCTGGCAGGGACCCAGAGAGGCCACGTGGTCCAGGCCCCTGTCCTCCCAGCAGGACCAAGCACTGTCTAGAGCAGGGTGCTCCGGGGAGCTCCACCCATGGGCCCAAGGGCTCCGCGAGCAAATATTAACGGCAGTGGCACGAGCCTGTTACTTTGTTGCTCACATTCTGGCCGTGTTCTTGGAACAAGGACTATCTACGAGCCCTGCAAGACATGACACTAGAGTTCCAAAACTTTGTCTGTTGCTTGGGTACCTGCCGAATTAAAGCCTATTGTCTTATAAGGTTCCGCCACATTTTCAGGACCGTGTATGGGCTGAAAACGTTTGGGAAACCCTGATCTAGACCATCAGTCCAACCTGCTCTGAAATATCTCCAGGGATGGAGACTCCACAGCCTCCCCAGGCCACTTATCCCAGTGTTTAACCACCCAGACAGGCAGGAAGTGTTTCCTAATGTCCAACCTAAACCTGCCGGGCTGCAGTGTAAGCCCATTGCTGCTTGTTCTTAACCTCTCAGGATAGGACAATTTTTCTCCCACCTCCTCGTAACCCTTTCCCTCCGCCAGCGGAGAGGCAGAGAGGGATTTCTAACAAGCCACAGGCCGGGCCGGCCGCTCGAGAAGGCAAAGCCCTGGATGCCCACACATCCAGAAAGAGCACGGAGCCTCCAGCAGCTGGGACCCCGGGAGGGTAAGCGGCGCGAGGCTGGAAGCGAGCTCTGTGCACCTTACCAGGCTGGTAATATTGGTCGGCCTCAGAACCTCCTGGAAATGGACGTTCACGGTGTAGTTGATGGGGAAATAGTGTTTCTGCAAAGGCAAGAAAAAGAAAACCCTAGAGGGGAATGAAAAGGTTCTCTCCTCCCTGGATCCTCCCGGGCTGTGCCCCGAAGCAGCAACCGCCCCTGTTCCCTGCCTCGGCGGGGATGCCAGTTCCCTGCCAGGCACCTGGGCCGTGTCTTCGTGGGGTTAAACACTGAAAAACAAATGCGGGCTGTAACCCCAGGAACAGGTGTGTGGCCACCTAACGCCGTGGCACACGCCGCGGGCACGGGGACCTTGCTGCGCCAGAAGTGCAAGTCCCAACTGCTCGAGCGAAAGGAGAATCGTCAGGAGCCGCCTGCAGTCTAGGGCCTGTGACACACAGCTGAGCAGTTCTGACTCTGCCCGCTAGAAGGCAGCGTGGCGCCGAGGCACGAGTCAGCACAGCACCAGCTTGCCCGCCCGCCTGCAGGGCCGCCCCGCCCTCCCGGAGGTCTGGAAACAAGCACCGAAGAGTTTGCACTCGGCGTGTCTGCTCATGCCCCTGAATCCGGGCTTGGGAATGCCCCGGCAGGGACTTTGCCAGGCAGGGCCAACAGCAGCAGGGCTCAGCTCCGTAGAATGCCAGGGCTCCTAGCTGGCGGCTGAAATGGGCCGTGTGTGGGGCTGCCCGTCTGGGAAGTCCTGCTCCCCGAGAAGGGGAGATGACGCTGATGCCTCGACTCTCCCCCCCCCCATGCTATGGGCAGGGGCCGTGCTGTCGCCACACGTGGGCCTGGCCTAGGGAGCCCCATAGCGTGGCCGAGCCCCGAGGGACAGCCTTACCATGTACTGGAGCCGCCGCTGATAGGCCAGCTTGTCCTGCAGCGCCTGGATGACGGTACATTCCCTCTGCATGGCAGCCTCCAGCCCCAGGACAGCCGCCAGATCTGCAGACCCCCGCCAGGGGGGAAGAGAGGTGTCAGGCCCAGCGGGCGCAGGGGGCCAGGCCACCCCAGCTCACGCCACGGAGCGGAGCTCACCAGCGGGAGGGAGGGGGAGAGGGGGTGTTTCGAAGGGGGGAAGCTCTCCGGGCGAGAGGATTGGCCGTGCCCCACCGTTCAGAGTCCCTGGAACAAGGGGGAGAGTGGGGACAGCCCCGGACTGAGGCTAAGGGCCCGTCTGGGTCCCTGCACAGAGCCATGGCTCCCGCCTGCTGGGGCTATGGCCAGGGGGGCTGATCGCCAGCGTCGCCCTCCCGCCCCAGCTGGGAGCTCTTGGGAGCCAGGCTCAGCCCCCTGCCAGCCCCTCTGGTCACCCCGGATCTCCGGACGGAGCCATTCCTGGGGCCCCCGGCAGGCAGAGGAAGGGGCTGGCACAGCCAGGGGAGGCCTGGGGAAGGGAGCCTGTGGGGAGGGGGTTGATCCTGGCGCGCGCTAACCCGGACCCGGGCATGGGAGAGTGGGCGCCACGGTACTCACAGAGGACGGGCGCGTAGCCCAGCTGCATGCTGACGGCGTGTGTCCGGGCAGCGAGCGCCCCAGCAACCCGGCCTACATGGCCAAGGCGGCCTCAGCAGGAACAGCCCCCGCCGGGACGGGCCAGTGACGGCAGGGAGACAGGCCAGCGGGCGCCCCGGGACACTGGAGCCGGGGAAGACCCTGATGGCCAGTTCCTTCCTGGGCCAGGGGCTCGGCCCACCTCCCTAGGGCACCGTGCACGGTGGTGGGGTGCAACACAGCTGCCACGGTACTCCCACCACAAGAGCCAGGAGGCAGGAACCCAGCCCCGCTACATGGGGGTTGCAGGGGACTGGCGGAGGCTGCCCGTGTGAGTGGCGCTGGTACGATCCTCAGTCCGAAGCCGGGCTCTGTAACGGGAGACAAGCGGTCACGCCAAATGGAGCCATGGTGAGCCGAGAGGCCGGCACCCCCGCGCAGCCCTGGCCACGGAGTGCCGGGCTGGGTGTCAGGGACACGGCTGGGGCAGGATGGGAGCAGAGCTGGCGGTAGGAAGGGGCTGGGTGTCACGCCTTCTCCCTCTTTGTGGGGGACTAGTCGGGGCCCCACCCTGCCCCACACCAATGTTCCTCCACACCCCTCCGGGGGAGCGTGCCCCACGGTTTGGGGGCCCCTGCCCCATGGATTTCCAGTGCAACAGTGGCATTCCTTCATCACAGGTGGAACATGCACCGATTATACAACAAACATCTGTAATGCTGATTAGACCCAGAAGAATCTGGCCCTTCCGCCAGTATCCCACAACACCTGCCCTGCTGGCTCTGCTCAGTGTTCTGTGATCTCTGCTGCCCTGCAGGCGCCCCTCCCCTGTCAAAGCTCCGGGAAGTGTCTGGCAGCTGAGTGAGCTGCTGCCTTTGGAGAACAAACAAGGAGCAAACCACTGGGATGCTCCTGTTCTGCCCGGCTAGGAGCCCAGCGGCTGGCAGGCTGCTGCTGCCGGGGGAGGGCTGGAGAGACGGCTGTGCTGCTTGGACATTCCTCAGCTCGGGGCGCTCCCAGAGCCACGGGGGAATCCCCAGAAGCGCAGGGATCGGCCCGGCCTTCCCACTGCACTGTGGGATGCTTCCCCACAAGGCTTTGCTCTATCAGCAAAAAAAACCCGGTTTCACCGGGTTTCACTTTTGGCAACTTTTGCATGTCAGCAGTACGTTAGTCGCCAAACCCACCCCATGTCGACAGAGCCTAGGGAAGGCGGCACCTGGGACGTCTCGCCCTGAGATTCCAGCTGGTTCTCCCAGCCGGTGGAACGGAGAGAGAGCTGGCAAAGTCCCATCCGCCCCCTCTCTGACCCAGCCAGTTTGCCTGCGTCGGCGGCGGGCTGGCTTGCTCGGTGTAAGCTACTCAGACAGGGTCCTGGGGCTACAGAAACGCGCACCTGGGTTGGGAGCTTCATCACGGGGCAAACAAGCTTCACGTCCGGCCCGGCAACAGCTGAGATCGACCCCGGGTGATCGGAGTCGCTGAGCTAAGCTGAGCCGCGTGACGGGAAAGCAGAGACACGCGCTGGCGCCGTCAGGGGCAGAGACTGAGAGGAGCCTGTGCCGGATGGGTGCTACGGCAGCGTGTCGGAGATGCGACGGTGCACTGAGTCCATGCCAGATGAGAAAACAGCAATGACGTCCAGAAAGCCCGGTGCAGCAGGTAAGAACATCAGGACGGCCAGCCTAGGCCAGACCAATGGTCCTAGCCTGGTGTCCTGACTTCCGACACAGGCCAGTGCCAGGTGCCCCAGGGGGAGAGAACAGAGCAGGGAATCATCACGTGATCCTTCCCCCGTCACCCATTCCCAGCCTCTGACAAGCAGCGCGCTCTGAGCATGGGATTGCATCTCTGACCATTTTGGCCAATAGCCATCGATAGACCTGCCTACCATAAACGTAGCTAGTTCTTTTCTGAACTGAGATACAGTCTTGGCCTTCAGCACATCCTCTGGCAAGGAGTTCCACAGGTTGACTGTGCACTGTATGAAGCAATACTTCCTTTTAGTTTGTTTTAAACCTGCTGCCTATTCATTTCATTGGATGACCCCTAATTCTTGTGTTATATGAAGGCGTAAATAACATTTCCTTATTCATTTTCTCTACACCAGTCAAGATTTTGTAGACCTCTATTATGTCCCCACTTAGGCATCTATTTTACAAACTGAAAAGTCCCAGCCATTCCGCCCACCCCCGTTTAACTGGTTAACGTTAAACTTAGCGTTTAACCGGTTAACTAAATGGGATTTAACATCTCTAGTATGCATATCATCAAAGCATAAGAAATTATCAGAATTAGGGCTGTCGAGCAATTAAACAAATTAACTGCACTATTAAACAATACTAGAATACCATTTATTTCATATTCTGGATGCTTTCTACATTTTAAAATGTATGGATTTCAATCACAACACAAAATGCAAAGCATACAGTGCTAACTTTCTAGTTATTACAAATATTTGCACTGTAAAAACTAGGGCT
Organism: Rafetus swinhoei; assembly: GCA_019425775.1. NCBI lineage: Eukaryota > Metazoa > Chordata > Testudines > Trionychidae > Rafetus > Rafetus swinhoei. The sequence continues at coordinate 45,528,982 of CM033434.1, read as the reverse complement.
GTCAATTAATGCATGTAAATGCCTGCGATTAACGTAAGGCAGAATTAACACATTAATTTTTTTAACGTGTTAATTGCAGGCATCTCTGTAGCGCTGTCCCTTTGAAACGCTGCCACGGTGTTTCAAACGGGCAGCACAAAGTGGAGCCGGGGTCAACTGGAGCTGCCCCTTTGAAACGCCACGATGGTGTTTCAAAGGGGCAATGCTGCACTGATCCCGGGATCACCTGGGGACTCCAGCTGATCCCAGACTCCCACGGTGCTGCTCCTTTGAAACGCCGCGGTGATGTTTCAAAGGGGCAGCGCACACGATTAATCGTGTGATTAATTGCGATTAATGTTTTGAATCACTTGACAGCCCTAGTCAAACCCAAAAGAACTAGTCTTTCTCAATTCTCCTAATACGAGCACAGCTGTGCACTCTCTGCAGCATGAAAGTTGAACTTACAAATGTAGAGTGATGTACAAAAAACCAGCATTCCAAAATAAAACAGACAAACTTGAGAATCTATTCAGTCCTGCCTCTCGCCCACTCAGACAAGTTTATTTGCATTTGTAGGAACTAATGCTGCCTGCTCCTTGCTTTCAGTGTCACCTGTGCTCACTTCAGATTCCAAACCTTGGGTCGAGTGCTGTAGCTGGCTTGGGAAATCTCACATCGGTCCCTTCTCTGCACTTGGTTAAATCTGCAGCGAAAGAGTTCTGAAAATGAACATGTGCCGGGTCATCACCCGAGAGGGCTGCCACACGAACACGAGTAGCACACAGAGCAGCAGACACACAAGTCTTCCCCCAAGGAGCTGAGTCACAACTTTAATTCATGCATTTTTTTAAGGAGCATTATCAGCATGGGAGCATGTTCTCTGGAATGGTTGCTAAAGGGCAAACGAACCTTTGGCATATCGGGCACCTAACTATCTTGCTATGCCAGCTGCCTCCGTGCCATGCGAACGCCTGCTCTCACCTCGGGAAGCACGGTCCGTGAGCAGCATTAACTCCCGCAAATGTAAACAAACGTGTTTCTATCAGTGATTGGCTGAGCGAGAAGTAGGCCTGGGTGGAGCTGCAGGCGCTGCAGTTTGACACTGTTGTTTTTGAGTGCGGTTTATGGAACCATCGACATGTGTTAGTTGCACTTTCGCCATAGAGCCGTGGCAGGGCAGTGCTTGTATGAGGGACTCTGGAAATCCTAGTTAGCATTGTTACCGTTCAAATATTTGTCGTACGAATAGCAGAACGTGAGCAGCGGCCACTCTGGGGTCTGTGTGGGGACTGAAACAGTAGGAAAGCCATCCAGAATGTGCAGCCCATTTCAATGGGGATCCTGCTGTTTAGCTGCGATGAACTGCGAGTCCTTGTTTGAGTTAACCGCCTGAGTTAACGGCGGCGACTGACAGGGCTGCGCTGTCAGACTGTCGCTAGCGTAGGCGCTGGGCTTGGGAGCCACCCAGGGAGGAGCGAGGGAGCCACAATTCAATGGCTTGGCTGCATGAGGCCACGCCAAAGGATTCGGCTCAGGGACTCCGCGAAGCCCACCAGACACGCCGGGGCCTGTATTCTCCAAGCACACGGATGAAGGGTACAAAAGTCCAAACCAGAGGCGTGTGCTTGGCCTCGCTCCTTCCCCCCTACGCTGCAAGCCACCGGGACGTGAGATGCCTGAAGAGTCCAGCGTGTCCAGGGTGAAACCTGCACGCTACGCACTGCAGCCTCCGGCAGGCTGAGAAAAGACCCGTGCTCCAGTTCATAGAATTATAGAATCATAGAGCTGGAAGAGACCTCAGGAGGTCATCGAGTCCAGCCCCCTGCTCTAGGCAGGACCAATCCCAACTCAATCAACCCAGCCAGGGCTTGGTCAAGCCGAGACTTAAACACCTCTAGGGATGGAGACTCCACTACCTCCCTAGGGAACCCAGCCCAGTGCTTCACCACCCTCCTAGTGAAATAGTTTTTCCTAATATCCAACCTGGACCTCTCCCACCACAACTTGAGACCATTGCTCCTTGTTCTGCCATCCGTCACTACTGAGAACAGCCTCTCTCCAGCCTCTTTGGAACCTCCCTTCAGGAAGTTGAAGGCTGCTCTCAAATCCCCCCTCGCTCTTCTCTTCTGCAGACTAAACAGACCCAACTCCCTCAGCCTCTCCTCATAGGTCATATGCTCCAGCCCCCGAATCATTTTGGTCGCCCTCCGCTGGACCCTCTCTAATGCGTCCACATCCTTTCTGTAGTGGGGGGCCCAGAACTGGACACAATTCTCCAGATGTGGCCTCACCAGAGCCAAATAAAGGGGAATAATGACATCTCTGGATCTGCTGGCAATGCTCCTCTTAATGCAACCTAATATGCCATTAGCCTTCTTGGCTACAAGGGCGCCCTGTTGACTCATATCCAGCTTCTCATCCACTGTAACCCCCAGGTCCTTTTCTGCAGAACTACTACTTAACTGGTTGGTCCGAAGCTTGTAACAGTGCTTGGGATTCTTCCATCCCAAGTGCAGGACTCTGCACTTGTCCTTGTTGAACTTCATCAGATTTCTTGTGGCCCAATCCTCCAATTTGTCTAAGTCACTCTGGACCCTATCTCTGCCCTCAAGCGTATCTACCTCTCCCCCTAGCTTAGTGTCATCCGCAAACTTGCTGAGGGTGCAATCTATCCCCTCATCCAGGTCATTAATAAAGATATTGAACAAAACCGGTCCCAGAACTGGTTGTTGCTCTTCTAACAGGTCTGAGCGTTTCCCCTGCGCGCTCGGCGTTTCTTTCCTTTCAGGAACTCACGTCGACTTTTTGCCTGTCCCTGAAGACCAACTTACAGTCTCTCCAGTGTGGTCCGACTGATTTCGCGGTGGTCTTTCCCGGGGAGTTTGCCTGGCGTGTTTGGTCAATTTGCTCCGGGGTTTTTCCAGAGCGGGGGTCCGTGCACTTTCCATTGACGAAGTGGTGAGCCAATTAATAAACGAGACGGCCTGTTCCGAAGGTGCCGTGCTGGGAGCTGGGGCATTTGCCGAGTGATGCCGGGTGATTCCCAGGAGACCCTGGCAGCATTCGTGCAGTCTAGCTGGGTGCCCAGCGCCGCATGTGCTGGGGTGCTGGGGGTCACAGCCCAGAGGGGTTCGCTGCTGGCCGCTAGCAAAGCCCGGCGAGAGACAGCCCAGCGTGGGGAGTTATGGGCCCAGGCTGCGCCCCAGGGATCCCCAAACAATCGTCACTGCACCAAATTCCTGTGCAGCTTATTACGTCAATAGCCCATTCACTCCCAGGCTGATCTGCCAGGGTCTGTACACAGGCGAACGTGTCACCTGTTCGCTCCCTGCCACTGCGCTGGAATTGAATGGGACTCTCCTGTGAGTGTTTCTTGCCAGATCCTGCCCGCACCTCACCTTCCATCCTCTGCTTCTTGCCGGCCACGGAGAATCCCCGTCAACAGACCCTCCCCCAAGGGACGTCCCTGTGCCAAGCACCTGAGCCCTGCCCTGCTGGCTTCCCCCCGCCCTTGGCGTAAAGCTCCATGGCCTGTTTACTGCTAAGTGCCAACAGTCCGGCTCCCCTTTGGCAAGGCTGAGCCTGGGAGGAGGGGGAGCTTCCCAAAGGGTCCCCAGTTCTGAACCAACCTAGCCCCCCCCGCACCATCGTCTCGAGAGGCGGCCCTTCGGCGGGCCACCCCGGCCCTGAGCGGGGCAGTGGAAGCATTTCTGAGCGGGTGGGGTGCCCAGGGAGATCCTGGCCTATAACCTCAGTCCTAGCAGCCTACGTTTGGCCTCCAATGTGTACCGGGCCAACGGCTCCCCCCCCCAGCCCTGCACAGACGTCTGTCTAGACGCCAGCCCTGCAACCTTTACGCCCGGCAAGTCGCCACGTGGGGCTCCCGATCCTCACAAACCCAGCCAGCTCTAGTTCTGACCACAGGCTCTCCCCTGACCATTGGCTTCTCTCTCCCCAGCACTGGGGATTCACTCCCTCGGAGGGGTGTCCTCGTGCGAGAGGACCCGAGACGTCATTGGATGGAGAGAGGTTCCCAACCGGTGTGTGGGGGGGGGGGCGTTCCCTCTGCTCCACCGTGAGGTTCTCCTTCCCCGAGACTCATCCTCAGCAGCCCAGAGGCTGCCTGACCAGGGACACAGGCGCCGCTGTGCCTTGGAGTCTCACCTGGGTCTCCCCTTCGCTCCTCCCGTTCAGCCACCCGGCCTCCAAAGTCCGGATGCGGCCTCGGAGGGCCCGGAGCGCCTTGCACCGAAGGCACGCCTACGCCCCCCTCCGGGGGCAGCCCATCCTACGTGCAGCCCAGGCCGTGCAATGCGCTGGACAGCCCCTCTGTTAATGTCCGCTGCCCCTGCCTGGGAGCTGCAGCCGGCACGGGGAAGCACTCTGATCACCGGTCTGGTCACTCCCTGGTTGCTTTCCGCTGGAGCGCGGCAGAAGCTTGGCCAGGGCGGGCGTTCATCGCCAGCACGAGGGAAATAACATTTCCAGCTGACACCAGCTTCCTTTGGCAGCCCCAGGGCGGACGTGCTCACAGCAGAGCCTGGTAGGCCGGCCGCCTCTCGGGCTAGCCAGGCTCTGGCGAGACACAACGTGCGCCCTGCACAGGGCAGCTGCACCCGCCCACCACCAGCTGCACTCCCACCTCGACCCTCCCCGACAGGCTGGCTCCAAAGCGCCCCTTCACTGGGCATCGACACAAGCCACTGGCCAGCCACAGCTCAGGGTCCCTGCCCTCCCAGGCTGGTCAGAGACGCTGGCCCTTGGTGACCACACCAGGACTCCTGGGCCGTGCTCCCTGGAAGCCCAAGGCTGCCCAGCTGATTAGCAGAGTGCCCGCAGCTAGGTCTGTGTTTCTCCCGGTGGTGCACATCCACGCAGGCCTCAGTGCACACAACAAAATTCATTCCACGCACAGATGGAAAAGATCAGAGGGAACATTGCTCTGGAGGAATCAAATGGCTATTAAGTCTGGGAAACTTGGAACACCCCGGGGCACTGCAGGCCAGGGCAGTGCCTGCCACTGTCTGGCTTCGTTCTACTGCCCAGATCTTTCTCGGAACTGGGTTTTAGTTCCAGTAACAAGGCAAGAGCCTGACAGCGACTGCAGCCTGGGCAGCCTGCCTGGGGTGGCTCGCTGAGCTTCAACCCAGCCACCTGATGTCAAAGGGGCATCGGCTCAGGCAGATCCCTCTGCTGAAATAACCCCTCACGCGCATCCAGTGCGTCTCCTCCGCAGAGGTCAGGAGCGCCGGACAAAGGTTACGGCACAGGTGGGGAAACCGAGGCACGGGGCTATGACTCACCCAACGGGCCAGTACAGAGGCAGGAAGAGAAGGCAGGTTCCTGAGTCGCAGCTCAGTCACAGCCCCTAGGCCCCACTGCCAGCCTGCGTTCGTCCGCAAGGGCCTGAGACAACCCGTCTGGAGCAAGTCGGGCAGCACCGAGGTTTCCACGCCGGCAGATGCTGGCACTGGGAAGGGAGCTGGGCTCAGACAGGTGGGGCTCAGCGCCTGGATCCCCAGAATTGCAATTACTGCAATCAGCAGGCGCCCGGGGACATGGCGGCTGGGTTCTGTGACTGCACCCTCCCGTCTAGGACAGGCACTTGGGCCTCGTCTCCGCCCACCCCTGCGCCTGCCCAGCCTGGCTTTGCTCGCTGGGGACGGGGGGGCTGCTCCCCCACGTAGCTGGGCTCAGACGCAGTTGGTGGCTCGGGGCAAGCCTGGGCACAGAGCAGGCCTGGGGAGGTGGAGCCCGGTTCTTGGCACGGGGTGGGTCCCACAGCACGGCCCACGCCCCCGGAATCCTGGTGCACCCCCGCCATAGATCAGCAGCGCCTCTAATAACCTCAAGGATATGAACAGCTGCGTGACGGACTGGCCAGGCAGCCGGGCCCCGGCGGGAGCTGGCAGGAACCCAGCGCTCGGCAGCGGAAACAGAAACACCAAACCAACTCCATGTCAACAGCGTCCCTTTCTCCGCCTTTTCCTGGCCTCCCTCCCACTTACTCTAACAACTCCAGGGGGCTCAGGGCTTGGGGGGGCAGGGATCACACTCTGGACACCAGCCCCATGGGGGCTCAGGACTTTAGCTATGGAGGGAGAGACAGTTCCAGCCCCAAAGCTTCCTCCGTGGCTAAAGTCCTGAGTCCCCGTGTGCACCCCCATCCCCCGGCTGCCATGCTGAAACCAGGAGTGGAGCCCCCACCCTGCGAGGCTGAACCTGGGAACAGAACCACAGGACCAAAGCCCCAACCTCCCCTCCCCCTGCCTGAGGGTCAGGAGCTGCAACCCTTCCCCCCCCAGCCCAACCATCACCCCATGGCTGAAGCCCCTTGCATCTCGCTCAGAGTTAGGACCAGTTCAGAGCTTGGAACAAGCCCCATTCCCCGGCGGGGCCGGGGCATTCTGCGGTTCTGCTCAACCCCCGGCCCTCCTGGATTGCAAAAATCGGCACAAGTGAAAGTCGGTTAAACCGGGTTCTTCTGCCTCCCATTGACGACATTTCATGGCCTGGGGGTCAGACAGAGCAAAGCCTTGTGGGTAATCATCCCACAGGGCACTGCGGTGGGAAGGCAGAGCTGATCCCTGTGCTGCTGGGGATTCCCCCGTGGCTCTGGGAGCGCCCCGAGCTGAGGAATGCCCAAGCAGCACAGCCGTCTCTCCAGCCCTCCCCCTGCAGCAGCAGCCTGCCGGCCGCTGGGCTCCTAGCCGGGCAGAACAGGAGCATCCCAGTGGTTTGCTCCTTGTTCCCCAAAGGCAGCAGCTCACTCAGCTGCCAGACACTTCCTGGAGCATTGAAAGGGGAGGGGCACCTGCCTGCAGGGCAGCAGAGATCACAGAACACTGAGCAGAGCCAGCAGGGCAGGGATGGTGGGATACTGGCGGAAGCCAGTTCTCAACAAAACAAACAGCAGAGTCCACCCTGGCTCTTTGTCGATAACGAAGGGAGGGAAAAGACAAAAGTCTCTCACAGGGCTGGATGGGTTTTTTGCCCAAACTGGGTGTTTTTCCCAACAGAAGTCGCACTGCGGTGTAAACGCTCTCGCTGTTTTGTTGCCAACAGGCAGGTTTTAGTGACAACACGCACCAGTGTGGACAAGGCCTGGATCCCAGCCCATCCTGGGGAGCTCTCGCTCCTGGGAATGGCCCTGCCTGGAGGTGATGGTACCGCGCACAGGCGTGAGCAGTCACCAGCACGAGGCCCGCCCAGGTGCATCCGCTCTCACGCTCACAAGGAAACCCTTCCTCCCCTCTCCGCTGGCTGAGCTGCCCGTACTGTTCCCATCCCCCTGCCCCAGGCCAGGGCACCGGGTCGAGAGACACAGACTGCCGGCTGCAGTACTGGCTGGAAGCCGGAGCAGGATCTCCAGGGCAAACCAACATCGAACCATCAGCCTCAAACCTCGGCCCGGCCCATGCACACTGTGGACCGGACTGTGCTGGAAACACCTTTAGCTCAGAGCCCTGCGGGCGCGAACCTGGGACCACGGCACAGTCTGAGCTGAAGGGCTCGCTCCAGCCCTGCCCAGCCCCAGCGCTGGTGACAGGACCGAGGGGAAGGATCCCAGGCCGGCTTCCAGGGGTGACACCAGCACTTGGAGCTGCACCACCGTGGCCTCCAGTCTCTGGAGACAAAGGCCATTTGGCAGCGAGACCCGGCAGGAAAGCACCTGTGTCCTCCAGCTGGTCCTGCACCATTGGCCACGCCGCCTAGGGAACCTCGCTCTCCCAAAGGGAACACCTTCCCAGACAGCCCCCAACTGGCACATTCCCAGGCCTGCTGGGGCAAAGCCCAGGGCGATCCCCGGGGCAGTCTGAAACAGCCACGCCCCCAGCTGCCGGTCCCCAGGGCCAGCTCAGGGTGTGCATGACGGAGCGGTGTCCTCCAGCCCTGGGTAAGGTTGAATTTGCAAAGAGTTGGATTTGACTCCAGGGAGAATGTGGCAGTAATGGGTAAGGTGGCTGGCGGCAACGGTCCCTCTAATCTGTGCCATCCATGTGCGGAATAAATTTTTTATGTGCACCGAGGCTCATGTGAGAATGCACCAGCAGTAAAAAAAAAAAAAGCAACCCATCGCTGTGGGGGGCTCTGCTAATCAGCGGTGTGGCGTTTGTATCTCTCCTGATCAGCCACACGAGCCCAGCTCCCTGGGGACACCAGCTGGCAGGGGCTCCCTGTCCGGAGCTGGGTGCCAGGGCGTCTCAGATGGTGGATTCACTGCAGAAACCTTCCCCCGCTCCCCTGTAACGTCCACCTCCCTGCCCCCTGCAGCACAGCCACTGTTACCACACCTAGCTGCTATTGAATCAAGGAGGTAGCTGACACCCAGCGTGCGAGTGTCGCTAACTGCTCAGGGACAGGGCGCTGGCAGCAAGGTGTCTGCCGCAGATCGGAGCGTTGGTCTGTTTGTTCAAAAACTCCGGCTGCTCGGCCAGAGCTAGGAGCGCCAGACTGCAAAGGCCGCTGCTTCTTATCCGAGCTCGCAGCAAGGCGCTGGGTGGGCTGTGCCAGGTCTACGGGATGTGCCTGGAATGGGACTGCTTCTCAGGAACCCAGACAGAATCAGCAGGCAGGGGAAAAGGGCCGGCTGGGGGCTCCCCCTCCTGCTGTCCAGCAATGTCCCAGACCCAACCCTCCCACTCCCCAGGTACCCTTTAGGGAGGGGGGGTTCTCAAGTCCCCCCCACCCCAGATTCTCACGGGAAAGTTGTTGGCTGCTCCCCTTCATCACTGCCAGCGAGCAAGGGGAAGTGCACACACTTAACGGAGTCCCAACTTACCGCTTCTCCCTGGCCTGGCCGGCCGGCAGACGGCTGGCTCCCCAGGCCTAGGAGGGGGGTCAGCTTGATGCTGTGGTTAGACCCCGATCACCTCAGGCAAGACACAGAGCAGAGGGTGAGCCTGCCCGAGAGATGCTGCAAGAACAGGCTACGCCCGGGGCGGTGACAGCCCGAGCCGCAGCCCAGCGCCCCGTCCTCCTCCTCCAGCGCCCACTGCCAGGGCCGCCATGTTAACAGGTCTGCCACGCTCCGCAGGGCCCAGGCAAGGTCACGGACAGCCGCGGCGTTAGACTGATCACCTGCCCCCGGGCCAGCCCTGCCAACAATGCCACGCTCCGCACCAGCGCACCCAACGGACAGCGAAAGTCTGGGCACAAACAGCCAGAAGGAAGGGAAGTTGGGGCTGTGGGATTAAACATTTACCAGCAGGCTGTCGGCCCAAGGACAGGCAGCTGCTGCGGCGCGGGGACAAGGCGGCTCTTCTGAGCAGAGGGTGTGTGGAAGCAAAGGCCTCGGGTAAAACCAGAACCGAGCTGCAGTAAAGGCAGCGCAAAGCATGGGGGGCACCTGCCGCAGCTGGCCAGGGGTGGGGTCAGTCGTCGCAGGGCCCCACATATTTCTTACCCAGCCACGATTTACCCAGCCCAATGCCAGGCACCTACCGAAAGCCAAGGGAGTTGGACCTCCCCTGCACCCTGTGAGCGGCCAGCCCCTGCTCCCCGGCACGGCCGGAATCCCCAGGCCCACTGCCCCGCCAAGCACTGCAACCCCGGCCGAGCCACGGACAGCCGAGAGCCAGCACACGTACCCGAGTCAAGTCACAGCAGTCAGGCAGAGAAGCATCAGAAACAGCCGGTTCCCTCTAAGGCCGATCCTAGCACACCTTCTAGCCTCTAGCCTTCGGCACCGGCACCCGCTCCTGTCTCTCTCCCCGCGTTAACAGCGGGACCAGCTGCTGCTGTCCGTTCCTACTCCTGCCGGCAGCTGGTCACCTGCGCAAGGGAGCCCGGGGGCGGCTCTGCAGTCTCCCCACACACCAGAGAAAGGTTCTGTGGGCTCTGGTCGACTTGGCAAGAAAGCGGCAGGCTCCGTGGGCAGCCAGCGGTGCTCTGCACATCACACGTCGCCGGGAGCCGCCAGGCAGGGGGGGGCCTTGCCTAAACAGCCGGGCACTGACCTTCCAGTGGCCGGTCTTAGCCCACATACCTTCCGAGCGCAGCCTTCAGGATAAACCGCTCTCCTCACAACCACCGTCCCCCCCTTCTCGCTACAATCGATACACGCATCCCTGCAGGTTGGCAGCCACCTCCCACGCCCCCCTCGGGGACCTGCTACGGAGACGTCAGCCCCATGGGATCCCTCTGCACCCGTTCACCCCCTCGGAGCACTGGGTCCCAGCTGAGCAGACGAGAGGTGTGGGCAGCACCGGGCCGGCTCCAGGCCCTAAGCCAGCATCCCAGCCGCCCCTGCACCCAAGAGGTGAGTTCTCCGGAGGCAAACGCGGCTCCCCCCGGCCTGCCGCTGCAGGTGGATGCGGAGACAGACCGGAGCAAAAGAGGGCTGCAGGCAGGGACCCACGGGGCTTGCACAGGCCAGTTTAACTACCCACGGGTTAGTAGCCACCTGGGCCGTCCGGGCCTGGCCTGGCTGGGGCAAAAGGAGGATGGAGCCCGAGGGGCCGCGTGTCCGGCCCTGCGCAGCCAGCTCGGCTCCTTCCAGTCTGCTGGGCTATGAAGCGTTCCCGGAAGGTTCCCAGCAGACTCGGCCCCACTACAACGGGGGGGCGGGCGGGGTTTCTGCCCCTGCCCACCGCTGGCACCACCGCGCCCGCTGCCTGGCCCCCGCCTCCCCCCTGCAGGTGCCCAGCCGCCCCCCTCGGGGGTCCCGGGGGTGTGTCAAGGCCCCTCCCGCCCTGCGCTGGCTGCTTGTCACCCAGCCCGCAGAGGGAGCCCCGCACTCCAACCCCAGCGGCTGCCCCAAAGCGCCGCTTACCCGCGCGGGGCAGGGGGCGTGCGGCGTCCGGGAGCCTCGAGCCGCGAGTGCCGGTCCCGCCCGCGGGGGCCGGGCTGGAGCACGCACCGGGGGGGGCGGCCACGTGGGTTCCCGGAAAGCTCGGGGGTTCTTGGCAGCCCGGCGCGTGCTACACGTGGAGCCCCCGCCCGTCAGAGCCCGCCCGCCCCCTCCCGCCGTGCCCCCGTCAGAGCCCCGGCACCTGCCCCGCCCCCTCCCGCCGTGCCCCCGTCAGAGCCCTGTCCGCCCTCTCCGCCGTGCCCCCAGCCAGAGCCCGCCCCGTCAGAGCCGTCAGAGCCTGTCCCGCCCCTCCGCCGTGCCCCCAGCCAGAGCCCGGCACCTGCCCGCCCCCTCCCGCCGTGCCCCGTCAGAGCCCGTCCCGCCCCCTCCGCCGTGCCCCCAGCCAGAGCCCGGCACCTGCCCTGCCCTCCTCGCCGTGCCCCGTCAGGAGCCCGTCCTGCCCTCTCCGCCGTGCCCCCAACCAGAGCCCCGGCACCTGCCCCGCCCCTCCCGCCGTGCCCCCGTCAGAGCCGTCCCGCCCCTCCGCCGTGCCCCCAGCCAGAGCCCGACCTGCCCCTCCCGCCGTGCCCCCGTCAGAGCCGTCCCGCCCTCCCGCCGTGCCCCCGTCAGAGCCCGTCCTGCCCCCTCCCGCCGTGCCCCCAGCCAGAGCCCGGCACACCTGCCCCGCCCCACTCCGCCGTGCCCCAATCAGGCCCGTCCGCCCTCCCGCCGTACCCCCCGTCAGAGCCCGTCCGCCCTCCGCCGTAGCCAGAGCCCCGGCCCCGGCCCCGCCCCCTCCCCCCACCCCCCGCCCAGCACTGCCCCCTGCCCGCCCCTGCCCGTGCCGCCCCCCCGTCGCCCTGTCCGCCTCCCGCCGTGCCCCCCAACCAGAGCCGGCACCTGCCGCCCCCTCCCGCCGTGCCCCTGTCAGAGCCGTCCGCCTCTCCGCGTGCCCCAGCCAGAGCGTCCCGCCTCTCCCGCTGTGCCCCCAGCCAGAGCCCGCCCCGCCTCCGCCGTGCCCCCAGCCAGAGCCCGCCCCGCCTCCCGCCGTGCCCCCGTCAGAGCCGTCCCGCCTCTGTGCCCCCAGCCAGAGCCGGCACCTGCCCGCCTCCCTCCGTGCTGCCCCAGCCAGGCCGACCGCCCCCTCCCGCCGTGCCCCAGCCAGAGCCCGACCGCTCCGCCGTGCCGTCAGAGCCCGGCACCTGCCCGCCTCCCGCCGTGCCCCCAGCCAGAGCCCGACTCCGCCTCCGCCGTGCCCCCAGCCAGAGCCGGCACCTGCCGTGCCCCCGCCTGTCAGGAGCCCGACCGCCCCTCCGCCGTGCCCCCGCCAGTGACCGACCGCCCCTCCCGCCGTGCCCCCAGCCACAGCGGCACCTGCTGCCCCGCCTGTCAGAGCCCGCCCGCCTCTCCGCCGTGCCCCCAGCCAGGCCCGGCACCTGCCGTGCCCCCCGCCTGTCAGAGCCTGACCGCCCCTCCCGCCGTGCCCCCAGCCAGAGCCCGCCCCGCCCCTCCGCCATGCCCCAGCCAGAGCCCGCCCCGCCCCCGCCGCGTGCCCCACAGCCAGAGCCCCGGCACCTGCCGTGCCCCCGCCTGTCAGGAGCCGACCGCCCCTCCCGCGTGCCCCCCAGCCAGAGCCCGTCCCGCCCCTCCCGCTGCCCCCAGCCAGGAGCCCGGCACCTGCCGTGCCCCCGCCAGTGCCCAACCCGCCCCCTCCGCCGTGCCCCCAGCCAGCCCCGGCACCTGCCGTGCCCCCGCCTGTCAGAGCCCGACCCGCCCCTCCGCCGTGCCCCCAGCCAGAGCCCGCCCCGCCCTCCCGCGTGCCCCGCAGCCAGAGCCCCGGCACCTGCCGTGCCCCCGCCTGTCAGAGCCTGACTGCCTCCCGGAGCCCCCACCTGTCAGAGCCCGTCCCCCCCTCCCGCCGTGCCCCCAGCCAGAGCCCGCACCTGCCGTGCCCCCGCCAGTGCCCGACCCGCCCCCTCCGCCGTGCCCCCAGCCAGAGCCCGGCACCTGCCGCGCCCGCCTGTCAGAGCCGTCCGCCCCTCTCCGCCGTGCCCCCAGCCAGAGCCCGGCACCTGCCCCGCCCCCTCCGCCGTGCCCCCTGCCAGTGCCCGTCCCGCCCTCCCGCCGTGCCCCCAGCCAGAGCCCGCCCCGCCCCTCCTGCCGTGCCCCCCCAGCCAGAGCCCGGCACCTGCCGTGCCCCCCGCCTGTCAGAGCCCGACCCGCCCCTCCGCCGTGCCCCCCAGCCAGAGCCCGACCCGCCCCCTCCCGCCGTGCCCCAGCCAGGCCCCGGCACCTGCCGTGCCCCCGCCTGTCAGAGCCCGACCGCCCCTCTCCGCCGTGCCCCCGCCAGTGCCCGCCCCCCTCCGCCGTGCCCCCCAGCCACAGCCCCGGCACCTGCTGTGCCCCCGCCTGTCAGAGCCCGACCGCCCCTCCCGCCGTGCTCCCAGCCAGAGCCCCGGCACCTGCCGTGCCCCCGCCTGTCAGAGCCTGACCGCCCCTCCCGCCGTGCCCCCAGCCAGAGCCGTCCGCCCCTCCGCCATGCCCCCAGTGCCAGAGCCCGCCCCGCTCCCGCCCCCAGCCAGAGCCCGGCACCTGCCGTGCCCCCGCCTGTCAGGAGCCGCCCCGCCTCCCGCGTGCCCACCCAGCCAGAGCCCCGGCACCTGCCCCGCCCCGCCTGTCAGTGCCCGCCCCGCCCACTCCCGCCGTGCCCCAGCCTGTCAGAGCCCGTCCCCGCCTCCCGCCGTGCCCCCGCAGCCACAGCCCCGGCACCTGCCCCGCCCCGCCTGTCAGTGCCTGCCCCGCCTCTCCCGCCATGCCCCCAGCCAGAGCCCGGCACTGCCGCCTCCCCCACCTGTCAGTGCCGTGCCCCTCCGCCGTGCCCCAGCCAGAGCCCTGGCACCTGCCGTGCCCCCGCCTGTCAGAGCCCGTCCGCCCCTCCCGCTGTGCTCCCCAGCCAGAGCTCCCGCACCTGCTCCGCCCCGCCTGTCAGTGCCCGTCCCGCCCCTCCCGCCGTGCCCCAGCCAGAGCCCCGGCACCTGCTCCGCCCCGCCTGTCAGTGCCCGTCCCGCCTCCCGCCGTGCCCCAGCCAGAGCCCCGGCACCTGCCATGCCCCCGCGCATCCGCCATGTCCCCTGCATCCCCTCTCCCCCCATTCTCCCGCTGGCTGGCCCCGTTTGTCTGTCCCGTCTCTTGGCACTGGCAGCCCCTGGGGCGCAGGCCTGCCTGGCTGAGCCCTGGCGCGGGGCCTCGGCCCTAGCTCTCAGCTGGCCCCGGGTGGCAGGACATGGGGGTGCTGACTCACATCTTTCCCGCCCCATTGGCACAGGCCCCTGGGCGCCCACGTCCTGCCCCGATTCCCAGCCAGGCTCCGGTCCTGCCCCCCCCAGCGCCCTGCTGTTCTGGCTAACCCCAGGCTTGCCCAGGAAGCGCGGGCCCTGTACCAGCGCTGGGCCCAGGGGCAGGGAGCGGGCGAGCAGGCCCTGCACACGGCCAGGCTGGCTGCCTGGGGAAGCCCTCAGGAACCCCCGCAGCCCTGACTCCGGACGGCCCGCTGTCACCGAACACATTCTTGGGGGTGGGGGAGGAGCCGAGAGCCCTGCCTGCCTCAGTTTCCCTCCTACAGGGTCCCCAGCCGCAGCCCAACCAGCCTTCCCCTGGCAGCCTGCAAACGCCCCAAGCACATAAACCCCAACAGACGTGAGGAGCCCCAGTGGCCTGTCCACCTCGCAGCCCTGGGAGGTTGCAGCTTGTTCCTTCCGCAACCTTCAGCCCCCTCCTGCACCGAGAGCCAAAAGGCACCTCCCTCTGCCGCTCCCAGCCTTGGCTCCGGGAGGCTCAGGAGGAAAGCCAGCCAGCCCCTCCCTAGCTCCCTCTGCCCCGTCAGCCACGCCCACCCCTGGTTTGGCTCTTGAAAGCAAGCAGAGTCGGCTGCCACTGCCTTCCAGCTAGTCCCCCTCTTTCCCCGCAGGGCCTGCCCAGCGCTCCCTGCAGGGACCCTCCTGGATCCCAGGCAGCTGGCCCCTGCCTCTTTCCCAGGCTGCCCTGCATGCCCGCTCCGGGTGCTTTATCGGGCAGCTGCTACCCTGGCTAAACAGGGGCCCTGGCCTGGCTTCACTCCCTCCGGCCGGCCTGGCTAGGCTCCATGCAGCTCCCTTATGCAGGGCTGGCCTTACCGTGGGGCGAACTGAGGCGGTGGCCTCAGGTGCCAGACTGGGGGCGGGGAGGTGCCACTAGGACCCAGAGTGCACACAATTGTGGCTGCTGCTGTTAGTTCTCCTTTCCTGGGGTAGGTGGCAGAGCAGCTCCGTGAGAGGAGGAAGGAGGCAGAATTGAGACCTTTCAACGTTTTGGCCCAAGCGAGGGGCAGGGGGTGTCATTTGAGCTCCCCGCCTCAGGTGCCAAAATGTTGTGGGCCGGCCCTGCCCTTGTGCAAGCTCCCCTCGCGGCCGGGCGCTGCCGCAGAGCAACAGGCGGCTGTGCTCTGCACCTCCGCAGCCAGGGCCGGGGCAGCCCGTTGTGGCCACAGGCAGGCGGGGATCCCATGCTGCTTAACCCCCCCCCCAAACTGTGCACTAGCCTGGTAAAACTGCCTGCAGAGACCCTGCCAGGAGGTGAAGCTGGGGGGGGAGGGACTTTGTGCGCTAACCCACCCCCTGGCACAATCTTGCAGCTCCCATTGGCGGAAGCAGGCCAATGGGAGCTGCCTGGGCTGTGCTTGCGACACAGGAAGTGGGCGGAAGGGCGCAGAGCACACCGCCCTGCAGCTGACCGCTTGGAGCAGCATGCTGGGAGCGGAAGGCAGGGGTCCTGCCTGAGGGCCCTGCTGGGCTGCTGGCTGGGAGCCACCTTGGCTAGAACCTGCACCTGGCACCTCCCCCGCCCCAGGTCACAACTCAAACCCGCTGTACCCCTGCTCCTGCACCCATACCCCCTCCCAGACCCTGCAGCCCAAACCTCTGCACCTCTTCCTGCTCGCCTTTCCGCCCCAGGTCATGACCCCCTACCAAACCCTGCACCCCCTCCTACACCCTCTTCCAGGTCAGAAGCCTCTCCTGCACCCATAGCCCCTCCTGGACCCTGCACCCGCTCCTGCGCCCTCTTTCCCTACCTTGAGCTCCTTTTTGCTCCCTCCCAGACCCCGCTGCTCCTCCACTAATATCATGGCAGAGAGCAGCCCTGGACCGCTTACCCAATTCTTGGAGTGACCCCCCCATCCAAAAATACTGCCCCCCTGTAAGAGCTTCACAACCCCCAGACTTGACAAGGCCTGCCACGCGATTTGCTGCAGCATTAAAACCAAACTCCACACGCAATGCCACCTCCGAGGTTAAGGAAACAGTGTCTCTCAGGCGAATCCCAAACAAAACATGTCACTTGCATAAACAGTTTGCTGTGGCAGACCTAGAACTACTAGCCTATAAATATTTACATTTAATAATTGGGCCATTTGCAGCACAGACATTCCTCTGTATTGTCTCGCCCGGGTTTTTTTAACGTTTGAATTCTTCCTTGTGTTCTGCAGCGTGTCCTGCGACAGACTGAAGCAACGGACGGTGTTTTCCTAATAAAACAAGTTGTTTTCATAGATTTGAATGATACCACAGCAGGGTGAAAATCAGACACCAACCTGAATAATACGTTTCGGAAAAAACAGGAATGAGTCGGTAAAAAGCAGGTTAAACAGAAAACGATGGGGTATTTTGATCCCCTTCCTCCCACACCCATGATTCACCTTTACCAGAGCGGGCGGGCACGGGACAGGGCATCGCAATCAACAGCTCTTGTCCTCTTTATAGTCCCACAATAGTACTACACACGGCTGCAGATCAGCCCTTCGCACAACTTAATGGCTCTCTCCTGTCTGGTGACTCCTGGCATGTTTGGTCGCCAAAAGCTGCCTTTTGGTGAAAAGAGAGTGAGAGCGTGTACACTGCCCAGCGACTTTTGTTGGGAAAACACCCAGTTTTGGTGACCATATATTTGGTATATATGGTCATGCCAATTTTCTTCCACAATTTGAGCTGAGGAAGTGGGTCTGGCCCACGAAAGCTCATCACCTAATAAACCATCTTGTTAGTCTTTAAAGTGCTGCATAGTCCTGTCTTTTCTTCCAGCCCTGTGAGAGACTTTTGTCTTTTCCCCTCCCTTTACTGTCAACAAAGAGCCGGTGTGGACTCTGCTGTTTGTTTTGTTGAGAACTGGCTTCCGCCAGTATCCCACATTGCCTGCCCTGCTGGCTCTGCTCAGTGTTCTGTGATCTCTGCTGCCCTGCAGGCAGGTGCCCCTCCGCTGTCAAAGCTCCGGGAAGTGTCTGGCAGCTGAGTGAGCTGCTGCCTTTGGGGACCAAACAAGGAGCAAACCACTGGGATGCTCCTGTTCTGCCCGGCTAGGAGCCCAGCGGCCGGCAGGCTGCTGCTGCAGGGGGAAGGCTGGAGAGATGGCTGTGCTGCTTGGGCATTCCTCAGCTCGGGGAGCTCCCAGAGCTGCGAGGGAATCCCAGGAAGGGCAGGGATCAGCTTTGCCTTCCCACCACACTGCCCGGTGGGATGTTTCCCCACAAGGCTTTGCTCTGTCTGTGCCCAGGGTGCTAGCCAGGTGGCCAGGAAATGTCGACAGCGGGAGGCAGGAAAACCAGTTTGACCGGTTTTCACGTTTGCGTGTCGGCAGCGCTTTTGTCGCCAAGCCCGCCCGGCATAGACCCACCTCTGCTGGTGCCTGGAGCTGAGGCAATGCACGGGGGCACGCAGGGTCACCGGGAGGGGATGCACTCTGCAGGGGGGATATGGAGAGCTGTGGGGATGGGGGGCAGGAGGGAGCACAGCAGCGAGAGGGGGCACAAAGAACCGATGGGTGGGCAGCAGAGGCAACAAGTCACTGGCTGCCGCCTGGCACCTGCTCACAGCGTGGCTGGAAAAGGGGCAGAGCAGGCCCCGCTGGCCTAGAGCTGTGCCCACGGACCAGCAGCGGGAGCAGGGCCGCATGGGCTGCTGCTTTCCCTACCAGCAGCGTTGCACACCCACCGCCATCGTCAGCCACTGAATCCCCCGTCGCAGGCGAGCAGGGATGTGGGCGGCAGCAGGACCTGCCTGCACTGATGGGGGATGGGGGGGCGGAGCCAAAAACACAGGACAATTTACCCAGTTTTAAGAACAGCGGGATATCTGGTCACCCTAGCAATAGCCCTTTGGCCTGGCGCCCGAAGGCGTCAGATTACGTCAATAGAAGCAGCAGCCCCCATGAGATGGGCGTGTGCCCAGGTCACAGAGGGGGAAACTCAGGCACAGAGGTCAAAAGTGGCTTGCTGATGCTCTCTGAAATGGGACCCACTGGCGGTCAGGCTGCAGATACCACCTCCCAGCCCCCTCCCCTGTTTGGGCCAAGAGCCCCCAAACTCAGCTCCTCCAGGACAGGGATGAGCAACTTTCAGTCCCACCCTGCCTGGGCCAGGTTTGCCAACTGAGCGAGAGGTGGAGGGTCCCTCTGCTAGCGCTGGCCCCAAGGCAGAGTCTGGGGAGCTCCAGCTGGAACAGGCACCCGACAGCACCACTTCTGGACAAGGGGCCAAACGCTGAGGCCAGCTCCCCAGCGTGCTTGCGGGGGGGACAAAGGTTCCTGGGGCCCCGGCCACAAAGCCCCTGCCAAACCGGCCCCTCAGGGCCTCTGCAGGCCCCCAACAGCAGGAACGGTGCAAGGGCAGGAAAGGCAGAGCAGCGCCATGCTAGAGGGGCCCTCTCGGATGGAGGCTGCCCGGCCAGGACCAGATACCATCCTCCCATTGTTCTCCTGGGTCAGGCAGGAGCCGGGGCAGCAGCAGGAAGGGGAAATGCCTGTTAACTGGAGGCCAGGCTCAGGAGGGAAGGAGCGGGCAGGCGGGCTGCTGCAGGCTAGCCACGTGCCAAGCGGGGAACCCGGCCGCAAGCCAGCCTACTGCCTTGGCTTCCGGTCACTGCCTTCCCTCCAGAACCAGCAGGCCAAGCGACCGGCGGGACAGCGGTGGGAACCCCCCGTCGCACCTCGCCAGCACCTCACCGGTATGCTCGCCGCACAGGCCAGGGCGGGATGAGAGCTGGGTCTCTTCCTGCCTGTTCCCTTGGGGCCAGCCACACCCCTGCCCCCTGCGGGGAGCCTGCCTCCCGACATGCCTTTAGACTGGGATGGGGGACCTAAGGCCCGAGGGGCCAAATCCAGCCCCTGGCTTGCTTGGATCCGGTCCCTAAGGCTCAGGGCTCCCCCCAGCATTGGGGACCCCACACCAGCATCACCCAGACCCCAGCCTGCTCCTGCACCCCCTCCTGCCCAGACCCCCCCGTCAGTTCCTGCACCCCCTCCTACCCAGACCCCCCTCACCCCAGCCTGCTCCTGCACCCCCTTCCACCCAGACCTCTTCCTGGCAGCCCCCTCGCACACACTGAACCCCACATTTTTGGCCCCACCCCTGAGCTTAGGGGGCCCACAAAATCTACTAGGCTGGGCCCCCCAAGCCCTGAGGTGTGAGGGGAGGGTGGTTCTGCTTGCCAGTCGGGGGTCACATCAGTGAGGAGTTCATTGTTTCTCCTTGTGTGCGGCCCCCGACCGATTTGTCCGTGGGTCAGCAGCCCCCGACCCACCAGAGGTTCCTTCCCCCTGCTCCAGCCCCCCACAGGGGGCAGGCTGCGGGCAGTTATTGTGGCCCTATGGCACTGCCTTGGGGCTGCAGGTCAGCACCGGACTGCGGAGCCAGGCTACCACACAGCCGCCTGCCACAGGTTCTGGGACCCGCCAGGCCCAGCTTTGGCTCCATGGCTGAGCGGAGAGCTGCCCCAAGCCCCAGGCTGGCTGCTGCTGCCAGCGCCGAGGCGGAACCCCATACCATTGGCTGCAGCAGCCGGTCGGCCCAGAAGCCTGGCCGCATTGGAGCCCGCGAGGGACGCCAGCTGCTCCCCGTGCCATTGCCTGCCTGGCGCTGCTGAGGTGCCCGGGCCGGGCTGCGAGCTCAGACGCCCCACAGGGCTGAGGGGGCGACTGTTCTCCAGGCCCTTCCTGCCCGTCTCCCCCAGCGTCGAGAGGGGAGCGCGGCCCCATCTCTGCCCCAGGCCATGCCGCAGTCTCGTGGCTCCCTGGAGTCCAGCAGATCCAAGCATCCGTGGGGCAGGAGGTGGCAGGCATGGGGTCTACACAGGAATCATGGAATAGGGCCCATCCAACCGGCCACTGCTCTGGGCTTCGCAGTGAGCAGGGCAGGCCTCTGACCCCACCCGCTTCTAGGGCTGGCTGGCAGCCGTGGATTTTAGCACCTGCTCACGGCCACTCCATGCCCTCTGCAAGCAGGGCCAGGCAGGGGCTAGGCTCCAGAGTGCCGTTTGCTAATATCACTGGCCCCGGCAGTGATCGGACAGGCAGTCTGGGAAGCACCAGGGAGCCCAGGTTTTTCCCACTGGCTCTGCTGCTTCCATCCGGCCCTTGCTCCAGAAGCTATTGGCAGCTATCGGGGCAGAAGGCGGGAGCTGGCCGTTCAGACGAAGCCCAGTGCTGGCGGCACCCTGCAAAATGAGACGCTGGGAATTTCCACCAACTGGAAAGAGGCCCCTAAGGCCAACTGGCAAAGCGAGATCCTGGGGAAGGCTGCTGCCTGTTGATGGCAAGCGGCCGCCTGCGCCAGGCTGGGGGACGGAGACGATGGTTTTGTTGCTTGCGGAGGGGGTGTCCAGGGAAGGAGGCTACCCTCCAGGCCTCACGGCTGGCGTGGGGATCCTTCAGCGCAAGGAGCTGCATTCCCACCCGCCAAGGGGAACGTGAGCCATGGCAGGCGTTCGGGCCAACGCTGCCGGGAGGAGAATCCGAAGGCCGGAGGAGGAGCAAACGGGGCAGGGCCGACAGCTCACCCCGGCCAAGTCTGAAGGACTAAGCAGCGGCCAAGCCCTCTGCTAAGGAGAAGGCAGCTGGAGCTATGGCGACCTGATAGGAATGTTCCCCTCTAGCCAAAGGGCAGCCCAGGAAATCAGAGCAGCTGCAGACCTGTTCCACCCGAGCCTGCCAGCGACCAGGTCAGCCCCTCCAACCCGTTCCCATCAGCCCCGAGCACTGAATGGCCCCTGTGCAGAAGGGGGTTGGACAGGGCCACGGCCAGGCCAAGCGCTGACAGCGACAGCCCCCACGCGCTCAGTTCCTGTGCCAAGGGACCACTCCCGCGTGCCGAAGGCCAGGGCCTTGTGTCACCAGCTCCATTCGTCCTAGTCGCCCGGCTGACTCCTGGCCCAGAGTCTCCCACCCGTTCCCTGCCAGCGCGCGTGTGGGGGGATCTGCTACTGCGCTCAAGAAACATTCACCCCTCAGCCTCCAACCGGCTGCCCTCTGGGAGGGATGCTGGCAGCGGAACCAGGAGATGGCCCAGATCTGCCTGGGTCCTCAGGAAGAATCACCCCTCATTGGCAGGCAGGGGCGCAGACTGGAGCCAGCGGCTTGCCCGAGCTCCAAATGCTGGGCTGGCGCCATCGCCCCTCGCTCATGCTGGCTCCGGGTTCCGGATGGGGAGGTAGTCTGGGGAATCTGCTGCCAATGCAGAGTGCCCCGCCACAAGCCTGCATCCGCTCCTGAGGCAGATCTGTGGCGCCTGCGGTCCCCCCCCCGATTCCGTGGCTGCAAGAGGCATGCGGCAGGGTGGGCTTCTGCTGGGGGGCGGCATGGGAAGGGAGTGACCCCTCCATGCCATGACATGGGTGACAATGCCCGTGTCACACGCAGCACGTGTTACAGCCGTCGTTCCCGTGACCCTAGAGGGGACGCGAATGGGTAACAGGTACCCTTACCGGGTAACGGTCAGTCGGTTCCCCTGGAGCAGCCTGCCGCGGGCAGAGGGATGCTCCAGCCTCACTGGGGCCCCACGCAGGGCCAGGAGCCGGCAGCTGGGTCCAGGGCCGGGACCTGGTCCAGCTGGGCTGCAGTGGTCCCCGCCCTGGATCCCCCGCAGCCGGGTAACCGGTTAAACGTTAGGTTAACCGACCAATCCCGGTTGTGTCCAGTTTTACTGTGACTGTTCTGCGTGTGCTCATAGGAGACGGGGTGGGAGGAGACGGCAGGGCCATCGAGTCCAACCAGCCGCCGCGTTTTGCTGTGACAAACCCACATCCCCGGGTGGCTGACGGGCTCTGCCGGAGCCTCCCAAGCGGGAGTGGGAGCAGGAAGCAAAGCTTGTGCTTCGGCAAACTGAGCAAGAACTTCCCGGGTGGCCGCTCCCCGCCCAGCAGGCTGCAGAGCCAGCCAGAGAAGGGTCCAGGAGGGAGCGCTGCGTCCAGTCGGGCCCGGCCGGCAGGGAGCAGATGGCGCATGGCCAGCCCATTTCTCCAGCTGGTTCTCCTCACCTCCCAGCGATTTCACAGGCTGTTCCTTGACAGCCCTGACCTCTGCTCCTCGCTGGAACCCACCCCGTCGTCAGCTGCATCCGGGCCGTGAGAGGAGCAGGGAGGTGGCTGGCTCCAGGCAGCTTTTCCCACTCCCCTGCCACCCCCCGGGGCACCGTTTGGGAGTAAAGACCTGAGACGGTCAAACCCACTTAAAAACCAGGCTTTTATTCGTCCTGTGCTGCTCCCGCTAAACGAACCCCGTCCCAGCACAACCCTGCCCTCCCCTCCCCCTCCAGTCAACATTGTACAAAACTGTATGTACAGGGCACACACTAAAAATGGGCGCATGGGCCTGTCCAGTGGGGTCTCCGGGCCCCCTGCAGAGCTCAGAGCGCAGGGAGCGCCACGCACTGGCCACCGGGCTCACGGAAGCCCAGCACAGTGCATGGGGGTGGGCAGGGCAGGGCGATTTCAAAGACACAGGCAGCCCCGGTTGTTGACAGTCCAGCAAAGGGCCAGGCAGCGCCAGACGTCCATCTGAGCACTCTTGGCCCAGTCTGCCATGAGGGTTGGGGCTCTGCCCTGCCCAGCTGGGTTCACCAGGGCACCAAAGGGCCTCCAAAAACAGATCCAGGCTCTGCTCCTAGGCATGGGAGGAGGGGGCCGTGTCCCCCCGAGCCCAGGAGTGGGGGGTGGGGGATCTAGAGAGCTTTCCTGCTCTTCTCGCAGGCCGTTCTGATCACAGATGGGTTCCCCAGGGACCCCAGTGAGCTGCATGCCTCGTGGGGAGACCCGACTTCGGTACCGAGTTTATGGGACGCGCTTGTGGCTCTGGATGGCAAGTTCCCAAACCCAGCTCCAAAGGGGAACGGAGCACGCCTTGCTCCCCCTCACCCAGCGGGGAGCCGTGTGGCCGGGGGCGGCTCTGCTGCTCAGAAGGCGTAGCGCGTGCGGATGTCCTCCAGCTTCTTGGACACCTCCGGGGGGGTCCTGTCCAGCTCCTCCGAGACGTTCTTCTGCTTGTTGGGCTCCATGGAGTTGAACTGCTCACAAAGGTCCCCGTCGATCACGTTCTAGTGAGAGGATGCGGGAGCGCGTTAGACTCCGGGCAGCAAAGAGGCCCTGGCAGAGCTGATGAGGGGGGCAAAGGGGCAGCCTGGCAAGCAGCTCTTAACCCGCTTGGCAAACAGGGCCACGCTCTGCAACCTCGTCTGCTGGAGCAGGGGGCTGCTCTGGTGGTGGACAAAGTTGGAGTGGGCGCAAGAGGCAGGCAGGGGGTAGCTCCAACACTGTACTGTGGCCTAGTTTGAAATCTTCCTGACTGCTCTCACAAGGCTCTGGGAGGGGCAGCAGCACGGCCTAGTGGAGAGAGCGCAGGGCTGTGACCCAGGAGTTCTAGTCCTGGCTCTGCCACTGGCCCCCTGGGATGACCATGGGCAAGTCACTGCACCGCCTGTTGCCTCGTTTTCCCCCGCTGTCAGGTACTGCTCTCCCATGTACAGCACTGTGAGATCTGGGCCGGAGAAGCGCTAGCCCCAAGCCGGGTGTTACAGTCCGGTCCTGTTTACTTGAAGCAGTTATCCAGACCTCCGCATTACCCAAATCACACCCTTCGCAGCACTGCCCAGGCTGGGACCGGGGTAACAGCCCGGCTGACGGAACAAGAGACGTCCCGCCAAAAGCCACGGGTGTCAAGCCCTGGTGGGAGAGTCGTGGCTGTCTTGGAGCCAGTGAGCAGGACTACGAGGCGGCGGCCACCCCACCGGCCTCTTATCCAAGCTCCCTGGGCCGCTGCTGCTGAGGTAACCGGGAGCGCTAGTGTCCTGCCCTCCAGCCGTGCCTCTGCCACCATCGGCAGTCTAGGCTGGGAAGAGCCGTCGGCATCGTTCTGCGGGCACAGCCAGCGTGGCAGGGGCCGGCCTGCCGACATCGGTGGGTGCAGGCCCCAGCCTTACCTTCACTGGGAAGTAGTAGGAGCGGAAGCTCAGGTGGTCCCGCCCACAGAGAGGGGGATGCTCCGACCTCAGGTGCATCTCCACGTGCTGGAAGAAGTCGTGATCCTGCAGGGACAGAAGGAGTTGAGAGGGGAGGACCGTTGGCTCCCTCCGTGCCCATGGGATGCTGGAACCGAGAGGCAAGAGACCCAGCTCCTAGGACTGCAGCATCAGGAGAGGGCAGCGCTCCATCCGCAGCCTGTGTCCTGGCCAAAGGGGCTTCCCATGGCTTCCAGCCCAGCCCAGCCCGGGCCATGCTGCCAGCCACACACGGGGCTCCCCCACCTGGCGGCACACAGAACAGTTGGTGGCTGCTCCCGTGCAGGACGGAAGCGTGGCCGCAGAAAGACAGCTCCCAGCATGCAGTGGAGCTGCCGCCTCCTACTGAAACCACCCGGGGCTGCAGGCTGCCCCACCGGGCCACCCTTCAGCTACCCCTTTGGCATGGGCACCACATTCATATCCACCTACAACAGCAAAGCTCCTGCCACTCATTCCTAGGGCAGCAGCCTCCGCAGGCGTGCGGGCAAGGTGTGTGGAGAGGGGCGGGGCCTCGGGTGGAAGGGGCGGGGCTGGAGGCAGCCAGTCCTCAATCCCACTCAGACCACGGCCTGCCCTCCCTCCCGGCCCAGACCGTGCCCCCCCATGCAGGCAGCGCTGAAGAGGCCCAGGGTTCCAGCCACCACGGCCAGGCCCTGGGGCACTGGCCCTCTCCGCCCCCGGCCTGTGATGGGCCTGCTGGGCTCTGTCTTGAGTTGCTCTCCTGCCATATGCCCTGATCTCACCTGCTCCCTCTGGCTTTGCTGTGCCCTTGACTTCCTCGCCCAGCAGCCACCCAGAGCCCGTAGCTAGCGGAGGGCGCTGGCTGGGGGCGGCAGTGCCTCGGTGGCAGGATGGCTCTTACCTCGTGGGACGTGAAGGGGACCAGGATGCCAATGCCCCCCGACAAGGTGGTGTAGACAAGAGACTCAGACCCGCCTGGGATCAGCGTGGTCTTCTGCAAGGACAGCACCGTTTCCCCCACGTGGTAGTTCATGATCACCTCCGCCTGTGGGCACGTATTTCCCGGGTCAGTATTCCCCTCCAGCGCTCGGCCACACGCGCAGCGGGCACGTCACGCGTGGGCGTGGCTGGGGACAGGGCCGGAGGGAAGGAGAAAGGAAGCCCGCGAGCCCTGGCCACCCTCCCCTGCAGGCCTCGGCCAGCGCTCTCCGAGCCGGGGTGTTTGGCGCAGGAGGGCTGCCCAGGGTGCCCGGCCTTTGCTCTGCACCGCTCCTCAGGGAGCCGATTGCCGCCTGCCGGTCTCCCAGGGAGGCTTACCTTCTGCGAAGCGCCATTGAGAAGCCCCCGGTCCCACAAGGCCTTGTTGCCCGTCGGGTCCTCGTCCACCTCGTCATTGGTGTTGGGAGGCAGCCTCACCTGTAGACACACAGCAGGGCGGAGTCGGCGGGGGGCTGCTGCCTTTCGTCTGCACAACAGCAAATATCCTGCTCCGAGGGGAGCAGCAGGGACCCCTGCCGACACGCACATGGGGCTCTAGGGATGCTGGGGGGATCCCCGGGCCACAGGAACCACCATCTCCTGTCCTTCACAGTGGGGGGGAGGGAGCACGCCCACACTAGAAAGGCTGCGGCCGAGCCCCGTAGCGCAGCAAATCCGCCTCTCCCAGAGACAGAGGCAGAGGCAGGGTGACGGAAGGGTTCTTCCGACCTGGTGGTGCCTACACCGGGACCTAGGGAGCCTGAATTACATGGCGGTTTTCCACCGCCCTGAGCCACGCAGTTCAGCCAAGAGCAGAACCGCCCAGTGTCCACGTGCCGGAAGACAGGAAGCTGACAAATAATGCACCTCCTTCACCTGCAGGTCCTGCCTCACCCCACACTGCTGAGTCTCTTGGCACTAGAGTAGTTCCAGCCTCCACAAGGTAAGCAGCCTGGCTCTTGACACAAGTGCCACGGACTGCCCAGTGGCTACCCGTGGCCAGGAGCACATCCGCATGGGAAGTCTGGCTTTGAGTCCAGCGAATGTTTGCGGATGGACCAACACTTGGTCGTCCCCCAGGGCACTGGCAGCACGTGCAAGTAGCCACAGTGGTTCTAACAGCGTACATCGCAGACGGGGCCGTCCACGGCCAGGCGCGCGTTGGTGGAGACCAGACTCACCACACAGATGTTGCCGAACTTGTCGGCACCTGCCACGGTGTCGTAGTCGAGGAGGGTGGCGGTGGTGACCCAGCGTGGGTAGGTGTCGTCGGCAAAGATGATCAGCTGGTTCTCGTTCCTCTTGTAGCGCACCCAAATGAAGCTCTCCTGGACGTCCGACACGATCACGCGGTGCCCGACGGTCTGGATGCCGGAGATGTAGTTGGCGATGTGCTTTCAGGGAGGGAAACGCAACAGTAAGGAGCCCGACAAAGAACTCCAACAGGCTCCATGCCCCGGCCCCCGAAATCTACCCGGCCCCGGTCATTTGAAATGCCTGGACCCAAGCTGCGATTTTACACCCCAGCTCTGACATTGCAGCTGCCTGGGGAAGCGCTGCTAGTGCGTATATGAACCACATTGGCCTCCGTGCACAGTTTTTGGCCTCCTAATACCCCTGTCTAGAGTGGTCTCAGCAGGGGGGCACGTAGGAGCACAGATGCTACCTCCACACCTAGATGCGTGGGCTACGCCCCCAACCTCCAGGTCAGCCTCCAACGTCTGTCCTGGCGTATGGCTGTGACAGAGAGCAGAGGCTGACAGCTGCCTGCTTGGCACGCCCAGCCTCGCAGCGCTGCTGGTGCCACCTACGCTCTGCTGAGCTGCTGGCAAAATCCACTGCCCCTCGTGCCAAGGGTGGAAGAGTCTCCCCTGTGGTTCGGAGCCCCACCAGCGGCCAGAGGAATGACCCTCGCAGGGCGCAGCAGCACAGAGCAAGGGCATGGGAACCCCACTGACTGCTCTGCGGGAGGATGGCATGGCGGGGTTTAAGAGGCATCGCTCACATGACTGGCAATTAGCTGATGAACATGGCAGGGGACAGTAGCAGCTGCCTTTCAGCTGGTCCGTCCTAGGTTACTCTGGATTGAGGTGCACGTACAGGGCCCCCGAGCCCGATGGGGCCCCCGGTGTGGAGTTTGGAGAGGACAAAGCCCGACACACACACACACGCGCGCGCGCACTGACTGAGCACCCCATGACGGGGTGGGAGCACTAACCCCAACCCCGAGAAACAGCACCTGTGGGCGACCCAAGCCAATACCTTGTTCTCACACTTCCGAAGCAGCTTCTTCTTGCCCAGGTCGTACACACGCAAGAGCTTCCCAACTCCAATTAAGACTCGGCCCTGGAATGGGGCGATGGCAGCAGGCACCTCTTCGACGGGGGTCTGCGCGGGGAGGGGGAAGGAGGCGCGTTAGAAAGCCCAGCGAGGGAGCGAACTCCCATGGTGACAACAGGCTGCACTTGCACTGGAAAATCAAAGCAGTGCCGGGCAGCGGACGTCATCCAGCGGTCCTGCGGACGCTTTCACGCCCTGATCTGCCCCCAGCTCCCGCAGCACACCACACGC
The DNA here is from genome assembly GCA_019425775.1 of Rafetus swinhoei. Lineage (NCBI taxonomy): Eukaryota > Metazoa > Chordata > Testudines > Trionychidae > Rafetus > Rafetus swinhoei. The sequence goes on along the minus strand of CM033434.1, from coordinate 45,501,344 downwards.
CTGATACTGTTTTACTGGCGCGTGCGTGCCCTTGGAAAACGCCCCCCAAGCCAGTGACGGTGGGGCTCTACACTTGAGGGAGCGCTGGCCGGCAGCGTGGCCACCGTCCTGGGAGCCAACGCGCAGACTGCGGCAAGGCGGAAAACTCATCGCTATCACTGGCCCTGGTCCCAACAGGATTTGGCTAAACCCAATTCCAATGGCAACCCGCAACCCTTCCGGCCCAGGAGTCGGTGCCGCGGCTGGCGTGGTGGGCCAGCCAGTGGAGACGGCGTTAACTCTTCAAAGATCAGCAGGCAGATCTGCCCAAGGATAGCGCCATGCTCCTGTTAACCCCACGGGATCGGTCAGCAATGGCAGCAGACACAATGAATTCCCCTGGTGGTTTGGGTGCTGTCGGCCATCAGCACATTTTTCCAGGTTTGGTCACAGGAGCTAACAAAAGCCAGCCCAGCCAGCCAGCTTTGCAGGCAACATGGTGGGCGTTAAGTGAACCTCGCGGGGATGGACCACTCTGGATGAACTGGAAATGTGGGACGAAAGACGAAAGCCACCACATTCTTCAGCATTTCCTCACTCCCTGCCCGTTTCTCATCCACGCTGGGAACACACAGGGAGAACAGAGCTTCTTTGACCTCCGTGCTGCTGAAACCCACCAAGTGCTGTTACTGCGGGCCAGTCACTCGTGTGTGAACCCAAACCAAGGATGTTAAATATCGAGTAACTGACTAGTTAGTAGTCGATAGAATGTCCATCCACTACTGGACCGGCACTTCCGCATTCCTCCTGCTGGGCCGCTTGTACATTTCAAAGGAGTTCCATGTGGCGCTGCTGCTTTGAAATGCCATGCGGAGCCAAGGTCAGCTGGGGACAGTTTGAAATACCACGCTGGAACCCGGGATCAGCTGGGGAGTCCCCAGTGGACCCCAGGCTCCATGCGGTGCTGCCACTTTGAAGTACCCCTCTTCCCCCCCCTTTGCTGCCTCTCATCTGATAGAGGCAGCAAAAGGGGGAACTGACTAGTTGACTGACTAGCTGATAAGCATTTGCTTACCAGCTAGTCCACCAGTCCTTAACATCCTTAACTCAACCAAGGTGCAGTGGCCCGTAGTGCTTAAACCTGGGAGTCAGGGAATCTTCCTCCCCAAGGCAAATGACCTGCGTGCAGGAGAGCTTTGTAAAGACACTGCCACGCCTGAGGCTTGGAAATGCTGTGTTCGAATAGGGCCGCGTTTCCTCTTGGTCCTTCCCTGTCCATCGTGGGCACGGCACAGCAGACAGGACCCTGGCCTGGGCCTCCGGAGACCCAGGGTCAATTTCTCTGGGCCTCAGCTCCCCACTGCCTACAGGGGCTGCGAGAATGAACGTGCTCCTGTGTGTGAGCGGCTGACACTATGGGGCGGGCCCAAACCAGCTAGACAGACAACGCTGGCCGCAGGATAATCCTGCCAGCTCCTCCTGCAAAGCCATCCGGCTGTTCCCCAGTCTGAGTGAGTATACATGCGGATTTGCCTGTCTCCCCCTCCTCTCTTGGTGCGCGCCGCTCCCAAGGTTAGCCCAAGAGAAGATCCCCCACTCCACACCAGGCACGCACCTTGTGTAGGAACTCCAGCTTCTCACCACTATTCACCAGCTTGTACGTGTAGATAAACCCGCCGGCCACCGACCGGGGGTTCAGAATCAGGTCCTTGGCCACTCCCACCAGCACATGCCAATCGTCCCCGGTGTTGGAGAATCGGCAGCACGGCCACGCTGGGGACAACACACGGGTTAGCGTTTCACAGGCCTGCCTCGGGATCGGACGCGCCCAGTGCACATGGGTGGGAAAGCAGGGCGTGCGCTTTGGAAGCTCCTCTCCATGTCACTCAGACGTTCGTCCGTCCCTCCACGCCCCCTCGTTGTTTGCAGGGGCTAAGGCAGCAGTATTGGTACGGAGGAGTTGCTGGGCCGAGGCAGGAAGTGGCAATCTGGGCGGCCCCTTTTGCTTTTGAGGCATAAGCAACTTCTCCCCCCTTTTCCTTTCTGGTCCCCCAGCTGATGCTTAGCCCAGCAGCATAAGAGGACAACTGGCACAAAGCCAAAGGGACAGACTGTCCATCAGGGTCTCCCCTCCCCAGGCTCAGTCCCACCTGACCTCTCTCAAATACACGGCCCCGGCCCTTGGAGACGCCCCCACAACAGTGCCTGGCTGTTTGCTCGAGGCAGGGAGGATGCTAGGAAGGGCTGGGAACACAAGCACGATGGGCTCCTAATTTTTGTGTCTTCTGCATCATCTGAACCCCATGGGGCTTTCCTAGCCTGTTCCCTTCACCGGCGTGTAACAGCCCAGTGAAGGTGCCGACGCCAAGGCCTAGAGCCCGGGCCTGCCTTGCACGACGGGGCTGAGGAAGGGAAGACAGAGAGTCGGAACGTGGGAGGCATCTAGCGGCCACTTGCCCAACAGCCTGGCCTTTCCACCCTAGCAGCAGCCGGGACAGGCAAGCAGCGACGCACGAAGCGCCCGCAGCCAGCGGCTGTCTGCCCTGCTCCTCACCTGAAGGCAGCTTCGTTCTGCTCCAGCTGCACCAGATCTAGCGTGTTGCCCTGGATGGGGTTCATCACTCGGACGACCGAGGCCCACTGGCCGTTGCCAGCTTTGGGGGCACCAAAGATGGACTCAGGGAGATTCTCGTTCAGAAAGGCGGCCGCCATCTCCGCAGCCAGCTCCCGCTCGTCCTCGCCAGCTGCCTCCACCATTTCCTGCCGCGGGGAGAGGAAGAGCTCAGCACACGAGGGGCCTGCGCGGCCAGCAATTCGCAAGGCGAGTTGAATGAAGAGAGCCCCTGGCTATGGGCTACTAGCCAGAGAGCCACGCGAACGGGAAAATGCCTGTTTTACAAAGCCAGAGAACCAAGAGCTGCAAGGACCCTCCAAGCCACGATGCTGCTCGCCTTGCTACCGGGGCCTGCGGCCACGGAGCTCGAAAGCATGGCGCGGTGGATTCCTCACTGCCTGCGGGCCCCCAGGCTGTGTGGCCAGCCAGCTTCCCAGCAAGCCCCACGCAGGGGCTCAGGGCTGCAGCAGGGAGGAGCCCCTCCTCACCAGCCCCAGCACCCAGCTTCCATGGTCAGCAGGAGGGCTCCCCCTCCCGCCAGCCCCAGCACCAAGCTGCCCAGGTAAGCCCTACCCCAACTGCCTGCCCTACCTCGAGACTTCCCCAGCCGAAAAACCTCACCCCCAGCCCCACCCCAATGGCCAGAGCCCCGCACCCTGCACCCCAACTCCTTCATGCCCAGCCCCACTGCAAAGCCCACACCCCCAGCCAGAGCCCTCCCACCCTACCCCAACCTTCTGCCTCCGCCCTGAGCCCCCTCCCACACTCAGAGCCTCTTGGCCCTCCCCCGCCACACGAGTTCTGTCATGTGCGCCAGTAAGAAGGTGATGTGCCGCACGCCCCCTCCACACCGGTGCGCCAAAGAAGATTCATTCTGCTCAGGGTGGGAAACATTAGAGGCAGCACTGCTCCCTGCCGTGGGGCCATAGCTTCCGAAACACCAGCTGCCCCCAGAGAAACCCGTAGGGAAAACCACCTCGGCAGTGACACGCAGGCAGGGCAGGTGTGCAGCGGAGCGACCTGCATCGCCTGACGAGGTACCGCGCGAGAGGCAGCCTCCGGACTGCGAGTTACTGGCTGGCAGCGTGATTGTGCACAAGCGCCTTAGCTGAACTGGAAAGCCAATCCTGGCCACGTGGCGTCTGAGGCTGCAGATCAAGTGGCAGTGGGCCACCCGCTGGGCATTAAGCAGACACCCGCTTTATATGTGGAGCCGAGAAGAGGGGGGGATATTAGCCTACGGACAAACTCTGAGTGGAACACAACCCCCGAGTCTGGGCCGCCTCTCCTCCGCCCCGGTGCTCACACCCAGCCCCCGAGGTACCACGGGCGGGGACCCTCTGCACAAGCCAGAGCAGCCAGAAGCCTGCGTCAGCACGAGGAGCTGCCTGGTTACCTCAGCCATCTGCTGCTTCCGCTGGGCCTTTGTGGCCTCGGTGTAAGCGTTGTGGTCTGTCTCGATGATGATCAGGTTGCTGCTCTCGGGGTGAATGACAAACTTCCGGGGGGTGTACTGCAGCGGGAAGGCGACCTGGTTGAAGACTGCCCCCAGCTTTTCCAATGCCAAAATCCTGGAGGGCAGAGCAAGGCCACGGGCATGTAACAACTCCCCAGCGCCTGGGAGGACAAGCTCGGGAACCAAGGCACAGCTGGCTGCCCCCTCAGACGCCAGGCCAGCAGGTTCAGGAGAGGGGCGAGAGCCGACCGCTCTTCCCCAACCCCCCAGCATGAGCCCGCCGAGATCTCAATAGCGCTGCGTGGGGAGGGAAGCGACGAGTCGACTCGCATGAGCTTATCAGGCAGTCAAGTAGTCACTCGACTCGTCGCTCCCCCCCCACCTTGCTGCCTCTATCAGAGAGGGGCAGGAAAGGGGGGTGGGAGCCAGCTTAAAAGCTGGTTCCCCCCAGCACCGTCTCCGTGGGGGCAGGGAGGCAGAGGCGTAGGTGCGGGACTGGGCGTGAGCCGCCAGCTCCCAATACACTTAAAAAAGCAGAGGCTGAGAATGTGGGGTTGGGCGCGAGCCACGACAGCTGATTCCCAGCTTGCACTGGGTCCCCGCCTGCTGCGCCTCTTCCTTTCAGATGTATTAAGAGTCGCCAGGGGTTAGGTCCCACCACCTGCAGCTCCACGCTTTCCCCCCCACGTCGACTAATTGAGCGGTCAATGGAAATTCCATCGACCAAACGCAATGTAACATCCCTAGCGCTGCCACAGTGCAGCTACACGAGGGCTCAGCAATGGACCAGTTGTTGAGAGTTTCCTGGCAGAGGCCTGTATCGGATGCCTCGAAGGAAGGCAAATGCTCCTGCCTCCATGACCCCAGGCCAGCTGCGCAGTGTTGCACGGGAGGGAGGAAGAAGAGAACTTTCTTTGTGCTCCCTTCCAAGCGATCAGACTATGCCAGTGCCTTCCGTGCGAGGAGCCCATTGCGCAAGCTGGAAACTGAGTCTCCCCGGACTCCCACTTCCCTGTTTTAGATCTGAGCTCATGCTATGCCTGTGCCAGAGATGACAGAACGGGTGGTGATCAAAGCTTTGTGCAAAGGGTGCTGTTAGGAGGGGAGGAAAGGTGGATGAATGGAGTAAGAGAATCTTGCGATTACAGCATCTGAATCTCAATGGGCTTTAGAGACTACAGCTGGCTCAGAAAGTGTTTCTGATGAAAATCAGGTTAGGTCACAAGACAAGAAAAATGCCAGCGTCTGAATGGCTGGTCTTTCTGCAGCTCGCCTGCTCAAATGCCAGCTCATCGGGGCCAGAATAACCACGAGTCCCTTCAGAAAGATCCCTTCAAAAAACTGTTGGATGCTACAAAGGGCCAACAAGAAGAAAGTGCCTGTTTGTAGTTACATAAAGCAGGGCTTCCGAATGTAAGCTTCCCCTCTATTTTCACACATCTTCCTAATTACCACCCCCAAGCCAGCCCCCAGGAAACACAAAAACATGGCCTTGCCTTTGACTTTCAAACCAGAAACTCTCCCCATGTCCTACAGAGCAGCCTTTTCAATTCACAACACACTTGCTTTTGTCTGTTATTTTGCAGCATGTAGCCAAATTGTAACAGAAACCTCCCATACACAGGACATCTGAATTCCTTCCCTCGCCTGGGAAGAGCCAGAGTCATTTTTAAATCTGTTTGCAGGTGAATTCATTTTCTTTGGCAACACAATAAATCCAACAGCCCAGCAGTTCAGGGAGCACTCACGGACCTTTCTGGTGGCCTACAGAATGAGGGATTTTAGGCACCCCGCAATGGGGGCCTAAGGAAGAACATTCCATGAGAAAATGTTTGGCGTTGGTTAGTGCCAACAATGGCTTGGAACAAAACCACGATGGTGAGCGGGGCATGGAGTTGCATTTTCCAAACAGAGGCCTATAACAGACAATGGCTCAGTTTGTCTTTGCTCCTACTGGTCTAACACAGCTACTGACCTGGAGAACTTACACGGTGCTAAAATCCCCAGGGAAGTGAACACAACACGAAGTACTTATCTGCTAAGAAAACTGATCTGTGAATCTGTCTGTCCCAATATGGGTATCTTCTGCCTCACACTAATGTAATGCAGGGCAAGCCCAGACGGTGCCTTGTGACTTAGTAACAGAGATGTAGCCGTCTCAGTCTGGTCTGGCTGAAACAAAAAGACGGGACGATGCAGCACTTTAAAGACTAACAAGATGGTTTGAGGTGATGAGCTTTCGTGGGCCAGACCCACTTCCTCAGATCAAATTGTGGAAGAAAATTGGCACGACCATATATACCAAATATCCCTTTGTATCCCTTTGGTATATATGGTCATGCCAATTTTCTTCCACAATTTGATCTGAGGAAGTGGGTCTGACCCACGAAAGCTCATCACGTAATAAACCATCTTGTTAGTCTTTAAAGCGCTGCATCGTCCTGTCCTTTGTGACTTAAATAGTCTTATGTCCTGCCCTCATGCATTTACAATCTAATCTGAACAAAGAAACTGACTATGGCAGACCTGGAGAAAGGAACTTAGAAGTGCTAAGTAGAACGAATTAAGACCAAGGGAATCTGTTATCACCTTTTTCCAATCCACCACATACCTGCCCCAAACAGTTCTCCCCTGGGACTGTGGCTATTCATGGTTATTGAACAAAATAGGCCTAAAACTATGCCCACTTTATTCAATCACCTAAAAACTCAAAGTACCAAAATTCCTTTTACAAACTAACTACAAATTACATTTTATGAGCCTACTGCGGGGTCTGCCTCTTCCTATCAGCTGACCACATACTGATGGCATGGATTTTAAAATGTACTAATAGGAATTTGAACTGGCGAGCAAGCTCCAAAGTTGAAAACGGTCCCAACTATTACAACCCTGCCCCACGGGAAGGCCCTGGACTACTAACCTTGGTAAGAGAAGAATTAAGACCAGACAATTTAAAACTGAACATCTGCAGCCAAACTAGTTTTGAATCATGACTTGAAACCCTAACTGGAGCTGCTGAGTAATCTGCAGACCCTTGGGTAGAAAGATTTGAAACGACAGAGCGGTGAAAAATGTGAACGAACCGTGCACCCAGCTGGCTCGTGCTCAAAGGTGCCTGACCATCTCCCAGCTGGGAACAGAGCCCAAAGGCCGTTGGATCCCAGTGAGGTGGGATTTTTGCTGCAAATTCTCCCAAACACTATAAATAATCTTGGCGCAAACCTGCCAGCTGCTGACTGTGAAGAAAGTGTTTGCAGTTAATGAGAGGGGTTTTACGGGGAGGCAGGTGATGGTCAAGAGCTTTCTTGGGCCAGGCAGTGCATCAGGAGACCTGCAACAACCTGAAAGGTCCCTTCAGCCCTTTCTTCTCCGGAGAGCTGCTGGCGCCCCGGCACAAGAGTCTCATCAAGACATACCTCAGTGTGTTTGTGGAGATAGCAACAATGCCCTCTGGACACTGCTCAGACGCGAAGCCAGATGCAAACTCGAGCGTCTCGTAGGACAGGGGGGTTAGATGGAAGCGGGACTGGTAAGAGTAACTCAGCCAGGAGCGACTGGACATGGCCAGCACCTGGAGAAGGAAGAGAGACAGCGAATTCACCAACCTGGCCATGAGGGGAAGTCAGCTCCCTGCATCATTCATCAGAGCACATTCCAGCAATTAGACTCTTCGCCACTGGAAAATCCAATCCATCACGGGGGCATAATTTCACTCTGCCCAGAGACCAGCTTCACAACCACTCCCCCGCTAAGGAGCAACACCCAGCTCAGGGATCAGACAGCACAGATCGCAGGGATGGCGTCATGGCAACCTGGTCCCAAACGGAGTTTTGGAAAATGCCATTTTCTCCAGAGAAGCCAAGCTCAACAGAAACACTCCGCAGATTTTCTTTCCAAACAACTTTGTTTTCCAAGGAAAGCAGGTTTCTTTAAACAAACATCCCCAATCAAGTTGCACCCTGAATATTTCAGCACTGAGCTAGCGCACTAGCTAGTCTGTTTCCAATCACAAGAGGAAGGCAGAAAGCAAACAAACAGCACAAAAAGTACAAAGTACATTCAAGCTCATTCAGCTTCAGCCTAAAGGGTTATTTATATCTCCGGGATTAGTTAAGAAGATTTGAAGCTGACCATGGTTTTGTCTGGGCAGCCAGACTGAATTATACTAAATAACGTACATTAGACTCGGAGGAAGGGGGGGAAATCACTTGAGCTCAGTGCAGAGGGAAATGCAAGGGACTGGCCTCTAAATAGGATACATATTGCAAAATAGGATACGTATTGCACGGTTTTAAAGTCTCTCTTTCAAGGGCCTCAGCGAGCTTTACAGGCATTCCTGAATTGAGCCTCAAATCCTCCATGAGAGGTGCCATACTTATGAGGGACCGTGTAATGCTACATGCCACTTAGAGCAGAATCCAGACCCCCAACCCAGTCCCCTGCACTGTCCACTGCTAACCCAGCTCTTCTCAACCCAGCTCTTCTCAACAGGTCAAGCTGGGGGCGGAAGGGGAGCTGGCTTTCCCCAGCGCCACAACAGAAGGGCTGCAAACACAATTCCAAAGGATCGGATCCTCAACTCCAAATCCAGCCAGGATTTTGCTTCAGCCTCAGCTGACTAAGTGGCTGACTAGCCCTGGTTTAACAGTTCCAGCCTCTTCAGGTAGCCTCAGCCTGCCTTGGGCCTTGCCCACCAGGCAGGCAAAGACCGCATGGCTGCTCATGCCGGGCTCTTCCAGCCTCCCTACCTGCGCAGGAGAAGGCAGCGTGCTCGGAGCGCCCCACAGAACCTGCGGGAGCTTTTACAGACAGCAGAGGACTGGTCGGGCAGGCCGGCCCACCGCAGCTCAAAGAGGGCAACGATCGCGAGGAGGCAGGCAAGCACCGCAGGGCCTCGGCTCTCAAGGAACAAGGCGAGGCGGACGTGTCCCAGGCTGTACGTCACGCACAAGCTATGTCCCGGGAAGCTCCAGAATGACCCTCCTGGCTCCTCTCCTTTACCGCGAGCCGGTTCTGTGGCGCAGCAGGGAGCTGTTCTGCACCCCGCTCACCACGGAGGGAAGCTGCAGACAAATACTTACGCCGCGCCGTCTCGCTTCACTTACCGCCTCTTGGCCTTGCATTCGGACTCGGAAGAGTTTCACGGGGCGGGAGCCAAGGTACCGGGTCCTGGTATCAGACAGATCTCCAGTGACTGGATCCAAGACCGTCCGCAGCAGCACACCGTTCTTCATGCAGGAGACACAGAAAACTCACGCTGGCTCGGGAACACAGAGAACGAATACCGGCCGAGGCAGCGCGCTCACCCAAACCCTCTCCCCTAATGATCAAAGAACGCCCAGGTGCCCAGAGAAAGATCCTGGGTTGGACTATCTGGAAGAGGTTGGTGAGTTTCACCTCAATAAGAACGGCCGTACTGGGTCAGACCAAAGGTCCATCTAGCCCAGTAGCCTGTCTGCCGACAGTGGCCAGCACCAAGTGCCCCAGAGAGGGTGGACCGAAGACAATGATCAAGCGATTTGTCTCCTGCCATCCATCACTAGCCTCTGACAAACAGAGGCCAGGGACACCATTCCTACCCCCTGGCTAATAGCCTTTTATGGACCTAACCTCAATGAAATTATCTAGCTTCTCTTTAAACTCTGTTATAGTCCTAGCCTTCACAGCCTCCTCTGGCAAGGAGTTCCACAGGTTGACTATGCGCTGTGTGAAGAAGAACTTTCTTTTATTAGTTTTAAACCTGCTACCCATTAATTTCATTTGGTGTCCTCTAGTTCTTCTATTATGGGAACTACTAAATAACTTTTCTTTATTCACCCTCTCCACACCACTCATGATTTTATAGACCTCTATCATATCCCCCCTTAGTCTCATCTTTTCTAAACTGAAAAGTCCCAGTCGCTTTAGGCTCTCTTCATATGGGACCCGTTCCAAACCCCTAATCACTTTAGTTGCCCTTTTCTGAACCCTTTCCAAGGCCAAAATATCTTTTTTGAGGTGAGACCACATCTGTACTCAGTACTCAAGATGTGAGCGTACCATAGTTTTATACAGTGGCAGTAAAATATTCTGTGTCTTATTTTCTACCTCTTTCTTAATAATTCCTAACATCCTATTTGCCTTTTTGACCGCCGCTGCACACTGTGTGGAAGTTTTCAGAGAACTATCCACGATAACTCCAAGATCTCTTTCCTGATTTATCGTAGCCAAATTAGCCCCCATCATACTGTACGTATAGTTCGGGTTATTTTTTCCAATGTGCATTACTTTACACTTATCCACATTAAATTTCATTTGCCATTTTGTTGCCCAATCACTCAGTCTGGTGAGATCTTTTTGAAGTTCTTCACAGTCTGCTCCCTGTCTTGACTATCCTAAACAGTTTAGTATCATCCGCAAACTTTACCACCTCACTGCTTGCCCCTTTCTCCAGATCATTTATGAATAAGTTGAACAGGATTGGTCCCAGGACTGATGCTTGGGGGACACCACTAGTTACCCCTCTCCATTCTGAAAATTTACCATTTATTCCTACCCTTTGTTTCCTGTCTTTTAACCAGTTCTCAATCCATGAAAGGACCTTCCCTCTTATCCCATGACAATGTAATTTACACAAGAGCCTTTGGTGAGGGACCTTGTCAAAGGCTTTCTGGAAATCTAAGTACACTATATCTACTGGATCCCCCTTGTCCGCATGTCTGTTAAATTGTCCAGCACAGCACCTCAGGTAGCATTTATCAAAACAACCTTTCTATCACAGGAACACACACTTAGTGCTGGCAGTGCTAAAGCCTGGACTACGGGGAGCAGTCCCTGGGGTCATGGGCATGCTAGGGATGTGAACGGGTAACCGATTAACCAGGTAACGGTTGACCGGCGCCCGGGGGCCAGCAACCCCACATGGGCTGGAGTGGTTCCCCACCTGCGATCCCACTTAATTAACTGGTTAAACTCAACGTTGAACTGGTTAAGTGATTAAATGGGATTTTACACCCCTCACGCATGCTCCACCCGCTCTGTAACTGCAGGGGGCACTCTGCACTGCTGCCCGAGAACGCTTCCTGGAAATGCTTCGTTATAATCACTCTCTTTTCAAAATGGAGCCGAGGCCCACACAAGGCAGGATGTGTGCCAGGCCCGGCCGTGGAGGCCTTGCTGTCCTGTGATCAGCGGGGGAATTCACCTCAAAGCTCCCTACTTATGGGGACTTGCTGAGCAGCTGGGGAATTGCAGACTGGGCGAGTCGCTGCGTGACTCAGCAGAGCTTTACGCCCTGATGGGGGCGTCCGCGTCGACGGCTCATGCTGCCGTGCTGGACAATTTAACGAGCGTGTAACAAAGTCCTTCAGGCTGAATGAGTCTTGGAAGGGCTTGCAGCAACCAGGCAAGTGCTCCTCACCTGTAATCCGATGTTCAGGTACAGGAAACCAATGGAGCCCCGCTCCCCCAGCTCATCCTGTTTTTCTGCCCCTCCCATCTCCACGATGCACAGCGATTCTGGCTGAGCAGGGAGGGCCTGCATACTCAGGGGCTGTAAGCAATCCTGGAGGCGACAGAAAGGGGCAGGAGCAGGCAATTACCACGAGAGCGCCAGGCCACGGAGCCGAGAGCCACGTTTGCAAAGAACAGTGCTCCACTGACACAGGAATTCCCACGAGAATTATTCAGGGTTTCCTAGTGCACAAGCACTTTGGATCCATCGCTCCCTCCGCCCCCGGCTTTCCCCAAATGAGGCTGCATTTGCATTTGAGCAGCCTGGCACAATGGCTAGTGGCCCCACACTGCATCACTGGCTACAGGCTGGTGAGCTATGGTAAGTGTTCTGAAGGGCCAGACACAGAGAGCTGCCAGTTCAAACCCAAACTCTATGGGTCTACTATGTACCATGGAAAGGCGATGCAAACCCAAGACTACGAAAAAGGCCTTCGTTGCTGCAGGTAAGTGGGGGAGTAGAAGTCCGGATGGGGACCATCAGCAACCAAGCCTGAGAAACCAAAACTGTCCCCACGGGAGGTGCAGGCAGGGTATATGGCCTCCTATGCCTTCATGCCCTACCGATCGTGGCCATCACGGGAGCTTGGGGCAGGGTTCAAAAGCAAAGGATGCACTTCATCCTCATTCAGCAGCAGGATAAAATGAGCTTGTATTTACTCATGCCCTGCCTTGGGCAAAAACTGTGGTTTGGACAGAACCACCAAACCTTCCTTGGAAAGTGGAACCGCAGAAAGAGCGTTCGCTGGCTGCACTGTGGTTAGCTGGAGGAGAAGCAGTTCTAAGGGACGTAACAGCGTAACCGGCCAAGCGGTTAACCGGTAAGCACGAGCGGGGCGCTGCGCCAGCCCCTACTGGGTAACCGGGAAGCGGCGAGGCTGCCGGTTAACCTTATCTGTCCCCTAGTGCAGGCGCTCCCCAATCTTCCTTTCACAGAGCCCCTGGATAACTCTAGGGTCACTGAACCAAGCAGCAAGTCTTTGGGCGCTGGCGGGCATCGGTGCGTGCCAATCTGTGGGATGCTACGGCAACACTCTAGCGCTGTCTGCAAGGGAAGACTGTCTGAGAAGGGCTCTCGGGCCTATGCTCGAGGTGAGGCTAGATGGTCTGGCCTTAGGCGCTACAGACGCTCTAAAGACAGCATGACCCGCAGCAAAGCATGCGCAGGAGGAAGTGCTCACCGAAGGGTCCAGGGAGATAATTCGGACAGTGTTGTCCACCAGCCCCACGGCAAGGAAGCGGGAACGCTGCTCCCCAGGAGGAACGTTGGCCAAGCTCATGCACACCACGTCGGCCGACATCTCCTTCCTTTCGGTGTACTCGTTCAGCTGTCCTGACTAAGACACGCACAAAGGGATGATCACCTAGGGCTGCGTTTCTCAAACTGTGTGCCAACTGGTTCAGACGCAGCCACCCCCCAGCGGTCACCAGAGCTAGGGCTCTGAATTCCACCTAGCACCTGCCACTTGCAGCAATTCTCGATAGCCTGGTTTTGGCCAGGACCGGAAGCACCAGGACACACAAGAGAACTATGAAAAAACAGCCTGAGCTCCAGAATCGGGAGGGTGGGTCGCTCCAGGCCTCTGAAGGTTCGTCCATTTGGATCACCCCACCCAATGACGTGCTACAGGCTGGGCGGGGTTCTGCCAGGCCCCGCTCTATACGGCCTCCACCCTATTGAATCTTACTGTGTGGACACAGCCGAGGCTCCACCCTCTCCGAGGTTGTAACCCAGCCTCTGGTCCCTGGGGCAAAGCTCTCGGCAGTTTTAAATCCACATACTGGGTCCATCTCAAAGTAGACCAGTTCTCCTCCAGTCAGGGCGATCACCACTTGTCTCTGGTTCACGGCACACTTCACGATGGTCTTCTTTCCTGGCGTCTTCCACTCGTTCACCCTTTTGTCAGCTCGGATGTGCCGGATGCCGTCCGGATAAACCTAAAGCAGAAAAACCAGCAACCTTCAAACTGGAGGCAACTCTCCAGTTGGCTCAAGACAGGCAACTTCTGAGGGCACGTGACCGGGAGCCAGTCCCGCCCGAGCGTTAACCAGCTCTGGAGGAACTAGGGCCAAGAGATTCCAGCAGGCTCAACCTTCCAGAGCAGGTGAAACACCAGGCTCAAAGGGTCATGCTCCCAGACTGGCCAAGCTTACAGAGCTTCTGCCAGAGCCTGCGTGGCACGGACGCCAGGAGCAGCTAGCCAAGAACGGCAGGCACGGGTGGCCAGGAGGCCCAAGGGTAGTCTTACCTGTACCAAAGCATCGTCCCCCAACAAGGAACAGGACAAAGTGGGGGTGGTACCCAGGAAGCCAGAGTCAGTCACTTCCTCTACAGTCTCTCCGATAGACAGCACCAGGGTGGCATTTACGAAGGACACGATGATATAGGCATCAAATTCATCTGGTCAGGGAGACAGAGAGGGAAAAGGGCTGCTGATTAGCTGCAAGGTCTCTAAATGAGCGAAGAGACTGTCAAATGACTAACAGTGATTCCAGCAGGAGTCCCATCACCCGCTGGCAGCACTACACAGCACTTTGTCTCAGGAAACACAGCAGGGAATTAGCCCACCAGGCCCTCGCAGGTTCACAGTCTAGCCGTGATGTCTCAGGGCACACAGTCAGCTTGCGATGCCCTGGATTCTGGCAGACGGTACCACCTACAGCTGCCCTTTAACGGAGAATACGAGGAGGCAGAAACCTTGAAGTCCATGCTTGCTCCACAACTCCAGGAAGGACACAGCACATGGACTTGTACAACAAAGCAACCTGCCAGCTCAACACCCACTGAACTGGACACGTTCCCCTTACGTGGCCCCATCGGAGAGGTCTCTACACCCCCAAGCAGTCCTGCAGACTTCACCAAAATTATTCACATGACTACAGGCTTCCCATAAACATGGGCGGATGGAGTTATTTAGAATTAATGCACAGGGAAGTTAGAGGCCTCGTACTACCCCTAGCTCCAGCCAAGTCTAGGCATTGCTAAACCATGTCAATTTAGGTAGCCACCTTGCTGGTGGCTGCTAGGGGCTCTGGACAAACAGGGAAGAGAGTTGCATTAATTCCCCCAGGGCCAGCATCTCCCACTGGCTGTAGCCACAGGCCCAGTGGGGGAGTGACACTATTCCCAGCCGCTGCTAGTAGGACTCACTAGAAGAAAAAGCATGGGAGTGCCAACAGGGAGCTGGATGGGGAGACAAGAAAGCTCACATCTGCTCCCGTATCAGCCTTTCCTCGCGCTCGCCAGCCCTAGGACACTCACAGGAAGTTCTTAAAAATGGCTTTAAATAAAAACCAAAACATCTTCCTACAATGAAACACAGCTGGAGAAATGGAAAATGGAGCCAGGAGCTTGGATGCAGAAACCAGACTGTCCCAGATAAACAACTCAGCTCCCCTCCAGAGGGCTGATGCTGCTAGCACACGCGTGACATTTCTAACGTATGACAAACCCGTTTCACTCAGCACAGTGCCAAGCATCTCCAGAGCTATTCCTAGCGGTATGGGACAAAAGCGCTTTGAGTGGCGCACGCACGAGTCCTGATTTTGGCCCACTGAGCAGCACCTCCCAGGATTAGCATGTGAATGGGAGATGGATGAGCAACCGGTCAATTCTTCAATATGCAATAAAAGTCCAGTCTTCGATTGAATTCAGGAGCAATGCGGGACAGTGGTTTCCAGGGAGCAGTCCCGAACATGCTCCCAATCTACAGCTGGGTTTCGTGTTCTTTTGGAAGGTCAAGCGGGGTTAGCTGAAGTGCTACAGTAAGCAGTCATTCTTCTCACATCTGTTCGGACACACAGGTTGCCAAGCCTGTTCTAGCCCACCAGGGAGAGAAAAGTCTCTTACATGCTGCTCACAATGTGCATGTAGTAAAACAACTAATTCCCAGTGCGCAGCCTGCAGCTGGAATTCTTTGCCAGTGATTAGCAAATGAGAAGACCAAAACCCTTTCCGGCAATGTCACGGTCTAAGCACAGAACTGCTACTGGATTGGTCTGGTGATCTTTCAAGGTTTTACAGACCCCTCCTTAATATACACTGGTTACTCCCCCTAAGGTGGGCACCATCCCCTGAAAGCCCGACTCAGTCTCAACCACTGGAAACTGACACTAAGCTCCTTCCAAGAGAGTTCCAGAGCCAGCCATCATCCACAGTGCTGAACAGCTCCTAAGCCACACAAATCCTGCCAAAACATGCATTCTCAAGAGCCAACTCTGAAAGCCCCATCCCTCGTTAGCCAACTCCAGGGCTGTTGCCTCTTGCAAGGGGACTGCCCATAAGACACATCACTATTTCCCAGCAGACACGTGATTAGGAGGAGGAGAGAAATAACTTGTCTCCCATCTGAAAGCAGCAGCTGCAAGAAAGAATCCCGTTCCAAAAGAGACGGGTCACTCCTATTTGATCATGACTACTTCACTGGATTAGATTTTTCATTATGCAGATTTACTCTTTACAATCTGAGGAGGCATCTAGACACTTTCGTAAACACTGGAGCATTCAATGCATGCATGTTCAGTAACAAGCCAAAATGATTTTGCCTGAACTTTTGGCTGTCCCTCCATCTGAACCTCTGAAATAAAGGATATGATTTAGCAGACTGAAATAAATGAACAAAAAATCATTCATTGCGATTCCAGCTGCAGATTTTGCTTTAGAACTGTAGAGTAATTAACTGGAAATTAAAGGAACTAAGTTTCTAAGGCACATAAAAAAATACAGCATTAGAATAAAGGGCTTTTTCCCCACCATAAGAAAAATCTCTCTTGAACCTCAGTACAATCCAGTGTACAGACAATCTGACTGTCTGGGGTTTTAGCTGGGGGTGTATTATTCCGCATGCACACACAACAGTTCAGAGATGCTTATTACTGCTAGACTTACTTCACTTTCCTCCTTTCTACAAAGAGGCCTAGTAAACGGAGACAAATATTGTAATAGTCTGGAAGAGGGACAGCAAATGTCCTGTAGCTTCATGAATCTGGCCTGACGAGTTTGTCACGCTTCAGGCACAGCACTTCATACTATCCTCTTACACGTTCCCAGCAATACATTCTACTGGAGTTTGTCTAACGAGGTTCCGTCCTACAAGAGCGATCTGTGCCTTTAACCTCCCTTTGTTACACTGTCACAGAACTCTGTTTCCAATGGAAAAATCCCCTTTGAGGGAGCGCAGAAGAACAGTCGTAAAAAGGTCGCCTTACTGAGCATGCAATTTCACGGAGTCTCTGGGATTAGGGTCCCAAGACACCACATTTCCCTGGGAAGCCACACTCACAGGTCAGAGGCCAGGGCAGGCTTTGTGGCAGGAATCAGAGGCTGCCTTGTTCTCGGAAGGCCTGAAGCTTGAGGGAAGATCCAGTTTGACTCAGGTTTACCTCTCCATTCAGAGGCACTCCTGTGTCAAAGCAGGCCCTAAACACACGCAATGTGCCGATCTTTCACTGGCCTTCTCTTGGGATTCTGCAGTCTGTTGGGAAGCCAAGACAAGGGGGAAGCCCAGCTAAGGCATTAAAGGAATGCTGAGCTAGCAAAAGCCAACAGAGGTTGGGGTCAGTCACTACTGCTCCCAAAGGATCGTGGGAGGAGACAGGGATTCAAAGAGCTGCTTTCTGATCCCCAGCCCTCCAAGGAAGGTTTTGGGCAGACAGGACGAATGTAAAGCTTCCCAACTGCAGAGGCTTCTGGAATGCATGTACTGTAAAGCTCAGCACAAAGGTAGCCTCAAGACTGCATCTCTCTGGGTAACCTGTGAGCCAGCACAGTAGCCCCTAGGAGTAGGTACACACCTGTGGTGATCAGCACCTCCACCACCAGCCACCTGTGGAAGAGAAAAAGAGGCTTGGTATTGGTAGCATCACCATGTACCAGCCAGAGTTAGTAGTTGCCTTGAAGGCTGCCAACCAGCACTGCGCTTGCAGCAACCTCCCAGCACGCGTGTGTTGTGGCAGAGAGGGGCTGTTTGGCACCTGGTCGCAGCTGGGCAACTCACACGACAGAGAACCAGAGAGCACAGAGACGCTCCCGGGCAGTTTCGGGAGAAGAGGCGCGTTTTCAAGGGTGCTGCGCTGCCTCTGGCTAAACCCAGGTGAACTCACTGAAAAGAGCTTTTGTTGCCACTCGAGGCTGTTTAGAGACGGCTGAACTAACAGTCGGGCCCAAATGCGGCTGTCCTCTCCTTTAAAACAAACATGCTGCTCACGGAACCCAGAGAGGCCAGCCTTATCCGCATGGATCAAGAGGAACTGTACCCTGGAACCTGCCTGCGGCATCTCTGGGCTGAGCGGGGGCAGTGGCATTCTGCTCCATTGTCTGGACACGTAGCCACAGCCCACGCTCGCCTGAGACGTACGCACTGTGATTTCCGGGGGGCCCCAGGCACATCAGCTACGTTGCAGAGTGGCAGGACGAGGCTATCTATACCCAGTACCCCGTGGAGCGCATGTGCAGGCTAGAGACGCCTCACTCGGTTTGTGGAGCCCACCTGGAATCTTCCTTGGCTTCTCATGTCTGAGCAGGAGACCAACAGCAATCTGGAGACCTTTGCACCACTTCCCTTCAAGGAGGGAGCACGAGCAGCCTAGGCATTTGGGAGGCGCTCTAACCTCGCCCCGCACAGGGGCTGTATTCCTCCATTGGAAGGAGATGAGTTGGCTGCTTCAGACAGACTATGCTCTGCGCTGCTACTATCATACCGGCACTCTCCGGCACTGGTCACCCCGCACACACTGTTGCGTGGCTGGCTGGGAAATGCTGCCTCCCCCCCAAGCATCCCGTGACGCTGCAAAGAGCACCCACTTTTGGCACATTGGCAGGGGAAGCAGAACTGCAAATCCAGGGGTAGCCTCATCCACCTCTGCCTGGATATGCCTCCTATGCCCGTTGGCAGCCACCACGGAGGGGGCGTAAAGCACAACCGCGCCCTACCCCCTCTCCTCATGCTGCCACTGACACTCAGACATGCGGTCACTGATACTAATTAAAGACAGAACCTTTGACACGGGGACCGGGTTCATTTGCACCCGGTACTGAAGACAGCAGCTTCCTCCAGGGAATGCCCATCCGGCACACCAACGAGACGGGGAGAGTAACAATGTGGGGAAGACAAAGGGGGTCTGAGTCTTGGCATGGCATAAGGTACGTGCAGACAGGGCTGCTGGCCCAGACCAGCTCGTGGTTTCGGAGAGCGCACTGCGGCATTACTTCACACTGTTCCCCGGCCCTTGGAGAACAAGCGTCATTGCAGGCTGTGCTTGACAGATGGATGACGTACCTTCAATGTGCCTCCTCACGGTCCACACAGCGTTGGGGTTACCGGGCAGCTCTGAGACGGCCATTTCTGACACCTAACCGGAGAGAAGAGCAGGGCTCCTTTGAAAACAGGGGTTCAGGCTCACAGGTGCGTAGCCCCATCACAGAGGGATCCCAGTGACCAGTGGTTAATGCTTACTGGGCTCTTAGAAGACATTTGGGGGTATGCTGGAGCTAACTATCAGCACAGAACTCTGAGAGCCAGGACTGGGGGCTCTAAACAAACCTTATGGGACTGCAGGAAACTTGGCCACCCCCATGCTAAATGGACACCCGGCTAACTGAAACCACAGATGCTGCCAGACCAGACTTTAGAGGTTCAACTTGTAGCACTTATTGGACCAACTTCTGCTGGTGAAAGACAAAGCTTTCGAGATCCAGAGTCTGAAGAAGAGATTACATTTACAAGGGATCTTTGGCAGAAAAGGGCACAAGAGCTAGGCCCTTCCAGAGCTGAACCAAGGTCCGGTTGTGGAATCATAGCACCCCTGTGCACGCCTCCCCGTAAGTTCAAAAAGGGCCCTATTAGAAGGGCCTTCCTGCTGTGGATTTCTAGCCCGGGGAGCTCACCTCAAGTCCATGCCGTAGGACCCTCAGAGATGACCGAGGCCCTCGCCCACAGGCCACATATAGCTGGGGAGTGTCTTCGTTGGCCAGATCTGCTATCTGCACAGAGGAACAGAGGGTCACACAACACGGCGAGGAGACGAACTAAAGACCAAGTGACTTAGTAGTACAAAGGATGAGCCACTGGCCTGCTGCTGTGGGCTCCCAACTGGAATGGCCCTGCATCCCCAGAGGGCAGGCTGGAGGGAGAGGGGAAGATGACGCATTCACAGAGAATGACATACCTGACAAAACAAGATCGGAGACAGACTGTCCAGCTCATCCACCAACACCAGGTTCTTGAGCGGCCGTGGCTGGAAAAAGAAAGTGTCTCCTTCCTCCAGAGGCATGGCAGAGGAGAACTCCGGCTCCTCGTCGTCATCTCCCAGATGAGCTATCTGGTACAGGTAACTTCAGACACAAAGCAGGAACAGCACAATCAGAGCAGGCTCCCGTGACTGCTCAGCCATGCTTTCGGTGTGGGCGAAGGGGGAGGGAGAACTAGTAGGGTCTCTCCAGAATATTCCAACTCTGGCCTGGACAGAATGTTTTCTCTGGGAGGGCAAGGGGTTATGTCCAGTTGTTTTGGGGCTAAAGGTTCTGGACAGCGCAGTGCTCACTCTACTTCTCCTGGCTCCTAGACTTTGCTGTCTCATTGCAGGAGACAAGTGCTGACACCTTAGAAGAGCAAGGCCACTGGCTAACAGCCTCGGAGTCTGCAGGTGTTGGGGAGGAACACAGGCAAGTGCCATTTTCTGGGTGTTCAAAAAAAATCATTTGCTCCCCTTAAAGAATAAAATTGTCAGATACATAGAAGAACATAATTTGTTGGGCAAAAGTCAACATGGTTTCTGTAAAGGGAAATCATGTCTTACTAATCTATTGGAGTTCTTTGAAGGGGTCAACAAACATGTGGACAAGGGGGATCCAGTAGATATAGTGTACTTAGATTTCCAGAAAGCCTTTGACAAGGTCCCTCACCAAAGGCTCTTACGTAAATTAAGTTGTCATGGGATAAGAGGGGAAGGTCCTTTCTTGGATTGAGAACTGGTTAAAAGACAGGAAACAAAGGGTAGGAATAAACGGTAAATTTTCAGAATGGAGAGTGGTAACTAGTGGTGTTCCCCAAGGGTCAGTCCTAGGACCAATCCTATTCAACTTATTCATAAATGATCTGGAGAAAGGGGTGAACAGTGAGGTGGCAAAGTTTGCACACGATACTAAACTGCTCAAGGTAGTTAAGACCAAAGCAGACTGTGAAGAACTTCAAAAAGATCTCACCAAACTAAGAAACTGGGCAACAAAATGACAAATGAAATTTAATGTGGATAAATGTAAAGAAATGCACATTGGAGAAAATAACTCCAACTATACATATAATATGATGGGGGCTAATTTAGCTACAACTAATCAGGAAAGAGATCTTGGAGTCATTGTGTATAGTTCTCTGAAGACATCCACGCAGTGTGCAGTGGCAGTCAAAAAAGCAAATAGGATGTTAGGAATCTTTAAATAAGGGATAGAGAATATCTTATTGCCCTTATATAAATCCATGGTACGCCCACATCTTGAATACTGAGTACACGTGATCTCCTCATCTCAAAAAAGATATACTAGCATTAGAAAAGGTACAGAGAAGGGCAACTAAAACGCTGAGGGGTTTGGAACAGGTCTCATATGAGGAGAGATTAAAGAGACTGGGACTTTTCAGCTTGGAAAAGAGGAGACTAAGGGGGGGATATGATAGAGGTCTATAAAATCATGAGTGGTGTGGAGAAAGTGAATAAGGAAAAGTTATTTACTTGTTCCCATAATATTAGAACTAGGGGCCACCAAATGAAACTAATGGGCAGCAGGTTTAAAACAAAGAAAAGGAAGTTCTTCTTCACACAGCGCATAGTCAACCTGTGGAACTCCTTGCCTGAGGAGGTCGTGAAGGCTAGGACTATACCAGAGTTTAAAAGATAACTAGATAAATTCATGGAGGTTAGGTCCATAAATGGCTACTAGCCAGTTTGGGTAAGGAATGGTGTCCCTAGCCTCTGTTTGTCAGAGGGTAGAGAAGGATGGCAGGAGAGAGATCACTTGATCATTACCTGTTTGATTCACTCCCTCTGGGACACCTGGCATTGGCCACTGTCGGCAGACAGGGTACTGGGCTGGATGGACCTTTGGTCTAACCTAGTATGGCCATTCTTATGTTCTTCAATATGAAAATAAGCAAGTTTCACCCACACACACGAGAAACAGATCCGGAGAGAGAGCCTGAATGGTTTCTCGGGGTGTTTATGCTCTGGTTCGGCCATGATGACTGCTAGACCCGTGGTGTCCAACACGCCAGCCACTAGCCACATGTGGCCATTTGGCCGGCTGAATGTGGCTCGTTCGCTATCGCAGTGGCTACTGCGTCAGAGCTGGTTGGACGCCATGGAGCTAGGCCCTTGTCAGCTTGCTAGAGCGCCACCTGCTGGCTGACTCTACAGGCGTGGACCATAAACCTCTGGAAATTCAGGTACCTCCAGAGCAGCGGTTCCCAACCTTTTCCAGATGGGGACCCGTTTTGACAATTCAGGAAGACTTGGTGACCCAAGACAATTCAAAAACGGGGGGAGGAGGAGAGCGGCAGAGCCACCTGGGGAGACATTTGGCGACCCTTTTGAAATGTAATGGCGACCCATAGGTTGGGAAACCCTGCTCAGGGGATCTGGTAACTGTGAGCACCCAGGGGCTGGACACACGCAGAGGGCTCAGGGGTTGGAGTATGCCTACTGCTCATCTGCAGAGACAGTGGTGTCTGTGTGGGCCGAGAGAGCGATTCTGTTGCCTGTGGAAGGTGGGATCAGGGAGCTGACTCCCTGGCACTAAGGGCAGGCGGCAGAGAGAGGCCTCACACCCTGGGTACCCCAGGGCAATGCTGCGCTGCCCCCAAGAGCTGACAATCTACGAGCTCTGCCAGAGTCTAGCAATCCCGAGGCAGCCCTCTGGCATACATTACTAGGCTTTCAAACTTTCCTGGTCAACTAATTGCACATTCTACCGTGTGCCATGGCAACCCATCATGCTGATGAGAAGAAGAACACTCAGCAGGGCAGGTGAAGGAAACAAAGCGCTCTACTCACTGGTTTCCAAACTCCGATGCCACAAAGAGGAACCCCGTTTTCAGCACACACATGGCAGCAGCCCCAGGAACGGTATCAAAATACTTCAGTCGGATCTCTGTCACCTGGAAGTACCCAGGAGGGAGCCGGGTAAGTTCAGCCCATCTCCGGAGATGGCCCATGCCCCCCGCCCAACGAGCACAGCCCACTCTCCCGTTCAGGAACAGACGCGGTCAGGACGGCAGCTTATGGCAAGGCTGCTCTGGAGTCACCGCCAAAGGAAATGAGCGGCGACTGAGCACAGCGGAGAGTGTGCGCCCTGTTGCTGGTTTGGGGCACCGCTTTCACTCCCGTTTCAAACTGGCTGGCATTCTGAGCCTGCACGTAAGCCAGGCGTGCCACGACTCCTGGGCTTGCGAAAGAGACGCTTAGCACTCCTGAGACAACCCCCACCTGGCGTGCGCACCATTCGCTCAGAGGGCTGGGCAGATGGCTTTAGGAATGGCCATGGGCAGTTCTGACAGACCTGAAGCGGGCGTGATGGTTCTTATGAAAGCCTGAGGCCAGACAGACAGCGGAAGGGACAGTCTTCTATCGTGACACCTCCTGGGAAGGGCGTGCCATGTTAGAGGCAATGGGGATTAGTGCCATTTTGGAGGTTATTTTCCTGAGACCACTAATGGGGGTCACCGCAGTACCGCTCTCGCTGGTGTCACAGTGATTGGCAGCACAAAGCAATTCCCCTCTCTTTCTAGTCCTTTCAGCTGTTTGTTATCCCTGCTGGAAAAGCTGCAGGACATGGGATGGCCAATTCATTTGCACACAAGAGATTGCAGGCACCCAAATATTCAATCCATAGGTGCAGCCAAGTGTGGCTGCTCAGACCAAGAGGGATCATTACTCTCTGGAATCTGTCATCTCCATGACCTGTCTCTCAGAATCTCCTGGCCACATTTTGGAGCAGGGACCATGGGTCACGTTTTTAAAAGTACCCATGTGGCTTAGCAGCCTGAGCCTTCTGCGGTTTTGTAGGTGTCATCCTCTGCGTGTGTGAGCAGTAACTCCCAAGTTATAGCAGCTGCCACCTAACAGGGCAGATGCAGAGTCGCTTGTCTCTGTTCACGGGTAGAGACCAAGTTAAAAATAATGTAAATTAGGGGAAGTGTGTGCTGGAATGAAGTGTAGTGATCGTGGGAAATGCAGCATGAGGGGGAAGCATCTCAAGGACACGAAATCCACGAAGGAGCTCTCTCCACAATCACTCACCATGTCTTCATCAGTCTCTAGGGTGATTTTAAAGATATCTCCCTGCTCCGTCTGGGCCAGGAAGAAGAACATGGATTTGGTCTTGTGTGTAGCAGAGCAGACAAAAATCATGCCCCTCTCTGGATCATCCAAGTCATTCTGCCCCAGGAAAGACAAGCAACAGGTAAAGAAGTGGGTTGTGCCCATAAACGCTCACAATGCTATTTATGTGGTTTTGTTGGTCTCTGTGGTGCTACAGGACCATTGCTGTGTTTGAAATCAATCAGAGGGTCAGGCATGTCAGCGGTGGAGAAGACCCAACTATATCGTCTCTCAGCAAGGCCATTCCCCCGCAAGGCAGGATACACTCTCCTTGCTCAATGGTCCTAGCAAAAGGGAAGGCCTCAGCACATGGAAAGGGTTTCATACATAACATACCACTTCCCAATGTTCTCCTGACTCACCCATAACGCTCTGAGGAGAGCCGATTCTTCCCGACAGATGTTTCTCAGACGAGCCAAAGCTGTGAGCCCTTCTCCCCCCCCACCTCTTTTCCCCAGGATGAACCATCTCACACACGGCAAAGCTGACTGTGGCACACGGGGTCACTAGCCATACAAAGCCGACCACCAAGGCTGCCCTCAATGCATGCTACTGACACGTGCCAGCTAGCCATACCCTACTTTGTTTAAAACAAAAGAAAGTACTTCTTCACCCAGCACACAATCTGTGGAACTCATTGCCAGGGGATGCTGTGAAGGCCAAAATAATCATATTTTAAAAAAAATCAGTAAGTTCATGGAGGATAGGTCTAGCTGTTCGCTCAGACAGTCAGGGACAGAGCCCTGTGCTCTGGGGGTCCCCAAACTGCCAAAATGTGGGACTGGACAGCCAGGGACGGATCACTTTTTAATTCCCTTTAGAGCATCTGGGACTGGCCTCTGGCAGGAGACAGGACCCTGGGCTAGATGGATGACTGGTTGGAGCCCATGGGGCTGTTTTTATGTATGCCTCTAAAAGGAACCAGCACAAGGTGGACACAGCAGCTGTGGAATTTTTCTGCCCATACAGTGTGAATCTTTCCAACCACCCCATGGTAAATCCTGTTTCCTGCTACCAATGCTGCCATCTTGGAGCCTGGCCAGAGAGAAAGGACTATCTCAGGGGTAAGCCTCAGAGAGGAGACGAACTCCACCCCTCATTTCAGAGAACAGGCTAACTCCCAAACCTTCCCTTACAGGGCCTGTGACTGGCTAGGAAGGCAGGCTTTCCCTCGACACCCCAACGGGTGATAGCTTGACAGTCTTTCTATCGCTACACACTGCCTTCCTCAACAGCCTCTCTGGGACCTACACAAAAGCTGAGAGTAAGTGTCCATTTGGAACCTTGAAAGAAAAGGCCTCTAATGCAGGACGCAAGAGATGCAATTCTCACCCTTCTCCTGGGAATTGGACATCTGATATCAGGCTGGTCACCAAAGTTTTTGTAGGTGATGTAGTTTTCAGAACAGATCAGCACCCCGCTGGGACCATCAGAGCCGCCAGGCACTAAGGGAGGAGATGGAAATTTCATTAAGAGAAGAGAAGAAGCCCTGTTGCTCAAAAGCAATCTGGATCGTCTTCATTCCGTATTCTCAAATACAGATCAGACCTGCCTCAGCTCACGGTGGAGAAGACAGGGGGTTGTAAGCACGGGCCTTTGTGTTTGCATATGGCAGCGTTAGGGATGGAGAGTGATGGAAGGAAGAGTGGAATCAAACTTAAGAGAGTCATCAACAGCTTAATGTTTCATTTTTACACCTCTCTCTCATTCCCATAAATCAACTCAAATCTCTGAGATGCTGAGGCAGCTGCAGAGGTGCTAGTACCCCAAGTTCACATGTAACTGACATGCACTTATCTGCTACTGCGATCTCCGGGTACTGCCCTCTCAGAAACAGAAATTACCAGCAATGAAAACTACAAACTGAGTGTTCACAGAGAGCCTGGAGCCCACTAGCCTACAGGATCCACAGGGCACATATAAGACAGAATCAGAGAATTGAGACGGGACCCCAAGATGTCATCTAGTCCAGTCTTCCACACGCAGGGAACTGCAGATCAGCCCAGTCAGCATCAAGCCTTTTGGATACTCTTTAGGTACTTGTACCAGAAATCACGTTCTTCAGGTGAATCCTGGATACTAAAACTCGGAACAAACTAATTTCTGCAATGAGTACAGCAGGCCAAAGTCTCACCCTCAAAATCAAAGTTTAAGGTTAGCCCATAACCACTTATTGAAGTGAAGTTGTGATCACACAGGGCCACAACTCTGTAGTCCTCTTGTTCTATTTTCTCAGCTGACAAACTTGTCCACCAGGGCTGTTTTTTTTTTTAAATCCCCACCTTTTTCTAAGGGAAGCCTAAATACTTCCATCTCACAGCCCAATCAGAGTAAAACCCTATCTCCAGGATAAATCTCAGAAAAAGAATCCTGATGCCATGTGCCACATGACAATTTGTAGTTCTCACCTGACTTCCAGGCCCACCTAAGAGCAGGAAAACAGCTGAGGGCCCCCCTTCCCCGGCAATCATTTCTTGCAAATGTGCAGCATATTCCCTCTGTCTGTTTGCTGGGTGAAGGGGAAGCCACTTAGCAATCAGGTGATACCTGTTATAAGGAAGTTGCCATGCTCCTCCAAAGGTTCACTGTATTTCCTAACCACGTGGTTCAAACCCAGGTCCAGCTCATAAAACGTCAGGGTCTGCTGGGTGTTAGCTGCTGCTTCTCCCGTTGGATCATTGTCCGCTTCCTGGAAAAACAACACACAGATGTCCTGTCTAGAGCCAGTATCATCATCTGTCCATGTAATGGAAAAGTCTCGGGCACAGGGTCATTAACAGCCACAACCACAATTCAAAGACACCCTCACTGGACTTGATCTTAAAAGGTATTCAGCACCCACTACACTGCAATCAATGGACGCTGTGGGAGCAGCACATCAAAGGATCAAGACCAGAGACATTTTAGGGCAACAAACTGGAAGTAACTGGGTAGAATTATTGTCAGTAACAGACACAAAGGCAGTGCTGGTTTGTTGCAACACGTAACAGGAAAATCATGAATGGGTCTAGAACAGTTGCCTCTGCAGCTAGCTAAGCTGAGAAATATCGGCTCATGCTGCCAAGAGTGAAACACTGGTTTCCAAAGCACCAGAACAGGATGGAAGAGAGTCAAGGGTGCATTTTAAACCCACTGCATCTCTGTCACACTACGACATGCAGCTTTCTTCTTTGTAAAATGATTCATGCACCATCTCTCCCAAAATGCACCACAATTATTCATTTCCTGAACACTGTAAATATGCTCAGTGCTGGGACAAACTAGAGACGATTCCCACTGCAGGGAGTTCACAACCAACCTGTCTGTGCCGGGAGTTATTCTGAAAGCTTGACGGGGAAGCGCGGTTGGAGGAAGGGAAGCGGTTCTAAATGGGAGCAGAGGCACCAGAGTGAAGTGCCACGGCCAGCGTGAGAAGGCCATACGAAAAGCGCGTCGCACAGGGAGGGCTGCATTTCACAGCTTAGTAAGAGAAGAACCAAGCAACTGAGAGGAGTTCAGCTAAGATGGGAAATAAGATTGACTGTCAAGGAGCAGAGGCCAGGGAGGCTGCCCCAGACAGCTAGTGCGGCAGAGACGACTTGGCGTAAGCGGACATACGGGGTGAACAGGCAGAGGGGAACGAGGCTGAGCTAGCTGAGCAGAGGGAACAGGGGAGAGACAAGGGCCTTGCCCTTTGGTACCTCATAGTCCATCTCCAGACAAGCAAACATTGGGTTTTCAAACCCCACATCGACTCCCACCACGTGGTAGACCAAGGTGTTGGCCTTGTGGGCTTCCAGTGGGGAAGAAATGGTGAGCCGGGCGGCAGCGTCTCTATTCAGGATGTACACCAGCTTCTGTTTCTCTATGGCACCTGCCGGGAAGAACAGCAGAGTGTGATATACTTAGCTGGGGGATGCAAAGCTGAAGACAACCATACCACCCCCCGCCTTTGCACCAAACAGCTAACAGGCAGCCTGGCAGGAAACGAGCAAGGCAGCCTCTTGTCCCAGAATCTCCCCGTCACGCTAAAGTCCATGCCAACTCCCTAACTTCAGCATTTAAAAGCTTTAAAAATGGGGGGCACAGGTTAGCTCTGTAGACAACCTTTTTAAGCTCCATCCGCTCATACCGTGTTTCAGTTCACAGGCAGAAAAACTGCAGCAGCATCTGCCTGAGAAGCTCAACTCCATGGTAAAACATGCAACCACAGGCGCGGACAGATTATGAAAGGGCAGCAGCGATGCAAAGAAAGGGAAAGTTTCATGGAAACCATCTAACATTGCCCTGTAATTAAGGTAAGCGTTTCTTTGCAGATACACGGTAATTTACTAAGAAAGTCCTGCCCTCAGCAGTCACCCTGAATAGCACCTGAATTGTGCAGTGCTACCGTCAGGTTAAAAAGAAACAAATCACTTCCTTCCAAGCTAGTCTTGTCAGTATTTTCACTCTGATAGGGTTGTTAAAGCTGCAAACCCTGCCCACTGGGATCATCTAAGAGTTTCTGCGCGTCAGGCCTGATCAGAAATGCATAGCTGTCTCCACAATCAATCTCAGAGAAGAGACATGAATTCATATCATCATTTCAGGCAGAGGAAGCTGGCGGCACCACGAATGGGACGTCCGCATCTCAACATCCCTTTTTCCAATCACCACCCTCAAGTGGGTGGTTTGCTTACCACGACCTGAGCAGGTTTCCATACAACACTGGTTTGGCCCCATTTTGGGGCTCATTTGTGCAATCATGACAGCAGACAGGAACAATTCCAAATACCTGGACTGTTCATTCCTAAGGTGAAACCGAATGAAATGCCTGAATGACAAGCACCTGAGACTATAGCCGAGAAGGCTGCAAAAAATGACCACCTGGAAGTAAGGAAAAGGTAAAGCAACAATTCTAAAGAGAATTAGTCTCCCTCCCCCTTCTTTAAATGCTACAAGCAAAGGAAGTGTACAGATCCCCACTGACTTACTGATCATGACAGCGCGGCCCTTTGGGTCCACAGCCAAGAACTGGCCAGGAACAATTCTGCGACAGCCACTCTTTCCAAAGGTTTCCTGGTGAATCTTCTCAAACATGTTCTTGGAGGGCTGGTACTCCAGGATAACAATGCGACCCGAATCACTCCCCACAACAATATAGTCTTTGGTTCCACCGGTCAGTCTGAAAGCCATGAGGGAGCGAATGACTCCAAACACTTCCACTGTCAGCAAGGTGTGTACTTTCCCTGTGTTGGGATCAGGACGGAGCAACTCCAGGATCTTCCCCCGGGAAACAACAATTTCCTGTTGTTTGGTTCCTAAGAAGCCAAAGCCATAAGAAACTTATCACCGACTTTAAGCTAGGAGCTGTAAGAATTAAGGATGTTAAGTACTGAGTAATTCACTAATCGAATAGTAGATGCATTTTTGCATCAACTACTTGATTAGTCGATAAGGCAACGGCAGTGCCTCACGGAGCCCGGGACCGAGGGCTCTGTGCGGTGCTGCCACTTTGAAATACCCCCCACCTTCCTCCCCCTACTGCCTCTATCTGATAGAGGCAGCAAGGGGGGGAGGAAGCGACTAGTCTGTAACATCCTAGTAAGAACCAGGAAATTCAAAAGGCCTTTCAAGCATTAATCACCAAAACAAGTCTCTCCTCCTGAGTGTTCAAGCATTGCATTTAAGGTCCTACAAACTCAGTGAAAAAGTCAGGATCTGAACCTGTAAGTTCCTAGTTCTGTGCTCTCTCTCCAGACCAGTCTTTTCCCTCAATTTGCAACCTCTCAGTCAACCCAGTTAGCAACACTAATAGGAGCAGACCCTCAATGAAAAACTAAAGCCGTAGCTAATTAACTTAGAACTGAGAGGACCTTACCTGAGAAATTGCCATGGATGGCATAGCTGATGCCGGTGGCTCGCTGCAACGTTAAATTGTAAAGAAACATGGTGGCGCTAGATCCACTTCACTTCTTGAGTCTGTGAACAAAACAGCAACACAAATTAAAACAATGCCTCATGCAAAACAGGATCTACACTTCGAACCTGCAGTACGTCAGCTCAAAGGAACAGCATTAACTGCCTGTGTTTCTGTGCCCACAATTCTGAGGTTGTGTGTATCCTCTTATACTAACTAGCCAACTTTCACTGGCCTTACAAACACTGATTAATCAGGTCTCCTTCCCCCACCCTCCCAGCCTTCTCTACACTCACGGGATTATCCACATTTTAATACTACTACAACTTGCTCAAAGCCACAGACTTCAAGTCAGACCCAAAATAAAAACTTGGGTGTTCCAGGTTCTCCAATGCATGGGCCAGTCCACTAAATCAAGACAACTATTCACTGAAAGCCCTAGCTTCCTACTCTAGTTATTTAGGGGTTTCATTTTAAAAGACATTTATTTCCTCTTTAAACAAAGAGAGCAGTCCAGCTTTTTTGTATGTCCTTTTAGGCCAACTTGGACATTTCCATCCATGTCACACTGACTTACAAAGGTTTAAGGAAGTAATTTGGGGTAGAAATTATTAGCCTACATTGATTTTTTTTTTAATGCAAGTTACTATCTAAGTTTAGGGGAGACTTGGAGCTGCTTGAAAACTGACATACTAGCTTTGCTTGGCTCTGCAGGCACCCGACTTGAGCGTCGCGCTGAAATTGCACAGGTCCTTGGCTCTTGCAAGGACAAATTAACCTCAGTCCTGGTTCCCTGTGCATTTTTACTCCATTCCTGCTTCTGAGGATGAATAAGATCACTAATAATGCCAGCTCATCAGCAGATCTCCAAGCACTTTACAGAGGATGCAAATGTTCTTGCCAGGTAATGCATGGAGAAATTAAAACAAGGAAAGATGAAGGGACTTATTCAAGGGCACCCCCACTAGTGGCAGAGAGAGGAAGAACCCAGCTCTCCTGACTTTATTCAGTGCTCTCTATTCTCTTAAGTCCCCGAGTCCTGGTGAGAATATCACAGCTCTTGCTTGGAAGTGCTGACAGGAAGGAAAGAATAAATCAGGGCTTTGTTTTAAAAAATTAAAAATAGGTTAGGTTTAATGTTAGGCATCACTTTGAAAGACTGGTTACAGATCACACCCATCAGTATGACAAACACCTAACAAAAGCAAGCAAGGCTATTATTTTCATCAGTGGAGTTCACCATTTGCTTCACACTGAGGTAAGCCAGTGAGGGTAAGGGTTTGCCTTGTCCACCCCAGGCATTAATTATTTTCCAGTGTGCTTTGTGCATTTCAGCACCCACTGTGTGGTCAGTTCCACTCCCCTGTGGGAAGACAAGAATCAGGTACCTGTGGATCTTTCACACCACAACAGAAGGGGGGAAAACCGTTTGGAACAAAACAAAGGCCACAGGGAGAGGAAAACCAACACACAGGGCAGCGACTCGGCACCTGAGGCTACTCTTAACACCGGACTCGTTTACAGCCCTGGAGGTGCACGGGCATCGAGGCCTCCTCCCTCGGAAATACTTGGCTTCCGGCATCTCCGGGGAGTCCCCCCCCGCCCATAGGGAGCAGGCCTGGCTTCGCCCCGGGCCCAGCAAAGCCAGGCAAGGCGCCGGGACGCAGCACACACAGGGAGGGCAGCGGGCGACCACGTGCAAGCAGCTCCCCAAAGAGGCGAGGAAGGGCCGGCTCCCCGCTCCCCCCCAGCCCCGCCCGCACACACTTCCACTGACACCTGGCTCCCCCCTTGCCCCCGCATCGGCCACGTGCGGCCCCCAGCCGGCGCCCTGCAGTCCCCACCTCGGCGCTCTCCTCCCAGCCTCCGCCCGAGCCGGAGGGGCCGCGCCGCCGGGCGCTGGCTGGGGGCGCCCCGGGGGCGCAGCGCGGCCCATACCCCGCCCCGCCGCCGCGGCCCGCCGCGCTCCCCTACCCGGCGCTGCGGCACAGGCGGCGGCCCCGCTCCCCGCGCGGATGGCGGCGGATTCACTCGCTGCCCTAGGCCGCCAGCCGGGCCCCAGCCCGCTCCGCCATCAGCCCAGCGCGCGCTCAGCCCTGCCCCGCCCCCTGGGCCTTCCCGCGGCCCGGCGCGCGCGACGCAGGGGCTGTCCGCTCGCCGCCTGAGCGAATCCTCCCCAAAACAAGGGGGGCACCCCTCGCCTGGCGCCTACCCCGCCGGCTCCTGGCGAGCCCCGCTCCGCCGCGCTAGCGCCAACCGAGAGGCCGCGGGAGCATGCGCCGCTCAGGCACCCATGGGGACTACCCGAACTGCCGCCGGGGCCTCTGCTTCTCCCGGAAGTGACGGTGTCACCCGGAACCAAAGATGGCGGCGGCTGGCTCTGGTCTCAGGCCGCCTGGGGGGGAAGGAGCCGCCGCCTCGTCCCTCTCTATGGAGCGGATCCGCTCGCTCACCGACCTGCCGGAGCTGGAGGCCGCCTACAGCCGCCTGTGCGAGGAGGAGGTGGGGCCGCCCCCCCCGCGAGACGGGCCCCCCCTTGGCCCTCCTGCCCCCCGCGATACGGGCCCCCTTGGCCCTCCTGCCCCCGCGATGCAGGCCCCCTTGGCCCTCCTGCCCCTCCCCGCGAGACAGGCCCCTGGCCCTCCTGCCCCTCCCCCGCGAGACAGGCCCGCCCCTTGGCCCTCCTGCCCCCGGCCCTCCTGCCCCCGCGATACAGGCCCCCTTGGCCCTCCTGCCCCCGCGAGACAGGCCCCCTTGGCCCTCCTGCCCCCCGCGAGACAGGCCCCCTTGGCCCTCCTGCCCCCCCGCGAGACAGGCCCCCTTGGCCCTCCTGCCCCTCCCCCGCGAGACAGGCCCCCCCTTGGCCCTCCTGCCCCTCCCCCGCGAGACAGGCCCCTCTTGGCCCTCCTGCCCCTCCCCGCGAGACGGTCCCCCTTGGCCCTCCTGCCCCTCCCCCCGAGACAGGCCGCCCCTTGGCCCTCCTGCCCCTCCCCAGAGACAGGCCCGCCCCTTGGCCCTCCTGCCCCCATGAGACAGGCCGCCCCATGGCCCTCCTGCCCCCGCGAGACGGTCCCCCTTGGCCCTCCTGCCCCCCGCGAGACGGTCCCCCTTGGCCCTCCTGCCCCCCCGCGAGACAGGCCCCCTTGGCCCTCCTGCCCCCGAGGCCCCCCTTGGCCCTCCTGCCCCCCGCGAGGCGGGCCCCCTTGGCCCTCCTGCCCCCCCGCGAGGCAGGCCCCCTTGGCCCTCCTGCCCCTCCCCGAGACGGTCCCCTTGGCCCTCCTGCCCCTCCCCCCGCGAGGCGGGCCCCCCCTTGGCCCTCCTGCCCCTCCCCGCGAGGCCAGGCCCCCTTGGCCCTCCTGCCCCCGAGACGGGCCCCGCCCCATGGCCTCTCTGCCCCCTGCGACGGTCCCCCTTGGCCCTCCTGCCCCCCGAGCAGGCCCCCCCCTTGGCCCTCCTGCCCCCCCGCGAGGCGGCCGCCCCCTTGGCCCTCCTGCCCCCGCGAGACGGTCCCCCTTGGCCCTCCTGCCCCCGAGACGGTCCCCCTTGGCCCTCCTGCCCCCGCGAGACGGGCCGCCCCATGGCCCTCCTGCCCCCCATGAGACGGGCCCTCCGCCCCCATGGCCCTCCTGCCCCCGCGAGACGGTCCCCTTGGCCCTCCTGCCCCCGCGAGACGGTCCCCTTGGCCCTCCTGCCCCCGCGAGACGGGCCCCCTTGGCCCTCCTGCCCCCCATGAGGCGGGCCCCCCTTGGCCCTCCTGCCCCCCGAGACAGGCCCCCTTGGCCCTCCTGAGACAGGCCCCCTTGGCCCTCCTGCCCCCAGGCAGGCCCCCTCTGGCCCTCCTGTCCCCCCCGAGACTCCTTTGGGAGGGGTGGGAAGAAGCAACCTTCCAAAATCAACAGACTAGCTGTTTTCCTAACTGTTCTGTTCATGTGATTCTAGTGCAGCCGTTGTCACCTTAGTCAAATACTCCTGCTCCCTTTGCATCTGATGTGATGGCGATATAGCCTCTGACCAAAAAGACCAATGTCTCTTTGCCAGAAGTTCATTAGGGGGCCAGGAAAGATTGCTATAGAACAATGTTAAATGTTTCCTTGACCATCTGTTCCAGCCCTGACCGACTGTACTGCCTCTGCAGCATTCCCTTCTTCTAAGTCTGGGAGCACCTTGATGAACTCTAATTTGCTCATGTAGGCAGCTTAGTCACCCAGAACTGGCCTTTGGAAATAGACAGGGCGCAAATGTAGTTGGATTCAGATGGACTAGTGGGGTTTTTGAAGGGTTGCACTGTCAGGTGAGCTCTCAGAAGCTTTAGTGCCCTGCTTGGCTCACGTGTAACCCACACACCTACTGAGTGTGGTTCACTGTCCCAGCTAGAGGCATTTAGACCACTTACAGTGAGAGAGGAGTTTGCTCTGCAGCCCCAGCTGGGAGCCAGCTGGCTTTTAGCCCACGCCATAGAGGTTCCTGCGCTAAGCTCCAGAGGCCCCAGGTTGGGCATTACACACGCACCTGATTTGATGCACTGAGTTTGGTTCTTAGCTAGTGGCATTTAGAGATGTAAAATCCCATTAAGTTTAATCTGTTAAATGGGGGCAAGCGGGAGGGCAGCTCCAGCCCCGCTGGGGCATGATGTGACACGGGGCTGCTTTCTTTTCCAGAAAGGGGTGGTGGAAGAGCTGGAGGCGCTTCTGGAGCAACAGAACACCGTAGAGAGCAAGATGGTCACGCTTCATCGCCTCGGGTTAGTAATCCAGTTTAACCCTGCGGGATAAAGCTAGTACCACCTGAGCTGATGCTTTGGTTACAAAAGAAAGCAAAAGGGAGCAAACCGTAGCTTCAGCTGGATGTCAGCTGCGTCTGTGTAGTGTGGCCTTACGCTGGTCACCAGCTGCTTCCTTCTACTACAAAAGAAGCTGCATTTCAGTATGAGGAAGCAACTTTCTGTCTGGAAAGCCCTGAAAGGTCCATGAAAAAGATGAATAGACCGTCAGTTTGCCGTGGGGACGGGGGTGATAGTGAACTTCTCCTATGCTGTGACCACCTGTGACAGCAAAATGAGCTGCCATTCACAGTAGATTGTGAAATTCTTCATAATTGTCCCACTGGTGCACTGATCAGTAGAGAAATGGTCAATAGAAATTACATTCAAATTGTTAACAGTAGGTTTAAGAATCAACACCCCATTCATATGAATGGAAGTGGTATGCCTCTTTGGTCCTGGTTCAGGGTGTCGAGACCTGGACAGGCATCCCTGCATCTGCTTACCTCTGGTTCATTCTGTTTCTGATCATAAGAGTTCAATTCTTAATTATACTTGGGTTCTGGAATATGTGGCAGTTCCAGAAAACACAAGGTCAGCTCATTACTCTGACTACGCCCCCTCTATAAGGGAGACAGCCATTGGGCAGGCCTGGATGTGCTGCTGCCTTCTTCCTCGCTCTCTTTCATTTGGCTTGGCCCCAGGGAAAGGAAGCAGCAGTTCCTGACGTGAGAGAGACTCTGGTGCTTGCAGTGGCAGGGGTGTATACACATGGCAGAATTCACTGCTGCTTCGTAGCAGCTTTTCACATGCATGACCAATGGTTCCTGCCTCTGTCTCCAGGCCCAACCTGCAGCTGATTGAAGGGGACGCCAGGCAGTTGGCTGGAATGATCACCTTCACTTGCAACCTGGCTGAGAACGTCAGCAGTAAAGTCCGGCAGCTTGATCTTGCCAAGGTAACGGGACAAGGGGGGAGCTCGGAGCGGAGCACTCTTTCTGCTGTGTGTGGGTGAGCCGCTGAGCAAGTACTGCATTTGACAGACACGGGGGTGTGAGCTCTTCACTCGCGTTTGGAAGAGAGGAGCTGAAACGGAGTCCTGTTTTGTTCAGAGTGTATACTGCACCTAGCTCGGGGCCTAGTACCTCCTAGGCAGTACCAGCGTACACATAATATAGGGAAATCCCCTGTCTGTGGGGGCTAGTCAGATAACATTCCTCCCCACCTCGCTCCTGGAGTCCTGCAAGGAATAGGCTGAGACCGTGGAGGTAGACGTGGACCTCAGAGGCTCGTACTGTTGTCTGGGGCTGCCGTCCTCTTTGTACCGAGGCAGACTTGACAGATCCCAGCTTTCAGCGTGCAGCGCACATCAAGTGGGGCATTGCAGGCTGACACCTGTGGTCTGTGCTCACCTCTGTGCAGTTTACGGGTGGCTTTTCCGGTCCAGCTGCACTTTGGCTGGACGGACTTAATAGAAGCCTGGATTCTGGAATACAGGTTGGCAGTTCAGAAAATACAAGGTCAGCTCGCTAGGCTGATGCCTTACCCCATAGGCCTCTGCGGGACCACACCCACCTTCAGTGGCTGCCTTATCCTCCCTCCCTTCAACAGACATCCGCTCCAGCTCTGGGGAAGTTTTTAGGTCATTTGTTCCAACTCAAGCTTTTCGCTCAGCTCTTGAGCTCGCTCAAGCTCTTTTTCGCTCAGCTTAGCTCTGAGTAGCCCCATCATCTTTGGCAGCCTCTTCTTCCCTTCTGGCCATACCCTCGTCTCCCTCGGACTCTGTTTCTCTGGCCCCGCCCCAGATGGGGAGTCTTCACTGCTGGTTTTCTTGCAGAACCGCCTCTATCAAGCCATCCAGAGAGCTGATGACATCTTGGACCTGAAATTCTGCATGGACGGGGTTCAAACGGCATTAAGAAATGAGGATTATGAACAAGCAGCTGCTCATATCCACCGCTACCTGTCTCTGGACAAATCGGTCATTGAGCTGAGCCGGCAGGGCAAGGAGGGTAGGTGCTGTCCAGGTGGGGCTGATTAGTAAGGTAACTGTAGCACTCCTGCCTTGCGAGGCGATCGCTGTGTCCAGAGCAAAGAAGCCGAAACCCAGGGGGGTGTGAACAAAGGGTGTGATTATGGAGCTGGTCAGCAGCGCTTCGGGTAGCTAGTCAATGCTGGATACTTCGGGGTATAGTTCGGTGAAAGCATTGCCAGGCCAGCCCAGCTGATGGGCTGAGGTGGCAAGTTACTGAAAGGCCCTGGCAGGTGGATCGGAAGGGTCCCTTCTGGCCCTAAATCTCTGCAAACTAGGGAGGGAAGAGTTTAACCGTTCACATGGCTCACCGATGTGCATCAGCTTGCTGGTTTCTGTTACAGTGAAACTCTTCCCTCCTGCTGTGCGCTGGCTCCCAGCTCTGCTCCCAGGGAGCCAGCTGCTGCCCTGCGGGCTCTGCAGAGACTGGTACCGCAGTGGGGCTGGCAGCCTGAGCCAGTGAGCCCTGGGAGCCAGCTCATAGTATGTGTGTCGCTGCGTGGGGCAGGCAGCGGGAGCCCCAGCCGCGCCCTGACCCCGACCGGTCTGACTCAGGGCAGGCTGGCAGGACCCTCCCCTCCCCAGCTGTATCAGAGCGACCCAGGCCGGGCTGGCAGTTGGCCGGTTCAATGTTACAATTTTAGTCGTTTAACTGGTTAGCTAATGAAACGATTATTTACATTCCTCATGCAAACTGGCTCTCGTGCCTACCGCCCTCTGGCTTCTAGGAGTGAGAAGCGATCTCTTTCCTCTCCCTGCCCTCTGCCATTCAGACTTCCCACGGGCCGCTTTTGAAGAGGGCTTCCCTATCTGGTATTGCTGGGAATCGCTCCAGGACCTGCCTGAGCTGCAGTTCAGTCTGTCCCCACGCAGCAGCAGAATGAGGCTGAACTGGCTGTTTCTAACCCTTTCCCCGTTCCTTTGCTCCCAGCTGCTGCACCTGGGCATTGGTGAGGAAGGGGAGACATGCATCCTTTCCTCTTGCTAAACACACGGGGTGCTCTGTGGGCCGGCGGGGGTGAGCTCCTAAGGAGCCAGGAGGAACACGCGGTCAGCCGTGGGCCGTGTAGTGGCCATTCCAGTTAACAGCCCTCTGTTGTCCCAAGGACTCGGCGTGCCACGGTGCCGCATTGGGACTTCATAGGCGGGTCTGGCTGGCCAGGCATGGTGGAGACAGGGGTGTGGGCCAATGGCAGAGGGAGGGCGGGCATGCTCATCGCAGGCTGCTCCTATGTTTTAACCTGGGTTAGGTTTTCCCTCGAGGGGGACAATGATCTCCATGTGAGCCCCCCCCGGAGCTGGAAAAGCCCCTCCCCGCCTCGCTTTACCTCTCGGTCAATGCTGCTGGATGCTTGGGGGGAGAACGGAGGCGAGCCAGGGGCCTGTCTCCCTCCAGGCTGTCTGGCTTCTGACTGCCAGCCTGGAGCTGGTTTTAGGTGCCCTGAGCCCTGCACCAATACACCGGTGCCCCCTGAACAGGCAGCGTGATTGACGCCAACCTGAAGCTCCTGCAGAAGGCGGAGCAGCGCCTGAAGACCATAGTGACTGAGAAATTCGACGTGGCCACGCAACAAGGAGACCTGCCGCAGGTGGAGCGGTTCTTCAAGATCTTCCCGCTGCTGGGCTTGCATGAGGAGGGGCTGAGCAAGTTCTCCGAGTACCTCTGCGAACAGGTAGGGGCGCCGCGGGCCTGGGCCGAGCCCCATGCAGGAGAGCGAGAGCCACCTGGGCTGTTCGGGGCTCAGAGCTTGGCCCCAGGGCATCCAGTCCCTGAATCTGTGAGATGAACCCAGGCCTGGTGAGCGCGCTCTGTGGGGGAGGCTTGGCTGACCAGTCACAGATCCCACCCCACCCCGATCTCATTGGAGATGGCGCTTTGCTGCTTGCACTCAGCCTGCACCCAGCCCGACCTGCGCTGCACCGGGTCAGTCTCAGCTGGTGCGCTCCATGTGGGGGTCAGGTCGGTTGATCTGGTGAGGTGGGGAGGGGGCCAGTCTCTCCCAGAGCTGGCTGTCTTGCTGGGCTGCTTTCTCTCCCCAGAAAGCCTGGGGGGTGCCCCCGGTGGTGTCAAGGGGAATTAGGCAGGTACCCAGGGGCTGAGTGAAGCCAAACGGGGACCTGCAGGGGCCCTGTTTGCATAGCACAGCCAGATCCACCTGTCTGTGCTAGAGGTGTTGCCGGCCCTACCCAGGGAGTCAGAGAGGCTGTACGGGCCCTGTGGGTGGTGCAGCCGGGGGCAGGGAAGGTGGAACAAGCTGGTGTGGCTAGAGGCAAGGTCTGTGTGGGGCAGACGTCTCCCTTGTGAGGGGGCTGTGCCAGACCCATCCTGGCCCTTCCTTCCCTGGGCTAGGTCGCTAACAAAGCAGAGGAGAACCTGGGGCTGGTGCTGGGGACGGACATGAGTGACCGCAGGGCGGCCGTCATCTTTGCAGACGCGCTGACTCTTCTATTTGAAGGTAACCCCTCCCCGCACAGTCCGGCTCCAGCTGCCTTGTTGGCTGGCAGCGTTCCCCGAGGGGCGGGGCCCAGACAGGGACCATCAAAGTTCTCCTTTCTGGCTGTGGGGGGCAGGACTGGCTGGGGTGGAGGGTTCTGGGCCCAGGACCTGGCTAGGGTGACGTGCCATCTGTGGCCAGCAGGGGGCACTGGTCTCTTCAGTTTTGGTAGGTGGGAGAGGGGCTTGCAAAGGACCAGCAGGCTCCCCTCCTCCCCCCCATGGCTCCTCCTGGAATGTATCCTTCTCGGCCACAGCTGGGCCAGGAGAGCTGTAGGTCTCTGCCTCAGACAGTCGGCAGGTGGAAACTGCCCTTTCCCTTCTGGCGCCCTGAACAAATTGGGGAGCCCCTGAGGAGCATTCTAGGTGCCCAGTCCCTGGCCAGGTGGACAGATCCCAGCCCAGTTCATTGCAGCTGCTCCCCCTTTCTGTGGTGTGGGGCGAGGCAGCGCTTGCCCCTGTGAGTGGAGGGCAGGGAGGCAGGGCGTGTGCTGGGGGAGGAAGGGGAGAGACAGCACGGTGCTGTGCTCTCACCCCGTGCCGGGATACTGCCACGCCTCCCTCACCTTGGCGTGCTTTGCTGCTGCTGGAAGCCCGGCCATGGGGTGGGATGCAGGGCCACCTGGGCAGGCTCCCGGGGGGTCTGTTGGGAGAGGCGCAGAGCCGGCCTGGGGCTCTTGCAGCACAACAGCCGCGTGGAGGTTGGGCTCCCTCTTGGGGCGTGAGGTGAGAGGATGAGCCCGGGGGCTGGGAGGTGCTATGTGCCCCTTCCTGCGCCCTGGGTCAGTGCTGCAGCCTGGGGCTTCCCGTGCAAATTCCCGTCCCCCGGTCGTCCGGCAGGGATCGCGCGCATCGTGGAGACCCACCAGCCCATCGTGGAGACCTACTACGGTCCGGGGCGGCTGTACACCCTCATCAAGCACCTGCAGGGGGAGTGCGACCGGCAGGTGGAGAAGGTGGTGGACAAGTTCATCAAGCAGAGGGACTATCACCGGCAGGTGAGCGCGATGGGTGGTGCCTAGAGCCAGCACCCAGCCTCCTCCCCGGCCACTCTCCAACATCCCATAGGCCTCTGACAGGGGCATGCTCCATGCCGCCCGGCTGGGCCCTGCGTGGCCTGCGCTTGGTACAGCTCGAGGCCTGGTGAGCAGGTGGAGCGGCCCTGGCTGACTCCGTCGCGGCCCTGACGGCTGTCAGAGCCTCAGGAAGGGGGCAGCCTGCGGGGGCATTCTGAGCTAGCCCATGTGTCTGCCTCTGTTAGGGACCCCCAGCCGGCTGCAGCCTTGCTGTCACTGTCTGCGCTAGCGCTGCCTGGCCTAGTTCTCGCCACGCCCGCAGGGAGCCCAGTGCCTGGGGAGCAGGGCGTGCAGGCTTTCCTGCGCAGGCCTGTCTGCGAGGACGCCCGCCCCGTGCCGGCTGCCCCTCGACAGGCGGGGCTCTGTGGGGCGCTGAGCTGGGGCCGGGGCGACGGCAGTGATGGCTCTCCTGCTCATTGCAGTTCCAGCTCGTTCAGAACAGCATGGTGCGAAGTTCGGCGACGGAGAAGGTCGAGCCGAGGTACAGGAAGCGATGAACTAGCTGCCCTCTGCCGCCACGCGGTGGGTCTGGCGCTCACGTTTTCCATGCGCTGCAGGCTTCACGGTCGCCACGTGTAGAATACCCACGCGGTGCTCCTTCGGCGCCGCCGGGTGTGGTGCTGCTGCCTGCTTGCCGGAAGGCGCAGCAGGCTGGGGCCCGATCTGCAGGCCCTCTGCTGATGGGGGAGATGGTGACTCTAACGGGGGAAGTGAGCCCCAAGGGGTGCTGGACTCCGCCCCCGCACAGAAAGTCCCGGCAGGGCTCTGGGCTGGGCTCCCCGGCACAGCGCTCTGCTGAACTGAGATACTGGGTTCCCTGCTCCTCGTGCGCTTAGACTTGTTCATTGCCCCGGATGTCAGCCATTGGGAGTGGCGCCAGATACCACGCAGGCCCGTGCCCTGCACGTACAGCCGAGTCCTTCCCGTGGCGCCGATTCCAGGGCCCACGCCAGGCTCCTGAGCACGGTGACCTCGGCGCGGCTCGTCCTGTTCCCGGGAGCGTTCCGTGGCGGGTGCTCAGCGAGGGCAGGGGCTGAGTGTGAGGTGGAGGCGCACTTGCTGCATTGCTTCTCCCTCGGCCCCCTGCAGGGAACTGGACCCCGTTTTAACTGAGGTCAGCCTGATGAACGCCCGCAGCGAGCTGTACCTCCGATTCCTCAAGAGACGCGTCAGCTCCGACTTTGAGGTGGGCGACTCCATGGCCCCAGAGGAGGTCAGGCAAGGTAATCCCTTGCATGCCAGGATGCTAGCATGGCGGGGGGGTGCGGGGGCTGCTTGGAGCTGCGTGCTGAAGGCAGCGTCTGGACCCTGGAGAACTGGCCCGTGTGGACGGTGAACCCCGTCTTCCTGGTGGTGTTTCAGCCATCCAGCCTCCTGCGTAGCCTGGCCCCTTGGAGCTTGGCCTCCTCCTGGACTGTTGGCAGGGGGCGTGCGCAGGGAACCTGCCCCCCGGGGCCCAGTCAGGCTAGCTGGTGGGGGACTTTCCTGCAGCTAGAGGGGCTGCCTGTCAGACTTCACACACGCAAAGGATGGGCTCTCTCCCCTGCCCCCCAAAAGCAGGCAGACAGCGCCCTTGGGGAAATCTGGAGGTGACACCACACAGGGGCCGGGGGGGTGTCCTGGTGGGGGGCACGTCTGTTACATCTGTCCCTGGCTGGCAGGGGTCTGGTGTGCTTGGCATGCCCCGCCTTAGTGCTCTAAACCGGATTCTGAAAGATTTGTGGGCCCGGAGCTGCGTCGGAAGGGGCGGGGGATGTCCTGGCTACTGGGGATGTGAAAAATGGTCTAATGATGTAACCGCTAAAAATCTTAGTGGCTAGACTGCAGCATGTCCGCTACCACCACTTCCGCCCTAACCCGGCTCCCGCTCCCGCCTGGTGCAGTCGCTGGAGCCAGCGGGGAGCCGGGAGCACGTGACCCCCTCGCTCTGCACAGGCCCTAGTTTGGGAGCCGTGGCAAGGGGAGCCAGCAGCCTGTGCGGGCCCCTGGCGAGGTGGGGGGAGAGCTCCATGCTCCCAGAAGGGGCGGGGGCGGGGTCAGCCAGCCCTCGGTGCTGCATAGACTGCAGCCTCCCCCTCCCTCCAGCCCCCAGAGCCGCACGCCGCACAGTGCTCCAGCGGCAGCTGAAAGGGCCGGGGGCTCTTGCTACGGCAGCAGTGGCCTCAGGCCCTTTAAATTGCCAGGCTCCGGGGCAATTGCCCCCTCCCCCTCCCCCAGCGGGCCTGGCCATAACTGTCCAGCAAGCAGCCCCCCTTTCCGGTGCAGACAGCGGAAGGTAAATCTCTCGGCCGAGCGCACGTAGGCTGGAGGGCGGGGGAATGTAAATGGAGGGCGGTTAACTTTGGTCTCCTTTCCTCCCCCCGGCGCTCATTGTCACCACTGGAGTCCTCCGGATCCCGTCCTGCCACCTGGCGTCCTCCAGGCCCCTCAGCCACAGCCGCCACCTTCCCGGCCGAGGCTGGGCCGGGCCTGCTGGGGAGCGCCTCTCCCTCGGGGCGAGTTCCATGTTGCCCTGGCTGCATAACTGAATGGCCAGCCGCTCCGCTCAGTGCGCTCGCTGGGGCGCTCCCGAGGGGCTCTGCTGGGCGCCCCGGAGTCCGCTGTGCTTTGCGGGGGGCTCGGACGCGCGCTTCCTCCCTGGCAGTGGGGCCCGTCTCTCGCCGCTCACCCAGGCGGCTGCGGCCCCGCGGAGGGGCGGGGGGCCGCCACGGGTGATGAATCCGGCTTGCTCTCTGCAGCCCACCAGACGTCCTTGGACAAGCTGCTGAACAACTGCCTGCTGAGCCGCACCATGCAGGAGCTGATCGGCTGCTACATCACCATGGAGCAGTACTTCATGCGGGAGACCGTCAACAAGGTAGGGCCTGCGCCCGGCCTGGCCCGGGGACCTGCCTGGAAACCCACCACTGCCCCGTGCCGCGTGGGGAGACTCCCTCGTCCCTCTGCCCCGCAGGAAACCATCTCGGGGCCACTGGGAACCGTTTCGCACCAACGACGTGCTCCTTCCCAAGTCCCCAGCCCAGCACCCCCCTGGCGATGGGGTGGAAGGGCACTCTGCCCAGCTAAGGCTTGCAGCCGGACGGTCGCAGGGCTGCACCTGGCCGGGCCATGGACGGCAAACCTGAGTGCTGCTGGCGGTGCTCTTGGGGCCAGCTTTTCCTCGGAGGCAGGAGCCCCCTGGGGGCATGAGGCGTCGGGGAACCGGGGTCCTGGCTGGCTGGGGCTGGTACCAGCCCCCTGGCACATCTCGCTAAAGCAGGAGCGTCAACCTTGTTGGCCTGGCCAAGTTCACACGGGCCGGGATGGGGCAAGAGGCCTGCGGGAAGGGGGGCGGGATGTTTCTGGGGGTCCCTCACCCACTGGGCTCCCTGCTGGGAGTTGGCTTTCCCTCCAGGCCGTTGCTATGGACACGTGTGAGAAGGGCCAGCTGACCTCCAGCATGGTGGATGACGTCTTCTACATTGTGAAGAAGTGCATCGGGCGCGCCCTGTCCAGCTCCAGCATCGACTGTCTCTGTGCCATGATCAATCACTCCACTGCTGAGCTGGAGTCCGACTTCAGGTAGGGGGCAGGCTGCCTGCCGGCCTCTTGGGGGGCGGGGGCTGTCCCCGGTCGCCCAAAGAGCCCGCAGGAGGGTGAGGGGCTGGGAGAACATAGACAAGACAACCAGACATGCCCGTAACTGACTCCCCCAACTGGGAGCTGGTTTTGTTGCATCTGGTGGTTCCTGCGTGTAGGGTCTTCGGCTTCCCATGCTGCTCCCCGCAAGCCTCTCTCTGGAGAAGCCACCCTTGGACCTGGCCAGGGCCTGGTGGGGCGTGTGGGAGCCGCAAGACCCGACACATCAGATGGGTGGGAGGACGCCTGCGTGGGGCTTGCACAGTGGTACCGGCTGTGCTGGGCTGCTGTTCCCCCGAGAGCCCCTCGCTGCTTGCGAGGTTCCCTGGGACGGCTTTCGCTGCCAGGGCCTGAGCGCCTGATGCGTGGGAACGGGGGCACCAGGCCTGTTCGGCACCCTGAGGCGGCAGCAGCCAGAGCGAATACGGAAGGGACTAGTGTCCCGGTGCTGCTGCACCCAGCCCACACAGGCGAGAGCTGGGGACGGAGGCGTGCCGGCAGGCGCCCCGGCTGCTTTGCCGAGCTGCTCGGCTCCTCCCAGGTTCGGTTTGCTACACGAGAGCCCGGCTCCTGCCGTGAGCCGAGGGGAACGTTGCACCAGGAGTTGCTGGGCGAGTTGTTACATAGCTGAGTCTGTCGCCTTAGTCGCACCTGTCAGTGCTGAGCGCCCACTGCCAGCGCGACATTACGCTG
Organism: Rafetus swinhoei; assembly: GCA_019425775.1. NCBI lineage: Eukaryota > Metazoa > Chordata > Testudines > Trionychidae > Rafetus > Rafetus swinhoei. The sequence goes on along the minus strand of CM033434.1, from coordinate 45,456,888 downwards.
TGTCCAGCTCTTGTGCTCGCGTGGCCTGGCGCCGTGCTCCTGTTCACTTGTGCTTTGGGCCCCATCTCGCTGAAGTGCGCTTTGGTGAGAGAACGAGCCTGGGTCAACACTAGCCCGGGTAGCTCGTCTGAAGGTACGTCCTCCAGCCACACACAATGCCGAGCTGGATTCGGCGGGCCGGAAGTCGAGCTGCCGTGGCATCTACACGGCGGGAGGCTGACAGGAGCGCTTCCTCCCACCGGCTTCCCATACTCCTCGCAGAATGAGGAGCACAGGTCGCCAGCGGGGGCTACGCTAGCGTTTGATTTAGCAGCTCTAGAAGATTGACCTCCAGAGGGTCAGTCTTCTCTGTAGTGTGGACCTTCCCTAAAAGCATTGTCAAAAGCAAAATATAGAATCCTAGAACTGGCAGGGCCCTCGAGAGGTCATCAAGTCCCGTCCCTGGCCCTCACGGCAGGACCAAGCACCGTCTAGACCACCCCGACCGGTGTCTGTCCAACCTGGTCCTCAATATCTCCAGGGATGGGGATTCCACAACTTACATTAATGTGCCCAATGTTCCACCCCCGCACAAGCTAGTGGGAGGTTCCTGCACGGGCCAGTGTCCACCCCAGAGCCAAGGAAGGATCAGGACAAGTTATGGAATTGGAGCAAACTGGTGGGTTGGATTTTGATGACATAAGGATTTTGTATCCTGTGACATCGTCCTAGGACGACTCCTCGCTGTGCTCCGAGGCTTTGGAGCGAGCTTTGTGTGTCAGGCGAGCTCACCACTGCCGCACACGCCGGCTCGCCAGAAAGTGGCCTCATCAGACCTGTTTCCGGGTGCTGAGGCCCTGCTGGCTGTGGGCCGTTAGCCCGGGCGGTGCTGGTCTGTTGAGCGCCTCTTCTAGCCAGCCAACGTGCGGTCAGGCAACGTCCCAGCAGAACTGGGCCACGTCGCTTCCCATCGGTCGGTCCCCCGGTGAACTGTGGGAGAAGGGCGGCGCTTGTGCTGCCGGACTTAGCCTGGGGCTTCACTCTCCCCCGCTTGGCTTGGTACTAAGGCCCCGTGCGGCCCCGTCTGTCCCCAGGGAGGTTCTGTCCACCAAGCTGAGGCTGGGCTTCCCAGCCACCACCTTCCAAGACATCCAGAGAGGGGTGACCAGCGCGGTGAGCATCATGCACAGCAGCCTGCAGCAGGGCAAGTTTGACACGAAAGGCATCGAGAGCACCGATGAGGCCAAGCAGTCGTTTCTGGTGAGCGCCCTGCTGGGCGGGCAGGTGGCGAGGAAAGGGAGGCGCTCGAGTAGCTAGAACCCCAGAGCTGCAAAGTCCGTCTCGTGGCCATGGGCTGAGAGCTGGGCCGGGCAGGGAGACCTCTGACTCTGCTAGGCAGCTGAGGCGGCATCGCCTGGGGAAGGGCTCCCAAACCCGGCATGCTGAGCTGCAGAAGATCACGAGCTGCCGTGGCTGGGAAAGCGGGGACTGGCATCGCCCGCCTGGCTCCCTCGCCGCAGGCCCAGCCTGGAGGGGGCCTGTGTAGACGCCAGCCACGCGTGCCCTCCCCGTGCCGATGGGACACAGGGCTCTGGCTTTCCTGCAGCAAAGTGCTTAACCCGTCGGCGCTCCCGCCCCTGCCCGTCGGCGCTCCCGCCCCTGCCCGTCGGCGCTCCCGCCCCTGCCCGTCGGCGCTCCCCCGCCTGTCAGCACTCCTGCTCCCCCGCCGGCCCTGCCCGTCGGTGCTCCTGCCTGTCAGCGGTCCCGCTGCCCGCACCCCTGCCTGTCAGCACTCCGCCCGCCCGCCCGTCCGCGCGGCTTGTTTTCCTGTCTCCTCCACATCTCGGCATCACGCTGCCATTCACGCCAAGCGGCGACGAGCCACGTGGTCCCTGTGCCGGTGCTTTAATGAGGCTTGTCACAGAGCAGGGGAACGTCTGCTCTCAGCTGCCTGGTGTTCAGGGTCCTGCTTTCAGCGCCGCTTTCCTGGCCATCTCTGTGGCAGCTGATCTGTCCTGTGCGTAAGCGGCTGGCCCTGGGCGTCTCCGTGTGCTGCAGCTGCAAAGGCAGCCCGAAACCTTGGCACGACATCCTGCAGCAGTGGGGCGGAGCTGTCACTCGGACACTTGGCTAGGCAAAGCAGCGGTGTGGGGAGGGTAGGTAGGACATGGGGAATGGACCATGTCTTCTGTGCTTGCGTGCTGCAGCTGCCTGTGCTACGCCTTTCTCCCTCTTCCAGGTGACCTTAAACAACGTGGAGGTCTGCAGCGAAAACATCATGACCCTGAAGAAGACGCTGGAGGTAAAGTCTGGCACTTTTACGTGCATCCTATAAGCAGCCTTCCCGTGCGCTCCCGGGCAGCTGGGGGGGGCGGGACAGCTCAGTGGTTTGAGCATTGGCCTGCTAAACCCAGGGTTGTGAGTTCAGTCCTTGAGGGGGCCATTTAGGGATCGGGGGCAAATCTGTCAGGGCTGGTGCTTGGTCCTGCCGCGAGGGTGGGGGACTGGACTCGCTGACCTCTCGAGGTCCCTGCCAGCTCTATGAGCTAGGTATAGGTATCTCCATATTTTAGGGGCACGTGCAGGCTTGTGCCTGTCCAAATCCAGGGGCTGCTGTTGCAGATCGGGTGCTGAGACTTTGCCAGCGGGGGAAGGGGACGGTTTGCACCTGGCACGCCGTGTGGGGCAGGGACTCTTGGTGCCATCTGTCCAGCTCCGGCGCGTGGCGAGCGGCCGCTCTGTGACGGGCTCCAGGGTGCAACTCCCAAAGACACACACATCAGTGATCACCCTATTGCTGGTGGCGCTGTGCAGCTGGAGACTTGTAGCCTTTCGCATGGGGACTAATCCTGTCCCGAACTCACGGGACATGACTGGCGTGATTATGCGTCTAGACTGGCATGATTTTGCGGAAATACTTTTAACGGAAAAGTTTTTCCGTTAAAAGTATTTCTGCAAAAGCGCGTCTAGATTGGCACGGATGCTTTTGCGCAAAAAGTGCTTTTGCACAAAAGCATCCGTGGCCAGTCTAGACGCGATTTTGCGCATAGAAAGCCCCGATCGCCATTTTTGCCATCGGGGCTTTTTTGTGCAAAACAGTTCTTCCCTGTCTACACTGGCCCTCTTGCGCAAGTATTCTTGTTCAAGAGGGCTTTTTCCCGAGCGGGAGCGTGAAAGTATTTGCGCAAGAAGCACTGATTTTGTACATTACAAATTCAAGCGGCCAGTGTAGACAGCTGGCAAGTTTTTGCGCAAAAGCGACTGCTTTTGTGCAAAATCTTGCCAGTCTAGACGCACCCACGGTGGCCTGGGCTGAAATCTCGCCCGGCCCAGCCCAGGACTCGTTTGTGAGACCTTGGAAGATGCTAAAAGCACCTGCAGAGCCAGAGCTCCACCGTGCACTCGCTAGGAGAATGCCTCTGCCCCCACCTGTGTGTGTCCATCGGTACCATGGAGATCATTTCCCCATGTCTTGGGTTAGATGCTCTTGAACCTTCTGAGAGTCACTCCGGCCTCTCCCGACTGTTGGCTGGCCCTTGGCCACAATATCCCACCCGCGGGTGGGTACGAAGTGTTCTGTGCTAGCGCCTGCGGGGGGTTGTGTTCCGGAGCTGGGTCCCTGCGCGCTAGGTGCTGTACAAACACAGACTAAAAGACCAGCCCTGCCCCAGAGAGCCGACCGGCGCGGCTGGGCCAATTCCGAGCGCGCCGAGTGTCCTGTCGCTTGCAGCCTGCGGCTCTCTCCCGCAGAGCGACTGTACCAAGCTCCTGAGCCAGGGCTTCGGGGGCGAGCAAGCCGAGGCCAAGATTGACAGCTGCCTGGCCGACATGGCCGCTGTGTCGAACAAGTTCCGAGATCTGCTGCAGGTGAGCTGCTCGCCGGACTCCGGGGTGTGCGGCGCCGGAGGCGGCCCGGCCTCGCCGCTCACCTGGCTCGGAGGTGAACTCCCAGCCACCCAGGGTGTGTGCTGGCTCGGGTACAACAGTGCAGGGGGCCAGCTGTAGTGGAGGGGGAGGAAGCAGATTCCGCGGGCCGGGTGGGACTTTGCAGTGCGGCTTCTTGGCTGGGCAGGAGCCAGCATTCGTAGGGCGCTGCAGAGCAGCTGGAGGGTGCTTCCCCTTGCGGCTGAGTGCTTGGTGAGACCCCCTCAGAAGGGCCCTACTTCTAAAGTAGAACCCCACGTTCTCAGATTTCCCTTCTCCCTCTCTGGGGGCCTTGGCGGGCCCGCGCGGCCGAGGGCTGCAGTCTCCTGCAGAAACCAAGCAGGAAGCTGCGAGCCGAGCCACCTTGGTATCGCCGGGTGGGAGGCAGCGGAGCCGGACGCCCCCAGCTGGGGGAAGGGCAGCTGCTGGCACAGATGCCCAGGGACCTGTCGTAATAGTAACTGCCTGGGGAGAAGCATCCTGCTGTGTGACCCCTGCGTCCCACCGAGCCAGGCGGGGAGTCTGCCTGGCACCGGAGCCGTGCAGTGGCCGAGACCATCCCTAGGCCCCCGCCGCCAGTGCTCTCGGCTGCCGCGTGTGCACGATGGGGCGCTGCCACACCGGCTGGCTCCCGGCTGTGCCTTTCAATCAGGCAGTGGCCAGGCCTGCCCCTCCCCAGCGCCTGTCTGGGTCCCATGCCCTGCCGCCCCTGCGCCAGGCTCTCCCGGCTTTGTGGCCCCTCTGGAGGGCGCGCTCCCCACGGACAGGCCAGGGAGGCTCGGCAGAGCGGTTTCGTGGCCGTTCGTTGGACTCGTGTGCTCAGCCCTTGGCTGTGTCCTCTCCCCAGGAAGGACTCAGTGAGCTGAACAGCACAGCGGTCAAACCACAGGTGAAACCCTGGATCAACCTCTTCCTTTCCGTCTCCCATAACATCGAGGAGGTGAGTCTCCCCTCGGCCACTGGGCTGAAACTGCAGCACGGGGGGGGGGGTAGGAAAAACATCCTGCCTGTCTGGGTGGTTAAACACTGGGATAAGTGGCCTAGGGGGGCTGTGGAGTCTCCCTCACTGGAGATATGGAAGAGCAGGCTGGACAGACACCTGCCAGGGATGGTCTAGATGGTGCTGGGCCCTGCCATGCGGCAGGGGACTGGACTCGATGCCTCTCGAGGGCCCTGCCAGCCCTAGGAGTCCATGCAGAGGATGGGAGGAGGAAGGGGTGTCCTTCCTGTGCCCCAGGCAATCCATTGTCCCCTGGCTTTCCATCCCCCCGCACTCGCTCGGCGACACGCTCCAGGTGCTATCGACCGGCCTGCGTGCTGGGCCCAGGGCAGGCGGGACCCCGTCCTTTCTCCAGGCCTGCCCCATGTGGGGACCCAGCTGAGCAGGAAAGGCGCTTGCTTTGGCGCAGAGACCCCGGGGCTGCTGCCTCTTGGCGGAGGACTGAGCAGCTCCTAACCCGCCCTGCCTCTGCTCCAATGCCAGGAAGAGTTCAACGACTACGAGGCCAACGACCCCTGGGTCCAGCAGTTCATCATGAACCTGGAGCAGCAAATGGCCGAGTTCAAGGTGTGTTCTCCCACGCGGACAGCCTCGGCCTGCAGGCTGGGTCTGGTCGCGCCCCGTGGCATTGCCGGCCTCCAGTGCCCGCCCACCCGCCCCCGGGCCCAGTCGCGCCCCACGGCATTGCCGGCCTCCAGTGCCCATGTCCCGGTCCCGCCCCGCCTCCAGCGCCCACGCCCCCCCTTGGCCCAGTCCCGCCCCGCGGCATCACCGGCCTCCAGCACCCACATCCCCCCGTGGCTTTGATCCTCTGGCACTGAGCCCAGATGGGGATGGCCAGCCAGGCCAGAATGCCTTGCGTCTGGGGTGCTCCCGGGCGGTTCTGGCCTTGTCTGGCTGCTCTAAGCACGGCCTTTAGCCCCGGCAAGGGGGCTGTTCATACTAACCCCAGACTCCCCCGGGGCGCCGCTGCTGCCTGCCCTGCGCCCTGACGCGGCTTCTCTCCCCAGGCCGGGCTCTCGCCTGTGATCTACGACAGCCTCAGCAGCCTGAGCACCAGCCTCATTGCCATCGAGCTGGAGAAGGTGGTGCTCAAGTCCACCTTCAGCCGGGTAAGCAGCCACCTAGCCCTGCCTCCCAGCCTGCACCGGCGGGCCGGGGCGGCCGGGCCAAACCCCAGGCAGCTTCCCTGCTTGGCCGCGCATCCAGCCTCCTGCTCCCCTGCACTTCCAGCCTTTTCCCCTGCTCCTGCCTAGACCGAGCCGGCTCCGAGCCCCAACCGGAGCGCCCTGTCAGGGCAGCGGGGCCGGGGAGACCGTGCAGGGGAGAGGCGTTGGCCCCGTGTCAGCTTTCTGCCCCAGAACCGCCTCTCCCCGCCCCACGCGAGGGGTCCGCCGCAAAGCCGGGGGACGAGAGGAGTCACGCGCTTTCCTGCTGCCCTCAGCTTGGCGGCCTGCAGTTCGACAAGGAGCTGAGGTCGCTGGTGGCCTATCTCACCACCGTCACCACCTGGACCATCCGGGACAAGTTTGCGCGTCTCACACAGATGGCGACTATCCTCAATCTGGAAAGGGTGAGCCCCCCTCTGCCTTGGGGCGCAGGGGCTTGGCACTTCTCCCCCCCCGAGTGTCTGTCTGGGACCTCCCAGGAGCCGGGGGGCAGACCGGCCTATCCGAGGGTTGTCTGCCCCACCGCTTGACTCTTTCTCCTCCAGGTGACGGAGATCCTGGATTACTGGGGCCCCAACTCGGGCCCCCTGACCTGGCGCCTCACCCCGGCCGAGGTCCGCCAGGTGCTGGCCCTCCGCATTGACTTCCGCAGCGAGGACATTAAGAGGCTGCGCCTGTAGCTGGCTCATCGCCGCAGCCCTGGGGACGCGCCGCAGCGTGAACGGAGCGACCCGCGGGCCAGGCCTGGCGCCTCCGGCACTCGCTGCGGCAGGACCGGCCAGCTCGACCTCCAGCCCTGGGACGACTGGAGTCTTCTCCCCGTTGCCCCGCACGCAGGGCGGGAGACCTGGCCAGTAGCAGGCCGTGTCCTGTGAGGGGCAGAGAACGGCAGGGGCAGCCCCGCAGGGCTCCTCGCTCGGGCGGCTGCGCCGTGCCACTGACGCTCAAGGATCAGGCGGCCCTGCCCGAGGGTTAGAGCTTGCTCGTGCCTCCCCTCCTGGCAGCAATGTGGCGCATGCGGCCCCAGGCCTGAGCCTGCCCCCTGCGTGACTCAAGCACCAGGGCCCTTGTGCCGCTCCCTACCGACCATTGGCTCAGAGTCCATGGTCACCCCTGCCCACTCGGGCCGTAGCCCTGGCGTTCTCCACCTGCCAGCGTGACTGGTCGCAGGGCAGCTGCTGGAGGCCCGAGGGCAGTGCCTGCCCGGGAGGAGGAGTGGTCTCTGTGCACATCAGTGGGGACTGTCGGGAAAGCCCCGGGACGGCTGCGGAAGTCCCTTCGGGAAGGGGGCTCTGGCTCCCCTGGGGTTGGTGTTGCCCTGCTGTGCGGTGAGGCAGTGCAGAGACACGGTGCCGGGGAGTAATGTTCCTGCTGCGCCCGGCGCGCACGTGGCCCATGCAAGCAAAGGTTGGGACCGACTGCAGGCTCCTTCCCGCCCTGCACTGGTGCACGCTGGGCCTGTCCCTCAGCCTGTGCAGGCGGTGCCGCGCTGTTCAGCCGAGAGCTCTGCTAGCCCATTTTCCTACCGTGCAGCCGCAGGCGAGCTGTGCCCCCCCCTCTGCGCCTTTCTGTGGGCTCGGCTGGGCAGGCACAGCCCCCGCTCTCCGGCTGTGCGCAAAGTGGCATCCATGTGAGCTCCCCCGCTGGAATCCGCCCTTGGGAGCCAGGAGGAGGGGGCAGGGAGGGGGCAGCGATGCACCATCCCAATAAAAGCGGTCTGAAGCACTCAGCGCCTTGCCTGTGTCTGGACGCCAGGCCCCTCCCTCCTTCCTGGGCCCTGAGCCACTGCCCGGTAGCACGTATGGCTGCCACAGGGACTGAACGTCTATAAACCCGCAGCGCCAAGGTGAAGGTGGGGCTGAGCTCCTGCCCTGCACCCGTCTCGACGGTCTCCGGACCGGTCCCTGTTCTGCTCCTGCTGGGAGTCGCTGTAGGGCCTAGTAGGCCTGGGCCGGGAGAAGCGGCGACAGTAGCCTGCTCTCGTGGGAAGGCTCAGGGCAGGCGCTTCCCGTGCCTGAGGGGAGGGGGGCTAGTTACAGATGCTGCCCCTACACAGGTACAGGCCACGGTAGGCGTCTCTGTGGGGCGGGGGCCGGGAAAGGTGCGAGCATGAAACAGGTGAGAACCAGCCGGCGGGCAGGCCCGTGCGCTGCCCGACCCTACCTGGGGCCCAGTGAGTTAAAAGGCCTTGGGGCTCTGGGCCGGAACTGCCATGGCAGCAGCAGGAGCCCTGAGCCAGTCCACGTGCCACCCAAGCCCGTGGGCTCCGGGGTGCAGCAGCAGCCATGGAGGGCTGGCTGAGGGCATAGGGCCCCTTCTCGGGGCCCAGAGCCGCCCCCTGCCTTGCCAAGAAGCATGGTGTGCCGGCCAGCCCTAGCTCTGAGCACTCCACAGCTTTCCCTGTGGGAGCCTGGGCCGTGAAATAATAACGCTGGAAACTGTAATTGCTCAACACAAATGCTTAGGAGCAGCCGCCTCGCCGTTGGCGTTCTGAAACGCACAAACCCCGCTCTGCCCACCCGGGAGTATTGGCAGCGTATGCCAGCAACCGCTGCCTTGGCGCCAAAGGACGGCTGCAGCCGCAGCTCCTGTGAGGGGCGGTCCATGGGCAGGGTTTCCACGCCGGCGTGGGGGGCGCTCTCGGTGTCAGAACGGGCCCTGGCGCTGCACGAACCCCAGGGCCCCGCTGGAGGCTTTCACGTGGCCGCTTGGGCCCTTTCGCCCCCCGTGTCTCCTCTTGCTTGGGGGTCGCTGCCCACTAGCTGCAGGGAGACGCCAGCGGTGTCCACCTCCACGGTGTGGATGCTGAACTTCCCCAGGCCCTGCAAGAAAAGGTCCTGGCTTAGCCTCAGCAGGGGCCTGGCTACGCGGGGGCAGCCCTGGGCATGCAGGAACCTCGCAACTTAGCAGGGGGCACCCGTGCCAGGCTGCTGGGTCGTTCCATTCCAACCCCTTCCCCTGCCTCGCCTGGTCCGCACCCCCTGGCTGGGCCTGGACCCTCCCCCCCCCCCCAAGGGCCAGCCGCTGTGCTGACGGCCGCAGGGCAGGCTGGGCGGGGCCCGGCTCACCTGGGTGTTGGCTAGAATTTGCTGAATCGCGTCTTGCTGGCAGGGCTCTTTGGTTAGGACGTAGAGGAACCCGCCGCCGCCTGCCCCCGCCAAGCTCTGCCCATAGACGTGGGGCTGCAGCGCGGCCATCATGCGCCGGACGGCCAGCGGCTCGCAGCCCGGGGCCATACACTTCTTCTGCTGCCAGTAGCGGGCCAGGCACGCCCCGAGGAGAGGCAGGTCGCCTGCAGCGGAGAGAAACGTGCCACGGGCGGGGATAGAGCCAGGAGAGCAGCAGCTCTTCCCCGCTCTGGGTCTCGCGGGAGAGGGGCAGGGCTGCTCTATGGGGCCGTGCCCATCCCTGCCACGGCCCAGGGGGTTCTGGTGCTTTCAGAGCGCTTAGCACATTTGTAGTCAGCAAAGGGGCCTTTGTCCCCAGCGCCGCCAGAGCCCCTCGCCTCGGGCTGCAGTGGGCTGAGGCAGCCTCGGAGCTGCACGATCTCCATCGCCCCGGCAAGGTGTTGCAACCCAGCTGCCGTTGCACCCAGCAAGAGCAGGCCTCCCCTTTACCCAGACCCCCCACTCCACACCCGTTGGCCCCAGCCCTGAGCCCCCGCCCGCACGCGGCCCCACCCCACCCGGTCCACGTGCCGAATGGGTTGCCGTGCCCCGGTGCAGAGGTGCTGCGTCGCACCCCCTCTCCATGCTGGTGCCCACCACAAAATTCATTCCGCACACGGCTGTGACCCTCAGCGGGCCACTGCTCGAGGGCACGCTGCAGCTGCTTTACCTTGCCGGAAGGCCCGGGCGCACTCCTCTGCGTTGCTCACCAGGGCGTCGGCGTTCTGCACGATGGTGGGCAGCCGGGCGTACCAGTTCCTGAGGACGTCCTGCCGGGGGAGGCCAGCCGTGAACCCCGTCCCCCTCCCCTGCCCGAGGCGGCACCCTCCCCCAGCAATTCTGGGGGAGGGAGAAACTGAAGCCGGGACTCGGCCCTACGACCGGGCTCTTAACCGCTGCCGAGCTGGCCCTGCAGCGTGCCGAGTGGGCGGGCAGGGCACCTGGGGCGGGCAAGCCCTGTGTTCTTCCAGCAAGGGCATTCCACGTGCTGTGACCAAGCGTGGGGCAGGGCTCCGTGGACTGCAGGGGGGCGCTGCTGTCTGACAGCCCCGGCCCTGCCTGTCCCCACTGGTTTGCACCTGCCCGACCTGTGGCAATGGGGTGGCCCAGCTGGGCCGTGTCCTGCAGGCTGGGCCCCCCTCTGAGCACTGTCCCCTCATACTGGGCACGTCTGAGCAGCCCCCTTCCCCTGCGAGCCGGGACAGAGCTGCTCAGAGTTCGTTGTCACTGCCCCGGGCCCTCCCTGCTGCGGGGACAGAGCCAAGGGGGCGAGGTCAGTCCCCTGCCACAAGCCGCAACTGTGCGGCATGGGGCCATCTGGTTGTCCTGGGGCCGTACAGCGCCTGGCGCAGCAGGGGCAGGTCCATAGCTCGGCCCCTGGGCCCAAAGAACTGAGCAGGGGGCTGAGGTGTGACCCTGCTCTGCAGAGCACAGGGAGACCTACAGGGCGGGAAGGCTGAAGCGGCCGGAGGGGGCTGCTATTTCTGCCCAGGCCTGCTGGGGGCTGGGTGGGGAGCGCCCCTAGGGCCTGGAGGGGCAGAGGGGCACGTGCTTTACCTGGAGCAGGTTGCGGGCCAGCCGAGTCTTCCCTGTGTAAATCAGGAGCAGGTGCTGGTTCAGGGTCTGGGAAAAGCCCTCTGGCATGGGGATCTGCTCCACCTCCACCTTCAGGGGCAGCTGGGCCTGCGACCTCCCAATCTTGATGCCTGGCACAAGGCCGCCAACCTGGTCCTGCCAGCCCCCCCCTGCCAGCAACAGGGCCCGTTACACAGCAGCAGGCCCTGGGGACACTAACGGTTTCCGACCCAGCCCTGCAGCCAAAGGCTGGGGAATGGGCTGGACTTTGGCTCCCCGCAGCTCGGCCTAGAGTGGCCGGTTCCGAGCAGCAGAGCGCATGGGACCTCGCCCGGGTGACTTGTGCGCCACAGCGCAAGCGCAGAATTCATGCCCCCCGCAGATTTTCTTTCCCCCTGAAGAATAAGTGATCCTGCAGGGACGCTGCAATGACGCCTTTTGCCCACCAGGCGCTGATGAGGCCCCAGCAGAGAGGGCAGCTGGCCCCCAGACTGGAGCAGCCAGCCATGGGGGCCGGGGGGGCAGAGGCTGCCTTCACAGCACCCTGCCCCCAGACCAAGAGAGGAGATGGGGTTCTGGGGGGCCGGACAGAGTGAGGCACATAGGGCTGTCGGGGTGGGGGACACGGATTCAGAAGGGCGAGTGGGGAGGGATAGAGCATGGGGAAGGGGACACAGGCGCTAGTGGGGGGACAGCACCGAGCCAGGGGCAAGGCCACATGGGGACAGGAACAGAAGTGCCTGGCTGAATGGCAGAGACTAAGGGTCATCCAGGCTCTGCATGGGGAGGCTCCCAACCCCCTACAATCCCTCCCCCCCCCCAAACCTCTGTTTCATATTTCTCCCACCCACACCCTGCGACTTTCCAGGTTCGTTCCCCGGCTCCTTCCCTCTCCGCTCCTCCGTGACCCCCGACACCCCCAAGTCCTGGCACAGCTTCTGAACAGTGCGGGAAATACGGTTCTCTAGTGCACCCCAGCAGTCCATGATCACGCCCAGCTCCGGATCAATGGGCCTCGTGAGGAATAGGTTTGTACAAACCATTTCCTGACTCGTGGTGCTCGGTACTGTCACGGGGAGACTGGCCGAGGGGTAGTTTGAAACAAACATCCAAAATCCCCGACAGGCGTGAGCACGTGGGGTTCTTTTGGCCAAAACAACAGGCAGATTTTTGAACTGTTGAGCACAGAATGTGGAATGTGCCGGCACAGACCTGCCCGGGAGGCCAGCAGGCAGGACTCAGGGTGAGGGCCAGGCCACGGCAGGGCACAGCCCGTGGTCTGTGCACCAGTACCTGTGGTGAGCACCTGCTCCAGGTGCAGGACGGCATGGATGAGGGACTCTGCGCTGGCAGATTTCCCAGCCACCCGGTACAGCGCTGCCATCACCGCCCCCGCCAGGATGCTGCTGGTGCCTGGAAGAGCCAAAGGGGGGGGAAGGGAAGTGAGGCAGGGGGCGCCCCATGAAACAACCCCGCGCCCTGCGGTAGGGGTGCAGCGCTGGAGTCACAGCCCCATCTCCCAGCACAGCAGCAGAGAGGCAAGAGGCCAGGGCCGCTCTCCATGCTGGGTGGCCCCAGGCTCTGTTCGGTGCCCCTCGTGCTAGGAGTGCCCCGACCAGGGGGGGCCTGGCCACTTCGTGTGGTGCCTGATTGTGGCCTCTCCTGGGCTCAGTTTACTGGCGACGTACTGCCCAGCCCGTGCCCTGGGCAAAGCCCCCCGAGCGTACCCAGGCCGGATCCGTGGGGCAGGCTGGACCAGCTGTGCACTTCAAAGCCTCCGCCAGCGCCCTCCAGCAGCTGGGCCTGCAAGGGCTTCTGGGATGGGAAGGTAACAATCTGGGTGCAGATGAAAGCCGCTTTCAGCAGGGCCCCTGGAAAGGAGAGGCAAAGCCCTGAAAAGCTGGACAGCGCAGCCCAGTTCCCACGCCCCGGCTCCTTCCCCCTTCATGCCAGCAGCCTAGCCCCAGGCCCCGGCCGGGCCATGGCTTTTGGGGCATCCACTAGGACGCGCGCCTGACAGCCAGGCAGGGGCTCACAGTGACACCCCCTGCGCACAGCGCAGTAGGACCTGGAGGAGGGTGAGGGGGCTCCAGGCCGGGGGAAAGGCACCAGCAGGATGAGCATCTTCAGCTCCAGCTGGGGCCCTCTCCCATCCAGCCAGCCCCTGTTATCCCCTCTTACCCCTGGGATGCAGGGCAGGGCTCCCTGGTCCCACAGGGAGCCTGTAGCAGAGCCGGGACTAAGCCCAGGCCCCGCCCAGCACCAAACCCACTGGGCCATCCTTCACTTGGAGGAGTGAGCCCCAAACTCCTCCGCCAGCTGCAGTACGGCTAGCTGCTGGGTCTGGCTCAGCAGTGGGGCTCTGAGTGGGGCCTCAGACACCTCTCTGGCCCTGGAATGAATGGGAGGGGGACTAATCTTTTGTGGACATCCCAGCCTTCAGTTAACTTAGTTGTCTGCAAGGTTAAACCCAGAGCCAGTGGGTCCCAGAGAAACTCCAGGAAGTGTTGGCAGGGAGGCAGGAGAGGGGGAGATCTGAATTGAAGCAGTGATCTGCCTGCTGCGGGCTTTGTGGGAGCTCAGAGCAAGAGCGGGGAGAGAGGGACAGACGGAGCCAGGAACAAGGCATGATATGTCCACACCTCGGGAAGGACTAACGCTTGGAACAACAGAGATGTGAGCAGAACAGGGAATGTTTAGTTAGACGCAGTCTGGTTATTTTCCTTATTTTGGGGTTTGGTTGGGACTCCTCTGTGTGCTAAGACAAGGTCCACTGTAACTTTAAATTGAATCCCCAGGAAGCAATTCTCATTTAATCTGCCTTTTTTCAGTTGCTCTGTCACACCTAGCAACCAAGTCCTGCTTCACCAAGTGGGTCGTCTTTGTTTTGCTGACAAAATCACCTGTGTAAGACTAGGATCGGATTCCCGTGTGCTAGAAGGCAGGTGGCCCTGTGTGCACGTGCCTCAGAGCGAGAGGTCAGCTGTTAAGAAACTGCAAGTTTGTTTGCAAGCTCTCTCCTGGGGGAGGGCTAAAGAGCTTGGGGGACCCCTCAGGAAGAAATTCCCAAGTGCGTCTTCCTGGCTTCTCAAGGGGGTTTTGCGTTTGGGGTTGGCAGGTGCCACCCAAGCCAGGGAATCTGTCACTGTGGGGAGTTTGTAAGCAGAAGCCTTCAGTGGCCAGGTGTTTTAAAGTCTTGTGGGGCCCCCGAGTGGGGAGCAGCCTTGACAGACCCTTTGCTGATCCCCCGGGCCACCCCGCCTCCTGCGTTTACTCTGCTTGGATTCCCTGCCCCGCCTGCAGAACTCCCCTGCGCCACATGTACGCCATGCCCACCGGCCCGACCTGGCAGGGACGTTGCTTCAGAGCCCTCCAGTGCACGGGGCAGGCGTGAGCCCCCTGCAGCACCAGCCAGTCTTGGTGCCACGAGGATTCAGTGACGGGGACGTGGCACAGGCCACCGCTCGCGCCCCCGAGGGGCCAATCCAAGACCAGCCCTGGAGAAAACAAGCGCCAGCGACCCCTTCTCTGCCATCCAGGGAGCACTGCAAGCAACCCCCACCCCTCTCTCTTGGAGCAGCTGGTGAGGCGGGATCCTGAGCAGCAGGCGGGTCTTACCTGGTGCGTGAGGCTGGCAGTAATCCTGCAGGTCCTCCAGGTGCCGACACACCAGCTCCAGCACCACCTCCCCCTCCAGGGCGCCGCTTGCACTGACCAGCCGGAGCTCCGGCTCTACGATGCGCCGGGCCCGGGCCCCGATGGGCCTGTGCCCGTCCACCAGGATGGCGACATCCACCACGGCTCCCCATGCTCATACGTGATTGGAGGCGTGTCGCTCCAGCCACCTGCAAGCACAGAGGGGGGCGCGCTCAGCGGGCCCTTAGGCAGGGCAGCCGCCCGCAGCCCAGCCCTGCTCCCCTGCCCGCCTCAACCTCAGACCGGGCACTGCCCTGGCCGGCATCCTGCAGGGGGTGAGCCCGCGGTGTCCCGCGGTACAAATGTCCGGGGTCGTCTTTCCAAAAATGGAACGACTGAACGACCCTCCCCCCATGTCCATCACTGAGCACCGCCATTTGTCAAGTGTCCATCGCGCCACACAGCGCGGCCTGGCCCCGATCCCAACAGCCCCATAGAAGCTGTGACCCGCCCCCTTCGTTTCCTTCTCCCGGCTTGCCTGCCCCTTCACAACCAGTGCTGTGACCTCCCTCTGCCCCAGGGCGCCCCACGGCCCTGCCTCATCCCCCCACGCTGGGAGAGAGCCGGGGGCCAGCCCCCATGACGCCCAGGCCAGCCGAGAAAGCCCTCGGCAGCGGGGCCGGAGATGCTCACCAGAGACGTCGATCCGGGCAGGGCACTCCACCCGCACCCAGTGACCGACGGGAGGGGGCTCCGCCCGCCCCACGCTGACGAACTGGCAGGCCGACATCACGGCCTGCCGGACCAGGATCTGCTCGGCCCCCTCGTAGTGCCGGGCTGCCCTCACCATCAGCGCCGGCCTGCAACGGCAGCGGGAGACGGGCGCCGCTCACCAGCAGGCCACTCTCCCGGGCGCCTGCGTGGCCCCGCGGCGCAGACTCACGCGCCGTGGGCCCCAGCCAGGCCCTGGTGCCTGTGTCAGCCGGCGGCACAGGTTGTCATGGTTACTGAGCCAGGGCTGTGGAGCCAGAGATGCCTGGAGCACGGCCAGCCCAGCACAACACCCCACGCGGGGCCATGGGGCTCGGTCCAGCATCCGCTGGGGAGGTTGGGTTTCTAACAGGGCTGGAGGGCCAAGCTCCTGGTGGGGAGGGGCACTCAGCCCCCAGGCCAGTCCGTCAGTGCCTGGCTGAGAGCCCTGGGACCTCACAGCAAACCCCACCACTCCCTGCAGAAAGGCCACGAGAGAGGGGGCCGGAAACGCAGCAAAATGGTGGCCACATCCCGTCCACTCAGTGGGGTGCGCCCAGCCCCACGGCCCCCCAGCACAGCGCCTCCGCCGCGCCCACTGGCTCCCGGCCGCACCTGTCCAGCCATTTCCTCCTCTCTCTGGCGAGCTCCTGCACCCCTCCGGCCACGTCGCCACGCTCCAGGCGCTGGAAGGCCGGGACCCATTCCCGGTTGGCGGCCGGGCCGCTCCGCAAGCCCCATCCCTTGGGCCATGCAGCCCAGCACGTCGGCGATGCAGGCGAGAGCCCGGGCGGCCACCCCCGGGTCCCCGGCTACAGAGGCCACTGGGAAGCAGAGGGAAGCCATGAGAGCCGTTCCCCTCCACAGCCCAGCAGGCTACGGTCTGTGGCAGGGTCCCATCCCGGCCCCCCCCCCCGCGCACAGAGGCCCCCTTTCCCCTGCCCTTGCCAGCCCCTCGTCCTGACCCAGAGCATGCCTCCGGGGTCCCTGCATGGAATGAGCTTGCTGGGTCTCGGCCCGTGACCCACCAGCCCCCTCGCTGACTCTCTTGGGGGCTGCCGAGGGCTGCCGGAGCCACGGAGCGTCAACTCCTCCCTTGGGGGCAGCCCGCCGAGGCTGGCCCTGACCAATGCCAGGACAGGGCCCGTTCTGGAGACAGGGCCCCTCATGGCCAGCGGGCGGCCCACTGACCCCAGGCTTGGGTAGCCCAGCCAGCCAGGGCAAGCCCAGCTCCCCTTTCCAAAGCCCGCAAGGCCTGGCCTGGCAATTCCCAGAGCGGCTGGGAGCTACGTATTCGCACTTATTCACTTAGTCCCCCAGGCTCCCCACTCGTGGCCACGGGCCGGGGGCGCCGGAAACCTGCTGCCGGCCACAATGGGACGCCTGCGCCGGCTCCGGCTCCCCCACAGCCTCGCTAGCGAGAAGCGGAGGAAACCACCCGCCGGGAGGCTCGGTGAGCCGCACGCTGGTGGAACGTTCCAAGCGGCTGGGTTCCTCCCCAGACGCGAGTGCATGGCGGGGGAGGGGCACCAGGGTCCTGCCAGTGCCCAATCCCACCAGCATTCGTGGGCCTGGAGCGAGGGGGAAAATCGCCGCAGGGCTGGAATCCGCTTCCTGCCGCCCCACAGCGGCCCCGTCTGGCTAGCCACAGGCCAGGGGCAGCCGCCCTGCCCGCCTCTCACCCTGGTCCAGCGTGTCCAACACGGCCTCCTGGTAGCCCTCGTGGACGGCGGAGCGGATCAGCGGCAGCAGGCTGCAGTCCCTGTGCTCCAGCAGGGCCCCGCGCAGCTTGCCCTGTGCCTGGCGGAAGAAGAGCGCCCGGCGGGACGCCAGCTCCGCCTCCTGGTCCAGGCAGGCCAGCAGCTCCTCCCAGGACATGCGCCACGAGGCTCGCCAGCGCCCCAGCTCCGCGTCCCCCGGGGAGCCCAGCAAGCACAGGACGTGCTGGACCCCAAGGGGCTCGGCGGCGTGCAGAACCGGGAAGAGGCGGGCGTTCTGCAGGCAGCGGCTTCCCCGGGGCACGTCGGAGCCCCAGATATCCCCCTCCCTGGCGGGGCGAGAGGCAGACTCAGAGTGCAGGCACCTGCAGCCATGGGCAATGGGGCCAGGGCAGTGGGCACTGGCGCCTCTGGGCTCCCCAGCTACTGAGGGAGCGTCCGCCTGCGTAAGGCCAGGGGAGAGGAGAGCACGGCGTGGAGGCTGGGCCGGGGGCTGCTCCCCCCAGCTCTCCCACCCACTAGACAGCCTCACGCCCAGCGGGACTGGCCCCTGCCTCCCACCGGCCCAGCTGGGATGGAGGCTCCTCCCCCCAGCTGGAAGCGGCAGCCAGCAGGAGGCGCTGTCGATGCACGGGCCGGTGGTGCATGGCGCTCCCAGCCATCTGAGCCCGGCCTCTTCCAAGAGGCCCCTTCTGCCCCCCAGGGTGGGCACGGAGCTCCGGAGGCCAGTGCATCAGGCAGCTCTTCCTGCCCCCTTCCACGTGCGCCGGGACGCTTCCGGGCAGCGTGGCCCAGCGACGTTCCCAGGCCAGGGCTCGATGCGGGGCAGGAAAGCCGGCCCCCCCGGGCCCCGCGAGGCAGGGGCTCCCTGCCCGGCCCTTCCCTGTCCCGCCTGCGCGGCACTCACCGGATCCCCGTCTGGCAGAAGAACTCCGCCCAGGGCACGTTCAGGTAGGTGCCGGCCTCGCCAGCAGGGTGCTGTGGGGGAGAGAGGGGAGAGCGCTGGGGCGGAAGGGGACGGGCGGGGACAGGACTCCCACGTGGGCCGACCGCGTCCCGGCGCCAGCCCCTCCGTTCATCCCGCGCGGGCTGGCAGGGAGGCAGGACAGTGGCCGGGGGAACGCCAGACGCTGCTCCTGCCCTAGAGTGCTCGCTCTTCGGGGTGACCCCAACGCCACCCCCCAGCCATCCGTCAGGTAGCCAGGGGCCCAGCGGGCGGCTCGCAGGCGTGCCTGGCCGCGGAGCTCTCCCCGCAGGGCATCCCGGGCAGCGCCCCCCCGGCGCCCCGCACCTGCCAGTCGTCGTGGCGCCCGGTCAGGGTGAAGACCCGGCACAGCACTTCCCTTAGCCGGATGGCGTGCCCCCGGAGGACCACATCCCGCAGCCAGCAGCGCTGCAGGGCCGGCGAGCAGGAGGCCTCCAGCCCCGTGAGGAGACAGCCGGAGCCGATCTGCAGAGGTCCCTGGGAGGGCGACAAAAATGGGCCGTGGCAGAAACGTGGGGCGGTGCTGGAGATCCCTCCCCCCCCCACGAGCTCTGAGGGGCCCCTCCCGCTCACCTCGTCACAACCAGCCCATCACGGTGGTCTCTGGGCGCCCTCACACCCCTCCCTGAGGGCTCCGCAGGGCTCTGAACGCCACGGACCACGCTCTGAGCAGCGGCAGGGCCGGGGGGCGGAGACGGTCTGTGGTGAAATCCAGCAAAGGGGGGTGTTGCGGGAGCCCGGCGTTCACTCCCTACGGCTCTTGGCCATGAATCGAGCCAGGAGCAAGGCCAGCGGGGATGCCGTGGCAGCAGGGGCTGGCCAGGCAAGTCCAGCCCCCAGCGCCCGGGGGGGTTGGTCCAGCCCACGGCTCAGCAGCCAGGCCCAGGCTGGGGCAGAGCGAGAGCCCAAAGCCGTAGGGTGAGCCAGCCCCATGCCTGGGGGCGCCGGGCCCCGGGGCCCCGCCGGGGGAGCCGTACCTGCAGGTGGCAGTGCTGGAGGACGCTTCCAGGCCCCACGTGCACGGCTCCTTCCAGCAGGCTGTTGGTGACTGAGCAGCCGTCCTCCAGGAGCTGGGGCTGCTGCGGGAAGGGAAGGAGATGGCGTCAGGAGGGCAGGAAAGGAGCTGAGGAGAAGGAGGCGCAACGGGGAGGGACAGGGGAGCACCCCAGACCCACTGTCCCCAGCTCCATGCAGACACAGCTGACAGCAGCCAGCGTAGACAGGAGGGAGATGGGGAAACTGAGGCGCAGCGAGGGGCAGGGACTTGCCCAGGATCACTCGGCAGCTCCGAGGCCAGGCTGGGAACACAGCCCAGGTCCCTTCCCCCCCCCCGGGGCTGGTGCTATACCCAGTAGGCTGCTCTGCCTCTCCCTCCGGGGCGGGTAGGAGTGGGGCCAGGGGACGTGGCTCAGATGGCACCGGCGCCCGGGCTGGGGGCAGGACAAGAGGTGGGGGCCGGGGCAGCAGGCCTGGGGCCGGGCTGGGAGGTACCTACAGCCACGTGGGAATGCGCCACTTTGCGGAAGGCGAGGGCGCTGGCGGAGCCGGCGGGAAGCGTCAGGCTGCGGATGTGGTCGCTGGCGGCCATCGTCATGTAGTCGTAGCGCCCGCCGGGGATGCACGCTGCCGGGAAAGAGGGGGGCAGCCCCGTTAAGGCGCCCCTGCCCGGCGGGGTGGAGGGTGGGCGCTGGACCCCTGCAGGCCAGCGTTTGGGGGGCGCACTCACCCATGCTGAGCGGGACGGCGTGGAGGGCTTTCCACAGCACGGAGCGGGCGCTGCGCAGGGCCGCTGCCCCCGTGGCCTGGCCGCTGCCTAGCTGCTGGGTCCGGCCCCTCACAAAGTCCTCCTCGGTCACCCCCTCGGCCATGCAGAGCAGGATGTCGAAGAACAGGGACAGCTGGGGGAGGCAGAGAACGGGGAACGCGCGTGACGGGTCACCCACCGGCGGCTGGAGACCGCCACTGCCGAGTGTCCACGCTGGGCGGGCACCGTGGTGACTGCGAAAGGGGGGGTTCCAAGGGAGGGTGACAGACCCCGGGCCCATGAGCAGCGTGTGGGGTGCCGCAGAGCCTGGCCCCCGGAACGGCAAGAGAAGCTGGTACCAGGGCATGGGGTGGCTGGTGTCAAGATGGCTGCCGCTACCCAGCCATGGGGAAAGGGCTGCAGCGCGAGCAGGCCAGAGGGCAGGGGCAGGGCAGGGCGGGGGGGTTGCGCTTTCCCTAGGACAGCCCACGGGGCAGCCACGCGGCGGGGCAGGCAGAGAGGGGCTGCGGCTCAGGGCTCTCTGGGGCACATGGGAAGTGACCCCAGGGCTGTGCGCTGCCCTTGCAGCACTCCCGGAGAGCCGGCTCCCCTGCCCGGCAGGCGGCCCGGAGCTCCAGAGCCCTGTCCGGGGTTCCCCGCTGCTCGCCGGGGGGGCCGTGTGCTGCTGGGCACGGAGGCCCTGCCGCTTGGGGCCAGGGGAAGGAAGGGCCGACTGGCCAGCCCTGCTTCAGCAGCGGCCGAGCGGCGGGGGATCCCCTCACCTGGATGGGCTGGGCCCCTGAGTCCAGGCCCAGGTAGGTGCAGGCGTCCAGAGGCGGCACGACGTGAGTGGCCAGGAGCTGCTCCGCGTCTCCGAGGAGAAGAAGACGACGCCGCACACCTGAAATCACAGAGCCAGCAGGGCGGGCTGGGCTGCAGGTCACGCTGGGGCGGTGGGCAGAGTCCCCACCACTGGCTCCAGTGGGCAGACTCAGGCCTGGCCACCAGTGTGCGATTGTGCCAGCCCCGTGGGGCTGGGGAGCTGCAGAGGGAAAACCCTTCGGCCAGCAGTGGCTGGTGGCGACTCCCTCCTGGCTAACGGGCATTAATGGACCCAACCTCCATGAATGTAGTTCTCTTTTAAACCCTGTTATAGTCCTAGCCTTCACAACGCCTCCGGCAAGGAGTTCCACAGGTTGACTGTGCTCTGTGTGAAGAAAAACTTCCTTTTGTTTGTTTTAAACCTGCTGCCCATTAATTTCATTTGGTGACCCCTAGTTCTTGTGTCAAGGGAACAAGTAAATCACTTTCCCTTATTCATGTTTTCCACACCTGTCATGATTTTATAGACCTCTGTCATATCTCCCCTTAGTCTCCTCTTTTCCCAGCTGAAAAGTCCCCGTCGCTTTAATCTCTCCTCATACGGGACCCGTTCCAAACCCCGAATCATTGTAGCTGCCCTTCTCTGAACCTTTTCCACTGCCAGTATGTCCCCGAGTGGCTCTGAACCGTGTGGCTAAGGCCAGAGTCGTAACTAGCTAATTTGGCGCCTGAGGCCAGACCGTCCTTGGCGCGGGCGGGGTGTGACGTGGCGCGAGGTGCGAGCGAAGGCAGCATAGCAGCTGTCTTTTCTGCGCCCCCTCAGGCAAGTGCCTCACTCGCCCTGCACTTGTTATGGCCCTGGCAAAGGCCCAGCTCTGTGTAAACCGAGGCAGGGCCAAATTCATGGCTGGTCCCGCCTTCACCAATCCAGCTCTGAACCCAGCCGCTTCCCCGAGACACCCAGCCCCAGCGGCAGGGTTCCCCAGCCAGTTGTGTCTCCACAGCCCCACGTGCCCACTCTGTGGGGCGGGCCACTGCCTCTCGCTGTGGCCACGGGCCCCCACCCTGCCGCCCCCCGGCCCGTGGGGCAGAGCCTGTCCCCACGTGTGCACGCGAGGCTCTCAGGGCCCACGGGGGGACGTACCAGCGGCACCTTCCCGTCCGGCCCCGCGCACCGCTGGATCTGGGCCTCCGGGCCTTGGTAGATGATGTCACGCACGAGGCCCTGTGAGAGGAGGGCACGGTTAGCTGCCACGGCACGCAGTGGGCTCATCGGGCCTGCCCGCCTGGGGACGGTGCCACCCGGACATGGCACTGGGGCAGCCAAGGGGCGGCCTGGCCCCTCCCCACAGCCCCCCCGGGCCAGCGAATGCTGTAGGAGCCCAGGTGCCCAGGCTGGGCCGGGCGCCCTCGGGGTGCTGCAGAGAAGCAGCCCGGAAGGCTGCCCCCGAGGGCTGCATGGGCAGCGGCTGCCTGGCTGACGGGCAGAGCCAGGGATCAGGTTGTGGGCACCCCAGGGCCTGCCCTTCCCCCAGCAGCTGGGAGCCCCATTCAGAAAGGGTCAGAGTACCCCCAGGAGCAGAGCCCCCCTGGGAAAACACTGGCGCCAGCCAGCCCCAGCCCTGAGTGTGGACCCCATAGTCTCAGGGACGCAGGGCCCACAGGGGGTGTGCCACCCGCTCGCCCCGTGTCCCCGCTGGCACCAAGAGGGGTGGGCGGGAGGCCGGCCTGCGCCCCACCCCGGTGCCCCCGGGGGCTCGGCGTACCTGCTGGTCGGCGAGGTAGACGCCGTGGTCTCTGGCGTACGAGACGCTCCCCGGCACGGAGATCACTCTGGCGCCCTGGAACCCGTCCCAGGCGATCTCTGGGGGCGAGCAGACTCAGCCCAGCTGGCAGGGTGGAGCCCGCCCCCTCCAGGCCAATCCTGAATTCTGACCCCCCGCCCCGTACGCTGCCCCCTAAGCTCCCCCGGCTCAGGAGAACACGGTACCCTGTGGGGAGCCGGGGCAGGATGTACCCCCTGGGAGCCACATGCCGAGCCCTCCCTGCGCCCTGCCCCGGCCGGCTTTGGCCATTTCCCCCGCTGTGCCCCTCGCCCTGGGACCCCCACCGCAGGGCCGGGACGTACCTGCTTCCACGGGCAGGCTGAGGAACATGTCGGTGCTGCAGACCCACACGCCTGGAGGGGAGCCCTGGCACAGCTAGGGAGGGACACACCACGGGAGGTGAGGACAGGCCCCCGGGCTGCCTGGCTCAGCACGGGGCCCGGCCCCCCGGCCCTCCCCAGAACCCAAGAGCGCTGGGCCCCAGGTCGGGGGGCGGCAGCCACTTCCTGTCTGGCCACGAACCCCAGCAGCAGGGGTGCCCCCAAGCTTGTGTGCATGAACCGGAGACAGCTGCGGTGGCCCCTCTGCCCCAGAGATGGGGGCCCCGAGCGGCGGTGGGAGGTGGAGGGGAACAGGGCATGCCGGGACCGGGAGGAGAGGGTCAGGGGCTAACCGGGGCCCCATCGTGCCCTCCTGGAGGAGTCCCGCCGGTGCATCTCCCGCCTGGCCCGGACCTGCTGCGTCATGGTCCCCAGCAGGCTGTCCAGGTTGCAGGTCAGCGCCTCGGCCGGGGCCTCGGGGTCCTCCACGGGCAGGCAGGTGAAGGCTCGGCCGCAGTCGTCGAAGGGGAAGTCGCGGCCCTGGCGGGAGAGGGAGCCGGAGCCCTGCTCAGCGGGGAAAGGGCAGGGAGGGCCCCAGGCTCCGTCCTCGGGCCCAAACCCTGCTCCGGCCGTGGCCTTGGGCCGCTTGGCTCCCCCAAACCACCCCCAGCAGTGCCCCGGGTGCCTGCCCAGGCCCCCAGCAGCAGGCACGCCCCTTCCCGGGCAGGGGCGGGAAGCAACGTGAGGGGCGGCCCCCGCCGGGGGTCAGTCCCCTGCTGCACGGAGACGCAGGAAAGCCGGGGCCCCTGCTGCATAGTGAGGTGTCATCTGGCAGCCACGGGGCCCACTGGGTCACGCCACCCCTCTGCCCAGGGCTCCCCCCAGCTCCCGTGGAAGGGGGGTGCAGCCGGCCCGGGAAAGCAGAGCCGTGGCGCCGCTGGGGCCCAAGACCGGGAGACGGGTCCCGCCTGGAGCCGAGCCAGCAGGGAAACCTTCCAGCTGGAGCCAGGCAGGCCAGCGGCGCAGACTCCGTCACAACCTGGGCAATCGTTCCAACGGTTCCTTCCCGTCGCTGCCCACGATTTACCCTGTCTGAACCCTCCGGCCCCGGAGCGCGCGGGGCCCGTCCCGGCCCACCCCTAACCCAGACCCTGCGATCCAGCCCCCCCGGCCTCCTCGCCAGCGACCGGGTCCAGCCTCCTCGCGGCTCCTGCTCCAGACGCCGCCCAGCCTCGCGCTGGCCACGCGCAGCTGATCCCGCGGCAGGAGGCTGGGGATTTCTCCGCGGGTAGCGCGGCCGTCCCGGTGCCTTTCTCTTCAGACACGCCCCCCTAGGGCCTACCTGGGCCCAACGCAGCCTGCCGTGTGCACTGGCCTTGAGCGACGGTTTGGACGGCCCCGGTGCCAACGTGCGCCCAGGTTTGGGGGGGGCAGAGTGCCAGGGGCTGGGTTTGCTGCAGAGGGGCTGATGGTGGGAAGTAACCTGACCTCCCCCCCCGCCCCCGGAGTTAGGGGCTTTGGCCACCAGTGTGGGGTCCCGCGGTACCGGGCCGGCAGCCCCGGGAGGAGGGGCGGGGGACGTTGCCCAGCCCTGAGCTCTCACCATGTGCAGGATGAGGATCCGGGCCTCACGCAGGACATCAGCGGTGACCACCTGCAGGGAGGGGCAGGGGGACCCCATTAGCCACGCTGAGGAACCGGCCCCAAGGCTGGGCAGTTCTGACCAGCCCCCAGCAAACGCTACAGCCCAGCCTGGCCCAGGCTTATGGGGCTGCAAAGCGCAGGGCACCCTAGAAGCCAGGCTCCAGCGCCTCCTGTCCCTGCCCCGCCCCCCGGGCACGCAGCCGCAGGCTCTCGCCCGGATCTGGGTCCGGAGCCGCCCCGCTCCACAGCGCCCTCCAGCTAGGGGTGCCCACAGGCACTGGCTGGCACCAAGACACCTCCCCCTGGGGAAGGGGAAGGCTTGGGGCCATGAGCTGGGAGGCCTGGGGGAGACAGGGGCACTGGAGCCGCCCACTCAGGCGCACACCCAGCATCCTGGAGCCTGCTGGGCCACGCCACTCACCGTGCAGCCCGCCCTGGCACTCAGGTGCTCGGCCGCCACCAGCAGGGCGTTGAGGGTGGCTCCGCCGCTGCCCACGCGCGCCGTGGGGTCCTCGACCGTGAGCAGGAGGGGGCACTGGCCCAGCGTCCCGCGGCGCCGCCGGATCTCTAGCTCTGGCGAACAAGAGCAGGGGCGTTGGGCGGCACGGAGGGGCCAGGCCGGGGTGGGAGGGCAGGGACACGAAGGGGGCCCCCGTCCCACCCACTGCAGCCAGATCCCCACGCTGGACTGGGCCAAGACCTGGGCCCACCGACGCGGAGCCCCAGGCGCAGAAAACGTGTTGTCTGAGCAGCCTGCGGCCCCCTGACCTGCGGCCTCCCGGGCTGCTAAGCAGAATCACAGCCGGGTGCGTCACCCGTGGGCCGGCCCTGCCCTGTGGCCCGGCTCACCCGCCCCCTCCGTCCCGAGCCCCTTGCCAGGGCTGGCCCTAGGAGAGCTGTAGGCGGTGTCCTGGCAAGGGGCTTGGGACGGAGGGGGCGGTGGGGGCAAGGGGCTTGGGACGGGAGGGGCTGCAGGCGGGGCTGAAGGGCAGGGGGCTCAGCTGGGCTCACTGAGCTGCAGGGAGGGCGCAGAGAATCGGTCCAGCGTGATCTGTCCCCGCACTGGGCCTGCAAGGGCCGACCAGGGCTACCTGGCCCAGAGACCCTGCCCCACAGCCGGCGGGGCCGTGCCACCTGGAGGACAGGTCTCAAGGCCGGTGAAGCTGCCCGGTCTCGGCTGAGCGCCGCACGCTGCCAGGGCTCGGGAGGAAGAGCTGGGGCCGCGTCGCGCTGGAGGCCGGGCAGCGGGGAGAGGCCAGAGAAGGCCTCCGTCCGGCGTGACGCAGCGAAGGCAGCGGCTGCAGGGAGCCTGGCAGGAGTTAGACCCCTGAGAGCTCAGCGTGATGCGGGCGGATTCCCCATTGGGCTAGCGATGGCCACCCCACCAGACAGGGCCCGGGCTGGGGCCCGGAGGAGGGGTCCTACCCCACCCCCATTTGCCCCCAAGGGGGGTGCTGCCAGAGCGACTACCGAGTCGGGCTGCTAGGCCTCGTTGCCCTGGGAGCAGGGACTGACACCTCCGCTGGGCCTCACTGCCCTTCAAGAGGGGTGTCTTATTGACTGTGGCCACTAGGTCGCGCTGCCTCCTCAGAGACAGGGTGCAGTGCTTGGCCTGGAGATGCACCTGGGGCAGAGCGCCCCACATCCCGCCTCAGCTTTGCAAACAGCCCCGAGGCTGGGAACCGCCCGCACCGGGACACGCCCATCTCAGCGCCCAGCCCCCGGGGCGCTAGCCGCCCACTTGCCTTTCTGGAAGGCAGGGACGCTGTCCTTGTACTGGCAGGTCAGGACGATGACGGTCCATTCCACCCCTCTCGGCACCATCCTGGTGCCCTGGGTCTCCTGCTCGGCGCCCGCCACGGGCCAGGGACGAGGGAATCACACGCCACAGCACTGCCCCGCTTGGGAACCCTCCAAATGCCAAGCTGCAATTATTACTCCTCTATCGGGGGGGAGGCTGGTAAATTCGAGACATTTGCTTTATGTTCGGGAGAGGACACTGGGCTCTTCAGACAGAACAAGCCCGACGAAGTGTTCCCGGCTCCAGGGCCACACTGCTGACTCATATCCAGGGTGAGAAGCTGGAGATGAGCCGGCAGCGTGCCCTTGTGCCCAAGTGGGCTAAGGGCACATTGGGGCGCATTAGGAGGAGCTTTGCTAGCAGATCTAGGGCAGTGATTAGTTCCCTTTATTCGGCCACATCTGGAGTGTTGTGTCCAGTTCTGGGCCCCCCACTACAGAAAGGATGTGGATGCATTGGAGAGGGGCCAGCGGAGGGCGACCAAAATGATTCGGGGGCTGGAACTCATGACCTACGAGGAGAGGCTGAGGGATTTGGGCTTGTTTAGTCTGCAGAAGAGAAGAGTGAGGGGGGATTTGAGAGCAGCCTGCAACTCCCTGAAGGGGGGCTCCAAAGAGGCTGGCGAGAGGCTGGTCTCAGTTGTGAAGGATGGCAGAACAAGGAGCAATGGGCTCAAGTTGCAGTGGGGGAGGTCTGGGTTGGATATTAGCAAAAGCTATTTCCCGAGGAGGGTGGGGAAGCCCTGGGCTGGGTTCCCTAGGGAGGGGTGGAATCTCCATCCCTAGAGGTGTTTAAGTCCCGGCCTGACCAAGCCCCGGCTGGGCTGATTGAGTTGGGGTTGGCCCTGCTTTGGGCAGGGGGCTGGACTCGATGGCCCCTGAGGTCTCTGCCCGCCCTGGCGTTGGATGATTCGAAGGGCCAAACGCAGCTCAACATTAGCTATGCAGGCACGACCTCTCTAACTTGCCTTCTGGGGGGGGGGCAAGAGAAAGCTCCCAGGGCTCGTCCTACATCCCCGTCTGCCCAGAGTCAGAGCCAGAGCTGCCCCCACCCGGCCTCCCCGTGGCTCCCGCTGGCTCGATGAGCTCCGCTTTGTGCTCCGGGCACGGACGTGCGAAGACTTGCCCGCTCAGACAGGGTGCATGGAAGCGGTAAACCGGAACAACCCCATGTGCAGTGACAGCAGGGGAGGGTGCTTATCCTGGCAGAGCTAGTCCCGTTGGGAAAGGGGAGTCGGCTATGCTGGCAGGAGGCACGTTTATACATCGTAACGGCGTCCACAGTAGGGATGGAATAGTGGAGTCGATTAACCGATAAGCAAAAGCGTGTCGGTTAGTGCTATAGACGACACGCATCCCCCCAGTAAATGTTTTAGCAGGCTGGCCAGCAGCCCGGCTCAGCCCTGGCTTGCGCTGGGTCTGGGACCTACCCACATTGTTGCTCTGCATTTAAGGAGCCAGGCAGGCAGGCTGCCCGGCTAAGTTCCAGCTCGCGCCAGGTCCGGGCACTCAGCCCCCTCTCTTGGGCAGGGCTGCTGCCGCTGTATCAGAGGCAGCAGCAGGGCAACAGGAAGCCGGTCCACGAGGGGAGCTGGTTTTTAAACTGGCTCCCCTCGCGGACCAGCTCCCGCTTGGCACCTCTGCTGATACAGAGGCAGCAGCGCGGAGTGGGAGGGGGCTCCTCGGGAGTGGGGCCAGAATACACTGGCCACCCCTGGGGTCTATAGACCAGTCTAGGAACCAATAAGAATTCATGAGGATAATCGACTATGCAAGCAATGGATATTTAACATCCCTAGTCCATGCTGGGCCCATGCCGGCATAACCACGGCGGTTAGGTTGGTGATAACTACATCTCTCTGGGAACGGATTTTGGCACCCCCTCTCCCCCCCACCCGAGTGGTGCAGGTAGAACAGTGAACGTTTGTAGCAGGGACCTGGCTCGAGCCACAAACGCCCACCCGCTCACGTATCAACTCCTGCTGCCACCCACCCGCGGCACTGAAAAGCAGCGCCAAGACGCGTCAGCGCGCTCCTACCTCTTCAATTAGAGCGGCGGAGGTGCCCAGCCCCACGACAAGGCCACCAGTCGCCACACTGCAGGGGCAGGACTTGTTGACGGAGACGGGAGGATAGGAGCCGGAAGAGGACGTATCTATTTCTGGACCATCTTCTGGAAGTGGAAGGAACACACTCTTGAGCTGGGCTGACCTGAGAAAGAGCTTGACGGAGCTCAAACGTGTACCTTCCACCAACGGAAACGGGTCCAATAGAAGACAAAAGGCCTGACTAATTGCAACTGGCACCTAACGAGCAGATTACACCCCATCGTTCCAAAATGACCAGTAAATCACATGCCTCATTTGGAATGGGAGCCGAGCCCACAAGAAAAAGGGGACATACAGCACTGAACTGCGTTAAGCGTACACTACTGGGAAAATAAAGGGAAAGTTAAAAAAAAATTTGACAATGAAAGGAAAGTGCATCTGTGTTTGTTTCATTTAAATTCAGAGAGTTGAATGCAGCGTTTTTCCTTTGCATAATAAAGCTTCGAAGCTGTCTGAAGGCAGGGTCCAGTTGCAAGCTTTTGAAAGCACAAGCGTGTCTCGTTCAGAGTTACGAACATCTCAGCGCTCCGAACACCCTTCCTTTGGGAGGTGTTGGTAAGTCGGACGTTCGTAGCTAGGAAAGAGTGCTATGAAACAGATCAGGAGACATTTGACATTCACAAAGCATAGGGAGGGTTGGTTGATCTTAGCTCAGTTCCCCAGGGGCACGTCCAAAAGGATTTCTCTCCAAAGCCAAGGCGTTTCTTGGAAAACCCAGGCGGTTTGCAGAAATCAGAGGGCTCAGCAGTCAAACTGAATCTTATATTACCTTGGAAATGCTTATCCTGCACATTGTGCCGGTAGCGTATTGTGCAAGCACAAGATGTAATTTGTTTCTACACGCACTCAGAATCTACAGCCAGAAGGGGCTGTCATGGTCACTTGTTTGACCTCCTGCACATCGCAGGCCACGGAATCTCACCCCTCTCCTCCTGCAACAGACCCAGAACCTCCGGCTGAATTCCTGACATCCTCACCTCACTGAAAGGCTTCAGGTTACAGAGAATCCACCACCTACTCTAATTCAAAACAGCAAGTGACCATGTCCCGCGTTCCCCGGAAGCTGGGCGCTCGTACGGCTTCTCAGGAGAGATGCCAGGGCCGCCCAGCTGATTAGCAGAGTGCCCATTGTGAGGGGTTTTCTTTCTACTGGTGGTGCACATTCGCACATGCCTCGGTGCGCATGACAAACTGTGTTCCGCACACAGATGGAAAAGATTAGAGGGAACATTGTCCATGTCCCATGCTAGAGAGGAAGGTGAAAACCCCCCGGGGCCCTGCCAATCTGACCTGGGGGAAATTCCTTCCCAACCCCAAATATGGTGATCAGTTAGACCCTGAGTGTGTAGGCGAGACCCTCCAGCCAGACCCTTGGGGGGAAGAATGCTGTATAGGAACTTGGAACTACCCCATCTAATGTCTCACCTCCGGCTGCTGGAAATATTTGCTACTAGCCGGACCACATACCATTGTAAGCAGCCTCATCTTAGCACGGACCCTGTGCTAAGAATCCACCATGCCAGCGTTTCTCCACTTTCTAGACCCAGAAACGCTCAACACCCCGAAGAAACTCTCGGTAATACAGCCCACCAGGGAACGAACGGCTTGTCCTAAGCATCATCACAACGAGAAATACCACGAGTGGTGCTCAAAACACCCCGGGCACATCTCAGTCCAGGGCAGCACTGCTGCCAAATGTCCCTGAATGGAAGCCCAGAAATATGGGCCAGAGAAAGGGAAGCAAGACACTGAATTGTGAGGGGAAAGTCCAGAATAGTTCACCTGCCCCAGCGCTGGAATCCAAGAAGGCCTGGATCTCATATAAATAAGACACAGGTGCTTAGCACCTCGGATGCTGGCCCAGGCTCAAGCGCACTGGATCCCAAAGCGCGCTGCACCAAATGCAAACGGGCCACCCTCCACGCTGGGGCCTCCCCTTCCCCGCACTGCCCTCCAGAGGGCTTGGGCCAGCACACGGCACTGCAGTCCCACACAAATCCACCGCCTCGGAAGAAACGTGCAATCGGCGCCCGTGCGCCACGCTGGCAGGCCAGTGGCAGGAGCAGCCAGCTTCAGAAGCCCCGAGGAGCTGAGCGCTGGGAATTTAAGGGCAAGTGCTTGGACATGCACCGCAACCCGGGTTTTCCTCCCTCACAAAGAACACCCTGAGAACCGGGGAAACTCATTCCTATAAGTTCGGGAGGGAGGGCAGGTTCGAGCATACCCTAGTTACCTGCCCCAGAGCTTCAGGAATGCAGGGAATGCTGCCTCTGCGTCCCGGGGCCCACGTGAAAGGCACAGCTGTCGTGCGTCTGCACGTATGTGAACGGGAGCAGCGGCCCCCAGCCTGCATGAGTGCAGGGAGCAGCTTCCCCCCCCCCGCACACACACCGCAGCAACAGGGAGGTGGCTGTGCACCTGCCTGCAGGAGGGCATCCTGTGCCTGCCTCTGGGTGCCAGCCTGTATCCTGCCTGCCCCGCTTGCTTTCAAAATAGTCATTCCACCAGCACCCTCTGGGGAATTCCCAGCAGGTGCAGGGCTGGCCCAGCTGGCTCTATACAACCCCCACCCGGCCCCCAGCAGAGGGGTGTGCAGCCAGGCTGTTCTTCCCCCAGCTGCCACCCTGTGCGAGGTGCCCCCTCCCGCCGGCACTTCCAAGCGCTCCAGGTGAGGAGAGGTGCCGAAGCCCCCTCACTTCCTGCTTAGCAGGGGTGTGAATTCAGCCCTGGGGCTGCTCGGTAGGGCCAGGAGGAGCCCAGGCTCCGGGGCTAGCAGGGCCCGAGCAGGAAGCCAGCCCTCCCCCAGCACGGGCCGAGGCCTGGAGCACCGCAGGACACATCGCTCCTCGCTACGGGCCGGGAGCCCAGGCGCCTCTGCAGTGCAGCAGGGGGGACCAGTGCAAGAAGCAGTAGTGCAAGCGCGCAGTTGTGCAAGAAGTAGTAGTGCAAGACGCAGTAGTACGGCCGAGCAGTAGTGCAAAAGTGCAGTCGTGCAAGCGCACCCTGGGGGGGCAGGGCGGGGGCAGCTCGCTGCAGAGACCCGGGAGAGCCTCGTTGGGTTGTGCCGAGCGCCCCCCGGCTCCCGCTCCGCAGGCTCGGCCCGCCTTACCTCCAGCTGCCTTGTTGCAGCGCTGCCCCTTTAACTCAGCCACCGCCTCTCCGCGGTGCATGCTGGGAGCTGTAGTTCCTTCCCCATGGCCGGCTTAAGGAGGCGCCGCGGCTCGCGGCTCACTGCCCCCGCCCGCGACCCGCAGGCTCAGAGCTGGGCTACACGTCCCAGGGTTCCTTGCAGCCTCTTCCAGCACAAAGGGAGGGGGCATTTCTCCGTGGCATGGGGCAGAGAGACTCCTGCCAAGGGTCTCCCCCACCCCCTGCCACCTTGCAGGGGCCCCAGCGCTCTTGGCTTTGCAGGGCCCAGAGCATGCAGCCTGCTGGGCCCTCCTGGTGGGGGTGCAGAGAGGGGCACCCCATTTAGCAATTACACTTTTTCAGGGGCACCTGGGGGTGCACCTCCCTGCTCGCCCAAGAAAGAAGCCGTCTCCGAAAGGGGGCCTTGGGGCAGGGAAGCGCCTGCCTCTTGATCAGTGGGTTTTCTTGTCCTGATGCGGAGAATGAATCGCTGATTCTGAGCGGAGCCCCCCACCCTACAGGGGGACGGTCACGGAGGCCTCTGCCTCCAAGATCTTAACTCTAATAAGAGGAAGGGTGGAGGGAAATGGCTTGGCCAAGGCCACCCAGCAGGGCACAGAAGTGTCCTGGATGCTTGATCCCAGACAGCGGTGCCTCTCGGCTCCACTTACAGCACAATGAAAATGCAGTGTCCCTTTCAAAGTAACTGGTAGAGTTAAGCAGTACAACTGTACACCCCCTCCGGCTCACAGGTTTGAGATCCTTAGCTAAAGATGCTATGGAATAGCTGCCATTTGTTTTTAACATGAAAAAAAATCAGAATACTCAACTTGGGTTTGCTGGAGGACTAGAAGATTTACCCGGCATTGCTTGGGTCCTTAACTCAAAGATGTTTTGATTTTCTTCATTTAAATAATTGCTCTGAGGAGGGGAGGAGGGGTTCAGGGTGCAGGCTGCCCCAGGGAAAGAGGACAATCCCAGCCCTCTCTCACTGCAGCAGCTTGGGACCGGGTGAGAAGCATCCGTCCATGGCCGATGCAGCTGCAGCGTGCACAGTTGAGGGAGGGGTGCATGTCCCCCACTTGGGGGACAGGCAGCCAAACAAGCTCTCTGAAATACATAGTACAGGGGTGGCCAACCAGTTAGACACTAAGAGCCAAAAGAGCTGTGGATAGTAGTGCAAAGAATCACACATCCCTCCCCCAGAGCCAGGCACTCCAGCCCCGCCCCCCCACTCTAACCCCAGGCACCCCCATCCCCACTCTAACCCAATGCCCTTCCTCCCTCTCCCTCCCCAGAGCCAGGCATCCCCAGGCCCCTCCCATTCTAACCCAATGCCCTCCCCAGGCACCCCATCCCCGCCCACCCTAACCCAATGCCCTCCCCCTACGTCTCCCCAGAGCCAGGCATCCCCAGGCCCCTCCCATTCTAACCCAATGCCTGGGTCTCACTGGAGCTTCCACCGCCACAGCCACGCACTTCTCCCTCCGGGAACTGGGGCGCATACACAAAGTGGGCATGTGGCTCCGAACGAGCCATAACCCCGAGAGCCACATTTCTGTGAGCAAAGAGCCGCATGCGGCTCAAGAGCCACAAGTTGGCCACCCTGGACATAGTAGATAGCTGTCCTTTTCTCCACCCCTGACCCCCTGCTGGCTTAATGGGGTTATAGCTGTCCCAGTCCCCATTTCTGGCCCCTTACTGCCCCCCTGTGGTCATTCTATAGTATAACTGTCCTCCTACCAGACCCCTCCCTTTCCATCCGACATGAAACAATCACATTCCAGGCGCATCCCATTGTCCGAGCACAGCCAAACCCTGACCTTGCTTTATGTTATGATAAGAGGAAGCTGCCTAGCAAATGTGGTGGTCCTAGCTCTTACTGTGTAGCAGGAGTTCTTGAGCCAATGGACTCACAGACGGAGGGACATACAGACGTACATTTCTCAAACATGTAGTCAGATATTTTGAATTCCAGGCAGCTAACTGGGTTCAAAGCGGATAACAAGTTTATGAGCTGAACTGGGTATTTAAGGAAAGTCTCTAAGGCTCAAAGCAGTTTAACTTTCAATGAGAGAGCAAGCAGGACTGATAAACACATGGGCCGGGAGCTGCAAAGGGACTTAGTGTTGCCCTGATCATCATTATGGTTCCTAAGGAAACACAGGCACCGCACTGTGCTGCAAAGCATGCATGAGGTTCGCAGGCACCCTGTGCAATGCATGGGGAGAGACAGGTGCCTTAGAATGGAATCACGGGTGAGGGGTTTAATAGGCTCTGTCTGCCCTGGTGTTGCTGTGGCCACCCATTCCTCAGGCCCCCCTCCGCGCCCAGCATCTCCCCACACCCAGGGAAGGACATGAGAACAGCCACACTTGGTGAGGCCAAAGGTCCATCTCGCCCAGCGTCCTGTCCGCCCAGTGGCCAATGCCAGGTGCCCCAGAGGGAGGGAACACAACAGGGAATCACCATGTGATCCTGTCCCTGTCGCCCATTCCCTGACACGCAGAGGCTAAGGACGCCCTCCCTGCCCCGCCCGGCTAAGGGCCACTGGTGGACCCAACCTCCATACGTGCAGCTGGCTCTGTTGCCCCCTGCCCATGCCCTGGTCTGCACCACAGCCTGTGCCGGGGCTAGTCAGTGGGGTGGTCCCGGTCCCTTGGGGAAAGCACAGTGGGGCCAGGCCCCAGAGAACAGCCCCCCAAAGGGCAAGGGGCACACAACAAGGGCTTGGGCTCCATGCCCCTTCCCCCCAGCCTGCTGGCTCCCCCTGAGTCCCGTCCCCACCTCTCGCCAGCACTGCCCCCAGCAGCTGGGGCTGGTAGGCTAGGGGCGCGCTGCATGCTGGGAACGGTAGTTTCCCTGGCCCGGGGAAGAAAGCCTCAGGAGGGCCACGTGACTCCAAGTCCCAGCAGCCCCGGCGGGAGCAGCTGCTCGGCGCGCGGCGCATCATGGGAACTGTAGTTCTCTCCCCCCCGCAGCGCTGCGGTCGGCGCCCCGTGTGGACTCCAACTCCCAGCGCCGCGCGGGACCGGCCCCCGCCCCGCGTGAAACGGCTACTGCGGGCGGGGTGTCCCCCGAACTAGCGGGGCTGCCGTGGGGGGCGGGGAGGAGAGCAGCAGCCGGCGGCCGGGGCCAGCAGCAGCAGCGCGAGGTGGGTGCGCGCCCGGCGGGGGGCTGGGTGCGGGGAGATGCTGCGCGTGGGGGGCTGGGTGCGGGGAGATGCTGGACGTGGGGTGCGGGAGATGCTGCGCGTGGGGGCTGGGTGCGGGAGATGCTGCGCGTGGGGGGCTGGGTGGGGAGATGCTGGACGTGGGGTGCGGGAGATGCTGCGCGTGGGGGCTGGGTGCGGGAGATGCTGGACGTGGGGGTGCGGGAGATGCTGCGCGTGGGGGCTGGGTGCGGGAGATGCTGCGCGTGGGGGCTAGGTGCGGGAGATGCTGGACGTGGGGGCTGGGTGCGGGAGATGCTGCGCGTGGGGGCTGGGGATGAGGGAGATGCTGGACGTGAGGGGATGCTGGTGTGGGGAGATGGTGAGGGGTCTGGGCGTGGGGGGCCTGGATGTGGGGCGGCTGGATGTTGGGGACTGCTGGGCATGGAGGCATGTAGGGTGCTGGATGTGGGGGGGAGCACAGGCAGCTCAGGGGGCCGCTGCCGGGCTGGGCTAGGGGGCTGCCAGCCCCGCTGCGCTGCCGCTGCTCAGCATGGGGGCGGGAGCTGGCTGTCTCCCCAGCGCTCTCTCCCCCGGGGCCAGCACCGCGCTGGTGCCGGGCATTGTGGTTTGCGGCGCGGGCTCGCTGCTGGGGCACGGGCTCTGGTGTCTCCCGTCCAGGGTGTGTGTGTGTGTGTGTGTGACAGCAGCTCCGAAGGGAGGGGCTGGGCTTGCGGGGGTGGGTGGGTGCAGCCCCCCTCCCTTCTCTCGCAGGCGGGCTGTCTGCAACGCAGGGGCCTCGGCTCGTCCTGGGGGCTGTCCGGGCGCGCGGGTCTCGTGGGTCCGGCTTGATCCCCGTGCGCGTTTCAAAGGCTCCTTGTCTGTGTTTCCACTTGTATTGGGGCCTTTGCTCCAGGCCCTGCCCTGGGCCGGGAGGGGAGCCCTAGATTAGCACGCTGGAGGGGCTTTTGGGCTTTTCTGGTATCCCCATGCCTGCCGTTCCTCCGAGGGTGGCTCCTGAGCTGAGCCCAGGATGTGCTGGGGGAGGGTCGGGGCGTCCCAGCGCCTGGTGGGGTCACCCCCTAGCACCGCGCTGCGAAAGGTCTCAGATAAGGCGGTAACGCAGGCAGTTGGTGCGACGTGCCGGGAGGAAGCGCAGGGGAGCCGGGCCGCGGGACGGAGACAGTCCGACGTCGCTTTGTGTGGGTACCGGGTGGTCTGGGGCCATCTCTAGCTCGCTGTCATTCGGCCCGGGGCTGGTTTGCTCTGCATTTACTTGGCAAGCTGTCCCGCCAGACGTCGGCTGCAGATTGGCACTCTGGCGTTCTCTCCGTGCGCTCCCCCAGGGCTGGGGGCCCCTTGCCTTTGGGCATGGGGGCAGGGCAAGAGCCTGGGCCTGGGGGCTGAATTGGGGGGCCTTCTGTTGTGAACTGTCTCCACGTGCTCCCTTCCTTCCTCCCAGCAGTGGGAAGGAAGGGAGCCTGAAGCTGTGGCCAGGGGGAAGGAGGGGGTCGTTCCATGGGGTACTTGCCGTGGGTTTTGCCCCAGAATTGAACTGCTCTACAAACCGGCAGACATACTCACGTGATCCCGGTTCATTGGCTCACCGGTTCAATGCATTGTTTAGCCAGTTCACCGTCCGGGATGAACTTTGTCCGTGGTGGCCCCGTGGCAGGCAGGGATCGGCTCCAGCCCCGCTGGTGAACCATAACCGGTAAGGATCCCCCTGTTAAAGGGTGAGGCTAGCCAGCTCACCGCTTCAGCTGTCACATCCCTAGTTACAAGGCCCCCCTGTCCTGTGTGTCGCCGACGCTGGGACCCCACTGGCTCGGTTCTCCCGCCAAAATTGTTTGTGGCGTCTCCCCGCACCCTTGGCTAACTCGCGTCTGGACTCTCCAGCCCCCCAAGAGCGTTTCATGGCCCCAGCGACAGAGGTCGGCTCTTCTCCCTCCTGCTAGGGCTGAGTGGGCAGGCCCGTGCGTGGTGCGTGCACCTGGCCTCGTGCGGCACTGTGGCGTCCGTCAGGCCCGGGGGGCGCCTGCCTCTCCTCCAAGGAAGCCCCCAGCTGTGTGCTCGCTGAGCCCCTGGCCAGTAAGCCCAGTCCTGATTTCTCTCTCCTCTCCAGCTGGGGGGGATGAGTCAGTCTGTCCCTGGCTTTCCGTAGGGGTGCCTGCCCACCTACCGGGCTCCCTGCGGGGCAGCGCTGCCAAGAAAGGCTCGGGTGTGTTTTCGAGGGCGCCGCTGCCGTGTGCCAGTCTTCCCTTCGCACTTGGGCCGCCGCCAGCTGAGGCGCGGACGGGAAGCCCAGTGTGGAAAGCGACGCAGCGTGCGGGAGGGAGCAGATTTCGTCAGGGCCAGATGTTCCGTCTGCAGCGGGGCTGAGGGGGGAAGGGGAAAGGAAACTGTGAATCTTGTCATCTGAGACGGGCTAATCTCTACGGCTGTGTGGCGATGGCGTTTGGCCCTCCGCAGACCCGCTTGCGCAGTGCCTGCGGCCACATGGCGCATGCCGTCTGACCGGCGTGCATCTTGGGCCCGTTACCGTTCCCAGCTCTGCAGCCAGAGAGCCCCAAAGGGGAAAGGAAAGAGACTTAACAATGGGATGCAGCTGCTGGCGTCCTAGATAACAGGATGGGGGCCCCGTCACCCACAGCCACCTGTCCCGCTGCGCTCAAAATGCTGTCCGTCTAACAGGCCTGGAATTGGCAGCTTCCCAGCGTTCAGAAAGGCTCCTGCCAAGCGAAGGTGCTGGCGCCGGTCGGACTCTGTCAGCGGTCGTTAATTAGAATGGAAATCCGAAGCCCGGCTTCCATCCTGGTGTGGAGTCCGCTGCTTTCTGCCAGCTTCGCGCTGAGCGCGGGTCCCATCCTGCAGGGTCCCTGTGTGCACGGCCCGCCCTTTGGGTCGTGTGCATGGAAGAATCCTCGTAAGAGCGGCCAGACCAATGGTCCACCTAGCCCAGTGTCCTGGCTGCCCACAGTGGCCAATGCCAGATGCCCCAGAGGGAAGGAACACAACAGGGAATCCTCACGTGATCCCTCCCCTGTCACCCACCTCCAGAGAAACAGAGCCCAGGGACACCATTCCTACCCAGCCTGGCTAACAGCAATCGATGGACCTAACCTCCATGAATGGATCTAACTCTTTACTGAACCCTGTTAAAGTTCTAGCCTTCACCACATCCTCTGGCAAGGAGTTCCACAGGCAGAACATAAGAATGGCCAGACTGGGTCAGACCAAAGGTCCATCCAGCCCAGTATCCTGTCTGCTGACAGTGGCCAATGCCAGGTGTCCCAGAGGGAGTGAACCGAACAGGTAATGATCAAGCGATCTCTCTCCTGCCATCCTTCTCTACCCTCTGACAAACAGAGGCTAGGGACACCATTCCTTACCCAAACTGGCTAATAGCCAGTAATGGACTTCACCTCCATGAATTTATCTAGTTCACTTTTAAACCCTGGTGTAGTCCTAGCCTTCACGACCTCCTCAGGCAAGGAGTTCCACAGATTGACTATGCGCTGTGTGAAGAAGAACTTCCTTGTCTTTGTTTTAAACCTGCTGCCCATTAGTTTCATTTGGTGGCCCCTAGTTTTTATATTATGGCAACAAGTAAATAACTTTTCCTTATTCACTTTCTCCACCCCACTCATGAGTTTATAGACCTCTATCATATCCCCCCCTTAGTCTCCCCTTTTCTAAGCTGAAAAGTCCCAGTCTCTTTAATCTCTCCTCATATGGGACCCGTTCCAAACCCCTCATCATTTTAGTTGCCCTTCTCTGAACCTTTTCTAATGCCAGTATATCTTTTTTGAGATGAGACTACATCTGTACGCGGTATTCAAGATGTGGGTGTACCATGGATTTATACAGGGCAATACGATATTCTCCGTCTTATTCTGTGCACTGAGTGAAGAAAAACTTCCTGTGTGTGTGTTTGTTCCTTTCTTATGTTTTTCTAACACAGCCGGGCGGCAGCCTGGGCTGGCCTCCAGCTAGTAGGGAAAATTCGTTGCCTGCTGAGCTCGGTTCTGCAGCTGGCGCGTGTGCGTCTGCGGGAACTGCGGGGCTGCTTGTCCGGTGGTAACCACCTGAGCGGCTTGCTTTAATGACCAGGGATCTTCCGCTGGCCATGTTGGCTCCTGTGCCCTGCAAGTGAGTCCAGCTATTCTGCCCGGTGCATCCGCAGTAGGGATGTGATAGCGCAACCGTTGACACGGGGAAGCACGAGCTTATCGGTCACTGTAATGGGTACAAGCTGGTTGCCGGCCCTGCCTCGGCTGCTCTGAGTCTACGTCACCGGCCACTGTGTGCGGCGGAGGGGAAAGCCCTCCTCAGCCCGGTAGAGCTGAGTTGGTCTTCGGTTGCTGAGCGGCTACGCCCCCGAACTTGGCTTTTTTTGGGACGGCCTTTTAAAAGCCTCGTGCGCCTTAGGTCGTGGGATCCTGCCTTCCAATCCCGACTGGGCAAGGCTGAGTCTAGCAGGCCCCCAGCTGCGGCCGGGACCCCTGCTCCCCCGTCCCTGGCGCTCGCCGGCGAGTGACGCTGCTGGAGAGTGGGTTATGGGGCGCAGGGCTGGGTGTTGTTGTAGGACACAGCTCCCCAGAGCAGAGCTGCCCTCAAAGGGCTCCAGAGCAGGGCTCCTCCTTCCTCTCCTGTGTGCAGAGCTGGGGCGGGAGGGACGGGCGCACAGAGGTCCGGGGATGTAGCCAGGGTGAGTGGGGGCAGGGAATAGACCTCTGTTCTCCTGCCCCGAGCAGGCCGGGCCCAACCTGGCTGCGGGTGCTCGGTTCACCCACAGCACGAACATTAACTGGTGGTGCGGTGGGGGCAGCGAAGAAGAGGGGAAGTAGTTCTCTTGGGTCCCTCGACCTGCTCCCAGCCGTAGGAGAAGGTACCCACAAAACAAGAGGTGGCGGCATGGAGACAGCCCCCCACGGAGGGAGGAGTCTCGGCCCCCCTGGCAGAAGCAGTTCCTAGCAATGGGCGGCCAAGCCGGCAAGCGCGTCTCTTCTTGTCTGCGCTTCAGAGAGAGCCAATAAAACCAGCGAGGAAATTGATCGGTGTCCCGTGCTCAGCTCAGCAAGGCCAGTCTCCCCTCCCCCATCTTGTTTTCCTCGGATCGGGGCTCGCTCGTTCCCACCCTCCCTCCGGAGTCGCTTCCGCGGCCCCAAACTGCAGTTTCAGGTAAAAGCTTAGAGAGCTGGCCCTTTCCCACTGCCGCTGGGTAAATCCAGAGCTTGCGGCGCTGGCGCAGGCCAGCCGCAGCGAGATCCCTCCAGCCGGCGTGCGTTTCTGATGAGTCAGTCCAGCGCACGGCCCCTGAATTCCCCCCACCTGGCCGGGGGAAGCCAGGCAGGTTGGAAATCCCTGGCACAGAGCTTTGATTTGCTCTGGCCGGCCGTCTTCCCCTCCCCCCTGCCCACGCTGTAGCTTGCTGCTTGTGCCTGTACTGGTCAGATGTGTGTGAGGGGGCAAATGGTGTCACCTCCTCTCAAAAATATATATTGGCATTGGAAAAGTTTCAGAAAAGGGCAACAGAAATGATGAGGGGTTTGGAACGGGTCCCACATGAAGGGAGATTAAAAAGATTGAGACTTTTCAGCTTAGAATAGAGGAGACTAAGGGGGGATATGACAGAGGTCTATAACATCATGACTGGCGAGGGAAAAGTGAATAAGGAAAAGTGATTTACTTATTCCCACAATACAAGAACTAGGGGGTCACCCAATGAAATGAACAGGCAGCAGGGTTAAAACAAACAGAAGGAAGTTTTTCGTCACTCAGCGCGCAGCTAACCGGTGGAACTCCTTGCCAGAGGATGCAGTGAAGTCTAGGACTTTAACAGGGCTCAAAAAAGAGCTAGATAGATTCCTGGAGGTTAGGTCCATCAAAGGCTATTAGCCAGGCTGGGTAGGAATGGTGTCCCTGGTCTCTGTTTGTCGGGAGGTGAGTGACAGGGGAGGGATCACATGAGGATTCCCTGTTGTGTTCCCTCCCTCTGGGGCATCTGGCACTGGCCACTGTGGGCAGACAGGACACCGGGCCGGATGGACCGTTGGTCTGACCCAGTCTGACCGTTCTTATGTTCAAATCGGCACTTGTGGCATGACTGGGTAGGAGCTGGTGGAGGGTCCGTGGCTGACGGCGTGGTCCCCCCTTTGGGGTCTCCTCCCGCTTTGGGGCAGAGGGACAATTCAGTCCTTAAGGCAGGAGCGATGCAGACAGAGGGGGGCAGGACTGCGGCCGGGAAGCTATTCGCACAGCTCTGCGCCGGGACCCCATTCGGGGCGAGGGCAGGGCGTGCGTGGGACGGCCAACGGGACGCAGCAAAGCCGCTCAGCCTGCCGGCATGCCGTCGGCGGAGCACACGGCGGGGGGCCCAGGGGACCCCTCCCGTTTGCAGGGCTGGCCCCTACCGATGGCCACGTAGGTGGAGAACGTCCAACACCAGCCTGTAACTCCCTCGTGCTGCATCTCTCTGGGCGGGCGCCCCACGGCCACCGATCGCCCCAGGGGATTTCCTGGTGTCTGTGGCTGCTGGGGGGGTACGTGGGGGGCACTTGAGCCAGTGGCATAGCTACGGGTGGGCCGGAGCGAGTTATGGCCCGCTTAGCATTCAGGAGCCCCCAGCCCCATCCCACTCTTCTGGGAAGTCCCCAGGGCCCAGTGTCCCCTGACCAGCGTGTCCTCTCCAAGGCCGGTTGGTGGGTGGTGGCCCAGTCTCTCGCACCCACCCACCTGAAATCGGGGCCCACCCAAGTGTCTCCCTCCGGCTGCGCCGCTGCTTTGAGCCCGGCGTTTCGAGTGCTTCCCAGACTGGAGTCCAGGGCGTTACCATTGTGGCTGCTGGACTTTGGCCGCACAGTCGAGTGACGCGAGAGCTGTGCTGTGTCGAGGGGTGGCCTGGGGTCGAGGGTTATGCTTTTATCCCAGAGCCTTGCACGCTTACTTTTCAGGGGGGAGGGGCTGGGGTGGCGTGCAGCGCCTGGAGGGAGATTTTGATTTCTCCCCTTGCGTCAGCAACTCGCCTCAAAGGCCAGAGCAGTGTCGTAGGTGTGTCGCTCCTTCCGGGCCCCCCTCCCTCTCACACCGCAGATCCTCAGCCACTGGGGAGCGCTCTGCCCTTGTCCCCTTCCCTCAGCCTCCTGAGGCGAGGCTCTCTTCCCCCCGTCTGCCTCGTGCCTCCCCGGACGCAGCGAATAGCTAGCCCACAGCCATGCCAAGAGTGCTTGTCGGTGTGGCTACCGCCCCCGGGCTCTGAATCACCGGGCTGGAGAAGGCCTGGGTCTGTTTCCCCTAGGAGGAGGCCTGGTCTCCGTGGCTAGGCCCTAGAGGGAAGGCTCCGAGTGGCAGCTGTCTGCAGACTCGGCCGTCTCTGCTCCGGTTCCTTGGGGTCTCGGACGGCAGGCTTGCCCCTCGGGGATTCTCATGAGGGCTGAGACTTGGCAAAAGTTGATCTCGCTTGCAGAGGAGGGGGAATTTCCCCAGCCCTCCCTGGCTATTCTTCCCCTCCCGGGCGCGCGCAGGATCCGGGAGCTGCCTGCTGCAGCTGAGCGCCACTTATTAACATTGGTCTGTGGTAGCACATGGGCTAGGACTCCGCTGTACTGGGTGCTGTGCAAACCTGGAAAAAAGAGACAGCCCCGGCGCTTCCGCTGGATGGGAGAGCTTCTAGCTTTCAGAAGGGCGGCTGAGCCCCGGGCCGCAGCTGGATCCTTTCACGGAGCTGCTGCTTCAGTTTGACCGCAGGCTGCATCGTCCTCAGCACGACCAGAAGGAACCAGCCTTGCCGGGGTGCCGAGAGGGGCATTGTTGGCCGAGTCAGATGCGCTCGGGAGCTTCAGTTTCTGATGGCTCGGGTCCCTTGAGCCCCGGGGCTAGGCACGTCCCCTCGGCATGCTGAAGGTGGCAGGTCCCAACGCGCAGCGTCCGTCTCCGGGGGTAGCTCGGTGGGGCGGTGTGTGCCGGGGCCTGTGGCTGACACTGGTTGCCCGTTCTGAGCTCCAGGTGGTCCACGGGCCATCCACCCTGCCCTGTGCTTGGAAACAGTGAACGGGCGTGGGTGGCGAATGAGGCCTGTGCCCTGGGCCGGGGGGGGAAGTGGCTGGCTGGCTGCTAGTGTTCTCCCGCTGCCTTGGCCCGCTGCGGTGCCCGGGTGCGCTGCTCCGTCCTGCAGGGCCTCCTGCTGTCTGAGGCAGCTCCAGCCCCCCGGGAACCGTTGTTAACCCACATCCCTGCTCTTCCCAGTCCTGGTGTGTAGGGCGGGGGGCCTCCAGGAGCCGGCCTCCCTGGCGCGGGGCGAGGATGGGGGGTGGCGCGCTCCGCGACGGGGGCGCCCGGGCGGCTTCCCGCTGCGGAGGGGGGGAGAAGCGGCTGCCCTGCCTGCCACCCCGTGGTCAAGCCCCTCCTGAGGGGCCATGTCACCTGGGCCCATCACTGCGCAGGAGCCATCTCGCCCCTCGGCTGTGTTCTGGACCTAGTGCAGCACCACAAGGGG
Organism: Rafetus swinhoei; assembly: GCA_019425775.1. Taxonomy (NCBI): domain Eukaryota; kingdom Metazoa; phylum Chordata; order Testudines; family Trionychidae; genus Rafetus; species Rafetus swinhoei. The sequence goes on along the minus strand of CM033434.1, from coordinate 45,413,944 downwards.
GGGCTGCCTTCCCTTTGCACTCCCCCCCACTAGCGCACCTCAGCCGCACGCCTGGGGGCCCCCCGGGGAAGGGTCGGCAGAGCCGCTGCGCCAGGGAGCTTGCCCGCTGCCGAGGCTGTTTTTCCCGGATCTCGTGCGGGCAGGGCCTGCGTTACTCTTCCCCCCCGCCCCTGGAGCGCTTAGTGCCGATCCACCTGGCCCCGCAGCCGGGGGCAGAGACCACGATGCGGGCGCCCCAGGCCTGGGCCGGCGGAGCCCTCTGGAGCTGTGCGGCTCATTCACCCTGCCTCGCGGCTTCTGGGGCACCCAACGTCCGGGGCAGAGCTTGCTTCCCTCCGGAGAGGCAGTGTCACTGAGCGGCTACCACCACCGGGCTGGGAGTCAGGAGATCTGGGTTCTATTCCCGGCTCGGCCGGTGACCTCTCGTCCCGTGCCTCAGTTTCCCCTCTTAGGCTTTGACTTGTCTAGTTAGGCCGCAGGTTGTGTCTTCAGTGTGGGAGCCCTAACCCTTCCTCACCGCTCAGCGGTAAGGGGCCTGCGAGGGAAGGCCTTCGCGGCTAAGCGACTGGCACAGTCGGCGGCCCAGAGGTTGCAAAGAGCAAGGACACGTTAGGTTTAAATTCCTGCTCCCAGGAAGGAATGGCACTGACCCACAATTGCAGGGGAGCAAACAAAGCCACCGGGCGAGACCATCTTCGCCTTGTCCCCTTCGACGCCCCAAGGGGAGTTTCTTCTAAATGCAATGGGCCCCGTCTCAGGTAGGTTTAGAACCCAGGACCTTGAGAGGTGCGTGAGGAGCAGCCCCTGCTTGTGCTAAAGGAGTAACGAGGCTAGCGGGCGGCAGTAGTAGGCTGTTAACCTTGAGTGAACTGGCTACTGGAGTGCCCACATGAGCACTGTTGTTCTGTGCTGTAACTCGGCCGTTTGGGTGGGGCTGGAAGGTAGAGGGTCTAGATCAGTGGTTCCCAAACTTTTTGGCATCATGTCCCCTTTTTTGATTTTTGAGAAACCCTTACGCTCTTCCCCCCCCCCCCCCAAAAAAAGCAGTAAAACTGGGGTGGTATTGATGGGCGTGAGTGTGGCTGGGTCGCCTCGTGCCCCCCCTGGAATTTCTTCACGCCCCCCCCAGTTTGGGAACCCATGGTCTAGAAGCTAAGAGTGGCCGTTTTGGGTCAGACCTGGGGTCCTCCTAGCCTGGGGCCCTGTGTGACCGTAGCCCGTGCCAGACACTTCCAAGGAAATGAACAGAACAGGGCAATCTGAGAACCCTGTGACAGGGGCTCGAGTTACATTTACTATTTTTAAAATCCGGTCTGGCTGGCGAGGCACACGAGTCCCTCGTGTCTCCCCCCCCCCCTCCGTTATGGAGTGTTTGATTCCATCGTAACGATGAATCATTGAGGAGTACGACACAACTGGCCGTTGTCTGAGCGCCCTCGCCGTCTCAGATGTCCTGTTCCCGACTCAGAGCCCCGGGGAAGCAGGCGACGGTGCTAGATCTTGGGGAGGAATCGGATTACAACAGCGTCCGTGTGAAAACTTCACTTCGCCCACATACGCCCATGGTGCGCATGCCAGCGAGAACAATAGCGCAGGCAATTACCGCCTGGCAAAGGCAGGGCTTGTGGGTAGGTAGTGACTTGAACTGTTGTGAAAACTGGGGTGCGTTCCGGAGGTTCGTTAACTCTTCCCACGCCAGGGGATGGAACGAGATACCCGGCACTTGGGAACAAGCTAACCTAGCCGATTGGGGGAGGGCTTCCAAACGTGGCCCCCCTGCCCCCGAGCCTTTCGCTCCTTTGTTCCTCACCTCTAGGCTGGGGAGCTGAGGCACAGAGATATTAAGAGAGTTGCCCATGGTTATGCTGGAAATATGTGGCAGAGCAGGGAGTTGGCAGCCATCGCTCTCCAAGTCCCAGGCTAGCACCCGAAGGTCGGGACCATGCGTCCCCTTGGGGGCAGCCCCCGGCGGGTGGAAACACGCACAGCGTTGACCTCGGTGTTGCTACCCTGATGGGCCGCCACTGAGAGTCGACTTCTAGGAGCTCTGGTCATAACTGCATGGCTAATGGTGTCGCCCCCGGAGGGGTGAATTGGGTCTTGTGCTCTGCCCTTTTAAAGCCGCCCCACCCCCCTGCTGATGGGCGAGGGCGTGGACGAGCTCCAGCCTGCGTGAGCCGGGAGGGCGCTGAGCCTGGGCTGGCTTCCAGCGCTCAGGGGCCGGGGCCAGCTCGCCGGCGCCTCTGGAATGCAGCTGAGGAGGGGGGGGAGATCGGCCACCTGTCAAGGGAGGTGGCCCAGGCCAGAGCGGGAAATCAGGCTGCAAAGCGGAGGCCCAGGGACGCAAACCGAGCCGACAGTGGCGTAAGGCTGCCCACCCATGGGTGGTCCTGCATGACATCGTCCCTGCCCGTTCACCGCCCCGGAGCACCCACAAGACTGTCCATGGCTTCGTCCGGCAATGGGGGGCCGGCTTCCTGTGACGATCCTCGCAGGTTCAGGCCCCCCGCGGACGGGGAAGAAACTCTGCACCTGGCTTGGGCCGTTGTGTGTGGCGGGATGACCAGAGGCCCCAGGGTGTGCTGACCGGCCCCCTCTGCAAGGCCGGGGGGGGCCTCTGAATCATGCCGAGGAGGTGGGGGCAGGGAGGTGCCACCAGACGTAGGAAGAACCTCAGGGGACGTCTCCGTTCTCCAGGACCGGGCGTAGCAGGAGCAAATTCCTGTCCCCGCTGACCTCCGGGCATGGGACTGACGTGGGCCGAGGGTGGAGGAGGCCGGTCCTCTCGCCCCACTGGGCTGGGTGCCTCCTACCTCCGCTCAGCGGCGCCGGTCTGAGCTGGCGTCTGTTCCTCCCGCCCCGGTGCAGGTGGGGGCGGGAGTCTGGCCTGTCAGCTGGCAGGGGCGGCTGCGTCTCCCGACCCCACGTGGGCCGGCGAGGCAGCTTCTCTGGGACTGGGGCGACACACAAAGAGGCTTTGGGCCTTTGGATCCCCGAGAAGGTCTCCCTCCCAACTCTGCCCCCAGCGGAGGGGCCGCCTGCACGGGGCCTGGCGCCGAAGCCCAGCCCAGGCCTCGGGCCGTCTGGCTCTGGCTGGGTGCTGCTCAGAGGAAGGAAGGAAATGGGCCGTGCTCTCTCCTGGGCTGGCTTTGGCTGCTGGGCTTCACAGAGCTCTCCTCTGGGTAGGTCTCCTCCGGTCTCCTGCTCCAGACGGGTCACGAGGTGCGTGTGTGGGGGGGCCCACGGGGCATCCCAGCACTGCGTGCAGGCTGGCGCTGGAGCCCCAGTCTGACTCCTGCCTTTGCTGCTAACCCCAGTGAGTTGCGCCTCCCGCATCCGTTTCCTCCTCGGTCACCGCGGGGAAGCCCTGGCTGCGTGGAGGCTGAGATTCTGGGGGTGCCCCAGGAGATGCGCTGGGGCGGGCCGTCTGGGGCGCGTGGCACGCCCAGGGAGCAGCGAGGGCTGCCCGGCCCCCTCGTGGCTTCATGCAAGCCGCCCGGCCCTCCCTTTCAGGTCCCGCTAAACCTGGGCCTGCTGCCCGCGCTCATGAGTGTGGATCAGGTTGGAATAAAGGGCCCCAGGAGTCAAGTGGCTAATGTCAAATGAGGTTCAGGGTTTGGCATCCAGAGACGCCAGCCTGCTTCCTAGGGCAACCGCACCCCTAAGCATGAGGGGGGTGATGCTGTAACTGCAGAACCGGTTAATCGATAAGCCTGGGCTGCTCCCCTGAAGCAGAGGCAGCAACGCGGGAGCGGTAGCCAGCTCCCCGGAGCAGGGCTGCAGGCCGGCACCAACTGCGGGTATGGGTACCTGTGTAAGCGCAGAGGGCTTCCAACGGTTACCTGTTAACACCGTTACCTGCATTTTAACATTCCTACGCAGCATCCGTTTGACCTGGCCACTGGAAGACAGGCTAGATGGACCTTGGATATAGCCGTGCTTATTAGATGCTGAAAAAGGCAAAACAATTAAAGAAGTAAGTTGGGTTCGGTTTTAACCTGGGCGGGGTCGGGCCGGCTAACAGCCCCCTGGGCATGCAGAGGATGCGCCCCTGTCCTGCCAGGGCCTGTCAGAACCGCTGTGCCCGGCACTCCCCTGCCTGGTCCTGGCGACGGCTGCAGGTGCTGCCCCCCGCTTACATTCTTACCCCCCCCTTCTGTCCGTGGGGTGCAGGGGGGCCCTGCAGCGCCCAGCGGGAGTGCTGGTCACTCGCTGCTCCAGGCTGGGACATGAGCCACGGCTGGGCATGGGCCGGGCCCCAGGGGCTGGTGTGGGAATTGCTGCCCGCTGGGCAGGCAGCACTACTGGCAAAGCCCCTGCAGCAATGAGGGTGGCCTTTGCGGGGTTGGGGGGGACTCAGCTGGCACCCTGCAGCCAGGTTGTCTGCTCCGTCACGCTCTTGCCGAGTGCCCGGGGGTGGGGTGCAGAGCCAGCTCTGCCCTATGTCAGCTGGCAACATCCCTCACGGGGCCGTCCTCTGGCCGGGTGGGGTGCATCAGGCTGTGGGCTGAGCCGGAGTGGGCAGCGGGGAGTTCCGATGAGTCTCCAGTCACCACCGAGTTGGGGCCTCCTCGGAGCATCCATCTTCCCAACCCACCTGGGAGGCAGGAGGGTGCAATTCTCCCCGTTGCCCAGATGGGGAAACTGAGGCACGGGGCCACGAAGGGAGCGAAGCTGGGTCTCGGGCGCGCTCCCGCCCTTTCTTCGGGGCGTGGGGCTCCTCTCTGGGAGGAAGGGCGTGGCGGTGCCAGCCCCAGCCTGGCAGCACTGAGCCCAGTGTGGTGTTCAAAGGAGCAGGCCGGCACAAGGTGGCCCGAGGGAGCTGGGCTAGGGGTTTGGGAGCCCTTGCCAGTGGCGGGAATTGTCCGTGCCTTGTTCCCCAGCAAAGAGAGGTGCACACGCCCGCTGCCAGGGAACCCCCCGGAGAGTGCCCATCAGTGTCTGGGTTTGGAGTCGGCCCACGGGCAAGCAGCCTGCTGGGATTCCCCTGCGTCGCCCTGGCAAGGCGCCCTCTGAAATCCAGCCGGTTCGCCACCCCGGGGACGTGGCAGGAGCTGTGACCTCTAGGTAAACCCGGGGCAGGGTCACCATCTCCCGGCCTCTTGTTTCCCTCTCTGTCCGGCTGCGAGTGCAGCGGGGTGCTAGCACTCCGGGGTGTGCCGGGCTAGCACCCCAATGGGCCAGGCTCCGGGAGAACAGAACCCTGCCCCATGGCAGCCTTGCCGGCGTGTGTGTCCCCCCGTCCTCGTGCTCACGACTGGCTTCCTTCTGACTCCCGGACGGCCAGCCTGCTCCCTCTGCTGGGACCGCTGCCCCCGTTGGTTCTGGACAGCACCACGCCCCAGCGGGGCCGGGGGAAGGACACTGCCTCTGCAGTGTGACCTACAGCTGTTGTTTTTACCCAGCTTGGGCACCGAGCCACGGCTGATCCGTCACATGCTGGGATTTTACCAGAGCGCTTTATCTCTCCCCGCCCCAGCCTGGCCCCGTTACTGCCGACCCACGTCCGGCAGCGCCTTGTGATGAAGGACGAATGCGGGAGATCACCAGCCCCTACGTCCACCGAGCACGGGAGAACGGAACCCACTGAGATGGGGGATTTGCTGTCTAACCCCGCCCCCCTCCTCCCCCCCAGCAAGCTGGCTCTCCTTTTAAACCCCTCCAGGGGGGACGCGTCTGCAGCCTGCCTTGTCCATCCCGCCGTCCTGCTGGTCCAACCGCTAGGAAGTTATTCCTACCAATTAATCTGAACCTGCAGGGCCTAGTTTGAACCCACTGCCTCTTGTCCTGCCCTGTGGCAAGAGAGAGCGACGTTTCTTCCTCCCTCCTTTTTTATGGCAGCCTTTCAAGTATTGGAAACTGCACTATGGCCTCCTCCCCTCGCCTCTGTTCCAAATTAAACATGCCCGACTCTTTCAGCGCTTGCTCAGATGGCTGTGTTCCCGCTCTCTGTTCCTCTGTCACCCGCCTCGGGAACCTTGCTAGTTTCTCCACCCTCTTTCGAGAGGTGGGTGACCCACACTGGACACACACTACTCCAGCGCCAAGTCGAGAGGTTTCGTCATCTCACAGGAATGGCCTTTGTGAATGCAGCCAGGAATTTGTTTGCAAGAGCGTTGCATGTCTGACTCCCGTTGGGGTGGTGATCCACCAGGACCTCAAGCCCCTTCTCGGAAATTCTGCTGCCATACAGTGCCCCCCGTTCTGCATTTGCACGTCTGGCTGTTCTTCCCTAGGGGTAGCCCCTTTGGCGCTGCTGAATTTTGTTTCATTGTCCTATAGCCCAGTTCTCCAGTTTATCAAGGTCCCTCTGAATTCTAGCTCTTGTCCTCCAAAGTGTCGGCCACTCACACCCTCCCCCCAGCTTTGCATCCTCCTCAAATAGAGAGCCGACTGATCTAATTCCTGCATCCAGGTCATTAGGAAAGGTGTGGTACAATGCCAGACCCAGAGGAGATCCCTGTGGGATCACTCAAGGCTGCTTTCTCATCTGGCGACATTCCGTTCATCGCTGCTCTTCATTTGTGGTTGTTCTAATCAATTAGGTACGTGCTTAATGGGCTTTCTACCAAGCCTGCGTTTCTCTAGCTTACTTACCACAATGTCATCTGGGACTGGGCTAAAAGCCTTGAAAAACTCCGGGTATGTTACATCTACCACACTCCCCTTACCCACCAAACCAGTTACCTGCCACAGAAGGAAATCAAGCTAGTTTGGCACCAGAGCCAAATACAGAGGTGAAGTAATGTTAACGCGTCCCAGGATCGCCTTGGGTCCCAGTGCCCTGTTCAGCTGATTGTCTACCACGACTCCCCAGGATAGAGTCCCCCGTCTTTTAGGTAGGACTCCTCGTTCTTGGATGTTTTCGTTTACAGTTAGCCACGTTCAAACCGGTGTTCCCTGGGAGCTGGGCACTTGTGTGGCTGTGCTGGAGAGATTCAGATTCTGATTTGCAGTGTGCCCACAGCCAGGTTTTTCTGTTTCTGTGGGTGGGCACATTTGCACATGCTGCGGTGCACATAAATTTATTCCACACGTGGATGGAAAAAGTCCGCCCAGGGATGAAAGATTAGAGGGAGCATTGGTCATGACGTCAGAAGGGTGAGGTACAATCTTTTGCTTTCCGAGTCTGCCTTCTTCCATTATAGCTGTGCATTCTCTCATTCGCATTCCGATAAGGTAGTTTATGATCCTCTATTATAATTCATCTGCTACAAAGCTTGACTGATATTTATACTTGCTCCTTTCCTTTCATCCTTCTTGAAAGAACACAGGTAATTTGTTCCTAAGCTTTCTGTTAAATGACACCCGTGCAGGCGATAAGATAACCCTTGTCCTGCCTGTCCGTCAGTAATGCTGAATAGAAATAGTTTATTCATCTTTGTGTAGTCACTCGTTTATTACTGGAATGCCATTCTCAAATAGCCCCTTAGATCGTGGGTAGCTTGGACTTGCTGGGACGTGTTTGAAATCATGAGCTATGATCCAACTTTTATTTAAATGCTTGACCGTGAAACTGAGATCTACTATCGGCCGTGATTATATTGGGAATGCCACACCAGGCAAAAGTGGATTGCATTGTACTGGACTGTTTGGCACGCGTGTTTTTATAGTGCAGTTGTTTCAGGAAAATGTGAAAAATAATCAAGAATGGCAACATCTGCATGTCCTTTACATATTCAAATCACCCTAGCCCAAGGTCTTAGGTTTTCTTGGACAAACGCCATCTGTTTAGCATGTTCACATTGCTAGGTTTTCGACATGTCACTTTCTTTTATACCATCCTCTCTGTTTTGCTTCATTTGTGACCAATATAGAACTTCTCTTGCTCTGCGCTTGCGTTTTTCTGTGCCTAAATGTTCCTTGTGTGCGTGTTTCAACAGCTCGTCGATTAACCCTAAAGGAACTGCCATTCTCTTCCTTGGCACAGAATCCCTGCAGTTACTGGGAGGCCCTTGAATACCTTGATTTATATAGCGGGGATGCACTAAAAAGTGCTATCGTTTTTCAGTAGCTGAAATAACCCTTTTGTAAATTCTCATCCTGCCCCGTTGCTTGCGAATTGCTTCCGCTACATGTTCGCGTGTAGGAAACAATTTACCTGCCTCTCCGTGTGCTGGATCATTTTCTCAAATTACATTGATTACAGCGGAAGCTTTAAAAAGAGACTCCAGCCGCAGTGATTTGCCTGGCTGATGTTCTAATTATACGCCCTATAAATACAGTAAGTCTGTCATGTTTCCATGTGAAGTATTATTGACTAGAGCGTGAACTATTTCTGCCAGCGCAGCGCTAGCCTCTGTAAATACGTGAATTGTTTTTGCGTGCAAAAACCAATGCTAAGCTAATACTATCCTATAGACGGGGGGCTGGCAGCCTACCAGACCCCTGGGCGAGATGGGGGTGGGCAGTGCCATGCTCCTGGAAGGGGTGTGGCCTTGAGTAGAAGAGGCGGGGCTGAGGGCAGCCCAGTGTGGCCCAGAACACACCACGCCCCTTCCCCCCCAGCCAGCCTTTTAGCCCTGCTCCGAGCGCAGTGATTTAAATGGCTCAGGGCTGCAGATGCAGGGAGCCTTGGGCCCAAGGACAACACCCTCCCGTAGCTGGGCCTGCATATAGTTTTAATATCCGAGCTGTTTTTATTAGTTGCTTGAGCCGCTTAAATTCCTGATGCTGACAGTTCCCCTCGCCACTGTAAACATAAGCAAGGTAAAGCCCTCAAAATGTGTTGGGTTTTTTTCCCTGCCGGGTTCTGTATTTCCCCACAGAATTAAGCACTGCCCAAAACGTCTAATAATTCCTAACCTTCTGGGTAAGCATCTCACCGCTGGCTCGTATCCGCGGTGGGGCCGGCTGCGCCCCTGACGGGTCCGTTTTTCTTCTGCTAGATCTTTTCATTCTTTCCCTTGACATTTACATTTGTAAATTTTTGCTTGTGCTTCAGTCCCGCTGCTTCGGCTCTAGACAGTGCTTTGGTTAACCTCTTGCTGTGCTTTTCCAACGGTCTTCCCCATAGCGTTACATCATCGGCTCATATTCCTGTACCGCCTCTATGTTCAAACATCTTTTGTAGGGCTCTGTCAAAAGCCTCTGGCGAGGAACGTCATCCAGAAAAGGAATATTTTTCAACTAGCGACAGCCGAAAGGTGTGTGAAACCTACTTAGCATTTGACTTTCTTGCTCTGCTGCTGTTTGCCAAAATCCGACCGAGGAATCTAAAGAGGAAAAATATCTTGTTCCCGACATTTGTCTAAATATTTCTTTCCTTGTACGTATTTAACATGTCCCCTTTTAACATTCATATGTAAATCCTTTTGGGAACTAAATGTAATGATCTATTTTTTTTCTACTATTACTAATGAATTCACCCACTCAGCCAGCTCTTCCAGTTCCTTCAGTTGTATCTAATTAACGAGCAAACCTTTCAAATTCCTTTTGTCCCCAGGTTCTTAAAGTTAAAGGTATTTGTCTAGTTGCATGTACAATCACTGTCTTTTGTTTCATTTAACTCTATTTTCTACACTGAATCCAATTCCCCCACCTGTGACTAGCTCGGTAAATTGGTGTTCTATTTCTAAGGGTTCCGAATCCTGGAGCGTCGGAATTGAAACAATTAGATGTAGTGCCAAATGTGTTTCTAAACCTACATGAGAAATGCCTTGTCCATTTCAGATAGGGTTGCCAGGTGTCCGGTTTTGAACCGGACAGCCCAGTATTTGAGCTTTCTGTTCGGGAAACAAATTGAGAAAATAGAAATGAGAAAATAGAACTGTCCGGTATTTTCTAAATAAGATGTAATGTACAGGGCTCGACAAATAATGTAATCTACTCACCCGTGGCGAGTAGATTACAACCTGGAAGAGCCGGCGCAGAGCGATCTGCGCATGCACAGAGCACAGAACCGCACGGCTGGTGAGCGGGGCTCGCCGCCGCTTGGCAAGCCCTGGTTATGTAGATTGCGATGTCATGTCAAGCGTGTCCGGTATTTTTGTTGAAACCATCTATCAACCCTAATTTCAGAAAAGAGAAGATTTATACAGCAGTGAAGCTGGAATTGCCCCAATAGCAGCAAAACTTGTTGAGCAAAAAAAAAAAAAAAAGGAACTGCCTGGGGCCAAAAAACAACTTAGGGTGGGGTTGATGGGGGGGCTGGGATGCCTCGCGCCCCCCCCCTGGAATTTCTTCACACACCCCCAGGGGTGCACGCCTCCCAGTTTGGGAACCCATGATATAGATCATATTGTTCCATGTAGCAGTTGTTGTTAACGATGGCCTGTAATTTACGAATTTCCCCAACAGGCATATTTTCACCATTATAAGATTGTAAATTAATACATATTCTTGTTTTACTTAATTCTTTTGAAGTTACATTGGATTGTGCACCTGTGTCTATTGCATATGAAAGAAATGTTTTGTTCGCCTCATTGTCCACCACTCCTTGTAGTTCACAAAGTGATTCTTGTTCCTGAAAATTTCGAAACCAGATTTGTCTGTAATGGCAGGGCTACTTGTTTCTCTTCTCTGAGATTTTTGAATTTTGAACAAAAGGTGACCCTGCCCCTCCCCCCCAGGTCTTCAGTATGTAGACTTTTGCAAAATGGTTGTTTCTTTTAGATATCACAGGTTTTGACCATATGTGGGAGATTGTCTGGGTTGTGCATCCTTCCATGTCTAGAACATTCTTTTATATGTTCACACGCTGTCATTTTAATAGTTTTACTCTGTTTTCCTCCATCATCATTTTTCTTACTCATCCTTATTAAGTCTGCGTTCACATCAGTTTGTTTTCTTTCTAAAATGTGCAATCGTTAAGTTCAGCAGTTTGGCAAATTCTCACTGCTTTAAGATGTAGGCCTGGCTGTTCTAACAGTCTTTTTTCTCACATAAACAACAAGAAGTCCTGTGGCACCTTATAGACTAACAGAGGTATTGGAGCATAAGTTTTCGTGGGCAAAGACCCACTGCGTCAGATGCATGTATTGGAAATTCCAGAGGCAGGTTTTAAATATACAGGCACATGAAAAGAAAGGAGTACCAATCAAGAGGAAGGCCAGAGATAACGAGGTCAATTCAGTCAGGGAGAATGTGGCCCACTTCTAGCAGCAGCTGTGGAGGTGTGAACACCTAGGCTCTAGACTGCAAGGCTCTTTGAAAGAGGCTTTTTGGAAAGATACTTTTGAAAAAGCCTCTTTCAAAAAAGAGTCTAGACTACAACCAGTACTTTCAAAAAAGCAAGCTGCTTTTTTGAAAGAGAGCACCCAGGCAGTCTGGATGCTCTTTCGAAAAAGCACAGTTTGTATCACATAGCACCTTTTTTCAAAAGAGCACTTTCGAAAAAAGGCGTTCTTCCTCGTAAAACGAGGTTTTCCGCAGTCGAAAAAACTGCCGCGTTCTTTTGATTTACTTTCGAAAGAACGCAGCAGCAGTCTAGACGCAGGGAAGTTTTTTCGAAAAAAGGCCCCTTTTTGAAAAACCCTGTTGGCTAGACACACCCGAAGAGAGGAGAAATTGCTTTTGTAGTTGGCTAGCCATTCACAGTCTTTGTTTAATCCTAAATTGATAATGTCACATTTGCAAATGAATTGTAGCTCTGCAGTTTCTCTTTGGAGCCTGTTTCTGAAGTTTTTTTTGTTGCAGGATGGCTACTTTTAAATCTGCTACTGTGTGTCCAGGGAGATGGAAGTGTTCTCCTACAGGTTTTTGTATGTTACCGTACAATACTTCAATCTCCCTGTTTATGCAGATTCAGACTAACACGGCAACCTCTCTGATACTTTTCTCACATTGATAGCTTTCGTCCCCCTTCCAACATGATCTATCATCACTGGCTCACATTGTGGAAATTACACATCTGATTTCTTATCTTTAGATTTATTTAAAATGATGTAAAGGTCTGTTTTGATTTCTTGAGCAAGACTGACGTCTTTCAAACGTTTCCTTTTTCTTTTTGGTGAACAGTATTCCTTGAATCTTTTTTTAAGACTAACTCAGTCCCTTTGTTCTCTAACATTAAGCTCAAATGAATTATATAACTTGCTTCAGTACATGCCGTATTTTTGAATAGCGCTTTTTTGTTTCACGTCCTTAGGATTGAATCCTGATACCTGAAAAGTAATTCAGGTCCTGTCTAATTTTTTTTACTTTTCCTGCAGCATTGCTTGATGCTTTCTAGAAATGCATGACCTCTTAACAGATTACTTTTATTTCATACAAACTTGGGTTTCATTTCTGAGTAACCTTCACCTTGAGTTTTTTTTTTTTTAAGTTCTTCCAATTCTTTATATTGCTTCCTTCCATGCTACGTGTTGTCTTAATGCGAGCAACCCACTAGTCCTAATCACCGTTCATTGTCAAGAATTGATCGGTCTCTTAAATAGATACGTGTTGTAGACAGAGCATCTTGTACCTGGTCAGTAGGAGTCTAACATAAAACCAGCTGCCAGCTCCCTCCTTGGAGACTCTAGTTGTTCTCTTCAGGCCGCAGGGACCCCACACGTGCTAAGCTTTCTGGGTGACGTGCTTTTCCCGTGAGAGACACGCGATGGCTGCTGCGCGGCTAACTTGTCTCAGGGAGACACCCTTTTAGGTACCTGAAAATTGCTCTCGGGTCCCCTTTGTCTGCTCCTTTCCAAACTAAACAAGCCCAATTCCTTCAGTCTCCCCTCCTAGCTCATGTTCTCTAAGCCTTCCTTCATTTATGTTCCTCTACTCTGGACCTTTGATCTTCTGGGGGTTGGTACCAGCCCTGGCACTATGGGCAGGGGCCACGTGGCTGGCACGTGGCAGGAGGGGAGACTCCCAGCCCCAGAGCTTCTGAGTAATGTGCAGTGTGACCCTGCCAAGTAGGGTTATGGGGTGCAGGTCCCTCACCAGGGTGTGTGTGTGTGTGCGCGTGTGTGGGGGGTGTGCGGGGGTGTATGGAACCTGTTTCATCCAACCAGGTGCAGCTGCTGACTTGCCTGACTTTCACTGTGGAGCAGAAGGAGGGAATTCCTCTGTTTGCAGCAGGGTTTATTCCCCGACTCCGAGCAGACGCCTGATAGCCGTGAGAGCTGACTCAGAATTAAGCAGGCAGGGAGGGGGTGGGGGCAGCTCTGTGTCGGGAGTCTGAGCTCCCCAGAAGCGCTGCGTTGCTGGGGGCCTGTCGTCCAGATTGCTTGGAGGAAAAAAGGCTCCGCGACATGACAGCCTTGCGTGAGTGTAGCCTGAGTCAGCGCCCACCTGGCTCTGGGCGGAACCTCCGAGCTGAGGGGCTGCGGGCAGCATTTCCCTTCTGGGCCGGCGGCCCGGGACCTGTCTGCCTTTGACTGACGCCTTTTCCGCTCTGCTCCTGCCTGCAGCGCAGGGATGAGGACCCGGTGCCGGCCTGGAGCTCCCCCGCCTCCACCCCCAGATGGAGTGCCCCCCACGGCTGCGTGCCCCCCACGGCCCCGGCTGCCCGTTGCTCAAGGCCTAGCCGGCTCCCTGGGCGCCAGCAGCGAGGCGTTTTGCCCGGGGGCCGAGGCGAGCCTGCCTGTCTGGGCACAGCTCCTGCCACGCTCGCTGGGGCTGGAGGGGCGCTGGCCTGGCGAGGCAGCCAGGAGCATGGCGAGGCGGCACCCCGCCTAGAACATCTGGGACGTGGTGGGCGTGCAGGTCGCCCAGCCCTGGGAAGCGTGGGCAGGCTGCAGTGTGCAGGTTACTCGCATCTCTGCCCCCTGCAGTTGCCGTGGCTCGGGGCATCCGGAGGAGCTGCCCCCCAGCACAGCCACGAGCGCTCCCCACTGGCCTGTCTCTTGGCAGATGCCCAGGCAAGGAAGGAAGGGGCATGGCGGCGTCCCTGGGACCCTGCCCACGCCACCTTGAGCAGCGACGTTCTGTGGCTCCTTTGAGCTCCGGGCAGGGGCTGTGGAAACCGAGCTGCTCGTGGACATGCTGGGCCCAGAGGGACCCTGACCTGCAAGGAGGGGTGTGTGGAGACTGAATTTACTGTCCCACCCTGCTGGCCGTAGTGGGCGCGACCAGTGATCCTGGCTTACCCCCTGCCACCCTGCTGCTTTCTGGCCCGATGTTTGGGGGGGAGGAGTCAGGGCGCACCCCCCTCTGGAAACCAGTCCCCTTTGAGGCATCAGAACCACGGCACCCAAACTGTCAGGCGCGTCCTGGCGCTCCGCAGGCTGCCGGCCAAGGGCCCGGGCTGGGTCGGATTTATAACCCTCCAGCCACGGCGTTTTCTTTTGCTTCTCCCCGGGCTGCGTCCGACCCAGCGAGCTGCCCATGCCTGCCAGCAAGGGCCCCCGCCCTGTTATCAGCCCGCCACAGCTGGGGCCACAGGGCGTGGTAGCCCGGGAAGGCGGCAGCGGCGTAGTGAGGGCGTGGGCATGCAGCCTCTGTTCCCAGCGGCTTGGTGCTAACAGCGCGTCCTGTCCTGGGCTGCCGTTGGCTGGTGGGGCTGCTGTTTCGGCTCTGCCGGGGTGCAGGGTGAGTTTTACTGGGCTGGGCTTTGCCATTTGAGCTGCAGCAAAGCCTGGGGGGGCCAGCCAGGGGAGCATGTGTACCCCTGCCCTGGCCGATTTCACCCTGCGCCAAGCGAGGGTCTGGCTGCAGATCCTTGGGCAGTTCTGCTCCGTTACCATCGCAGCATTCCCCCTGAGGGGCCCGCCCCGCACCCAAGCAGGTGTAGCCAGGCCCGGAGCGGAGGGAGGAGTTTCCACTTTGCCCTCGTTAGTTTCCTGATTGGCCTGCCTGGAGCCGTCCCTCTGCAGACCGGGCTGCGTTTTGCGCTGACCAGCGAGCGTCGCGCGTCCTTTTAATCGCCACCCAGTGTCAGCGTGGCCCTCGCGCCCGCCCGGCACTGTGCCGGCTCTCCATTGGGGGGTCACTTTTCAACATGGTATTTTAGTTCTTTTTTTTACAGCCCTGCGCCTGTTCGCGCCTCAGTCTCCTTGGAACCCTCCCTTTGTGCTGTGCCCCGGCACGGTAACCTCGTGTCCCGTGTGCCACCCTAACGCACATGACTGCAGGCAAGCCGAGCTCTCCCGTGCTTGCTGGGCGTGGCTGTGCTCCACCCAGGGACGTGCGACGACAATCGCACCCTCTCGAGTCTCCCGGCCAGGGGCTAGGCTAAGGGGTTGCTTTGGGCGGCGGGGGACATGGGCACCACTGCCGTGGCTTCTCAGGCCAGACCGGGGACCTCGGCCGGCTGCTCCAGCCACGGCGGGGGACTGATTCCTGCCAGCGGTGCTCGCTGGGAGAGGGGTTAACGCATTACGGGGTGACCGGGAGGCAGTGGCTGGCTGCGTTTGGAAACAGCCTGCGCAAGGGACAGCTTTTCCTGGCAGGCACCGGGGCTGGCGCCATATTGCACAATCCGCCTGCCCTTTTCCTGTTTCCCAGGACCCGTTTTCCAGCCGCGGGGCCGGAGCGGGGCCCGTTGCTTGGGGAAGCCTTGGCTGCTTGGGGGCTGCCCGTGCGTGGCCCCGCCGCTGGACTCTCCCCGGGGCCGGTGCCGCGCTCCCAGTGCTCTCGGCGTACGAACGCCGGGGTGCACGCTTGTTCTGCGGGTGCGGCCAGGGTGCTGTGCTTGGCCCAGGCAGCCTTTCGTGGATTCCTATCCAGGCTGGGCTCAGGGCTCCCCGTGGGCAGTTCCCCAGAGCCGGCGTTTGTCCATGGAGCAGCTCACGGGCTCGCCGGAGAGGGTCCCTCTGGCTCGGCAGTGCTGCGCTTGCCAGGGAGAGGGCCTGGCTCGTGAGGCGGGCTGGTTACCTAGCTCCTGGCTGTCTGTGCAGCACGTCTGCCCTGCGACGTTCCCGGCGCGACGGCCGGGCTGTGAGAAGGCTTGGCCAGCCTCGGGGAGCGGGGGAATCTCCTCCCAAGGCGCGGCTCGGGCCCAGCCGGGCGGTGTAGGCCCTGCGGGGGGAGCAGGCCCTTCCAGGGCTGAGCTTGTTGGGGGCGTGGTAGGGGGAAGGGTTACTTCTGGCTCCAAAACTCTTCCCCTTTAGGGAGCTGGCGTGCTGGCAGAAGTCCCTTCTAGCCAGGTCCTGTCTAAACTGTGCCTGGGGCCTGGCTCTCTCCCGTGTGCTTCCTGCAGGGCCCATCACAGCGGAGTCAACCTGTGGAACTCCTTGCCAGAGGATGTGGTGAAGGCTAGAACTTTAACAGGGTTCAAAAAAGAGCTAGATAGATTCATGGAGGTTCGGTCCATCAATGGCTGTTAGCCAGGGTGGGCAGGGATGTGTCCCTGGCCTCTGTGTGTCTGGAAATGGGTGACGGGGGATCCCGTGAGGATTCCCTGTTCTGTTCACTCCCTCTGGGGCACCTGGCATTGGCCACTGTGGGCAGACAGGACCCTGGGCTGGACGGACCTTTGGCCTGACTCCGTCTGGCCGTGCTGATGAGTCTGGCACCGTGGCCTCTGGAGCTGGCTGGAACGGAGGCCGTGGAGAGCAGGGTGTGTCCGGCTCTCCTAGGGCAAATCACCTCCCCTCTTGCTCCGTGTCAGCAGCTAGCTCTTAGGGGCAGGATGTTCTTCCTAATACGGCTGGTACAATGGGGCCTGGTCGGCTACAGCTGCCGGGCGCCGGGTTTATTGGGGCTAGGAAACCTGCGGGGGCCCTGTGGAGATCAGTGATGGCAGAAGGGGTGGCTCGCCGGAA
This sequence comes from Rafetus swinhoei, assembly GCA_019425775.1. NCBI lineage: Eukaryota > Metazoa > Chordata > Testudines > Trionychidae > Rafetus > Rafetus swinhoei. The sequence goes on along the minus strand of CM033434.1, from coordinate 45,397,310 downwards.
TGGCTGGGCAGAACGGGCGGTAGCAAGGCCCAAGGGACGCTGCTGGCGGTAGCCTGTCCCCGTCGGGGCAGGAGCGCTTGCCCCGGGTTTAACCTGGCCCTTTGCTCTCCAGCGCTTTTGGCGTCTCCTAGGAACTCGCGGAGCCCCGCTTCCAAGCGGGCAAGTAGCAGACACCGGTCAGGGATGACAGACCCTGCTGGGTCCTGCCGGGAGGGCAGGGGCTGGACTCGACGCCTCTCGAGGGCCCTGCCAGTCCGAGTGTCAGTGATGCCTGGGCACGCAGCCTAGCACCAGAAGGTTTCATCTGCCGGGGGCAGAGCCGGGTGCGAGGCAGGACTGCGCCTAGCTAGTTCCCTGGGCTCCACGCCCCAGTCTCCATGTGCTCGGTGGTTGCTAGGCCTGACGTCCTGACTCCTTTGGGTCTGTGTCGAGCTTGGGGCCGACCGGCGGCTCCTTGCTGTAACGTGCTTCTTTCCCGGCAGCCTTTGTGGACACGAGCGTGGCAGCGGCCCGCCCGGACCTCGGCCACCTCGCCGAGTAACAGAACGGCGACTGCCCTCTTGATTTAAAAATGCCCAAGTCACAGACTCCCGGGGCCGGCAGAGACCACCCCAACTCAACCATCCCAGCCAGGGCTTGGGCAAGCCGGGATTCTCCCCCCCGGCCCCCGCAGGGAACCCATCTCAGTGCTGCCCCGCCCGCCTAGGGAAATAGCTTCTCATTTCCAGAGAGGGGTGGGAGCGTCAGCCACCAAACAGCCGCCTCCTTGCCGGCGTAGGGCTCTTGGTGCTGCGCAGCACGAACCTCTAGCTTGAGTGTGTCCGTGTTCATAGCGCCCAAGGGAATCCAGACACGCCCCTCGGCAGGGCCACGTTCCACCCCTGGGAGGCAGTTGGGCGGGGTTGCATCTGCCGTCTTCGGCGTGGAAATATTGCCACGCCTCCTCCTTGGGCGCGGCAGGGCTCCTTGGGCCGCTTTTCCGGGCCTCAGCAAGAGCGCCGTCTCGACTGCAGCCCACACGTACTAGATAGCCGTGGAGCGTTCCCGTGGCAATCTGTGGCCAAGCCTGCAGAGTGCGCTCTGGCTGCAACGAGCCTGCAGGGGTGTGGGTTTGGGTGTGTGTGGGTGTTCATTCTTCCCACAGCCAACATCACCCCATCTTTTGAAGACGAGAACAGCCCAACGCACTGCCCAGGGCGTGCCACGCAGCAAGGCCGGGCGTGTGACCGGATCTGGCCAGGGCTCAAGCAGACATTGTTCAGGCCTCGCCCCCGCCCCACCCCCAATTGGCAGCCTGGGCTGGGCCTCTGGCCCCGGGAAAGTGTACCCCCCACGTGGGGCCCTGGATTCAGCCCTGGGCACTGGGGGTGCTGTGGGTGGGCGCCTTAGTGAAAGAGGGGACCGGAGATCAGGGGGCGTGTTGCTAGCGCCAAGGCTGCTCTTGCAAATCCCTCTGCCGGGCTGCGGGTTTCCAGGCTCCCTGGGGAGGGCCGTGGAACGAGGATTCTGCCCTTGCCGACCTGACCCCCCCATGGATCCATTGTAGCCCTGCCCATTTAGGGGTCTCTACTTTCAGGCGGGCTGGATTAGCCCATTCGAAAGGCTCCATGAACTCTGGGCCACGCCTCACTTTGGGGCCTCTGTTAGGAAAAGTAGGAATCTTCCTCTTGATCACATTTTCCTCCAGTTGGGAGCAACATTCACAGCCTCACCTGCCTCCTGCCGCTAGTCTCCCCCCAGACGCCCCCCCAAGGAGCCTAACCCGCAGGGCATCCCAGGAACCTGCGTCTGGCTCTCCCCACCCGTTCACCAGGGACAGCTCCGTGGCAGGGGCTGAACTCTTCAGGGATGGGCGGGAGGACGGGGCCCCACGCGAGGGGACTCGGGTCACCAGCGCTGTCCGCCTGGCACCTTTTGGCCCACGTGAAATGTTTGCTCTGCTGTGTAAATCTCGGCTATTGCCTGACGCGTCTGGGCGGCGCACACAGTGCTCAGCAAGGCCGTTTGCCAGGTGCATCCTGCCTGAGCCGGCTGCAGACAGATGTGACTTCCGAAGAGAAACCATGTCCTTCCTCTTTGGCCATGGATGTTTCTGCCGCTTGCACAGGAGCCCTTCCCCGCTGTGATAACTCTTCGGCTCTGCCGCCTTCGCTGGCCCCCAACTCTGGGCTTTGATTCCTGCTTTGCTGATGAAAACTTGCGGCCAGCTATTGCCTCAGCAGGGTTGCCTTTGGAGATTTGAAATGGGGACTCCCGGATCAGAAAGCAGGAGCCTCCTCAGCCTGTGAGGGCCAGGCCGGTAGGTGGAGACCAGGGCTCCCAACCATTCGTCACGTGCGACCCCTTTGGAAATGGCGAACGGGGATGCAGACCCCTTTGGAGAGTTTTGTCTGTCTACACGGTTCCGTTCCGCTCAGGTTTCAGTCTGTCGTGTGCGGGCCCCGTGGACAGAGCCTGCGGATCCCACCACAGGCTGAGAAGCTGTCGGAGACCCACCGACCTCAGGCCATGGATGGCCACTAGAGGCAGACAGCAGGCCGCATGGCTAGCCTGGGTTGTGTGGCTTAAACACAAACTACCTTTGGTTTAACGATTTATTTGTTAAAAGGCACCTGCCTGGACACTTGGCACCAGCTGGAGTCCCCTGCGTTTGTGGCAGGCATTTCACCTGGCTTTCCTGGGTCAGATCTTTAGCCTGGATGAACTGGCCCTGGGCTAGTTTAGCTCAAGAGCAGCTCTCCCTCGAACTCTTTTCCTTGTCCCCACGCCACCGCTATTAAACGGCGCTCAAATGAAAATCGCAACTAGAGGAGAAGCTAAGAAATAGTAAAATAGCCAAGTCTTGCGCCATGTCGCAACCTCCAGTCACAGCGGGGAAACACGCAGGCAGACTCCCCCTGCCCCCTCTCCGCCCCATGCGTCGCTTGCAAACGCTTGAATCCGTTCGAACTATAGGTGTGAAATTTCATCCCGGCCTCGGTTTAAGTGGCGTCTCGGCGCCCAGAAGCCTTTTGTGCTGGGTAACTGAAAGGCCGCCACTCGGCTTTTAAGCTTCGTTGTTTGTTGTTGTTTTTAAAGAAAATGTTTTTCCCCCCAACATTTGGCTCTTCTCCCAGGTGCCGGACGTGGCCTCCCAGTCGTTAGGGGCCTGATCCAGCAGAGCACTTGGCGTAACGTTGCGTCATCGCCGGACTGACGCTCTCACGCCTCAAGCAGATGCTCACGGTGCTGGGGTGGGCGGGGGTTACTCAAGCGACCCGCCCCGAGCCTACTTGCGAAGCGATGAGCGGCACAAGCCGTTCCTACACTTGGTTCCGTCTCCTTTGTGCATCCTTTACATTCTCCCCCCAGGAAGCCGTCCGCTTCCTCTCCCCGCCACGCTTTTGGCAGGGCTGCAGCTTTCCCTCCGGAGCATGCCTAGCGGATTTATCTGTTTGCTTTCCCAGAGCAGCTTCCCCTCCGCCTGTGCCGCAGCCATTTCCGGTTGGGCTTAGAAGACACTCGGTCGTCGCTTTTTAAAAACAGGCTGGCAGTGCGGTTAGGGCTGGCCAGGCTCCCAAGCGGTGAGGAGTCAAGGTGGGCAAGGGGATCTCTCCAGCCCCCGTGGCATTGGGAAGCCACCTTGTGAGACCCCATGCTGTGACGGGCCGCTCGTGTCTTGTCTTGCTGCCCTGGGAAGCCAGTCCTCACGGCTGCCATGTCGCCTGGATCTGTCGCCTGGCCCGTCTCTCTGTGTGCCCTGCGGTGGAGCTGCAGGAGGGCAGGAATCTGTAGGCTCCAGGCAGCCTTTCCTTCTCCGAGGTCTGCTCCTCGCTGGGCAGGGGCGCGGCGCCTAACGGACCGCACTAGCGAGGCCGCAGGGCAAGCAGTCCGGCAGGGTGTGGCTGGCCACGCGCGGGGGAACAGTCAAGGCTTGGCCTGGTGAATGGTTGCCCAGTTGGCTCTGCTGGGCGGTGCAAGGCCTGTCCAAGGGACACTGGGAATGTTTGGGTTACACGGGGGGGGCATGGGGAGGGGAGACTGAGGAGCGGGCGGGGCAGAGAGATGAGAGCCACATGGGGCTCCCAGTGGCAGGTGGCATCTCTGCTTGGCTCGACTGGTCTCACTGCAGCGGTACCTGGGGGCAGGCCTGCCCTGGGCGGAGCTCTCTGAATACGAGATCAGTCCGGCACCGGCAAGGACAGGACAAAGGTGTGGAATGTAACCCAGCATGCAGGACCCTTTTGTATATCAACTAACAAGCTCCATAATGCTTTGGGAGCGGCGGGGGGGTGTTTTATCTTCATTTGACAGGTGGGGAAACTGAGGCGCGGCAGTGCAGTGACTCCCCTGAGGCTGCCAGCGAGTTGGGAGCAGAGCTGGGATGGACAGAAACTCTTGTGCGTGGTCCCTGGAGGAGTTTTCTTTTGGGCCGAGGAGGCATGGAGGAACCCAGGCGTCGTCTGCATCCCCTGCTTGGTCCCTGCCCAGGCTCAGGCTGCTGGGCTGCAGAGGGCAGAGGTCATATCTAGGCCAGTCCAGGCAGCTGTGGCATTTCCCTCCCGGGCCCCTCTGAATCACTGGGCCCTGGGCAGCCGCCCCCTTTTTCCCCCCCTTCCTTCCGTGGGGGTGGGCCTGGTTAATTGTGGGGAACCCCGTGTGTAGAAAGGCCATAAGGGGTCACTGTGAACTACTCTGACCGGTACCACACGGGCTGGAAACCTGCCCCCAAATCATTCCTAGATATGAGATCTTTTCAGAAGAGCATCTAGTGCTGGAGAAGCCCCCCCACCCGGCCGTTGAATTACCCTCACTGTTAAAAATGGGCGCCGTGTTTCCAGTCTGAATTGATCTAGCTGCCACTTGCAGCCCTGGGACGGTGTCCGACCTCACTCTGCTGGACCGAAGAGCCCGGCGTTAAATATCTGTCCCCATGTTCAATACTCGCAGGGTGCGATCCTCTCATCCCGTAACATTGTACGGTAAATTGAGCTCCTGGAGTCTGCGTGAGGCACGTTTTTCTGACCCTTTCGGCTCTTCTCTGACCCCTCTCCAATGTAGGAACATCTGTCTTGAGTTGTGGACACCAGGACTGGGCACTATGCCACCGTACAGAGGTGAAATAACCAACTCGAGAGTCCCGTTTACGTGTTCCCGGCTCCCGCTAACCCCAGTGCTGCAAAATCTTGCCTAAACAGCGGCCAGTTGGGATCAAGCTCAGATGTCTGTAGTACTTCCCTTAGAGTGAGTGAGTGTTGCATTCTCTGCCTAGCAATCAAACTCGGAAGGCACGGAGGGTTCCTAATATAGGACCTCGAGAGAGCAGAGACGGAGTTGAAGGGCCGGGGGGCTGTTACCAAAAACGGAGAGCTCTTTACTCGATGGAAAAGGATAAAGGGAAACAGAACAGTCTACAAACGTTCAGTCGGGGAGAATTTCTGCTGGTCAGAAGAACAGACTGGATTTTGGTGTATACCTTTGTTGCACAAGTGAGGCCAAATGGTAGGGCTGCCAGGTGTCCCATTTTCGCCTGGACAGTTCGGTATTCGGGGGTCTCCCCGTCCTGTAAAAAAAACCCAGAAAATACCGGAATGTGAAATGTCCGACACTTCCTGTTTCCCTCAGACGGAAGTCTGGCGGGGACAGTTTTCCCCTGGTGGGGCCGGGGAAGTGAGGAGCGTGGGGACATTTAAAGGCGCAGTGACTTTTTTTTTTTTTTTTGCTCAACAACTTTGGTCTCCCATTTTGTTTTTTTTCTTTGCTCAACCAAGTTTGCCATGTTTGGGATTTTTGATTGAAAGCATCTGGCAAGCCTACCAAATGGCCCAGACCCACAAGTTAACCAGAGAGTTAATTATTGTAAATTGGTGGTGGGGGGGGGAATCCCTAATGATAAAGCTCATGGAGGTCTTGGCCAAAACAGCCTCTCCATGAAGGCTTGCGATGGAATGAGCAGATGGTCTCCAGGCTGTGGAGAGCCTGATCAAGATGGCCTCCTGGGATTTTGTTGGACTCGAAAGCGAATCTCAGGATTTGGACGGTGGGAGTTATCCATCCCAATCTGCTTTGATTTTCCTCCAGGAAACTTGGCTAGCCACGAAGGGGACTTTATCTCCCAGGCTTTGAATCTGTGCGAAGCGGAGGAGACCCATGTTTAGTCATCTCGGTTTCCACTGCAGTTAATGTTACAAGGGTCCATTTAACATTGGATAACTCCGGTTGCCAGGCCTTTAGTTTTATTGTTCCAGACGAAGCTGCTCTAATGGGCCTGACTGTTTACTTGTCCTCCCCTTGGGGTCGCTCTCTTTCATAATGATTCCCTCTAGGCAGAGCTGGACTGGCTTATGGAAAACAGCCCATTCAGAAACGTTAAGAATTTCTCCACCCCAGTCAAGCATGAATCTCTCCACTGACTGGCCAAAAAAAGGCCTTTCCCAGTCTGTCCAGGGGGGAAATAATTTGGGTTGCAATTTTTCAGTAACCTGAAATTACCTTTTGGTTGGATCCTCTGCCATTCAGCCCCTCCAGCGCAGCTCGGGGCTGTTTGCATTTCTCTCGAGTTATGGGTGCAATGCAATAGCTTTATTGCGTTTGGATTTTTCAGCTGGTCTAATAGCGCTGTGGCTTCTAAACTGGGTAGTAGTAATCCTTCGCTCCTTTGGTTGTTGGTTCGATCGTCCCCTTCCTACCTAAGACGGCGGGGCAAAGCATATTCCATTCTTGAACTAGGTACAAATTTTACAGCTTCATGAAGAGCCAACCGCTGGAACTTAGAGATGCACTTCAAATCCATCTAACATTTGCCGAGGTACGTTTGTTTGCTTTAAAAAGGTGCAGTTTGGCAACTTAGAAGAAAGATACCCATACATTGACTCTGGTGTGATCTGTATTGTGTGGCTTAGAGGAAACATTGTCACATTCTTGCAATGTCTATTAGAGAACGGGGCTTACTGGAATCTGTTAGGAAATGTGGTTATTTTTAGAAGGAACGATAAAGAAATGAAAAATAGGAAAAACGTTTGACCTGAAAGGGCGCTTTGGAAGGGATTTGAACTTGCTGTCACTGAGAAGTTACTTTGGACCCTTGGCGGCAAGGGGAAGATTGATGTAAATAATGAAGTTCTTATCGCTAAAAGTTGTTGGGAGAGAGGGGTTTTTTCCCCTCCGTTCTTTATGATGCCTTACCGACCAGTCTAGTCAGATGGTCTGTGTCGATACTCTTCTGGAGTAGCTGCAGCATCTCCATATTGAGGATATTGCTTCATTCTAATTCTAGCAAAATTATTTGTTATAAATAATACAAGGATTTCCCTTGCAGGCCGGTCTTGTCCCGCTTTGAATGAAGGTGATAGAAATCCCCAGAGTAATTAAAAGGCTTAATTGGATGATAGAGGAGGTATTTTGCCAAGCAAAGAGCCAGCTTTTTACAGATGGCCACTCAACTCTAGACAATCATTTTGTGCTCTCACATTCATCTATAAATACTGGTGCGCCCGGGGGAGAAATGCGACACAGCCCTCCTTGATTTGAAATCTGCCTTTGACAGCACAGGGTGCCTCTGGGGGAAACTCCAAGGACTGGGCTAGATCCTGGGTTACTTAACCTTTTTTGGAGAGCACCTTCGTGGCCAAACCGTGGCCAGACTAGGCTAGGGTGGAAGGATCAGATAAGCGACCCCGTTGCTGTTCCAACAGATACGTGTCAGATTTTTTTTTAGATGTTCTACTAATGAGGGAGTTAGGTTCCCCCCCCCCCAAAGTTCTGATGCAGCCAGTGTGGGTCCGTTAGTCCCCAAAGAGCTGTGTGGTCCCACACTCCTTGGGACCTGTCAGTAGGTAAAAGCTGTGGGCATGCTAAGATAATGACCTTTGGCCATAGATCCAATCTGGTTAAACAAACAAGAGCTGAACACTGCATTGAACGGGACAAGTCCTTGTCTTATTGCGCTTTTACATACGGGGTGAATCGGCGAAACGTGTACAGGAAACTCAGGGTGAGTCATCCCTGAAGCGGTTTGTTTTTCTGCCTGCCCTGGGCGGGTACTTGGATTGAGAACAAAGGCAGAGAGTTCAGGGTTCAAGTTCGTGGAAATTCAGGGCGGGAAAGATCTTCGGTCGTTGGAAGTAGGGCAAAACTTGGGGGAAATAGGGTCTCCCCGACTGCACCTCAGCTGCTGCGCAGAGCAGGGGTAGAGGAACGTTCTGTTTCAACTAACGCCTCTTAATTATTGGTTATGACTTGGAGATGGCGGAGGAGCAGTCCTGCAGGCCTTGCGAGCCCATCGCTCTCTGCATTCTTGGTGTATTTTGGACGTGATTTGGTCAAAACTGTTGCAATCCGGCTTAGAGCTGAAAGTATTTCTAAGCCGCAACCCACGTCCCCCTTGCGTAAAGCCACCCCTGGACGTGAGACGTACGTGGGAATTCTGAGTTAGAAGCCAGGGCGGGGCCTTGGTTGCGCTGACCTCACACGATGAGGCTTGGTTCTCTAGAACGGCCCGGTGAGAGCCCCGCTGAAGATTTGCCATGCTACGTACCAGGCCATGCCTTCTCCTGTCCCCCCTTTCCTCCCCTGGGGGCTGTGTAGTGACTTTGTGGTCAGAAGGGGGTTGTGCCGGGACGCTTAGGGGTCATGCAGGCAGTTGTCCTCCTGGCTCTTGCCCTGGTAAAAAGAAAGGGTGTGTGGAATTAATTTCCTGTAGCGATCCCATTTTTCTTTTCCACAGTTGTGCTTCCGTGGCTTCACTTTCGTGAATGCACTGGGCGGCTGGGCGGTTTCATCTGAGCTTGGGGAAGGGTTTTGACCCTGGTTTTGTACTGAGGGAATTTCGTCCTGATTCCATCGGAGCGTTGGGGCTAATTCCTAAGATGCTGGACCAAGAAATCCCTCAAGCAGGGAGCTCTCTTAATGCATGGCAACGTCCCCGGGCATCCATTTGGGGGGGCTGAGCCCCTCTGCTTTTGCGAGGGCACGGGATGGAGGCCTGTCTATCTCCTGGAGGAAGGGGGGTGCCTGCCCAGCAGTTCATGGCCGTGGAGCTGCTGGGAAGCTCGGTCTCCGTCCAGCCTGTTCCCTTTGGCCCCGGGGCCGGTGCCATGGGCTCGGTCCGGCAGGCTGCGGGAACGTTGTGGAGCACGTGGCGATGGAGGGGTGACCCATCCCGGCGTGGCTGCACACGTGGCTTTCCCTGTGTCCATAAATCATTTTTAATGTGATTAAAATAAATGCCGATTAGGGCAGCGGGAGCATATTCCCGGACCTTGCAGGCCTGCTGGCGGGGAGCGAGGGAGGCAGATCTCAGCTGTTCGGCCGAAATAAAAGCTGATGGGATCAGCAGCATTAGCATAAGCCTTTGTGCCGGGCGCGGAGGAGGCCACTGGCGTCGGAGATGAGCGCCGGTGGCAGGTGGAGGCGATTTGCCTCGTTTGATCTCTCGCGGGGCCTGCCGGGGTGTTGGAGGGCTCCCACCGGGGCTCCTCGGATCCGTCCTGCCTCAGGGAAGGCCTGTGGGACAACAATTAGGATGCTGGTCCAGTGTGTGGGCCAGGGGGCTGTGGCTGGGCTGAGGGGAGACCCTGGGCCCCTTTCCCCGTCTCAGCTGCGAAATGGCCCCGGTTCTGAGCGTGGGAAGGGAGCTGGCCACCAGGCCCGCCTGTGACCGAGGCAGCAGCTCAGGCGCCCGATGCCCCACCCCGGGACTGGGGGGCTCTGAGGAACTAGGACTCTGCGCCTGTGGGGGGGTAGGCGGTGGAGGCCACTGGTGGCGGAGGATACCTCATGGAAGAGACGCCCGGTTCTTGTGTCGCCCCCTCTGGGACCACGGCCCAGGAGGCCTGTGGGAAAGGAAGGGGCAGCTGACTCGACCCTACCACTGTGGGAACAGGACCAGGGCGAACTGGGCCAAAGGGGTAGGTCAGGGCTTGTAGCTGGACAACAGGGGCAGGGGGCAGCATTTCTGCCCCTTACCCTCTGTCCCCTGCACCGAATGCTGCGCTCAGCGGGGGGGTGGGGGAGGACGCCGCGTCGCTCCATCGCAGGGTTTCCCGGAGGCCCCCGTTGCACCGGGGGAGGTCGGTGAGCGGCAGGCTCAGGGGCCCGCGATCGCCCTGCGACTCTCTCCTGTGCATGGTTCCCGCTGGCTCGTTTTGCCGAGCAAGTTCCAGGCCTCTGGCAAAGGGGTTTTAAGGGAGTCGGCTGCCTGGTGCCAGCGTCGCACCAGCAGGCGGAGCCGAACCCGGGACCTCCGGGGCTTCGTGCAGGAGCCTCTATGGCGGGAGCTAAAAGCTACCTGGCTCCCAGCTATGGCTGCAGGGCAAACTCCTTCTCCCTGAGCGGTCCCAGTGCCACGCCACGGGGCAGCGCCCACCCCCAGCAGGTGAGAGAGTTAGGGCTGCTCTCCGGCTCCTCTCCGCATGCCCCGAGCTGGCTGGGTCTCCCTCTGCGTCAGTGCGCCTGGCTGAGAAATCCGAGCTGCAGGGCACTTTCCCAACCCCAGCCAGGCAGCGGCGCCTCCCCCGGGCCTGAGACGCAGCCCCCGCTGGGAGAGCACGCTGGGGCTGGTGCCCGGCGACACGAGACGCGCGGTTAGGGCTGGGAGTGGCCTTCCGTGGCTGCTGGGGAAATGCAGCCACCAGGCTTCAGGGGCACGTGGCTGCTGGGCTGCAGCGTGGGTCAGGGCAGGTCAGTCATTGCTCAAATGACAAAGCAAGAGCCGTGCTTCCGTAGGTCCTACGGGACACACATGCCCAGCATGGGCAGCAGGTGCAGGCCCAGCTAAGGGAGGCAAGCCCCAGCCCCGCCCCTTCTGCCTGAGGCCCCGCCCCTTCTGCCTGAGGCCCCGCCCCTGCAGCAACCTCCCACCCTCCGTGGAGCCAAGCCCCGCCCACGCCCAGCTCTGAAGCCCGATTCTTCCTGGCCAGTTGGGGAGCACCACGGCCCCAGCCCTCCTGGGCAGCTGGGGTGTGAGCAGTTTTGGGAAGGCAACGCCTGCCTTGGCCCCGGCCTGCTGTGCTGAGGTCCTGTGGAGGGCCACTGGGTTCGGGGGCTAGAAGAGCCTGGTTCAGCGGTGGGCATCCTGGCTGACAGTGCCGTCCGGAAGCCACCCTGTCTCTCGTGGACGTTTCTGAAGAGCCGAGGCAGGAAGCGATTCTCTCCAGCGTCCCGGCCTGCCCCCGCCTCGGAGCTGGGCAGTGCAGGCTGTCCGAGGGCCTGGCTCTCCTGGTCGTGCGCGCTGCGTGTCCCGGCTGGACGCTGTCGGCTCGGCAGAGGGTCTCGCAAGCTGTCCACAGCCGCGACTTCCTGCCGCCGTGCAACGGGCCCTACAAAGCTCGCCAGAAAGCTGGCCAATAGGAGGGGCGGGGCTGGGCTCCCAGGAGAGGGCTCCCGGGCTGTGATTTTTACAGGCTTTGCGGAGGCAGGGGGCTCACAATGTGACTCCCCCGGTGTGGGAAGAGCTGTGCGCCTCCGGAAACACTCCCCGGGTTGGGCGTTGAGGAGCCGATTTTCAGCACGGTCACGTCCCCGTTAGACACTGATTCCTTGGCTGTTCACGCTGCCGTCCCTCTCTGCCTCTTGCTCGTTTTCCCCTCCATCGCCCAAGCTGAGAGAGTCCTTTCCCTGCCCCCCTCCAGTTCCCACGCATTCCCACTGCGCCGCCGCGTTTGGCTCCCTCTTCACTCCTCTCCTTCGAGGATTTCTATTGATCCGGTGCTTTTACGGGTGTGCAGTTAAAAAAATCTGGCTCCGGGCCAAGATCGCCCTGCACAGCTGCACCAAGCGTGCTGGCTTCTCGTCCTGGGCTGGGCCTCCCGGCGTGGGGCCTGGCGTGGCACAGGGGGGTCAGAGTTCCACGTGTGTGCTCGCCCTGGGTGGCTGAGGCACAGCACGTTCCCACGAGCCCGTGCCCTCTCGTTTCTGGCGAGCCCTGCCCTCCCGGGCCGCAGCTGGGCGAGGACGTAGGAGGTGACTCGGCCAGAGGTGCTCCGGGGTGGTGAGACTTAACGGCTGCGGTGGGGGAGGAAATGCACCGTACAGCGAGCTTGGAACTGGGCCGGCGCGGCCTCTTTGTTCCGGGAGGAAGGGGCCAGCGCTTCCCTCGCTACAGCTGTCTGCCCGCAGAGCGGGGGCTGCTTGGCCAGGCCCTGGGGGAGGGTGCCTGGGGCCCAGAGCTGCCACGTGGGCAGTGCTGGGCTCTGTGGTGACCCTCCCCTCTTGGCGTGCCCAAGGGAACCCGCTAGTGGGGCAGTTCTTGGGGAAACTTGCCAGGAGCCCCGGAGAGAGAGAGCCTGTTCCAGCCCGTTTTAGCTGGCTGGAGGAGGATGTGCAGAGCAAGGGCCCTGCCTCTGAGGGCGGGGACAGGTCGCTGTGCGGGGAAGGCTGGGCTCTGCCGTTGGGCCGGTCCCGGTCCCGTGGAGAAGCCAGACCAGAGCTCTGCTACGGGAGCTGCCGCGGCGAGGTCTGGGGCCTGGTCAATGCTGTTGCATAGCCAAGCGGAGCCTCTTCTGCCCCTGGTGATGGCGGCGAGGGGGGAGAGTCTGCCTCTGAAAGGCGCCTGGGCCCAGTTAGCTTAGTGGCTCCCAGCTGTGGTCTAGGCGTTGCCTGTGAAATGAAGCAGAAAGCTTTGGGGATGGGACACGGGGAAGGGGGGTGTTGGTTCTCTGCACTGCACAGTGCTGGGGCTGGAGAGCCATGAGGTTAGGCCCCGAGGGAACGGCGCGCCCTGTGCACCACAGCCGGCACGGGTGCCGCTTTCCCATGGCAGGTAGCAGAGGGGTGGGGCTAGCTGAGGAGCTGCAGGAGGGAGCGGCAGGCCAGGGAAGGGACAGAGGGGCTCCGAAGAGGAAAGTAGGCGGCGGGGAGGGATTGGCTCCGGATTTGGTCCCCACTTGGATTCCTGGTCTGCATGCCCCAGGCAGCGGCGTTGGGGTGCTGTGATGGGAGGCGGGGACGGTTCTTCCCTGAGGGAAATGCTGGATCCCAGGGACTGCTGCCTATGCCAAGGCAGCTCCCGTGTGCCACGGGCTCCTCTTGTCCTGTCCCTTCGCGGGCCGCCTTGGCCTCCTGCGTCGCTGGCAGGGAGCCGCTTGCCCAGCCCCGCACTGAGCGCCTTGCTGCAGTGCCGGTGCTGCTCTGGTTGCCGCCCCCCTCCCCCGGTGGGGCCAGTGCGTTGAGCTGCAGCGTGAGCGACCTTGGCCAGGCTCCGTCTGCCTCCCTCCCCCCCCATGGCATCCCACCGCAACGACAGTGTCTGAAGCTGCTGCAGACGCCAAGTGAAAAGTAGGGACCTAAAAGGTTAATCAGTTACCGGTAAACATCACCCTCACCGGCACGCTTACAGGGCATGCTTACCCAGGTACCTGGTGTCAGGCTGGAGCAGGGGCCAGGGATGTTCAGTAGCGATTAATTTACAGTCAGTAAGCACTTCTGTCTTCCGCCTTTGAAATGTACAGGAGTCCCAGCGGGGGCTCGTGCGCATTTCAAAGTGGAAGCGCCGCATGGAGCCCGGGATCAGTGCCGCTTTGAAGTACCCCCCTCTTCTGCCCCTCCCCTTGCTGCCTCTATCTGATGGAGGCAGCCAGGGGGGTGGGAGCGACTAGTCGACTATCCGCTAAGCCAGGGCTACTCAACCTTGGAAGCCCCGGGGGCCACAATGATACTCACAGCACATGCCAGGGGCCACAACTTAAATGTGGTTGCATAAACATGCAAATATATATGCAAATATATGCATATATCTTTGTTCACACTGACGGGCATGAATACAAAGGCTTCCCACAATGCCCCGGCACCTCCTCCCTGGGGGCTAGAAACGCCTGCACCCGTCTGTTCCAACCAGCCTGTCCGCTTGCGTCTTTCAATGCTCACCCCGCCTTGGAGACGCCTCGCCATTGTGGAGGCCACGTTCACCCGTGGGCTGTGTTGAGCCCCACGTAAATCCAAACCACCCCGTGGGCCACAAACAAATGGGCCGTGGGCCGCATGTTGAGTAGCCCTGCGCTAAGCCTTTGCTTATCAGATAGTTGACTAGTCCTTCACATGCCTAGCAGGGGCGCCACTCCAACCCGGCCAGCCCAGTTAACTTGTAAAACGTTTATTTTACAACCTGTCAAAAGTGAAAGCAGGGCTGTGGGGAGCAGTGGAAGGAGGGGACACGAGAGAACTCATCCGTGTGTTGGCAAACCCGCTGCAGGAGGCAGGGCTGCGAGGTAGGCTCGTCGTGGCAAATATCCTTTCTGTCACGGTGACTTCCTAGAATACCAGCCAGGGCGCGTGCGTCTTAATTGCTGAGGCATCATCTGGGAGGAAGAATTGACTCCGAAAAGCAAGCAGGGCCAGTGTGGGACTCCTTGGGGAGCCTGCCCAGTGCCCAAAGAGCCATCCTCAAGGGAGCAGGCCGGGCCAGTGGAAAAGAGGGAAGGGGACGGCAGCTGTAAAATATTAACAGCCACATGCAGCAAGGGGAACGGCTAGCGATGGATTATATGTCACATGCTAAGGATGTAGCAAACAGGCCTTGGCTCCAAGCAAGGGAGCGGAGCGGCTGATAACGGGACTCGTTTGAACTGAAGAATCAAAGGAGGATAACATCATTAATGCAGAGCAGCAGGGTTTCTGGGAAGAGAGATCTTGTCCAACTAGCTGGATCTCTTTTTTAGGAGGTTACCATTTTGGCTGATAACGGTCGTGGCGTTGACACACTGGACTTTGGCTTCTGTACGGCATTCCACCGTGTAGTTATTTAAAGAGAACCCAACTAGGGTGATATGAAATACACACAGACGTGTTACGGAGATTGAACACTGGCCAACGAATAGGTCTCGAAATGCCACTGTACAGGGGGAATCGCGGGTGTGTGTGCTTGCTGCGGGCGAGTTCATATTTTTCTGACTGCACTGGAGGGAAGCGTAAATCGTCGCAGGTTGTGTTTGACAGGTGACTGGCGGAGCAGGGGCTAGATCCTGGGCATGGGTGGGGTCTTCAGGCAGCGAGGGACTCCCCTTGGCTGCCAGCCCATCCTGCAGAGGTTCCCCGGCCATGTGCCTACCTGCCCACAGGGGCCGATGGGCTCAGCACGAGCTCCTGCCCCAGACAGGTGTGAAGAGGCCTCTGTCCGCACCTGGCACCACCCCGTTGTGGTTCAGGGCTGAGCTCCCTGCTGAGCTCGCTCCTGGCTTGCACTCCCCCTGCCATGGGAGCCCTGGGCCTCTCTAGGCAGGTGCCCCTAACCACGCAGCATCTCCCAGGAGATGGACTCGCCTGGGGCCTCCCGACCTCCCTGTGCTTCTGACTGGTGCCCCCCGGAACAAGGGACCCTGCAAAGTGCTCTCGGAGCGGGGGTGCCCCTTCCTCCCCGGTGCGCCACGTACGCCGTGGCCTGCGTTCAGAGCGCGCACGGGGCGGGCTGGGGCAGGGGATACGTGGCAGGTCTCTCCCTGACCACTCCCGGGAGATGGTCATTCGGCTTCGCCGGCCCCCGGAGGGCCGCGGGGACGCCACCGGCTGTGGGTTTAGCTGCCGGGCTTTTTAAATGCTTTGCTCTTAGTGAATTTTTTTCCTCTCTCAATTTCTCTCTCCTCCCCCGTCCCTGCCCCACTGCAGTTCTGGGCTGTGTCACAGCCGGCGCCAGGAGGCCGAGGAGAAGCCTACGCAGCGGGGAAGGCCAGCCGGGGTCCCTGAGAGCATGGGGAAGGGCTGAGCGGAGGCCGTGCGCACAGCCCGGAGGGGGGGCTGCTGTCGAGCGCGCCCCGCGAAGCTGCAGCTGTTCCCAGGCCCTGCCACAGATGTGGAGCTCCTCACCGGCTCAGCTGTCTCCCAGGCAACCGGAGCCGGGAGGCCCCTCAGCTGCCAGGAGACGCGGATGGAAAGCAGCCGCCAGCCAGGTGCAGGCGAGGCAGGGAGGGGACGCGGCTCGGCGTTCCCCTGAGATGCGCTTGTCTTCCGCCCCCCGGGCCACCCCGCGCAGCCGGTGACCGGCCGGCACCGAGACGTGCTCCCTTCACGCCGCCGGCCAGCGGCACTCGCAGCCAGCCTCTCGGGGCGGGGAGATGAGGCGCCCAGCTCCCCTCTGGGGCCTTCGGCAGGGGGGAGCCCCTGGTGCCTGTTAATTCCGGGCGTGAGGATGCCGTGGAGAGCCCGGGGGACCGGCAGCCGGACTGCCCGCCTTGGCCCGTAACAGAGCAGCCGGGCCTGCCCCAGTGGGTGCTAAAGGGAGCTGGACGCGTCGCTGAGCCCATCGGCAGGGTGCCCGGCCAGCCTTGTCGCCCCCAAGCGTGCCCTATGCCCTTTGGCCGCCGCGGAGGGCGGACAGCGGACCGGGCGCGCAGGCCGGCAGCCAAGCCAGCGGCCGCGGTGACCCCTGCCCCGGCAGGGCAGTCCTTTCCTCTCCCCGCTCCACCATGAAGTGCTCCCTGCGGTTCTGGTTCCTCTCGACCGCCTTCCTGCTGGTCTTCGTCATGTCGCTGCTCTTCACCTACTCGCACCCCAGCATGGCCTACCTGGACCCCGGCGGCCCGGGAGGCATCCACCGGGTGAAGCTGGTGCCCGGCTACGCCGGCATGCAGCGCCTCAGCAAGGGTGGGCTCCTCGGGCCGGGCTGCCCCTGCCGCAGGTGCACGGAGGACGTGGGGGCCTTGGAGTGGTTCAACAGCCACTATGACGCCAGCATCTCCCCGGTGTGGACCAAGGAGAACACGGACCTCCCGCTGGACGTCCAGAGGTGGTGGATGGTGAGTGAGCCTAGCCAGGCCCCGCGTTGGTGGGTCTCAAGCCCTCGCGCTGGGAGGGGTCCCCGTCTGCCCCCCGCCTTGCCCGCTCGGCGCTGTACCCCCAGCCCGCTTGCTCCCTGCAACCTCCCCTCTGCTCCGCAGCTCGGGCTCCGGAAACAGTGCATCCCGCCCCCCGTCCCTGCGGAGCCCAGTCCCAGTGACATTCACACGCAGCCACTGGGCAGCCCCCGGGCAGCCCCCTTCCTTGGCCCTCGGGGGGGTCTGCTCAACCCACTCCCCCCTAGGGAGTCTCCCAGGCTGAGTGCTGCCCTGGGAACTCCTGTCTAGCCCCACTGTCTTCCCTGCGGGCTGGGTGCACCAAACAGAGGGGGGACTTCAGGGACATAGGGGTGCATCTGTGCCTAGCCCGCAGGGAACAGTGTGGTCTAGTGGTTAGTGCACACAGCACAGCTGGGAGTCGGACCCTCCTTGTCAAGTCACTTTCTCCCGGGAGCACAGCGCTGTGGTTTTGACCTGCCGGCACAGGTGTAAAATCACACCCCAGTGAGTGTGGCAGCAGAGAATCAGGCCCTAGGCTCCCATCCTAGCTCTGCCACTGACTTACCCCAGCCTTGGGGGAGTCACTCTGCTTGCCTCTGTTTCCCCACCTGTAAAATCGGGTGAGCCTCGCCTTGCAGGGGGGTGCCCCCAGAACGTCCCTGCCCCGGTTCCTAGTGCACACAGTCAGGGTAGACCCCTCTGCTCTGGAGGTGAGCACGCAGCCGGTCTCATGTGCCTTAACTGTGCAGCAAGTGACGATCCTGTCTCCCTGCCACCCTGGCTGGAGAATCTGGCAGGTTCCTGGTGCAGCCGGCTTGGTGCTCATGCAGCTGCGGGGGCTGTGGGAGCAGCCGGCTCGCCTCTCTCAGGGGCCAGCGTAAGGCAGATTAAGGACGTGAAAGCATCACTGGTTAACCAATACGCTTGATGCTTATCCGTTTCCCTTGACTATTGCACTGTGCCGGAGGCGCTGGCGAGGGCACCATGCCAAGCTGGCAGCCAGAGCCCCAGGCACAGCAGCAGCCGGGACGCTGGGTGTGCGGGGCTGGCAGCAGGATCCCCCAGTAAAATGCGGGCCCCCTTAGCTCCCCGGGAAACCTTTACCCATGTCATCGGCAGTGCACGTTACTGGCATCCCTAGGGCAGCTGCCCCCCTGCCCAGTTATAAGGCCAGATTGCTGGGTCTGGGGGGCAGGAGGGAAGCGCTGCTGCCGGCGCCTCCACCCTGCGCACAGAGAGTGTGTTCCCTCCGCAGGGCGACGGCGACGTGAAAACGAACCTTTTTGCTCTCGCCCTGCTGCTGGGGACCTCGTGCCATGGGCAGGGTGGGGCCGTGGGTCTCAAACCAGCTGTCCCTCCATATGCCCGCCTGGCAGCTGCCAATAGCCACTTGGACATCTCAGCCTCGCAGACGTGCCAAGCGCCTCTAGCTGCTGCTGAGGGGAGGGGGCTCGGTGCACGTGGCACCTGGACCAAAGGCGGTGTGCCCAGCGCGGCAGGCCAGGCGAGCTGCCCAGGGCCTGGCGGCTGCCTCCCCCTCCAGGAGGAGGAGGTGTTGGCCGCTGCAGCTCGGCCTGCCTGCAGTCCCCAGTGCCTGGTCTGCGCTCCCGCTCTGCCTGCCAGATAGGATCTCCTTGCCCATGTGCAATGCCATGCCGTACCGGGGGGGGGGGGACTTATGGGTGGCAGCTGAAGGCCCAACTGTGGCAGGCAAATCCCAGCCCCGCCCCTTCTGACTGAGGCCCCACCCCTTCTGACTGAGGCCCCACCCCTTCCACCCAAGACCCCGCCCAGCCCTGAAGCCAGATCCTTATTGGCCAGCTGGAGGACTCCCAGATTGAGTGTCAGCTTTCAGGCCTTCTGACAACAGCCAGCACAGTTGACGGAAGGGCTTGGGGAGACCCCTGGCCCCACCTCCTCAGGAACATTAGCCCCATGGGTAGGGTGCTCACCAGGGCTGGGGGGATGGCTTCAAGTCCCCTACTGCCTGCTGTGGGGAAGGCCTCTGAGGCTGGCTCTACCCTGTGGCAACAGGGCGCCCTGGCCACTGGGCTGTCCAGGAGCAGAGCGGTGCTGCCCTGTGTAAATGGGTCACTGGAGCAGGGCCTGGAACGTGGGTGTCCCACCTCCCAGGTGAGCGCCTGAACCCCCTGGGCTGTAGAGCCCTTCTCACTCTTTCCCCGGCACGGCTGGATGGTTGGGTCCTGTTCGCAGCCCGTGGCAGTGGCGGGCACGCCAGGGCAGTGCTACTAGCCGGGCATGGGGGCAGCAGGCCGTGCCCCGCCCACTGCCCCAGCCTGGCTGAGCACCCCTCGGGACCGGGGGTGGAGTGGGGGGAGGCTGCAGGCTGCACAGCAGCTGCTGGAGTGGAATGGCCTCGTTTCCAGCAGACAGCCTCGCCTCGCCATGGGAGCTGGCACGTTGGGCTGGTTTAAGTGTCGATGCCAGCCCCGGTGCAGCCTCACCCCCAGACAGTCCCCACCCTGAGACTGGCGCTGCTCCGGGGTGACCCAGCCGGCCCCCCCGGGGGAGGGGACTTCAGGGGCAAAGCAGGCCGGTGGGTGGGAGCTCCGGGGCGCGGCCCTTGGCAGGGATGGGAGAGGCTGGGCTTGGCCCCAGCAGCTCTGGAGGCATGGTGTCTCGGAGCCAGTGCTCTGACTCTCAGCGCCAAGCTGCCGCTGCGCCCCCCTTTCTGTAGCCTGCAGCGCTTGGCTGCTGGGCAGCACGAGGCAGGCGCTTCGCCTGAGATGCTTTCAGGGCAACACGGGCCGGGACCTTGAGACTCCCGTCCCCCGCAGTGCCTGAGCCCCATAAACACCGAGTTCTTTCACGCCCCCAGTGGCACAGGGTGAGATAAGGGACATGAGCAAGATCAGCCCAGAAGTCTGTAGCAGAGGCAGGGCACTGACCTCCAGATGTGCACCTGCTCCTCCTCAGGGCTCTTCCGCCTGGCTGGCAGCGGGTTTCGTTAGAGGTACCCCTGCAGTGCTGGCAAACCGGCTGCTGCCATGCCAGGCTGTGAGTCCGGCTGGGGGTGCACGGGAAATCAGGGTGACTTTTTTTTATCGGTCAGTTCTACTGCTCAAAGCAGGAAAAAACTGCCAGGAGAAGGGCGTAGGGACAGAGGAGACCTCGTGGGGGGCAGTGTCCCATGGCTGCCAACCTGGGGTCTCTGCAGTTGCCGGAGGTGGAACATGGCTTAGAAGAGGTCTCAGCGTGATCCATCCGGCGATTCCGTGTTCCTGCTAATGGTACGGAATAAAGCGCTCTCAGACCTGAGAACAGGGTGTGGAAGGGGTCTCGTTGGGTGGCCAAGTCCATCGCCTAACCCCATCTCGGATGTAAGTTCCACCTTTAAAACCGAACCAAACCAAACAGGCCCCCCCCTCCCTTTCCTGCGCATGCTGCTGCTCCTGTAACGCCTTGCCTCTGTTCCCCATGACGTCTCGCTGGCGCTGGTGTCTCCGCAGATGCTGCAGCCCCAGTTCAAGTCCCACAACATTAACGAGGTCCTGGGCAGGCTCTTCCAGATTGTGCCGGGCGAGAACCCCTACGGCTCCCGCGACCCGAGGAAGTGCCGGCGCTGCGCGGTGGTGGGCAACTCAGGCAACCTGCGCGGCTCAGGCTACGGGCGAGAGATCGATGGGCACGACTTCATCATGAGGTGGGTGGCGGGGGCGGCACCGCGCTGGGGGCTGGGTGGCACCGCTCCGCGAGCTGGGGGCTGGCCAGCCGGCACTGAGGGCAGTATCTGAGCAAATCAGGTGGAAGCGTGTTGCCTGCGTGTGCACGCTACTGCCAGATGTGTTTGAGAGCAGCCTCCCTCCGCCGGGTAGTCGAGACTTGTCTCCTGCCCCAGAATCCTGAGGCGCCTTCTCCATCCGCCTGGCTCTGCAGCTGGCGGGGCCCCTGCTGCCTCTGACCTCCCAGTCCTTGGCTCGTTGAGCAGCTGGAAGGGGCGGGGCAGAGCTGTGTGTAACGGGCTGTCGCGTCACCCCCTTTCCCTGGCCAGGCCGGGCTCCGCACCACGGCGTGTGTCACTGCTGCTCGGGCCGTGGCTCCGGTCCTGGCCTAGACTCTGCCACCCTCTGCCCTTAGCATGAAAATCCCCCTTGTCTTAAGCCGGCAAGCGGTCCATCTGGATGCGGCCCGGTTGCCTTTGCTGCCGGCCTGCTGTGCTAGCTCTCTGGCCTTGTCCTCGGCTGGCTGGCGCTTGCTCTCCACGACGGGAATCAATACAGCCACGCCCTGTGGCTTCTGGCACGTGGCGGGTGGTGTTTGTGCAGGGGCTGGATTTGGTCTGCACTGTTTGCGGCTGCCCTGGGTTGCACAGATCGGGGAGGGTATCTTTGGGCTGCATTGTCCCAAGGGGGACTGGCTTCCCGTGCAGAGCTGCTGCTCCCCGGGGAGGTGGAGGAGATGTCAGCCCGCTCCTCCTCCCAAAGCATCCTAACCCCCGGGAGGCCACGCTGCCCTCGGCTCCTCCGCAGGGAGTGCTAAGCGCTGGGATGCTGCGGTGTAACTGTCTGGGGGAACCACCGGTTAAAACTCGGAGCTTTGAAGTGGGGCCGTGAGCAGGAATGTGCCAGCCCTGCCTTGCTGCTGAGAGTCTGCCTGGATCAGTGCAGAGGCGTAACCCGCCGCCACGGGCCCGAATCAGCCTTCGCTGCAGTCTGGCTGCCCCGGCGGGATCGCGTCGACCCTTGGGTTAGGATGCTGCTCCGGAAACCTGCTGAGACACGGACCGGCTCTTCTCTTGCCACCCTGTCACTAGTCGCCATCCTCAGGCAAGCCCACGGAGACAGTTCTCCCGGCTGGCCTGGCCACGGAGCAGGGACTGGCCTCTGGCTTGAGCAGGGAGCCGCGTGACCTCCTATTGTGGTGTGAGCGGCCCGTGGCGCTGTGGGGGGGGAGCAGGGACTGGGTGGCTCGAGCTGGGAGCCTGCGACCTCCTATCGTGGCGTCAGTGGCCCGTGGCGCTGAGTGGGGGGAAGTCTGGTCATGTCAGTGCCTGCATCCTCCGGCATGGGCTCAGCCCGGCTCCTCGTCCAATTGCTGCTCCCTTGCTGCCACCCAGTGGGGACCGGCAGGAGGACTGCGGGTGATGCAGCAAGGAGCAGACTCGCCAGAGAGCCGTGGTGATGGGAAGAGCCACCGAGTTCCTCCCTTAGTAGCGTTCACGCTCCGAAGGGGCCGATTAGAGCAGCCCGCTCACTGGGCTACCCCACCTTTCACCCAGCGAGCCCTGGACGGAGCCCAGTAACTCGACTTGGATGAGATCTTCCCGAAAGGCTTCCAGCCTCGATCTGAAGACCTCGAGAGATGGAGAAATCCAGTTTCCCGAGGCTCTACAGCGAATCAGCCTCACTCGGAACAGCTTGTGCCTAATTTCCAAATGAAATTAGTCTGGCTTCAGCGTCCAGCCACTGGTTCTCGGTCGGCCTCTCTCCTCTAGATCAAAGACCCTGTTAGTCCTGGGGGTTTTCTGCCGGTGAAGGAACCAGCACCCTGACCCGGTCACCTCGCATCCTCCTTTTGGTCAGCTAAACGGACCGAGCTCTCCTTTCTCGCTCGGAGGCATCTTCTGCAGCTCGCTGGTAACTCGGGTGGCTCTTTTTCGGCCCCCTCTGCAATGTTTCAACACCCTCTGCAGAGCGTGGGCACCAGACCTGGCTGCGCCGTTCCCATGCCGTGTTCCGAGGTAAAATCCCCTCCTTGCTCCGGGTCTCTCCTTCCCTTATTGCAGACGGCGCGAGCGTTCCCAGGGCGTTGCTTGTCCACTGTGACCTCCTCCCCCCCACGTCTTTCTCCGTCGCTGCTTTCTAGGACAGTCTCCTATCTGGAGGCCCTGCCTGTGGTCCTGGCCCTAGGTGTAACTCTGCCTTTGGGTGTATTTATCACCATCTCGCCAAGGAATCCGGATCCCGCCGGAGGAGTCTCCTGCCCTCCCCTTGCTATCTAGAAATGGGGCACTCTTGGCGGGCCGGGGGGGGAGTGGGCGCTGAAGCTTCTCGCACAGGCTGTTCCCAGGCGGGACAGACCTCTGGCCTGCTCCAGTGCGGCAGTGTCTGGGTTCCTAGGACTTGTCGAGTTGGGGCCCCACCGCACCAGGCACTGTACAGACACCGACCGTGAGACAGCCCCTGCCCCACTGGGGAGACCCCTGGCTTCAGGAAGCCGCCTTACAGTTGGGGGTTGGGTGCCCAGTGGCTGGACTGCAGTCCGCTTGTACCTGCTGCCCTGACCCTGCTCGAGGGGCTGCAGGGTTACAGCGACCACCAAGGGCTGAGCGCCCAAGGCTGCTGTGGGCATTTAGCATGGCTGCAGAGGGGGCCTTGTTGGGTCTGAGTGGCACAGGCGTAGGTTCCTGGCTCGGGGCATGAACCCCGCAGGGTCAAGCTGAACGTAAGAACGGCCAGACTGGGTCAGACCAACGGTCCATCCAGCCCAGTGTCCTGTCTGCCCACAGTGGCCAATGCCAGGTGCCCCAGAGGGAGTGAACAGAACAGGGAATCCTCACTTGATCCCCACCCTGTCACCCACCTCCAGAGAAACAGAGGCTAGGGACACCATTCCTACCCAGCCTGGCTAATAGATTCATGGAGGTTGGGTCCATCAATGGCTATCTAGCTCTTTTTTGAACCCTGTTAAAGTCCTGGCCTTCACCACATCTTCTGGCAAGGAGTTCCACAGGTTGACTGTGCGCTGAGTGAAGAAAAACTTCCTTGTGTTTGTTTGAAACCTGCTGCCTGTTCATTTCATTTAGTGACCCCTAGTTCTTATATTGTGGGAATAAGTAAATCACTTTTTCTTATTCACTTTTTCCACACCAGTCATTTTATAGACCTCTATCATATTCCCCCTTCATCTCCTCTTTCCTAAGCTGAAAAGTCCAAGTCTTTTTAATCTCTCTTCATATGGGACCCGTTCCAAACCCATCATTTTTGTTGCCCTTTTCTGAATCTTTTCTAATGCCAATGTATCTTTTTTGAGATGAGGCGACCACATCTGTATGCAGTATTCAAGATGTGGGCGTCCCATGGTTTTATAGAGAACTGGGATTTCTTTAAAACTCCGTGTTTTGTCCGTAAAGAACAGAGGAGGAAACTGGAATTAAATGCAGAGCCCTTGATGAAGGCACACCGACCTGGCAAGGGAATGGCGGAGGAGGGCACAGAAGGGGGTCCTGGCACGGATTACTAAGCGCGTACCCGGGGTGCCCCGTGGAAGCAAGGATTGCAGTCTCTAATTGCTGCCCTGGGGTCTGTGTGCAACGGGCCTAAAGATCACCAGACTGTTGCTCTCTCTGCAGGATGAACCAGGCCCCCACGGTGGGATTTGAAGCCGACGTGGGGGGCAGGACGACCCATCACTTCATGTACCCGGAGAGTGCCAAGAACTTGCCTGCCAACGTCAGCTTCGTGCTGGTGCCCTTCAAAGCCCTGGACCTGCTGTGGATCGCGAGCGCCCTGTCCACGGGGCAGATCCGCTTGTGAGTAGCCAGCGGGGCTGCGGGAAGAAAGGCTCCTCTGTGCCGCCACGGGCTGGCGCTGCTTGGGGAGCACAGAGCCCGTCTGGGCAGCTGGCTCTCGGGCAGGGTGTCCGCGTGGGCTGGGGAGGTGCCCTTGCTGCTCGGTCCCCAGAGTGAACGGGAGCCGTTCCTATGGCAGGACAGGAGGGGAGGGGTCGCGGCCTGGCCCAAGGAGCCTGGTATTTGGAAGGGCACCTCCTCCTAAGTCTGTCCCGTGGCACCACTGCCACGGTGACTGGCAGGGACAATGGAGGGCCGTGGCGCCTCTCTGGGCCTCTTTCCCCATCTGTGGCGGGGGATCTGTCTGTCTCCCTCCCCCCGCAGCAGGACCCAGTGGCTAGGCAAGGCGGGAGGAGTGGGCGGGCAGGTCCCCCTCCCCACTGTGCAGAAGGGGACTGTGGCAGGCCTGGGTCTCTGTTTCAAAGGCCCCGATTCAGGACAGTATTTAGGCATGGACGTAGCCGTAAGCACCTGAGTGTTGCTCGCTAGTGTCCGTGGGACCAGGCATGTGCTGCCGGGCCCTTCTGAATCGGGACCCCAGCGACCGACTTCTCCCCTTTAACTGGCCTGCCTTGCGTGCGCCCTCTAACGAGAACGCCTCGTGGGGGCGGCGTGGCCTGGGGTGTAACCTGCCTCTCTGCTATTCCAGCACCTATGCACCCGTGAAGCCCTTCCTTCGCGTGGATAAGGAGAAGGTAAGGCTGGCTCCAGGCTCCCTCTCCTAGCCCCCGCCCTGACTGCCGGGGGGCTGCAAACACCCTGCTCACCGTCCCATGGGCTAGAGGGACCCCCACTACCGACTCCTCCTGCGATGTTTCCCTCGGCGGCCTTCCCCACCCCCGGAGTGTTTCCCTTGGGCCCCCCCCGAGCCTTTCCCTCAACTGCCCTGGCTCTTCAGCCCTGAGAACGTGGGCTGGAAAACGAGTGTCGTTGTCCCTCGCTCCGGCAAGGCCAGGCAGGCTCTGGGGTAGCTAGCTGTCAGTGGCCGCTGCTGTATGTCCGTGGCGAGGGGATACCGTGAACCTCTCAGACTCTTTGTGTCTTGGGGTTCAGGGGTCACCTTCTTCCCAAGGCTGCACCGTGTGGTGCTGGTCCCACGGCCAAATCTTGCATTCAGTCGTCTCCCTCTGAGAGGGCTGGGAGAGCTGGAACCAGGCCGTGTGGGACTGACCTAGCAGCGCACAAATCAGAAGCATGTTTCTGCCTGGAGGAGGAGGGCGGGGAAGTGGCGGCCCACCTCACTAGAATGGAGCCTGAGAAGTTTCATGAAGGGGCAGTGATACGCTGGGGTTGCCTGAGAGAGCCGGGCAGGGACTGGATGAGTCAGGAGGTCCCGTGCACCTGTGATCGGGAGGTCTGGGAAGAGCTGACTGCTCCTGAGCTGCCAGTCCATGCGCTTCTCCCCTCCCTGTCCTTCGCTTTGGGGAGCATTTCCACAGCCTGCACGCTTGGACCTTGGCTTTCTTCCAGGTGCAGATCTACAATCCAGCCTTCTTCAAATACATCCACGACCGGTGGACCGAGCATCACGGGCGATACCCCTCCACAGGGATGCTAGTGCTGTTCTTCGCGCTCCACGTGTGTGATGAGGTGAGTGCCGAAACGGTTGGGTCCCGTGTGACGTGCGCTCCCTTCCACGCATCACGTCACCATGCTGGTGAGAGACAAACCGCTTCATGCGGCTGGCACCAGGCCTCGCGTCCCTGCACGAGAGCGCAGCCTTGCTGAAGTCTGCCCGTGGTCACCTGGGGTGACTGTCTCCTTGGCAGTGGCTTGTCCAAGAAAGCCAAGTCCTGCCTCAGGCTTGCTTACTCGGGGAAGCCTCGGCTCCCTCTGGGAGTGCGCTGGGATTTGCCAGGAGTTGGGGCAGGGTTACGTAGGCTGGGCTTTGCTCTCAGTAGGGTTCTGGGCTCTGGGTGCTGCTTGGTACTTTCCCCAGCCATCCCTTGAAACCTCTTCCTTCAGGCAAAACATAGCCAAAACCTGTCGTGTTTCCGAGATGCCCCACTGTGCTCACCCGGTCCGACCTGCATGACACATGCCAGGGGCTCTGTCACAACATCGGCACCCCAACCTGTGCCCCAGACCCTAATTCTAGCCCATGTCGCTGACACACCTCTCCAGGCCCTTGGCTGGCTTAGCACGCCAGAGGTTATGCAGGTTAAATTGGAGCAGAGGGGTTGCTTGGGGCTGTCAGTCCGATTGACCGCACATATCAGTGTTACTCCTCCTGGTGCTGGAGCTCCGGCCTGGTGCATGGACTGGCCTCCCTGAGCAGATAGCTGTAATGTGCCATGCTAGCTAGGTCTGGCGCTGGTCCGGCATCCTGGGTCCAGCCGTGGCTAATGTGTGACGTGTCCAAGGCAGGCGGAAAACCCCCCCGTTTGCCTTCCTGCCCCGTGAGAAGCCGGGTCTCTGCCGCTGAGCTCTGATGTAACTGCTGTCCCCTTCTCTGGCTGCAGGTGAATGTCTTTGGATTCGGGGCAGACAGCCGGGGCAACTGGCACCACTACTGGGAGAACAATCGCTACGCGGGGGAGTTCCGGAAGACGGGAGTGCACGATGCGGACTTTGAGGCGCACATCATCGACATGCTGGCGAAAACCAGCAAGATCGAGGTTTACCGCGGCAACTGATGCTCGGGCGCTGGCCTCTGGCCTCCCTTTCAGAATCAGGTTTTGCAAGACGGGGTGGCAGACCCCCGATCAATCCCAGCAAGCTCCGGGGTCAGTGGAATGGCCGAGAGGACGCTTGGTGCTGCCTGCCAATCGTGTCCGGCGAGAAAAGGACCCTTTTCTGGGTGGAGGAGTTTCGACTGAAAAGGATTGACACAGCCAAGCGGCTCCTGATTACGCCGGGAGCCTTTGGCCCGGTTCTCCTCCTAGTCAAACCAAATGCTGCTCCTTTTTTTAAAACACAATCATGATCATTTCAGAACAAAGCCCAACCGACTGCGCCCACAGGCCGAAGGCCAAGCTGCCTGTGTTGACCAATCAGCCCAATGCAACGACCTCGCCTGTGCGCTCTGGCCACGATTGACCCTATGGTATTGACACGAGTGGCCCATTCGGAGCCCCAGCCAGAACTGTTTGCAACAAGCTCGGGGCAGGCCCAGGAAATGCCCCTTTGGCGGGGATCTTGGCGACTGGCAATCGCTCTCCTGCTGTCTCTTCATGCTGTACAATCGGGTTCACGATGCTGAACGGACAATCGGCCCCAGTCTGTGTGCCAGGGGACAACCCGGCTTGGCAGAGGCTGGGGGGAGGGAGCAGAGGAAGGACCACAAGGTGGTTCTTCAGGTCCCAACCCTTAGGAATGGAGCCTGCTGAGGAGAGGCCTTGCAGCGCAGAGGATTACAAAGCTCTTGGACACGTCAAGAGGGAAGACCCTGCCCCGGTGGAGCAGCAGCATCCGGGCGCTCCTGGCTCAGGGTCTTGGCGGGGGGGAAGCTTCTGGGAGTGGCCAGTGGTTCAAGCTGCCTGGGAGCTCGTCCCAATGGGCGGGAGGAATGGGGAAGAGGGGGAACCTCCATTTAACGTCTGGGCTTTGCCTGTACTCCTGTGAGAAGGGGGAAGTGTCTTGCTCTAGGACGAACCGCCTGTCGCCGAGAAGCCATGCCAAAGGCAGCCAAACCCCTCTGCAGAACCTCCTGTGGCTTAGGAGCCACAGCCCACTGGGTTCAGAGAGGGAAGGGGGGTTTCTCTAGTCTAGAACCACCAGGCATTTTTCCCTCTCCTTCCCCAGAACCCGTCCCTCCCCCACAAACGGGGGCTCCCTTCTCTCTTCCGCCAGGGCATGTTCTTGCAACAAGCTGGCCTTGGAAGAATGCCGGCTTCTTCTTGCAAAGACAAGTTCTGGTGACTGGAACCATGGTGGCCTGGTAGGGTCCTGCTTTTCTTGTGTCATTGTCAACTGCCCGGCTCCTCCTTGCATGGGAATGGAGCTGCAGTAGCCACTAGCCCGTTAGCTGATCGCGATGAAGGGATTGTCCCACCGGCTAGACAGCTGACCTCACAGCTGATGTTCTGGGCAGAGACTCCTCCCTCTAGATGCCACTAATTTGCCCCAGCAGAGAGACGGCTGTGGCACAAAAGACTTGTAAGGGGCGGGGAGCAGGGAGGGTGGATTTGTAGAGAACTGGCCAGGGAGGCACCAGCTGAAAGCTCTGAATCAAGGTGGGGCAAGCTGGATGGAGAGGGCAGCATTAGTGCTTGGACAAGGGGTGCTTCTGCACACAGCGTGCCGGGAACAGTAGGTCCTTTCTGTTGCTAGCCGGAAGAGCAAATTGTAGGGCGGTTAGAGAGAACTTGGGTGAGCAACGTGTGGTTTTAAAATGGAAAGCTAAGTCCTGAGGCTAAATCTCGATGGCCCCATCTTTAATCATGAAGGACCTCTAGGATTTGACCCATCCATGCACTAGCTGCCCTTTAGATGGGAGACTGAATTAAGGGTAATGGAAAAGGTGAGCCCTCCAGTTCCTGGAGGAGGTAGCTCCTGCCCTTTCGGAAGCAGAGATCTCTTCGCCCAATGGGGATGTTCTGTCCTTCCTGGGCGTTCGTTGTAGCTTGACTTGGACCACCCCACAGGATTGGAGCCCAGCCTAAGCCCTCTAAGCCAGTCCCTGCTTTGCACTAGGAAGGGCGGTCTCCTTTGTGGGACTCCAGGCTACGGACGTGGGCCCGTCAGAGCTCCTGGCCTAGCGGTAGGGTGCAAAGAGAGGGTGAAATAACCTCATCCTGCAGCTGAAGAGGCTTCCCCATTGTTTGGGGGATTGGTCCAAACTGGGGGGTGTTCCCCGAGGGAGCAAAGACCGGCGCTGAGTCCTTGCTTGGTTGGGGTTTTCAGGTAGGTCTCGGATGGACTAAAGCAAATGCAATCATGCCAAACAGTATTGAATGGAATCATGTATCCTCGTGAGGCTGGGGGAGACGGGGCCGGGAGCGGCCAATCTCCTTGCTGCAATAGTTATTTAAAGAAATTATGATGGGGGAAGGGGGATCTTTTTGTATCTGGCTTTTCTGTATGGCAATCTCTCCTGGGTTGAGCTTTCAGTGGCAGCTGTGAAAGGCATGCCCGTGAAGCTATCGCAGCGGTCAAACAAATGGCTCTTGTTTTCTGTCTCCTGGGCTTGTTGCGGAGCGGGATGCAGGCCGCCTGAGGCTGTGCACGAAAGCCAAAGGTCCCGCTTGCGCTGTCGTGCGATCACATGACCTGCTTGCCTAGCAGTCACTCTGGGTAATCCAGGGCGAAAGCGGGAGCTCCGTAGTAGTAGTGACCCTCTGAGGCTTATGAGTGTGTGTTGGAAAGTCCACAAAGTCACCGCATGCTGGGGTGTTGGTTAGGGCAATGCAGCCTGTGTTCCTTCTGCACCCCTCTCTTCCCGGGAACCAGGGGAGGGAGACGCGCTTTAGGTCAGGCCCAGGCCCAGCTGTCTAGTTTTTAGAAACAAACCATGAGCAACAAAGAGTGCCTTGAATCACATACTGTCTGTCAGACTGGACTCCACCCACTGCCCATGCCGCGGGCGGGGTTCCCCCCGGGGGTTGGTGTTGTCTGCGTTTAGTGGCAGTCTTGGCTGCTTCCTACGTGGTTTCCATGCCACCGTGTTAAGGACAAATCAGAGCGAGGTGCCGGAGTTAGCTGGAAAGTGCCACGCCTGGGGAGAGCAGCCAGAGACCCCCCTTTTCAGAAGCTGCTGCTGCATTTCCAACCCTGCTGCTGCACTCCGTGCTGGCTGGTGCAGCGGGAGACGCACCTGCTGAAAAATCCAGGGGCTGCCTTTGGAAGGGCTGGTCTCGCTGCTGGGCAGAGGCAGGACTGGCTTGACAATCAAGGAGAGACCAGAGCCACCCTATCGACAAGGGGTGTTCCCATGTTGTCTCGAATCCAAGAGCCGGTCTGGTGCCTTGATCTCCAGCAACGCCCACTCCCCGCGCGATGAGTGAATCTGGTTTTCAGCTAACTCCGCCTCTGCTTCTTGGGAACCCATCTTTCGTTCACCCTGCTGCGGGGACTCGCTAGCACGTCTTTCCTTGGCAGACTGGCCAACAAACGCCTGCATGAGCATGCTGCAACCCAGCCCCGTGGAAATGGGAACGGGGGGCGTTGTCTACAAAAACCACTGTACTGTACATAGAGGAAACTACACAGAGGCTATGGGTTAGGTGCACTAGCGCCTTCCGGCATGGAGCAGAAATGGAGAGAAGGCCAGTGCGACCAGCTTGCACTCCCCTCGTTGATGGTCTCCATCAGCATCAAAGCTGCTCAGAAATCGCCCTGCACGTCAGAGTAGGGGCTGCCCATGGGTCCGTGCAGTCCCTCGGAGAGTAGGTTTGCCAGTTCATGGCTGGTCCAGGATGGTTCAGTCTTGAGAAGCTTTGCAAGACCATCGAAGGTCCCAATCCTGCTTAGGTTCCTCCTGCATGGAGCTGAGCTGCACCATTGGAGTCAGGGGAGCTATTCCTGTGCATCTCTCGTGGACTGGGGCCCAAAAGGCCACCCCGCCCCCGGAGAAATGGAGGGTTCCTCTGGTATCCTCCTGAATGTAGGGTCCCCTTCTGAATGCCTCGCGCTGGCAGGGCTCTTGGTAAAGCTGACTCCTGCTCCAGCCCTGTCGGTAGCCACCCCTCCAAGAAGCCAGTCTGAAGAGCAGCTGGTCAGCCTGCCCAGTAGCCTCTGTGTACTTTGCTACTTCTACACACGACTGTCTTAAACCAACTTCTTTTTGTTTAGTTACAAGGATTCAGCTGAAATCTTCTGTCCCTCCTGCTGTTGTAAGCAGCCTGCCGAGCGGTGCCGGCTCTCCTTTGCCCTTTGGTTTCCGTATTAAGCGCACTTTTACTGTAGGGGAGGGATTTTTCTTTCACGTGCCACAATTTGGAAAATGGTTTTTATTTTATGTTCTATTGTACAAAATAAAATCTGTATCTGTTCCTTCTCCTGGCATGTGTGTCCACCAGGCCTCCGGGCTTGCAGGGTATTTCATCTGAAGCCGAGCAGGAGCTGGAAGGTACAACTCTGGCCTTAGGCGGAAAGCGGGGCCCATGGGCCAAAGCTAGCCTCTTCCAGTCTGTCTGCTGGGGAGGGCCAGAGGCCTCTGCCTTAGCACACTCATGCAAAGCGTCACACGTGCGAATTGCTCCCCAGAGTTCCTAGCAATACAATCTCTCCCATCTTGTCCCGCTCACACCGTCCTATCTTAACTCCTGCCTCCATCGGCCATTGCAATTCCTCTGATAAACGCACGCTCCTTCAGCGACGGAGAGGATGAGGAGTTATGTACAGGGCTCTCTTCAAATTTATTTTGGGACGAGTTTTTGGCTGCCAATTTGCCAACCCATTCTGGGCTCCCAGCGTGGCCTACAGGCGCACAGGGATTTGGGGTGCAAATCTTTTTACATATAGTTTGACATCTCATATTGTACTTACATGGAAAAGAACATACATAATCCGTAGAACATTAACTCTGCGGGAGTCACTTCTTTCCGTTAGAGAGGACAATTGTTTAATTGCCCTGCATGATAATGCTGACCATAGTCATGGGCTGCTGAGCCAGGAGGAATTCTTTCCAAGAGCGATTGCTCCCGAATGATGAGTTTCTCAGAAGGAAGTGTTGTTTTTCCCAAATTAGGAGTGTGCTCTTTATTAAGCTGTTGCAGCAGGAAGTTGTTTGTGGACACTAAAGACCTAGGCAAGATGGGGAAGAGGTGGTTATAAAATTCGGTGACTGTAATTTGCAATATGTAATTCATCCTTAGGCCCTTCCCTCCCACGAGCCTTAGGCCCCTCATAACCATGCATTCATCCTAATGAACTGTAGTATATTTCATTTTGGGGAATGCATTTCACGTTGCTTCCATGTCTTCCAATTCATAGCAAACAAAACATTAAAGTGTGTAGGCCATGTGTGTCTATTTCAAATCAATTATAACCCCAGTCACATTTTACATTGTTCCATTTATAATTTGTTTATCAGGGGCTAAAACGACTGACGTTATAAACTTGTTACAGACAGGAGTAATGTGTGATGGACAGCTACAAGCGCATCCGTAAAAAGTTACGCTGTACACGATAACCTCCTGGCCTGATGGAGAACGGATAAACCGCCCTTCAAAAGGAGTCTGTTCACACCTAACCCTGATCTTGTACTTGTGTGACAACCACTGTTCAGTACCTTCCTTAGAGGAGATGATGAGTCTAAAACTGGATTCCTTTTAACGAGTCAGAATTATTGTTCCCCCACCCCAGGGCACTGATGGGTAGACTGATCTACAGAGGGGTGGAGCACACTTTGCTCTCACTGATTTCCGTGCGTTGTGTGGGATCAGGACCTTTGAAACTTAGGCCGGAGGCTCTTTTTCTGAACGTCTCTGGGCCAGTCTCTACTGAGGCTACTGCCGACGGGAGGGCTTCTCCATCAGCTCGGAGGCACTCTGCCTCCCTGAGGTAGTAGCTATGACAACAGGAGAAGCCCTCCCATTGCCATAGGACTGTCTACACAGGCGGTTCGGTCAGTTCCACTGAGTCAATCAGGAGTGTGGATTTTTCACAGCCAGATCAATGTAATTCTACGTTTCCTAGTGTCGACCTGTGTGTGTGTGTAAAACATCTCGCTGTCCATCGTACCTCTGGCTGTCCTGTAGAAGATTCACAGTCTCCTGCAGTTTCTTAAGTTGTTTTAATTCCAGCGTTAAGTTCTCCACTTGGACTTTCAGCTGCTCGTTCTTCTGTAGCAACTCACCTAAAAGAACGATAGTGAGTTGGGCTCAGCAAACTACAGCGCACTATGCCAGAGCATGCATTTTACAGTGTGTAATGAGCATCAATAGTAATGACAGAACTCTGAGTAGAATTTATTGCCAGTCATTATTACTCCTGCAGGCTTGCACACTTTGTAGCTTCTGCAGGCTGAGTTCAGGGAAAAAACCAGGGTCCCTCGCCCGCCCCTGTTTAAACAATTAACCGGTTAAACTTAATATTTAATCAGTTAATTAATTAAACGGGATTTGATATTCCTATCCACTACTAATTGACATTAGACGCCTGTGACAGAGTCCCCGTGGCAAACAGACTCCTGTTCTGTGCAAGCACCTCTTGTCTGAGACCTGAGAAACTCACCACACCGAACACGGGGCATTTGTTGCTAAGGGATAACAGGTGAGGTATCTCCAGAAAGCTCTGAACTTCTCAAGACTCATAATGCTTGCGAGGCGCCAGACGCAAGGCCCTGAGCGCCAAGGCCCGGCAAGCCTCTTGGACTGCGAGTGCGGGTCAAGTGCTTCAGGAGTAGAGGATTCCAGGAAGGCATTCTGTGGCACCATGGCACGAGGAGATGCCCCTGAAGGTGCTTTGGGAGCCAGAGTTGGCAGGCCCACAACAGACTCGGGGGTCAACAAACTCGCTTGTTTAGAGGCATATTCGGGGGCGTGATTCCTCTTTGAAGGCCCTCCCGAGCCTTTAGAAGAGCTCAGCCGCTTGGAGTCCTTTGAAGACTCCAGACCTGAATCCGATTTCCAGCACCTCCTCTTGGGTACGGGCACAGCACTCTGCCCCTTGATAGCCATAGGGCCAGAGGTGTGCTACTGGCTGCCAGGTGCTTCGTACCCGGCCCCACGCCGAGGGCTCCGACGGAGGCTGCGGCGCTGATTCCAAGAGCGGTGCTCTCTCTCTTTGTTTTGCAGTGGGGCGTAAAGCCCACACAAATGCCTCACTTGCCACTCTCCCAGGCCTCCCCCAAGCACTTCCGCAGCTGTGGTGAGGGTCACTCCAGCACAGCCTTGCTGTGGGAGTGGCAGGACTTGAAACCAGGAGAGCGTGACGTACCTCCAGGGCCTGCTCCCAAACTGAGTGCCAGCCCCCACTCAAACTAGGGACGGGAATGGCTAACCGGTTACCTGGTAAGCCTCGCCCTTCATGGATGAGGCTTACTGGTTAAGGTTAACTGGCAGGGGCTGGAGCAGCTCCACACCTGCCATGCACAAGGGGCTGCTCCAGCCCCGCGGGGGGGCCCGTCGCAGACGGGGCAAGGTGGGACTGCTCCAGCCCTGCAGCGAGTAATGGGAGGGGCACCCCAGCTGGACTGGAGCAACACCGGCCCCCGTCCGTCCTCTCCTTTAACTGGTCAAACAGTTAACTATGTTCAACCCGTTAACCAATTAAACAGGATTCTACGTCTCTAACTCACAAACGACTTTTCTAACAATAGATGGGTACCATCTGTAGGGAGCGAGAGAGTGGCAGGAGCAAAGTTGGGGAACTCCAACATCCTCCACAGGCGGCAGGAAGAAACGCAGCAGGGTCTGGGCGGCTCAGCCCTTTGGACCTGCATGATGTGAGACAGCAGAGGGCGCTCAAGCTCGCCTGATAAATACAGCTACCTCGCAGCTAAAGCCATGGGCCAGCCAGTCACACCCAGCAGCTGTGTGGGTGACATCGGCACTGGAGAGACCTCCGGTACAAAGGAGGAAAGGTAACTGCTAATAAAGCACAGCCCCTAGTTCACAGTTTATGATGCTGGTTTGGATGTGACCATTTCCATCATGTTCTTGTTTGAATCTTTCTTGCTTTCCTTTCCCTTCCGTCCGAGGGCTGTGTGGCAGGAGCAGTGATTGCAGGTAAAATGAGTAATGTGCGTCCTTGGGAGAAGACCTGGGATTTCCGTGAGTAGTCAGTGGCAGGGGCTGGTTCTCAGAGGGGGATGTTTCAAGAGGTCTCAGGGACTGGAGTGCCCCTCTTGTTAACATGCGAGATAAAGGCAGGGCTGGCATAGCCCAGAGGAGAGGGCATGAGTGGCTGAAAGGAGCCCAGTTACCACTTCAGGCTACAGGCAGAGAGGTAACAGTGACTCACAGGCCTGGGTACAGGCTGTCCTCACTGTAAGTCCAGGACACATTCCAAAAAACTTGGACTTGTAGCGAAACAACTTAAAGCGGGAAATGTTTTTCCCGGGGCTGACTTCCATTTGCACAAATTGGGGGTTTTTATGAGCGACTGAAGAGCGGGGAATGGGAGGACTTATAACGCATCAGTTCCTACAAGCGTCAACGACTGTAGTGTGGAACACATGGCTAGCGGGGTGATGTATAGCGGGGAGGCCCTGTACCACCACAACACCACGGTCACAGCTTTTCTGGCTGAAAACTGAGCCTTCGTTTCTCAGGAGTTAGTGTTTTGAGCAGCTGCTAAACAGAATACTTGGACTTGTTTCTAATTCTTCTGATCTGCAATAAGCGCGCTTGCTGGCGAGCAGAAAACAAGAGTAATTCAGTCACAAGCCTAGTGCCTACAGTAAACTAAAGCTAAGCCTTGCCAGCCTACCGTAAGTGAGTGAGCGGTTCCCACTAAAGCAGTAATTAGAAGTAGCAGTGTAATCCAGATCCTGTAGCTGGGAAGATGGTGCGTGGCTGTCGTCTTGCCCCTTGGCTTGCTGCTGCTTCACGCAGCCCGGAATTCGACAAAACAAAAAAGGTGGAAAAATCAAAACAGGTGAAGAGAATTATTATCCTACAGAGTCTGATCCAGCGTCCTCGGAAGTTACTAGGAGTTTTCCCACTGGTTTGGCCGTTTGGCCTTTGTGCTGTGATTAATGCAAATGGGGGCTTTGCTTTTCCCCCAATGCCAGTACACCACACCCACCTAAACATTCGTTAGGAAAGAAAAATGGCTCAACTCATTCACGGAGACTGTGGGTAGTTTGGCCATTTCCAACCCCCCCTCCTCCTCCCAACCTTAAAAACCAATCACATACAAACAATGTAAAGCAGTGACGGGATTTTGTAAGGAATCGGACTTAAACAGAAGCGGTTTCCGATATATTTAAAGGGTTTAATTAAAAACAAGCTTTTCATTTTGGATTGCAATATTTCCCCTGCAGAGGCTGCAACCTGAGACCACAGCATCGCCAGACCCCGGCTGGTCTCGCAGCCGGAACGTGGGGCACTAGGAAGTCCAGCCCTGAGCTGTGCTTTGGGGCTGGTCCAAACCCTCTTTGGCCCAGCTTCTCCTGTGACAAGGTGTTACCTTCCTCAAAGGGCTGCGGTCTGGCTCTGAGGGGAAAATGGCTCGGCAAAGCGATGGCTGTTACCGACATTGTGGCAAAAGAAGCAGAAAATAAGCTGTCACGCCGCCAAGGGCAAAGCGACTCGTCTGGTTCACTGGCCAAAACGCATGAAGCGCAGACCCCGAGCAAACCGCATACAGGATGCATTATTTTGAATCCTTTCATTTTTAATAATCTGGGGGAAGATTTCCCAGGGCATGAAAGGAAGCTAAGCTTGCAGCTCCCACTGCCAGCTAGGCCCTTGAAAATGTTCCCCCTGAAATGCTGCTAGTGATCGATCAGGGATGATTTAATAACCTGGCGATGTCCCTTTCCCAAATACCTTGCACTGCAAAGTAACTCTCAAACCACTTCCCAGCTAAGCAGAGGTGAAAGCAAGGCGGCGCGCCCCCGAGCAGTGCTCCGGCAAGAAGCCGACTGGCTGGGGCACTTGGTGGCAGGAGAGGCAGTGCAGCCACACATACCCGTTCCTGTGTGTTGCTTTTCCTGCTTCCTGTGACTCTCAGGAAGGGAGGCGGGAAAGTGCAGAGCCTGCTGCGCTCCTCCTCTGCTCTGCCCTGTGCAGCCGGGACAGAGGAACACGCAGGGTGAAAAGCAACACGCAGGGACCAGTATGTGCGGCTGCAGGCCTCCCACTGAATTGGTCCCTTGGCCCCCCAGCCTCTTATCCTGAATCCTGCACCCCCACATCTCCCTCTTAGCCCCCACACCCCCAGCCTCCCACCATGAGCCCCTCCCTCCTCATACCCCCAACACACCCCTAGCCCCTGCCCTGAGCCCCTTATGCCCCTAATCTTGACTCCTGCTTACCCCCCCACACCCCCAGGTGCCTGCCCTGACCTCCTACACTCCACTCCACACTTAATTATCATATTGCAGCCCCCTTATCTCTCAGCCCTGAGCCCTTCCCCCCCGGGATGTGTGTGTGCAACAAAGTACCTGTAAGAAACGTAAGTTACTTTCACCCCTGCATCTAAGATGGATCCTTGTCTCACAAGGCATTGTCAGTAAAAATGAGGCTCTCATTTGATGTCCTGCTGTACGGATGCCTCCTAGGTGGTGTAGTCTGATCTACAGTCCAGTGGGAATACAAATCCCGCTTGAATGCAGACAACAGGCAATGTGTGTGTGATTTACACCTCTCTGCAATCTGCTGTCGCAATGATCCGTTTTGGACTTTTATGCCACAAGGAAGTTTTCCTTACTGAAAAGTTCATCCCATTGTTTCCAGAGCGCACAGGAAGGAAAGGAAACCACATACCAACGCCACGTCCGCTCTGTTACACTGCTCAGCATACTTCAGCGTGCTCCTTTGAGGTCTGGGAGCATTTTCAGCTAAGACTGATGGGCTGTCCCCACCTGGTAAGTGAACTTCCTTCTGCGGAGGGGTAGAGGACATCAGATACAAAAGCAAATCTTGGGCCGGAGCTACAGAAAAACAAGTAGGTTGGAAAAGCAGAGTCTGAAAAACAGAGCATTTGTTTCATGCTTAGTGACAGTATCAACAGCATTGGGTGGGAAATGGCTTTTCCCATATGAGGAGATTTTGACTTTTCATCTTGCTTCACGGCAGGAAAATCAGGATGAAAAGTCAATCTTGAAAATTTTCAGACCGAAAATACCCCCCTTGCCCATAACTTGTTTCTTGTTTGTTTCAATAATTCAACCACTCTTATCTGAACATGTGTTTTACTATAAATTACGTACATCTCAGATCTGAAGTATTTTGAAACCAGAACTCATTTTGAACCAAGCCCTAGAACTGTTAATTTAGAAAATGTCAATGTTCCATTTTGACAAATTGGAAACAAAATTAATAAATTAATGGCAATTTTGTGAAAGAAAAATGCTTAGTTGAGAAATTGCCGACTAGCTCTAATTATGGACATTTTACAGTATCATATATACATCTGGGTTGGAAGAGACCTCAGGAGTCATCAAGTCCAGCCCCCTGCCCAAAGCAGGACCAATCCCAACTCAATCACCCCAGCCAGAGCTTGGTCAAGACAGGACTTATACACCTCTAGGGATGGAGATTCCACCCCCTCCCTAGGGAACCCAGCCCAGTGCTTCCCCACCCTCCTAGGGAAAGAGTTTTTTCCTAATATCCAACCTAGACCTCCCCCACTGCAACGTGAGACCATTGCTCCTTGTTCTGCCATCCGTCACTACTGTGAATAGCCTCTCTCCACCCTCTTTGGAACCCTCCTGTAGGGAATTAAAGGCTGCTTTCAACCTCCCCCCCCCCCATTCTTCTCTTCTATAGACTAAATAAGCCAAGTTCCCTCAGCTTCGCCTCATAAGTCATGTGCTACAGCCCATTACTCATTTTCGTTGCCCTCCGCTGGACTCTCTCCAATTTGTCCACATCTGTTCTGTAACGTGGAGCCCAGAATGGGACACAGTACTCCAGATGTGGTCTCACCAGTGCTGAATAGAGGAATACTCATTTCTCTAGATATGCTGGCAATGCTCCTGCTAATACACCCCAATATGTGGTTAGCCATCTTGGCTCCAAGGGCACACTGTTGAAGGGGATTGTGGGGGTTATAGTCACAGACGGGGCCTGTGTGCCAGCTGCGTTCTGCGCATGCTCAGCCTGAACCCCCACCCTGTGCGCCGCCCCCGCCGGGCGCTTCATGCTCAGTTTCAATTTCTTGTAAGTGTAGAAATGGCTGGCGCCCATGGGGTCCTAGTGCTGTCCTTCCCTCCAGGGGCACCCGCGGCGTCCTAGGACTCCTAGCGCTGTCCTTCCCTCTGCTGCTAAATTGGCGCCCCTCTAGTGTGATGCCCGGGGGCATCTGCCCCCCTCGCACCACGCCACTGCTGGTAGGTCCTTTTGTGAATCTAGCCCTAGATTTATCACAGCTTATTTTAATGTGTTTTTCTACTGTGCATCAGCTGCACAGCACAAACAAAGCAACAACTGTAACGAAAACCACACCACAGAGTCACAATATGTGAAAAATGTTCATGTCTTAGAAAAGAACTCCCCAAAACATAATGGGGAGCTGCCGCTTTGTAAGAGGATGGGGCTGCTGGAAAAGTTACCCTTTGTGCAAGAAATTGCACCAAGCAAAATCCAAATGACACAGAGTTAGGCCAGGTCTGCATTTCGGAAGAAAGTTGACTAAGTTACACAACTCCAGCTATGAGAATAGCGTAGCTGGAGTCAAGGTATCTTCAACTGACGTACCTCCCCTTTGCGGAGGTTGAGGGGAGAAACTCGCCCATCTATTTTCCCTTACTCCTTGTGATCCTGTGGAGTACCAGGTCAATGGGGGCATTGTCAGCTTTTTATTTATCAGGTCTGTACTAGCCCCGCTAAATTGAGCCGCAGAAGAGCCATCTCCGGAGCGTCGATCTCTGGATAAGTACAGGGCCAGGCCTTAGAATATCTTCCCATCCAAATGGCAAGCGGGAAAAAGCAGGTGGAAGCTTAAGCCAAAGAATTTCAGGTCTCCTGGGAGGCTAGAAACAAAAGCAGACTTAGCCAGTT
The DNA here is from genome assembly GCA_019425775.1 of Rafetus swinhoei. Taxonomy (NCBI): domain Eukaryota; kingdom Metazoa; phylum Chordata; order Testudines; family Trionychidae; genus Rafetus; species Rafetus swinhoei. The sequence continues at coordinate 45,357,480 of CM033434.1, read as the reverse complement.
CATTCCCAGCAAATGAAATAACTTACCAAGAAAATTCTTGTTGAGGAGGAGGGAGCCAGCTCCATCCCAGTAACAATCTACGAGCTCCAGGAGCTGCTTTAGAACAACTGCAATATGTGATGTCTTCTCGGTCCTTTTGGGACTTTGCCTTTCTGTGAAACTTGTATCGTTGCTCACATCACTTTGGCCAGCCTATGGCGAAAAAGGCAAAACCAATGGTTTATTTTTCCAGAGAAATTATGCGACAGGTTTAAAGCACCTTACTTACATGCCTACACCAGGTATCTCTGCAACAGGTAAGGAGCACAGGATTTGTATGGGAATGCAAGCTAGGGACACCTGAATTTGCATGCACAGTTGTGTGAGGTTCCTTTTGTAAAGGCCATCGACTATATTTAAGAGTTTGTCTGTCTGCCTGTTCAAGCACTCCTTTTAAACGGTAAGAGCTAGGACCACCACATTCAGTACATAGTTTCCTCTTATCATAACTTAAAGCAACATAAGGGTTTGGTGGTGCCAGGAAAACAGAATGTGCCTGGAATAGGATGCTTCTCATAAAGTCCTATAGAAAAGAGAAAGAATCACCAGGTGAAAGAGGCTGGCTGCAGGCATGCCCCCATCCATCCAGGACTGCCCCAGTCCGGAGCCTCCCACCCTCCAGGCTCCCTTTAGGGGGCAGAGGGTTGAAGCTCCCCCCACAATTCGTACTGGGACATTGCTGGCTGTTCTCCTTTGCCAGGGAGTGAGGAGAAAGTGCCCAATTTGCTGCATTCCTCACTCTGATAGAGGGGCAGATGAACCTGGACCTGCCCCCCAACTAGGGGACATGCCCCCCTCCTCCAGCTGTGCCTGCTGGAGCTGCAGAGGCCAAGGAGAAGTGCTTCTCGCCTGGCCCTGGGGCAGCCTGCATACTGAACCCTTCATCCCCAGCCACACCCCAGAAAAATGGTTTAAATGAAGCATGTACATTTTCATTTTATTCTTCCAACCCCCCAAATTAATTGAGTTAAGGACCTGAGCAATGCCAGGAAAATCTTCCCGGATGTGCATGAAGATGCGTGCAGACAAACACAGGGCTTTAAAAATGAAAGAAAATGTATCCTCTTTGTACTAGGGGCATAAAACCTTTTCAAAGATGTATGTTACACAGCAAATAAAATGGGTACTAAGAAAGAGATTAGAGCCATCAGGTAGCCCCGTACCATAAGCAGGAAAATGTCACATTGTAATTCATTCCTCACCTCAAGAGCACAAGTTTCAGAAAGACGTCTGATCTTGTTTGAAAGACGTCAAGCGCGGGACCAGCCACCCAATCTTTGGGAAGCTGTTCCAATGGCAAATGACTCCTGTTGAAAATGTGTGTCTATTGCCAACTTGAATTTTGTCTTGCTTCAACTTGCAGCCATTGGTTTTTGTTATGCCTTTTTCTGCTAGGTTGGTAGAAACCTCCTGCTTTTCTCCCCAGGAAGGAATTGACACATCATAACCAAGTAATCCTGCTCCTAACCTGCTTTCATACACTACATAGATACAGCTCCTTACATTAGGATTTCCAGCCTTTGAATTCTCTCGGTTCTTCTAATCCCTTTCCAATTTTTCAGGATCCTTTAAAAACGTGGACACTAGAACCGGACGCTCCATGAAATCCCGGCTCCACTGAAGTCAAGGGTAGTTTTGCCATTTCCGACAATGAAGCTGGGATTTCACACACTAATGTCTCACTTGTGCCTCCACAGAGCTAACATGATCTTCCTACTCCTGTCGCTATCTCTCTCTGTACACAGCAAAGAACCGCATTAGCCCTCTGACCCACAGCATGGTTCCAGGAGCTCATGGACTGTTGCTCTCTGCCCTTACATCCTTTCCGGAGTCACTGCTTTCCAGGACACAGGTCACATTTGCAGGTTGGGGGGTTACCTTTTCCCCTCCCTGTCTGGCCTTGGGTTTGGCCGTATTAAATCATATGTGGTTTGACTATGCCCAGATTGCTTATCATGAATGATTGCCCAAGCCATATTGGTGTCATTCACATGCTTTACCAACAAGGGTTTTATATTTTGTTTCACTCTCAGCCTGGTGTCTTAGCACATGAGAGAATTTACCAGGGGCACATTCCCCACTGCCTTGTAGCAGTGTGATGAGCAGGTATAATTGCATGGAAGCGGATGGAAGGATGTAAGTAAAACTAGTATAACGCAGTGGCAATTTCGTCCCAGTGCTAAGGTACATGGATCTAAGGAGGACACGAGAGAGCAGTCAGGCCAATTTGCAAAGCGCATACAATGGGGAATCAGGGCTAGTGTCCGATGCTGGCACGAAGTCCCCACTTGTGCTGCTCTGATTCCAAGTTTTAAGGCCAGGAGGAACAAATAGATTATCTGGTCTGGCCTCTTGTATGTCACAGGCCATTACCTTTCACCAAGGTATCCCATGCTGAGCCCAAGAACTTGGGTTTGGCTACAGGAGATCTTCCACGAAGGCGTCCCACTTGGATCTGAGACAGCAAAAGATGGAGAGTCCACCATCTCCCTTGGGCATGGGTTCCAACGGTTAACCACCCTCACTGTTCACCATGTGTGCCTAATTTCTAACTCGGCTTTGTCTGGCGTCAGCTGCCGGCCACTGGTTCTTGTTGTGCCCGTATCCGCTAGCCAAAAGAACCCCTTCATACCCAGTGCATTTCTGTGGTACTCTGCATGCCCTCCATTACATATGTAACAGCCTGCCTGGACAAACCACAAGGTGCTGGGCAGCAGCAGGCTTTGGACACCTAGTATGGCGCCGTGATGTCACAATCACTCCTTTTTTGTCACCTTGCCGCCTTCTCCTCTACACGTACCGGGGGGACATGTGACGTAAAGTCTCTGAGCCATCCAGACTACTGCATGTTCATGGGTGATAATCCCCAAACCACTCCGGAAAGTTTGGTGGCCAACCTACGCTATTAGCCTGGTGCAAAGTGGGCACAATAACCCCATCCCTAAGCATGGCTGTTTCATATTCATGCAGTTCCAATCCTGCTAGGGTGGGACCCCCAAGTCTGCAAGATCCTGGACTCCACATTAAGTGCTGTCAGCCAGAGTCCGAGGATTATCTATCGCCTACACAGGTAGGGATACCGGTTTTGTAAAGTACCCTTTTTCCACGTTGTTTTGCATACCCCATTATCAGGAGCTTTCTGCAATTTAGCATTTACGTAGCATACTCATACAGAGACGTATCCACACGGTAGCTTTTCGATCGTTTTCGGATACACCCTGGCATATCCTAATGTAATGCCGACATCAATCTCCATTCACAGCGAATGCATTTCTCTACAGCAAAGAGGCTAAAGAGTAAGACACTTGCCTCCTTCTTTGACTCTTTAAAGCACTGCTGGGGGGACAGTGACGAATGCAGTCTGTCACCTTGCTTATACCCCGCTCTAGAAGGGCTCAAGCACCTGTTAGCGGCAGAGTCTCTGTCTTTCCAAGGCATTGCCGATGGTACCGTTTTCCTCACCGGGGCTGGCGGTGAACGGTCACACAATGCTTCCGCTGACAGAGGTCGATGCCTTGATGTTAAATCGCTGAAGCTGGTAGATAATGTAGAAAAGCGAGTGGCCGACAGAGCCGGGTCACTGCTTAGGTGTGTGCTGATGTTCAGCTCTAGGGGATGAAAGACAGGAATGCACATTAACCTTCTCAGCCATTTCTGTCCTCCTCTGCCCGCTGTATCCTTCTGTGTTCTCCTCCTCACAGTAACTCACGTACACTGAGCAGTAAAGAAAGGGCTCGCTCATGGGGTCATTCACATAAGACAAAACCCAAGCCCAATTGTGGCATAGTGGGGGGTGCTGTCTGCTCTGTAAACCTGGGGTCCCCCTGCGCTGTGATGTGTGATTCCCACAGACTCACACGCATGTTGTGATGTAGTGTCAGTACCTTGCTGGTTGCGGTGCTTGGGCTGTGGATGACCCCTACTAGCCTCTGCCTGCGAGCACGGGCCAGCAGGTGGGCTGCCTAAGTCATGTAGACAACGAGTTGGGGCAGCGAGGGAACTAGGGAAGTGAGTGTTCGGGGGAAGGGTTAGTCTTGGGCTGGAATCATGAAGGAACCAGTCTGAGGGGGCTGGAATCTAGGGGGCCCAGGGACCCCATCTCAAGGGGTCGGAGGCATCCTGGCCCAGACTCCTGTAGCAATAGCACGTCTGTGCTGGGCTGTATCCTGGAGAAGCAATAAATAAGCTATTCTACTGGCTGGTGGAGTCTGTTCTTGCTGCTACGGGGGTGCAGTGTCGGGGGAACTCCGACTGCGTCATCACACCAATACACTGAGGGACGGTGTTTCTGGGAAGGGCGTCCGGGGAAACAGCTGGAGAGCTGGATAGATGGAGGCCAAGTGGAGTGACTATGGCCAAACCGGCCACGTTCCCAGCGATCTGCAATATGATTGCAGAACCAGCATATTGACACGGTCAAAATAATCTAATGAAACAAACAGGAATTCAATTTTAAGCAAAATACGGGCGATGCATCCCTTCACAGACATTGTGCTGAAAGGAGTGTGCCCACGCAAGCTCGTGATACTATCGATACATTTTGGTTAGTCTCTAAGGTGCTACAGGATTGCGTGTTGTATTCTTTATTCATGTTTTCCACAACCGTCATGATTGTATAGACCTCTGTCATCCCTCCTTAGTCGTTTCTTTTCCAAGCTGAAAAGTCCCAGTGTTACTAATCTCGCCTCATATGGCAGCCATTCCATATCCCTCATCATGTTTGTGGCTCTTTCCGGAACTTTTTCCAACTCTGAAATATCTTTTTTGAGATGAGGTGACCACATTTCCATGCAGTATTCAAGATGTGGGCGTACCGTAGAATGCTAGAACTGTAAGGGACCTCAAGAGATCATCAAGTCCAGTTCCCTGCCCTCCAGTTCCCAAGCACCGTCTAGATCAGTGTTTCTCAACCTTTTTTTTTTTTATAAAGTATCCCTTAAAAAAAAAAGAGAGAAGTACCCCCAGTACCTACAGTTTTCAGACATGCACAATTTTTTTCTACCATTTTTCTACCATTGCAACACATTTGTTTAAACAACTTAATCGTAGCCAGGCAGGCGATGAAATTTTTGGGTGTAAAAAGTACAAAAATAATAAAACGTTATAAAAATTAATACAAAAATTCAGTTTCCTCCAAATTTCAGTTGTGTTGAAGTACCCCCCAGACTTCTCTAGAGTACCCCCAAGGGTATTAGTACCCCTGGTTGAGAAACACTGGTCTAGATCATCCCTAACAGATGTCTGTCTAACCTACTCCATGGATTTATGTAGAGGCATTAAGATATGCTCTTATTCACGATCCCTTTCTTAACAATTCCTACCACTCTGTTTGCTGGTTTGACATCTGCTACACATTGAGTGGATGTTTTCAGAGAAATTGTCACACAACAAGCTAACCCTTGTTGCCTGCTCCATCTCCCCTGACCTCCTACAGCACTAAACTATCCATCTCAACTTCTATTGAATTCAACCCGATTCCTTCTCCCAGACTGAAGAAGAGCTTGTGTCATTGGAAAACTTGTACCTTCCACCAACAAAGCTGGTCCAATAAAAGATTACCTCCTCCTCCTTGTGTCTCATCGCCTTGGACTAACCTGGCTATAACACTGCAAACAACCTGGTTTTATCTGTAGGTGAGTAAGGGCCTAAAATTTCTTTAGGGCTCACAAAAGTAGAAACGACAATGAATACGATTCTCCCCTGCCATGGCCTGTGTGATGTAGTGTTAATACCTTGCTGGTTGCCATGCTTGGGCTGTGGGTGACCCCTACTGGCCGGTGACTGGAGCACTGCCTAGCAGGTGGGCTGCCTAGGTCACGTAGACAAAGACCCAACCAGTCTGACCTGTTGAGGGTAGCAAGGGAACTAAGGAAGTGAGAGTTTTGGGGGGAGGGGGGGGAAGGGGCAGTCTGGGGCTGGAACCATGAAGGAAACAGACTAAGGAGGGGGCTGGAATCTAGGGGCCCAGGCACCCCATCTGAAGGGGTCTGAGGCATCCTGGTCCAGGCTCCTGTAGACACAGCACATCTGTGCTGGGCTGTATCCTGGAGAAGCAATAAACCCCCTCTATTCTACTGGCTGGTAGAGTCTGTTCTTTCTGCTACAGGGCTGCAGGATCGGAGGAACCCCAACTTGCCGACACAGCCTGACCCTCTCAAAAGTAAAAACCATGAAGACAAGTCAGTATGTCCTTACCTGAACTGAGTTTTACGAGGCCTCGAGTGCTATTGTCCATCGCAGTGTGCTGTGTCAATAGATCATCACTAGCGGACAGTGAAGTTGTCTTCCTTTCATTTCCAAGGCTTATATTGTAATCTCTAAAATTTGTACTTTTCTTATCTTTGGGAGGTCTCTGAACAAAGTCCTTTTTCTGAGGGGTGGAGGAAAGGTAGAGGTGGTCGTAACTATCAAGACTGGTATCTCTGTGTAACTTGTATGGGCTCGTTTTGTTTGTGTCACTCAAATGCAGTCTCTGGGATGAAGAAATGTCCTGGTTCGGGTAATAAAAATTAGGTTTTCCAATTCTGTCCTTCTCAAGAGGGGCTTCTAAGGAATTGTCTTCTGAAAAAGTCACCCGAAATCCTCCTCTTGTGAGTCCAGCTCTTATCTTTTCTGGGGAGCGCAGGGATGAACGCATATGTGGTGACGATGAAAGAGATCTGTATTCTGCCAAAAAGCAACCATAACATTAGGAGTAAAAACTGTGAAAACTACAAAACATTCATCTACAGCTATTTTTCCAACTCCACACTTAGAAGCCTCCTATGAAGAACAGGTCCCCAGAAAAAGAAGTCATAAAAAAGCAGGCATTTGAATGTAACGTACCTTATGCTGTACATCTTATGAAGTCATACATGAGAGGTGGAAAAGTTCCATTAGATCTCAGCTAGCCCTTCTCCACACAGACCAGGTTAGGACTCTTGCTTGCAACATAGTCCCCAGTGCTTGGAAAATTCCCATATTTAATGTCTCAAACGATGGGGCTTCCACCATGTTTCTGAAGCATCGTTTTTGGATGTGCTGCCATCATTTGCAATCATGTGCTTTTGGGGATATTCATTGCTCCCCAAAATTCCCAACGACTTTCATACAGTCCACATTCAAAGAGAGTCACATATTTCTGGGCTTAAATTGCAGCAAGGGAGGTTTAAGTTGGACATTTAGAAAAACTTCCTGCCTGTCAGGGTGGTTAAACACTGGAATAAATTGCCTAGGGGGGTTGTGGAATCTCCATCCCTGGAGATATTGAAGGGCAGGTTAGACAAACACCTGTCAGGGATGGTCTAGATCAGTGGTTCTCAACCGTGGGCCATATGGCTCCCCAGAGGCCACGCCCTACCTCTAGGGGGCCACATGGAAAAAACAGAACATTAGGTAAATTATGTACCTTTTTTTCCAACTAACAGCGGCTATGAGAGGGGCCACAGAGGTAAACGAGGCTCAGAAGGGGGCCATGAGCAAAAAAAGGTTGAGAAACACTGGTCTAGATCATGCTTGGTCCTGCTGTGAGGGCAGGGGACTGCACTTGATGACTTCTCGAGATTCCTTTCAGTTCTAGGATTCTATGATTCCTTAGTAGACTTTGCAAGATCCAGTGCTAATGGTTTTGAAGTGTCTCTATCCCACCACTTCCCACAGCTCCCACTGGTCACGAACAATGATCCACAGCCAACAGGAGCTGCAAGTGGCTGCACCTGTGGACGCGCAGGTAAATAAAGCACCGTCGGCCTGCCAGGGTCTAACCCTGGTGAACCACCTCCAGGTTATTGCCCACTCCTGGTCTAGCACAATTCCTGACTGGACGACAATGCAGAACTATTTCAACTCTGGAAAGGAATCTGTCTCCAAAGCAGTCAGATATAAAGACTAACCAAATCAAATAAAGGTAAAAAAAAACACCTTCCGAACACTTTTACAACAGGTGATACTCAGAGAACTGTTGGGCCTAGAACCTGGTGACCACAATTGGATGGACAACTTCAGCAGTCATAAAGATAAAAAAAATCAGCGCCCAGATCATATGTGATCAAGACCAACAGTGGTCAGTTCATCAGAAGCCGTCAGCATCTATAGTTTGTGCCTCAGAACAATCAGAGCAAAACCTACAGATGACTGATGCAAAACAAGAAGATTCAAGAACTCCCAACTGACCTCTACCAGTCATTGAAACTAATTGACTGTCAGATGGCCAGGTGGTTGTATGTTGTTACTAGGGTAATGAGAAAAGCACAATTCAGAGATACTTAACAGACTGATTTGCACTGAACTTTAAAGACAGGGTGATAGTGTGGGGGCTTGTTTCCACTACCAGAAGATTGGTGCTGTGGCAATCAATCCACTCATGGTCAATTTACAGGGTCTAATAAAGACCCATTAAATCGATTGCAGATCACTCTCCCGTTGACTCTGATACTCCACCGGAATGAGAAACAAAAGTCGATGGGAGCATTTCTTAATTAACAGACACTGCAATAAGTGGACCTAAGCTATGTTGACGCCAGCAATGTTATGAATTGCATAACTTAGTTCAACTTAACCCCATAGTGTATACCTGCCCTAAGTTTTGTAAATGGCAGGAAAGTAAAACGGGGGCCATGTTTTCACTTTGAGGAAGATTGACACTGCCACGATCGATCTTCCAGAGTTCGATTTAGTGAGGCTAGTAAAGACCTGCTAAATGGAACTCAGAGAGCCCCCTGCCCCCAGCAGCGGCCAGTACTCCTGCTCCTCCGAGGAGTTAGCCTCCCGCTCTGGAGATGGTGAAGAAACTCAGATCAAAGTATGTCTCCTCCAGCTATGTAATTAACATAGTTGGAGTTTCGTATCTTGATTTGACCTTCCCCTTTAGTGTAGACCTGGGGCTGGATTAAAAAACTGGCAGCAACAGAGAATCCACAACTGGTGGTAAATTGTTCCAGTGTCGATATTAGATTCGGTAGTGCAGCATGATGAATTTGAAAGAATTCCAGGGTTATCATTGATCTAGGAAAGATTTAAAAGTCCAAGTGCTGAAAGAAGACTGAAGCATTTACCATCTTCCAGGTGACTGTGATTCAGCAATTGTTTCCCGGCCACATCTTCCAGCTGAAAAATACGTGAGAGATCAAATGATATACTTCACACTTGTATCAAGAGCCCAAGTCAACTATTTATTAAAAGAAGATTTGAAAATGTGCTCTGTGAGAGGAAAGACTACAACTGTGCCCAGCCCCTGTCTTGGACTGCAAGACACAAAAGGCTTTCTATGGATACAAAAGGCAATTCCGACAACAAATTAGGCGCGAAACACAAATTTAAATTAAGCTTTTCAAACATGAAGTCACTAGCACCAGGAATTCAAACCCACAGAACATCTGCTTCACTGGACATCCGCATTAGGGTCAAGAATTTAAACACAAACATGAAGACATTCAAAAGTAAAGATTCACAGTAAGGTCACACTTTCCGCTGATAGCTGTCAGTACAGTGAGTCCGAGGCTGGCCCCAAGTCAAGTTGCATAAAGGGGATGGAAAATGAAGATTCCCCTTGTGCACAGCAGACCCCATGTGGTGATGGAAAGCCAGTGTGGAGGTACCCATCCATGTCTGCCAATATAGTGCATCTGGCAAGAGTTAAAGACACAGCCCAGAGCATGCACCGTACCAGCAATTTGGGGCTGTTACTCCCACGTTAAATAAACCATTCAATATGCCCTGGGATCAAGCACTCTCAGGAAAGGGGAGCGAAAGCTACCCTAGCTGGGCCCATGTGTACAAGAATTCTGACACATCTGAGCTGGCCTCAGATGTGGACCGCTTATTGTAGCCGTGGGAACCATTATTATGACTTTCTTGACTGTGGTGCATTTCAGCTTCCAATCTTAAGGCTCTACTCATAAAGACTGCAGCACTGAACTTAATGTGTTGCCAGTTATGGAGACTGCACCCATGGTACAAACAGCTTCTGCAGAAGGGAGTAGGAAAAAAAAATGAGAGTAACCAAAAATGGATGCAAATCATTTAAACAAGAGTAACGTGCAAGCAGATTGTCAGTCCTTAAATAACAACCCAAGGGCAGTGTTCCCTGTAAGCTGAGCACTGGGGTGGCCTCCCAGGAGAGATTCAGGTGCCACCCAGCTGATGAGCAGAGTGCCCACAGCCAGCAGCATGTTTCTCCTGGTACACATCCACAAATGCCTTGGTGCATATAACAAAATTTATTCTGCACGTGGATGTTAAAAATTAAGAGGGAACATTGCTCCAGGGTGTCTTACTTGTGTCTCCAGTGTGATGTTGCGTTGCTTATTCGCTTTAGCTGAACTGCTGGCGTGGATTGCAGATGTAGATGACGCATTTATTGAAGAATCCTCTGCTTCACATTTCAACAGAAGCTTGTGGTGCTTTTGGTTTGACTCTGTTAAAAAGACAATAATGAGAAGCAGTGCATCAACAATTGCAGAAGTAACTAGAAAGCTGTTACTTAATTTTGGGAGACGGGTTGATTCTCAGAAAGACCTGCCTGATCCTTTGCCGTTTTCAAAAGCTCTCCCTAAGAAATGATGCACTGTGCTCACTGTGCACTCGTTAATGTCTGGGCCTGGCAGGATGGCTAAGAGCCATCTTAAAGAGGGGATTTGAGGGCCTCTGGGCCCAGCTAGTCCTGCCCCTTTACCTGCAACCAATACCAGGCCTGGAAGGGGGAGAAAAAGGAAGGAGTCTGGCTCAGTTTGGGGCTGACTAGCAAGGAGACAGGAGTGAGATTCAGCCGTCTTAGGGTATGAACCGTAAGCTCCCCACCCTACCTCCCTGGGAAAAAGAGGGGAATCTATTGAGAAACCCCAACTAAGGGGAATCTGGACTGTTGGGGCCAAACTTAAGCACTGAATTAGGGAGTGGCTTGGAGTTCCTGGGCCAGGAACACAGGGGGACAAGAGGGCAGCCTCCTCCCTCCTCTGTACACCTACTCCCAGGGACAGGGTTGCCAGGTGTCCAGTTTTGCACCGGACAGACCAGTATTTGAGCTTTCTGTCTGGAAAACAATTGAGAGAATAGAAATGAGAAAATAGAACTGTCCGGTATTTTCGAAATCAGATGTAATGTAGATTGTGATGTCATGTCAAGTGTGACCGGTATTTTTGTTGAAACCATCTGGCAACCCTACTGGCAACCCTACCTAGGGGCCCAGTCACAGGGGGCCAAAGGCCCTTGAAGCCCAGAGCAGCCAGTGGCCAAAAAGGAAATGAAAATGGCTGAGAATGCACGCTTTGCTCACCAGGGATACCCACGGGAACCCAGCAAGTACTCCCTGACAGAAGACTCCAGCCTAGCAGTATGGTGTATTCGCACAACCCAGAGCCTGCATCTACATGGCCAAATCTCAAAGGAAGGGTACTTTATTTTTTAACATGGACTGTAGTCAATAGCTAAACATTTTCCACTTACTGAGATGCTAATTATTGGGTGATTTCCAAAGTTTGTCAGAACAAAACAATACAGGGCTACACTTTTTCCTGTATTGCCAATATCTGCGAATTTCCAACCGTGTATACAGGCCTACAGACATCTTTGTATGTGCTACGCTAATTGGCAAGAAGCATCTTACCTGTTTGTTTTCTGCTGCTATCAATATGCAAACTAGGTACTGAAGTGGTCCCTTTATCTACAGCATAGTTCTTCATTGTATGCCCTGTACAGCTACAAAAGAAAAGAATAGATTTACCACAGCTAGAGGTGGCGTAAGGGTGGCAGGACTGGGCCCTGCAACTGTACCCAGACTTTTAATACCCTGTTTATACTCCTTTTCTCCCATTTTACAAAGAACCGCCCCCACTCTCCAGATGATATGCAGACAAGAAACATGGGATTGATTTAAAGGGCATCCCACAGATTCCAAAAGTCTTTGTTCTCCCGCTTTCTCTTCTAGCAAAGTAAGCAACTGTCTATCCCAGCAGAGAAGAGTGGCAATTTTCTTAGGACTAGTCTACTCAAACATTTAGTTCCTGGTAGGGATGTGTGGCTGTTGCTACACTTCAAAGGTGGAGGTGCCCTTATCAACTAATCAAATAGTCAATGCAAATTGCATCGACTATTCCATTAGCCAATTAATCGAAATTTTACATCCCTAGTTCCTGGTGTAAATCTACCCCCAAACTAGCTGTTTCTTAGAGTGCTTTGATGCAGTGCTGTTTCAAAGTAGGGTAGATAAAAGCACACCAAGGAACTGTTAGAGAGCATCAGCAGGTCCCCATATAGTTCCTCAGGAGCTTTCATCAACCCTGCTTTGCAATGAGACGTCAATGTGTGCTAAGGAACTGTTAATGCTTGTCTCTAGTGCTCTTGTGCACACTCGCTGGGATATACATTCTTGCACACCCAGGCCCTGTGGTTCGGTGATTTAAAGGGGTCTGGGGTCCCCCACTGCTGCTACTGTGGCACTGGCGGTGGCTGGAGCCCTGAGCCCTTTAAATCACTGCCCAAGGTGTTGCATGCTCCGGGTGACTCTGAAAGCTGGGGGGGCAGCGGTGTGCTCTGGGTGGCTTGGAGGGCTGGCTGCTCCAGCCCCGCCCCTTCTTTCCAAGGCCCCCCCCCCTTCTGGGAGCACAGAGTCAGTCCCCCCCCTTGCCCAGATGAGACGCTAAAAAGCCTATACAAACATGTAAAAGGATGTGAATTATTGTGGTACAAATGTTCACACACAAAGATGATTACACGTAACAGAAATGGACCCTTCCCCCATCTGAAGCCTGTTTCAGAATGGAATTGTATCTACTGAGCCATGACCAGCACTAGTATATCTGGTATCAGTAAGACGCTGCAAAGCACTGCTGCCTTTGAGACCTCAGGTCCCACGTAGGTACCCAGCTGAAGCAGCCAGATTTTCAAAGTTTGAAAATCTCGCCACTTGAGCAGGGTGCCTAAAAGGAATGTGGGCCCTTTTCAAAAGCTCACCCTTTAGAGTCAGAGAAATGATCTACTGCTCTCCCTCTGTGCGCCAGTTAAGCATGTTGCAGATTGCTTTGGGGAGCCTAATCCAAAGCCAAGTATTTTGTAAGAACAGGTACAACGTCAGGTGCTGTATCTGTGAAACTGAGAACGAATACAAAGGCCTGTGAATAGGTAAGTTGACCCAAGCAAAGAACTGATTTCCCAGCAATACAGCTACGGTGTGTTCTGTAATATTCCCATCTATTGTAGCACTTCCTCATTTTTATATAATCAGGTAAACAACTTTTAGGTAAACAGTAAAGTCCTAATCATTGTTTGTGGCCTATGATTTCTATAACAGATAAGTCCAAGGAACAGTGACTATTTCAGGGCCAAACCGAAATAGGGGAGTGGCATCTGCTGACCCCAAAGCAGAATTTGAATCTGAGACTCATAGGGCTTGTCCGCACAGGGATAAAAGCCCCTCAGCACGGCTGTGGCTGGTTTGGGTCAGCTGAGCTGGGACTCTCCATCCTGAGCCTGAATGTCTATGCAGGAACCATCGCCATTCACAGTGGGTATGTTCCTGACACCGTGGCGAGTGGCGAAATCCGCGAGTGCTCCGTTTTCCTAGGCTCCTGGCCCATGCAGTGAGTGGGGGGAGGGGAGTGCTGATTGTTGCCGCCACCCCACAACAGGACCCCCGAGGCCGCATCCCCCCCACGCCTGTAGATAAGGTGCAATAGAGGGGAGGGGCCGGGGTGGTGGCAGGAAAGAAAACTGCAAATAGTGATTCTGCGAATCGCAAGGGTCTCCTGTACTGCAGTTTTTCAGCCCCCGAGCCCACGCCCTGTGAGCCTGGCTCAGCAGATCCAGGCCAGTGTGGGTTTTTTATCCCCGTGTAGACATACACAAAGGTTCCTGATGGCAGAGGCTGTGTTCCATTTCCAGGGACTTCGCCTACATGGCAAAGAAACATCAAGTCACTCTGCCAGGCACTGTCAATTAAATACGAATCAAACATTCTTACCTTATGTTTTCTTTTTCAGAAAATAAACTCTTCGCCTTCTTGGCCGAAATGCAGAGGGGCAGCTTTTCTTTCGCTCTCCCTAATTATTCTGTCATCCAAAACAGAGGAAAGAGGATTTGAACACCTGTAGATTTCTTTTTCATATAAGCACACTAGTGAAACAGTCATCAAGGCTATGCTGTAATCACAAGTGTAAGCAAAAACAGACTCTAGAAATTGCCCCAGCAACGGTTTGTATATTGCATAACCACCACTTGGGAAAGTAGAATATTAACAATGAAAGCCTTTCCCACCCCACGTGAGACTGCATTAATAAAACTGATAACAGATTAACCTATCCAAAGACTAAGGATGTATGTAACTCCCTTTGGAAGGTAGGGGATACTCTCACAGTGTACACATTTCAGAGGGGTACCTGTGTTAGTCTGTTTCAGCCAAAAAAAAAAAAAAAGAGTCCTGTGACACCTTAACGACTACCAATTTTATTTGTTATGTAATCTTAATTTATGAAGAGCACTTCAGCCTCCCTGCACGCTCAGTAACAGACCTGAAAGTTGCCTTACTTGAGCAAAAAAACTTCAAAACAAGACTGCAGGGTGAAACTGCAGAGCTGGAATTCACCTGCGAACTTGACACCAGCAGTCTGGGTCTGAATAGGAGCAGGCCAGGTCTATATTAAACCAGAAGGTTGGCTTAAGATACACAACTCTGGCCACGTCAATAACGTAGCTGGAGTCGACTTACCTTAAGCAGCATTCCAGAAACGATTGAAAGGGCCTGGGGTTCTGGCCACCAGTAGCCGTGGCCAGAAGCCCTGGGCCCCTTTGAATCGTTGAGCCTTGGGGCAACTGCCCCCCAGTTCTCAGGCCTGGTCATGTAGACGTGGCCTGAGTTACTCGAGGCTCTTGAAAACGTTAGCCCAAGTATACATCTCACATTGGTCCATTTGGGGTTGGGGTGCCTCATATGTGCCACGATAGGGGCAGAGTTATTAGCCTCCCTCCTCCCTGACTCATAGTAGCTGTGCACTAAACTGAGAATCCGAACGGAGAAAAGCTCGTTCGCACAGGGCATGCTTCCCATGGCAGTCTACTGCCGTGGCAACAGCCGAGAAACGCAGGCCTTCTGCGTTGACTTCAGCGCTTTCACATGGATTCCGTAGTGAAGTCACAAACTTGCCTTTATGCTCAGTTATTTCCATAGCAACCGACTGCAACACAATACATTTAGGATGAAGACATTAGGTGGAGCATAAAGTAATGCTGGGGTCTAATCAAGTACCTTCAAACAACAGGACAAACCCAGAGTTATAAACAATGAACCTAGAGTGCAACTCTGCACAGACTGTAGAAATAGTCCTCCTCTCACTCGACAGAAAAGACGGTAGAGTGGGGCTTTAAGAAGCTACACGGAATAAAGAACCTTGTGGCTCACTCAGCATTTCCTTTGCTGAGGATTTAAATTAGGGATGTGAATGGGCACTGGTTAACTGGTACCTGGGAGTTGCTCCTGCCCCGTGGGGGTCAGGAGCAGAAGCCAGCTGCACTACATGCAGGAGTGGGATGGGGGGCAGGAGCTGGCCTCCCCAAGTGTGGGGGGCCAGGAACAAAAGCCTGCCCCATGCTGCCCCCACACACATGTGGGATCCCCTTAATTAGTTAAACCTAAGGTTTAACTGGTTAACTGATTTAACTGAGCTCTTACATCCGTAATTTAAATTTGTAGTTGTAAATCTGTAAAGTTACATTTATATAATTATTTGCTTTGATTATCTAGGAAAAGGAAGGAAAAATACTGAGCTGTTAAACTTGAAGCATGTCCAAGTGCTCTGAACCACAGCTACTGGAACTGCAGAGGTTACTGGGTTTGCCAGCTTTCTCTGCAGAACTTGGAGGAACCACAATTTGTACGATTCATAAACTCAGTAAGAAGGGAGGAGCCGGTAAACGCCAATCGGGGAGAGGCACCTTTGCATGGTGCATATGAACAGCCACAGCAGAACTTTGTTTGACAGTGATCCAGTAATAACATTGCTGCTATTGAATAGCCATGCCCTCCTTTTCTTCAGCATTCAGCAGCAATATCGCTCACCCAGCTTTTCAGGGTCTGTTTCGTGTAAACAGTGAAATTTCTACACCAGGGTAGCCAACCTGCGGCTCTTCTCCCCCAAAAGTGCGGCTCGCAAAGCCGTTCTTGTGCTAACCCCCCCAACGGCTCCTCCCCGCTAACTCTGTGCTCACTGGGGTGGCGATTCAAAATGGCACCCAAGATGGCGGCTGTTGATGGGAGCCTGATACAGCCAAAAAAGCTTAAAGGGGCAGCCTCCTTTTTTTTTTTTTTTTTTTTTGGACAATTCTGGTGCGGCGCTTCAAAATCTTTCTGCCACTGTTTTGGCTCTCTTTGTTAAATGGGCTGGCCACCCCCGATCTACCCTCGGATTCCTTTCTGGGAATGGCGTTAAGACAGACCTAGCTGTGTAGGGACGGGCGCCGTTTGGCAGCGTGACACTCCCAGGAGGGAGGAAGTGAGTTATATACACTCCTATACTATTATAGGCGTGCAACACACACTCCGCTTGTGCAACTCACACAAGCACCCTGGCAGGAGAACCCCAAAGGTCTCTCTTTAGCAGAGCGCAGTGTGCGCTAGAGCGCCAGCCACGGGCCCACTGCTGCACGCTGGCCAAGCCTTCCACACCCTTTGCACACTCGTTCTCTGCCCAGGCGGGGACGCGGCTCCGCCAGCCACGCGTCCGAGCGCCCCCGCCCTGCCGCAAGGGAGCGAGAGCGGGCGGCGCTGACAGCGCAGGCGCGAGGGGAGCTGGCCCTGCTTCCGCAGCCGCCGCCTCATGCCCCGCCTGGGAGAGGGGAAGGGGCCCCTGGGCCCCGCCCCCTACACCCTGGGCCCCGCCCCCGCCCGCCGGGGCGCTACCTGGGCCCACTCTCGCTCCCGCGCCGCCCGCGCCCGTTGCCGGGCAACGCAGCCAAACACCCCGCGCGCGCCCCGGGAGCCGGGCTCCGAGCCCGTTACTGGCCCCCCCCGGCCGCGCGCGGGACCAGGGGCGCCGCCTGCACCATGGTATGGGAGTGCCCCCGGCGGGGGAGAGCACCCCCCATGGGATCCAAGGGCGGGGAGAGAGCAGCCCCCCCATGGGATCCAAGGGCGGGGAGAGAGCAGCCCCATGGGATCCAAGGGCGGAGAGGCAGCCCCATGGGATCCAAGGGCGGGAGAGCAGCCCCATGGGATCCAAGGGCGGAGAGCAGCCCCCCATGGGATCCAAGGGCGGAGAGCAGCCCCCATGGGATCCAAGGGCGAGAGAGCAGCCCCCATGGGATCCAAGGGCGGGAGAGAGCAGCCCCATGGGATCCAAGGGCGGGAGAGCAGCCCCATGGGATCCAAGGGCGGAGAGAGCAGCCCCATGGGATCCAAGGGCGGAGAGAGCAGCCCCATGGGATCCAAGGGCGGGAGAGCAGCCCCATGGGATCCAAGGGCGGGAGAGAGCACCCCATGGGATCCAAGGGCGGGAGAGCAGCCCCATGGGATCCAAGGGCGGGAGAGAGCAGCCCCATGGGATCCAAGGGCGGAGAGCAGCCCCATGGGATCCAAGGGTGGGGAGAGCAGCCCCCATGGGATCCAAGGTGGGAGAGCAGCCCCCCCATGGGATCCAAGGGCGGAGAGAGCAGCCCCCAAGGGATCCAAGGGCAGAGAGAGCAGCCCCATGGGATCCAAGGGCGGAGAGAGCAGCCCATGGGATCCAAGGGCGGAGAGAGCAGCCCCAAGGGGATCCAAGGGCGGGAGAGAGCAGCCCCCAAGGGATCCAAGGGCGGGAGAGAGCAGCGCCCCAAGGGATCCAAGGACGGAGAGAGCAGCCCCATGGGATCCAAGGGCGGGAGAGAGCAGCCCCCCATGGGATCCAAGGGCAGAGAGCAGCCCCATGGGATCCAAGGGCGGAGAGAGCAGCCCCCATGGGATCCAAGGGCGGAGAGCAGCCCAAGGGATCCAAGGGCGGAGAGAGCAGCCCCCCATGGGATCCAAGGGCGGGAGAGAGCAGCCCCAAGGGATCCAAGGGCGGGAGAGCAGCCCCATGGGATCCAAGGGCGGGAGAGCAGCCCCCATGGGATCCAAGGGCGGGGAGAGAGCAGCCCCCCCCCAAGGGATCCAAGGGCGGAGAGAGCAGCCCCAAGGGATCCAAGGGCGGGAGAGAGCAGCCCCAAGGGATCCAAGGGCGGAGAGCAGCGCCCAAGGGATCCAAGGGCGGAGAGAGCAGCCCTCCCATGGGATCCAAGGGCGGGAGAGAGCAGCCCTCATGGGATCCAAGGGCGGGAGAGAGCAGCCCTCTCATGGGATCCAAGGGCAGAGAGAGCAGCCCCATGGGATCCAAGGGCGGGGAGAGAGCAGCCCCCCCCCATGGGATCCAAGGGCGGGGAGAGAGCAGCCCCAAGGGATCCAAGGGCGGGGAGAGAGCAGCCCCCCATGGGATCCAAGGGCGGAGAGAGCAGCGCCCCCCATGGGATCCAAGGGCAGGGGAGAGCACCCCATGGGATCCAAGGGCGGAGAGAGCAGCCCCCATGGGATCCAAGGGCGGAGAGAGCAGCCCCAAGGGGTTCAAAGGGGGAGAGCAGCCCTCCATGGGATCCAAGGGTGGGAGAGCAGCCCCCCATGGGATCCAAGGGCGGAGAGAGCAGCCCCAAGGGATCCAAGGGCGGAGAGAGCAGCCCTCCCATGGGATCCAAGGGCGGGAGAGCACCCCCCCATGGGATCCAAGGGCGGGGAGAGAGCAGCCCCCCCCATGGGATCCAAGGGCGGGGAGAGAGCAGCCCCCCCCAAGGGGTTCAAAGGGGGGGAGAGAGCAGCCCCCCCCATGGGATCCAAGGGTGGGGAGAGAGCAGCCCCCCCCATGGGATCCAAGGGCGGGGAGAGAGCAGCCCCCCACAAGGGGTTCAAAGGGGGGGGAGAGAGCAGCCCCCCCATGGGATCCAAGGGTGGGGAGAAAGCAGCCCCCCCATGGGATCCAAGGGCAGGGAGAGAGCAGCCCCCCCCAAGGGGTTCAAAGGGGGGGGAGAGAGCAGCCCCCCCCATGGGATCCAAGAGCGGGAGAGCAGCCCCATGGGATCCAAGAGCGGGAGAGAGCAGCCCCATGGGATCCAAGGGCAAGGAGAGAGCAGCCCCCCCCCATGGTATCCAAGTAGGGGGAGAGAGCAGCCCCCCCCATGGGATCCAAGTAGGGGGAGAGAGCAGCCCCTCCCATGGTATCCAAGGGCAGGGAGAGAGCAGCCCCCCCCCCAAGAGATCCAAGGGCGGGGAGAGAGCAGCCCCCCCATGGGATCCAATGGTGGGGAGAGAGCAGCCCCCCCATGGGATCCAAGTGGGGGAGACAGTAGCTCCCCCAATGGATCCAAGGGGGGGAGGGAGCAGCCTCCGCCCCCAGGATCCAAGCGACTCAGAGAGCAGCCCCCCTTGGATCCAAGGGGGAGCAGGAGTACGGCCCTCCCCTGGGAGAAGTGTGGCAGAGGGAGCAGCAGGTGGCTGGGAGCAGTACGAGTACGTGTGCATAATGGTAGAGGGCACCACAGTTGGTGCCGGCCCAGCCAGCTTCTCCCTGTGGCCCTGTCTGCACAGACACGGGCCCTGCGCCATTGCGGTTGGGTGCAATCAGCGCTTTCAGTGCCAGGCCATGCACAGATGCTCTCAGGTCCCTTTTGGATCCCATGGGGGGGCTGCTCTCTCCTCTCCGAGCCAGCGGCCACGTGCAGCCTTGTGGGGCAATAACTGCAGGTGCGAAATGCAGCTGATTTCCTTACTTCAGTTCCTGTGTCTGTGCAGTCCAGGCCTGACCGTTGCATTCAGTGATGCAGAGCGGTTCCCATCATTGGCATTTTTCAGGCAGGGAGACTGGAGCACTGTAGCCACACAGCCAGAGTGCAAGGGTCAGGTGTGGAGTCCAGCGATCTTGTGGCATTTACTGGGCCATGTTCATACCCCCTTTGTTCCTTTCTTCCTGAGGCTTCCCGACTCCAGGGTTCTCAAACTGTACTGGTGGGTTGCTTTAGTGACGTAATCATCAGGTTTGAAAACAGCCGTGCTGGTTACATCCAACAGTTCCGATCTCGGGGGAACTGGCTTCGATCTCAGCTGGCAACGTAAAGAAACTGGGCCGGATCCTGGCTGCTGACAAAAATCTGCCATAATCAGCTCTTTGGGGTGTCCCTTAGCCATTGCAGCCAGATGCAAACGTAGAGCAGCCGCGAGGGTCTCAGTCACTGGGTTTGCTGCAGGTTACTGTGTGGCTGCATCAGCCTGGACCTTTAAATAGTGAAGCTGTGTTGGAAGCATGTAGATGTTAAATCCACAATGCATTTTGTTAGAGGCAGAGTTCATTGGTTTGCCCTGATGTAATTATGTAGTGCACTCTATGCCTGATTGTTGGCTGTTGCTGTCCTCCACAGTGGGAGTTGCAGTTCCATGAAGCTTTATGTATATAAAACGAAAGGCGCTATGTAAATGTAAAACATTACTATAGCATGCTCTTCTTCAGCGGGACACATTATATTGGGAAAGCTGCTTTATTAGGACATTTCAGAGTGTGAAGCTGGAAAGTGTAAAAGGGCTGTTATTACGCCGGTCTTGGATTTAGGGAGAAGCACAAACTTTATTAAAGCAAATAGGTGTGGAGCAACTAAATGCTGCTTCATATAGTTGCTGTGGAGCAACTAAATGCTGCTTCCAGTGATAGCTGGAAATATTAGGAAGCCATTGCCCAAGGCAATGGGCTATATTACAAGGCCAATCAGAAACGAAGGATAAGTCTACACTGCTACTCTACTGTGCAAGCTACAGTGCTGTTAAGCGCCAGTGTAAACTGACTCACAGCGCTGTTAGCTACTCCCCTTGTGAAGGTGGTTTACATATCGCGCTGGTCCTACAATTGACAGGTAACTGCTTTTGCTGTTATATATAGTCTGGATTCTGTAATTTCCATTCCAACTCATCTGCTGAAGTGGATTTTACCCACAAAAGCTCATGACATAATATATTTGTTAGTCTCTACGGTGCTACAGACTTGTTCGTTGTTTTTAATAGTTCATATATGCATTCTTTGAGAACAACAAATGTTTTTATGAGAGTTGCAAAGTACGTTAATTGTTACTCAGAGTTGTTTAGGACAATGCCTCTTAACCTTTCCAGACTACTCTATCCCTGTCAGGAGTCAGAGTTTGCTTGTGTGCCCTCCTCACTTAAAAACTACTTGATTGCAAAACCAGACATAAAAATACCCAAGCTGTCACAGTGCACTAGTACTAAAAAATTGCTTACTGTCTCATTTTGTCATGTCGAAATCAACTGGAATATAAATATTGGACTTCCATTTCAGTGTATAGAGCAGTATAAATAAGGTATTGAGTGTAGGAAATTTTAGATTGGACAGATGTCGCTCATGCTTTTTATGTAGCCTGTTGTAAAACTAGGCAAATATCTAGATGTGTTGGTGTACCCCCAGGAAGATCTTTGCACACCCCACGGGTAGGCTTACCCCTGCTTGAGAGCCACTGGTTGAGGATAGTTCTGTTCTGTTCTAGTCAATCCATTGTCCTATTTCCGATTTTATTGCTGTGCTTTTTCTGCTGAACACACAGTGTGGCCGGGCTGATCTCACGTTGGTATAAAAAGAGCCACCGACGGGGGCAGTTTCCACAGGGCTCAGCAATGTAAAAGGGCCTAGGGCTCCAGGCCGCCACTGCCGCTACTGTGGCAGCAGCAGCGGCTGGAGCCCCGGGCCTTTTAAATTGCCACGGGAGCCCTGTGTGGTGTAATCTGGGCAGTGCTGAGGGCTGATTGGTGGAGGCTAATCGCTAGCCCCACCCTCTCTTCCTGAGGGCCTGCCCCTTCCAGGAGGACTGGGGCCTAGCCCCTCTCCCCACATTGCTCAGGGCCTGTCGAAGTCTGTCACCAGCCCTGAGTATAAATCACCAAACTTCGCTAAAGCCGACTGAGTTATAGTCAGACCCATTGCTGTCAGCCATGTAAGTACTTACTGGATGCTCAGAAGCCATTTTCTTTGAGTATCGAAAAGTGATACACTTTAAATTTTACTTTCCATTCACTGGTAACACACCAGACAGTGCAGATCTGGCTTTCAAATTTTTTATATGTATTGTGTGCACAAAAATGCATAGGGGTTTGCCTAATTTGCATGAACATTTACCATAATTGTATGTGAAATATGGGGTTTGTAGGCACTGGTTCAGGCTCGCCTATTGATATGATTTTCTTTTTCAATTAGAAGGAACCAGAGATAGTTAATGAATCTACAGAAGAGGATTTAATTCATTTTAATGTTGGCGGCTGGCATTTCTCTATTCCTAAAAGTAAAATTGCTCAGTTTCCAGAATCTCTGCTTTGGAAAGAGTCTTCTACTCTGGTTCCATCTGAAAACCCGAGATTATTCATCGACAGAGATGGATTCACTTTTAGACACGTCCACTATTATCTGCATACCTCAAAATTGTCCTTTTCCAGCTGCGTTGAACTGAACTTGTTGTATGAACAAGCATTCATTTTGCAGCTGACGCCTTTACTGCAGGTACAGTATGGTGTTATGGTATTATTTTTGTACAGTGTTTGTTCTTTTATAAACAAATTGAGCTTGTTTAGTTTCTAAATAAGAGTGACCATATAAAGATGTTGGCAGATGATACCAAGCTGGGAGGGGTTGCAAGTGCTTTGGAGCAGTGTTTCTCAAGCTTTCTGTATAAAGTACCCCTTTAAAATATATATATATATATATATATATATATAAAAGTACCCTCAGTACCTACAGTTTTCAGACACACACATTTTTTTTTCTACCATTGCAACACATTTGTTTAAACAACTTAATCATAGCCGGGCGGGCAATGAAATTTTTGGGTGTAAAAAGTACAAAAATAATAAAGCGCTGTAAAACTTAAAACAAAAATGTAGTTTTCTCCAAATTTCAGTTGTATTGACGTACCCCCCAGACTTCTCTCAAGTACCCCTAACGGGACTCGTACCACTGGTTTAGAAACACTACTTTGGAGGATAGGGTCAAAATTCAAAATGACTGGACAAACTAGAGAAATGGTCTGCGGCGGTAAACAGGATGAAGTTTAATAAGGACAAGTGCAAAGTGCTCCACTTAGGAAGGAACAATCCATTTCTCACACACAGAATAGGCAGCGACTGTCTAGGAAGGAGTCCTGCAGAAAAGGATCTAGGGGTCAGAGTGGACCACAAGCTAAATATGAGTCAACCGTGTGACGCTGTTGCCAAAAAAACAAACACGATTCTGGGCTGCATTAACAGGAGTGTTGTGAGCAAGACACGAGTAGTCATTCTTTCGCTCTATGCTGCGCTGATTAGGCCTCAATTGGACTATTGTGTCCAGTTCTGGGCACCACATTTCAAGAAAGATGTGGAGAAATTGGAGAAGGTCTAGAGAAGAGCAACAAAAATGATGAAAGGTCTAGAAAACATGAGCGATGAGGGAAGATTGAAAGAACTGGGCTTGTTTAGTTTAGAAAAGAGAAGACTGAGAGGGGACATGATAGCAGTTTTCAAGTATCTAAAAGGGTGTTACAATGAGGAGGGAGAAAAATTGTTCCCCTTGGCCTATCATCAGAGGCCAAGAAGCAATGGGCTTAAATTGCAGCAAGGGAGATTTAGGCTGGACATTAGGAAAAACGTCCTGCCCGTCAGGGTAGATAAACACTGGAATAAATTGCCCAGGGAGGTTGTGGAATCTCCATCACTGGAGCTATTTAAGAGCAGGTTGGACAGACACCTGTCAGGGATGGTCTAGATGGTGCTTGGTCCTGCCATGAGGGCAGGGGACTGGACTCGATGACCTGTTGAGGTCCCTTCCAGTTCTAGGATTCTGTTTGGAATGGATGCCTACCAGTCAGTAGGTCCACCCCAGTCTCCAAGCACCTTTGAAGTGTTCCCCTGGAGTGTCCGTCCTTTATCTGTGCGTGTTGCATGACAGCTTTTATGCCACAGTAATGATTGCCTGCATTCAGATGGAGGAGCTGACAGAAGTTTATCGGTTGCATCCCTCTTTTGGAAATTCCTGAGTTTCTGTCTTGCATTGGTTGCCTCTTGTAGCCAATCCCTATTCACCAGAAGCAACAACACCGTTCCCGTCACTTGTTGACAGATAATGCGTTGTTCCTGAGATACAGCGGAGGGGCACTGCATATTCAAGACTGCCTCCTTATTTTGTCCAGGGGATACCTGAGGTTATAATTAAACAATACCATATGAATAGTGAATCTATCAATAATAAATATTTACCAGTATGTGCCTATGCCATGGCTTAGTATCCAAATCAATAGTCAACGCTGTAAGCAAAAGTCAGCTTTAGGTCAGGTTAGTGGTTAGCGCTAATAATAATTTATATTTTTGAATGCGGAGAATGTACAGAAAAGAACTGTATCATAGTGGAGTGTCTGTTACTTTGCATGATGCCTAGCAGTACATTTAACTACTTCACATATCAAAACTGCCTGAAAAGTAGTGAAGTTTATGTAATCTTAAATGCCATCTTTACTGCAAAGTCAACCACATTCGAGTAAACAGCATCACGTTACTAGAGGAAGCAGAGAGTCTGATCTTTGAGAGAGATTTTTCCCTGCGTTTCCTGGTAGCACAGTTTCTGAAATTAGGAACATATTCCATACCGAGTACCTCTCCTTTCCTTTCTGTTTGTTTTCATGTTACAAGAGGTAACCTTTTCCTTTTTTCTTAAAGTTCAAAGTTCAGCTTGGTAGACATCACTTTCAGATTCTGCCCATCCAAATTATGAAAGAAATCATATTTCCTAACTTTCCCCCAGAACTGCTTTCTGCTTCATAAACATCAGCTTGGCTCACTCTTGTTTTTTAGTCAGGGGAGAGGTCCCAGGAGGTGGCTACGGGCTGCTTTGATGCATTTTATGTACCCTTTTTCCTGCAGGAAAGGAGGTAGGCCTTCCTCCAAGCCTCTCTCCTTGGTTGTGAGTGAGAGAGCTGCATTTAGTCAGGAGTTCAGGATGCTGGTGCATTCTGGGCTACGTAAGGATGAGTTTTACTGACTCCATTCTATTGGTCACCTCTGTGGAGTAGGATGAGCGCTCTTTGTAAGGGTGAGTGCTTGGCTGAGGTGTGGTTTATGCAATCCCAGTAGAGCTGAGTGAAGATTTTTTGCTTCCAAAACAAAACAAAACGAGAGTGTTTTGGTTGAACAAAAATTGTTGAAGATATTAGTTATTACTAGTCCCAGGGCACTTTTTTGTATGAAGCCAAACATCTATTCCCCTTCCTAATCCCTTCCTAAGCTCTTAATATCAATAACCTGTCATCAGAGCCTCGCAAGCCTTTATGTTGGGCTGGCTGTTTCTAATTTTGCATGCTCTTCTCTAGACCCCATCCTCTGTGCCCCTGTTCAGTCCCTTTGGGGGAAGGGCCAAACTTCACAACACTGAAGGTAGAAATCAAAATGTCCTAAAAGCCTTTAGTCATCTCTCCCTTCCAAAATATTGGAGACCCCAAGAAGGCGAAATATGCTTTTTGGAACATATGAAAGCTTTCATTAGATTACACATTCCTGCGAAAATCCATCTGCCATCCTTATTTCTGCACACCCTTCTAAGTTTGCCTCTGTCACACCTGGAGAAGCTATTGCCTGCTTATTGTGCACTATTCGGTGGTGTCTTTTATGGCGGCAAAGGGCTGTTTGCCACGCATTAGACTAGCACGTGGGGTTGTCTTGTATGTTTGGAAGTCTTCATGTGAATTAAGAGCTACTAACCTTTCTATGTTGTAACAGACTTTAGACAATTTGAAGGAAGGGAAACATAATCTGCGGGCGCGCCCTGCAGATATTCCAATAGCTGAACGAGCGTCCATGAACTACTGGAGAACGCAAAAATGCATCAGCAAACCCTCAGAGTTTCCTATGAAGAGCCCAGCATTTACCGGTAAATGCCCCAGTGCTCCTCTCTGTGACTGTCTCTAATACGGTAAATTACTCAGTAGGGGGACAAAAGGTTAACCGATGTACCGCTTCCAGCAGCTCCCATTGGCTGGGAATGGCAATCCGCGGCCAATGGGAACAGCAATCACCGGTATCTGTGAAGGTGCTGGTAAGCAAAGCGCCTAGAGAGGCATGTCAAACAGGTCCCTGGAGGGCCGCATGCGGCCCACTTGACATTTTTTGCGGCCCGACACTACATTTTTATAAAAGAATAAAGTGCGGCCCACTGGCCGCTCGGAGCATGTGGTTGGGGGGGCTGGGAGTGCCTGCCTCTGGGGGAGGGATGAGGCATTGGGTTAGAGCAGAGGTGGGGAGTCTGGGGGAGTGGAGGGGGATTGGGTTAGAACGGGGGTTTGGGAGTGCCTGGCTCTGGGGGAGAGCAGGGAGATATTTTGTTAACATTTTGTTTTCATTTATTTATTCCCAAATAAAATCACAAAATGTATATTAATTTTATATCAATAAATATGTCAATTTTTTGCAATTGCATGAATATTCTATGTTTATGCAAAATCGCAAACTTACAAAGTATCTGAAATTTTCACAGAAGCCTGTTCTATTTGATTAACCACAGTCTATACTTGTTTTTAGTTCAACCAAACAAGTTCTATGTCTCATAAAAAATTAAAAAGTACTTTAAATTTATATTTAAATTAAAAATTATTTTATAGGGGCAAATAACAATTTTACACATCAAATTATTGTATTCTATTAAAACAAGACCTGAAATATTATAAAATATACCTAAAACATAATCTATAATAATAATTTTGACTTTCCGATAGAAGTACATTTTCTTTGGTGGCCCTGAAAGCTATCAGTTTTTGTTTGTGTGGCCCTCAGTAGGCTTCGAGTGTGACATGCCTGGTCTAGAGTGTCTTTGGCTATGAGTCAGTGTCTTCTAAGGAGTCCGGGATTTTCCCCTTCCCCCTGCTCTCCTCCACTGGCTTTTCTTTGGAGCATGACGTCTCGCTGGTCTCTTATCCCTCTCTCCAAAATTGCCAGCGACTCCTGATTTAACCTCCCTTTTATAACCGCTTCTCCCCTCTGTCAGGTGATCCAAGTCTCCATGCTAGGTGATCCATTGCTTAGTTAGCAGCCTAGCAGGCTGGATTGGGTTCCCTAAGCTATGTCCACACTACGGATCTTCCGGCGGCTCAGCGGTACAGCTACTGCTACGTGGCTGCATGATCTCCCATGGAGCTGCCCTATGCAGGAGAGAGGTCTCCTGCCCGCCTAATTAACCACCCCCAATGAGCAGTGGTAGCTATGGTGACAGGAGAGGCGCTCCTTCTGACTTAACACTGTCCAGGCCAGCACTTTTATCGGGGAAACTTAGTCGCTCATGGGAGTGGTGGGCTTTTTTCTTCACATTCCTGGCCATCAAAAATTGTAGTGAGAAAAGTACTAGTGTGGACGTTGGCTGTCGTCTTTGCCCCAAGGGGGTTTCCTTGCAGAAAATGGTCCAATATGATCAAATGGCTGGTTTTCTTAAAATAGAAGACAATCAATCAAGACAATCACGGTTTAACGACCCACCTTTGTTAACTCCAAACCACCATCCTTTTGAACTTCATCCCAAAATTAAGCTAAAAAGACAACAGAGACAGCAAGCCAGTCCCACATTCAAACTGGAGTTCGCAGTTTGGCAAAAGAGCCTCCCCAGTATCAAACAGAATGAATATGTTGTACATAAAAGGATCCCCCACATTTTCAACCCCCCCCCCCATAATTCCCCATTAACAACTATATATTCTGTTTCCCACCATTAATCTTTGACGTGCCATTTTGCCTTCAGAGAGGAGACATTTGGACCTTCCACCAACGGAAGCAAGTCCACGACTGCACTTTTCCTTGTTTGGGGATTGATAGCCTCTGGTTCCCCTGTAGGGTTACATGAGAAAGCTCCCCTTGGGGCTGATGGATACCCCACTGCTTGACACAGATGAGGAGGTGCACTACTGCTTTCTGCCGTTGGACTTGGTGGGACAGTACCCTGCCCTCGTTAACGACGATAATTTGCTGTGGCTCCTGGAGAAGGCTGCGCTGATAGAATGCGAATGCAGTGAGTTCCGTTTCATAGGTAAACCGCCTTCTTGGCTGTTCGGAGAGCGCCTGGCACGTTGTACTCTAGCCCGTCTCTACCGCGTCCGTTTCATTCTGGTGTCTCGGCACAGGGGGATCACATTTCCCAAAGGGAAAACGGGGCACCAAGTGGGGCTAGCCCGAGCCTCCCCCACCACCCATGCTGGGCTGGCCTTAGCTGCTTGCCCATGCCTGCTTCCCCACACAGCGTGGCATCGCTGCTCACCGGAGCCTTACTGGCTGCCCGTGTGAGGCTGGGGCTCGCTTTTTGCTTGAGCCGCCCCTGCCTTTCCCCCTTTGCGAGTCTGGGGCTGGCATCATTGCTCAAGCAAGCCCTGTCTGCCCCCATAGAAAGCAGGGGCTTATGATGCTGTTCACTCCAGCCCTGCCACCCTCCTCGCCCTGTGCAGGGCTGGTGGTGACGCTTGCCTCCACTTGTACGTTCCTCCCACCAAGCTTTTGGGCATTTGTACCCATTTGAAGTGTGGCAGGAACTCTCAGCTCCTCCCTGGAATGTTTCGTGCCCATGTAGCTCTGATATCGCCACCATTTTGCCCTGGTGCTTTTGAAAGACCTGCTGACACCAGAATTCATCTGTAAACCTGCTGTTGCAATGTGCTTCAGAAGGGACTTCAGCTTGCTGGGAAGCCCCCACTTGACTCATTTGGGATGGTGCCGCAAATAAACCCAAGCTGATTCTTGCAGGCTGTGCTGCCTGTCATTTTGCAGTGCTTTAAACTAAAGGGACCTTTGGGTTTACAGTTTGATCTTCTTCAGAAAGGACTAGGATTATATTTGTGCTCCGGTGTTTAATTTCCAAGGCCAAGAATCTCCTTGTTTACTTCTAGACTATAAAATAACAAATGAATATATTAGTTCGGGAGGGTGGGGAGGATGTCAACAAACTATTGTTTTTGCTGGGATAAACACTGACCAGGGAAACGACAAACGTAACACTGCTTTTTGGTTTTATTTTCCCAGTTAACTTTCTTCGCTCAGAGAAGATTTTGTTGCCTGATAATTTCTCCAACATGGATGCTTTGGAAGCCGAAGTGGTAACTTTGGGAATTCCAAAGCTAATCGATGCAGTGAAGATTTACAGGGGTAATTTGGAGTGCATAACTGTTTTACCTTCTTTTCAGCGTATTCTCTCATTCCCTTCCCTTCTGAGCCAAGGGGTTTGACTATTGAGGTGAGTCATCAATACATAGATTCCAAGGCCAGAAGGGAGCACTGTGGTCATCTGTCCGATCTCCTGTATAATGCAGGCCCTAGAACGTATCCCAAACAATTCCTTTTCAACTCGAGCATCCTTTTTATATCCCATCTGGATTTAAATGTTGCCTGGAATGGAGAATCCACCATGGCCGTGATAAGTTGTTCCAATGGTTAATTACTTTGGCTCTTAACAATTTACGCCTTTCTCCCCGTCTGAATTTGTCTAGCTTCAGCTGCCAGCCATTCGATCATGTTGGACATTTTCTGCTAGAGTTCAGAGCCTGTTATGAAATCTTTGTTCTTCCTGGGGATACTTATCGGCTGTCATCAAGTCACTCCTTTTCTAGTTGTTGAGCTAAATAGATGGCACCCCTGAGTTTCTGACCACAAGGCATGTTTTCCAACCCGATGATCATTCTCCTGGCTCGTCTCTGAGCCCTCTCCAAAGTTATGAGCATCCTTTTTGAGTTGTGGACCCCAGAACTGGAGGCAGGAGTTCAGGGGTGGCCGCACCAGAGCCAAACAGCAGTAACAGAATCTCTGTAGTTCTACTCAAGATTCCCCTCTTCTCGCATCGAAGGATCTCATTAACTCTTTTAGCCTCACTATCACATGGGGGACCTGGTCAGCTGATTAGCCACTCCTGCCACTGCCAAATCTTTTTCAATCTTTACTTCCCAAGACAGTCCCAAAATGGCCTATGTTCTTTGTTCCTAGATGTATACATTATATTTGCCATATTAAAATCCATATTGCTTGAGGCCAGTTTATTCATCCAGATTGCGCTGTATCTGTGACCCATCCTCTTCATTATTTATCACTTCCCCAGTGTTTGCCATCTGGAAATTGTATTCGTGCTGGTACTATGCTTTCTTACACATCATTAAAAAATGTTAACTAGCATAGGCCATGACCCGAACTGTACAGGACTCCACTAGAAACACCCCCCCCGCATTGATGATTCCCTATTGAAAATTACTTGTTGAGACCTATCGCTTAGCTAGCTTTTAATCCTTTTAACATGTGTCACGCTAATTTTATAGTGTTCCAGTTTTCAATTAAATTGTCATGCAGTGCCAGGTATTATGGAGGTTTAAGTATATTACATCAGCACTATTACCTTTATCAACCAAACTTGTAGTCTCATCAAAGGTTGTCTGATAAGATCTATTTTCCATAAGCCCATGTTGATTGCCATTAAGTGTATTACCCTTTTTAAATTCTTCATGAATCAAGTCCTGTCTCAGATGCTCCACTATCTTGCCCGCCCGGGGTCAATGTGAGACTGAAAGCCTTAACATTAATCTGATCATTGCGTTTTTCCCCTTTTAAATATTGGCACATTAGCTTTCTTCTAGTCTTCTGAAACTCCCTTGGTATCCCAATGCATATTGAAACTCAACATTAATGGGCTCAAAAATCCTTGGGCTAAGGCAGTTTTGACATAACAGTGTCTGGAGACAAAAATCCGTATGGGATGGTCTTTTCAGATGCAGAATTAGAAGATAAATCATGTCTTCTTTCTTCCCTTTGATCAGACAGCATCATGTCTCTCTTTGAATCCTCAAAAGCTTCAGAGGGGAGCCGAGTTAGTCTGTAACTGGAAAAACTTAAAAACCAATGAATAGTCTAGCACAGGGGTTCCCGTTTTGAGCTTACGGACCCCTTTTTAATGTATTAACATTTCACAGACCCTGTGGAGGGAAAGGAAAGGATCGGGCCTATTGTAATGGGACTGATCCAAACATTTAAAATGTCCCACGGACCCCCTGCAGTACTGTTGTGGACCACCAGGGGTCTGCCGACCACAGGTTGGGAACCACTGGTCTAGCAGCACCTTAAAGACTCACAAAACATGTAGATGGTATCATGAGCTTTCGTGGGTACAGCCCACTTCTTCAGATGAGTGGAGTATTAAAAGTCCAGTTCCAAGAATAAATAAGGGAAGGGGGAGAAAAAATAGTGAATTAGATTGTTGAAGTTACCAGAGGCTGAGAAGAATAATTGGCACCTCTTTAAGTACCCATTGGTTGGTTGGTTAAGTCATCAGGATGTGGAAGGGAGTGTGCGAGCCAGCCAATGTCTTCATTCATTCCTCTCTGATAGGAATCAGACTTGTAACTGAAGTCAAGTTCCAACCCTTTCCTGTGTATTTGGCTTGTGGGATTGGCCTGAAACAACACAGGCACTCATTAATGGAGCTCAATGTCACCATGAAATTCTATTTAAACTTCTTGCCCACATCCTGTAAGGCCCTGAACAATTTTGCCCTGGCCTGCAACTTGGATCTTAACTCTTACTGTGTCTTTTGTTGCTCCCTTGTGTCTCTCCACTACCAGTGGCCTCTAAATTATCTTCTGCCACTTTTATTTATTCTACCTTGCCCTATGCGTGGAACCCCACTGTGTCAGGTGCCCTTCTATACAGCCCTCCCAAAGACTACCTTCTGAATTTCTCTTATAACATCACACCACAAATCAAAGTGCAATTTTGCCACACGTATTCCTATACACATTAGCATTAATCTAGCTAGTAGCACTAATCGTAAAGATGTGGCGGCGTAGGTTTTAGTGTGATCTAGCCACCAGGGTACATACCTAGAATCTTAGCTTGTAATTTCTGAGCCAGAAATTTTACTGTTTAGGTATCAAAGTGTCAAAAGAATGTTTATGGTACAGGAATGTTGCAAAGAACTGGGCTTACATTTGAGAGTGTACAGGGCAATGATTAGGGACCACGCAGTCTGCTGAGTCACTCACAGCAGCATGCAGTAGAAACAGATGCATATAGTTTATCAAAAGAATATGTGATCTACTGTATTCCTATCAGGATAATGAACCACCCTCTCTTATTCCTGAGACACCATAAGGACATATCTTTCTTTTATGAAGATAGGAAGGTTAAAGGCATGCTCCCACTCAGAAAGCATGATCCTTTTCTTGGCAGAACTTGCATTTATACTTAATTCTGATATAGTATAAATTTGGTTTGCTTGTTTAAGAGCAGGCCCGGGATTTCTTAGTAACCTGCCACGTAAGAGCTCTGGAAGCCTCTTGAATGAGCAGTACGCCTTGTAGTTATGCTGAAATATCGGCCAGGTTTTTCACATTCATTTCTTATGGACAGAAAAATTATGTTAATATTTGAACTCAGAGGACTTCTCGACAGATAGTAAGAGTGCTGAGAGAGATGGCAAGTGTTGCTGTAATTCATAATATTTTGCTTGCTAGAACACTGCCTTGATCCATTTATGTATTTCCCTTTCATGTAGGAAATTGCTCTCTGCTGACCTCCAACCCTGACAATTCGATGAAGGGTGTAGTAAACAAAATGCTGGACAGTCCTGCAAGACCCCCTTTGTATGTCATGGCTCTTGGTGTCTTAGTGAAATACTCCGATTCAGCACTTGGACAGCTCCATATAGAAAGCACTTTAGATAGGACCCAGCTGTACATCTCTGGGAATGGAGTCCTCTTTCAACATGTCAGGTATGTGGCCACATTGCGTACTAACTGTAGAAGAGCAGCCCTTCCATCTCTTGCTACTTAGTTTTCAGTCCGCCGAAGATTGTTCCCACCAGCTAATCTCGCACCATGGGGTCCTGCGCAGGCAACTGCATAAGGAACACAGGACGGTTATTAACAGTAACTGACGCTCTTCAGATATTTTACAGGGTGCTTCAGTTGGCTCACATCAAGCACAAATTTGACTTATGGCATTTTACGTATTCGACTCAATGAACCTAGCTGAGTGATCACAAGAATAAGTACGTAGAATGGTCTGTTACATCAAGAATGAAATTTGAGCTTATTTTCCTAGGTATGTCTACACAGCAGGGCTAAAGTCAAATTAAGCTATTGCGTAGCTGAAGTCGAAACAGCTTAACTCGTCCTTTAGCGCTTTCCACGCAGCAGGAAGTGGAAGGAAGAACACTCTTCCTCCGACTTCTCTTACTCCTCATGAAGTGAGGGTTACAGGAGTCGGAGTAAAAAGCCCTCCAGCTTGCCATTATTTCGAAATAACAGATTGCAGTGTAGACACGCTCTTTGTTATTTCAGAATAATGTCAATTATTCTGAAATAACGCTGCTGTGTAGACATAGCCCTACTGTTAACATTCAGCTGTATTACTACAATGAAATATTATAACTATAATAGCGACAAGGAGTCCTATAGCACCTTATAGACTAACAGATGTATTGGAGCATAAGCTTTCGTGGGCAAAGACCCACTTCGTCAGATGCATGTGACTATAACTATAATGTAGTTGCTAAATTCTGCTTTGTCACAAAGTGATCCTGAATACCTGTGTTCTATGCTAGTAAAATATACAGTAAGACTAAGACCTTCTTAGCTGGTCTTGAATAGTGGCTCAGCTTCAAAATGGAAGGGTTGAGTGCTGAGAACAATATTCATCCTTCAGTACGCATACTGTGCACCTCTAACCAATAGAGATTTTTCACAGTGGACAATGTAATTATGCTAGTTGGAATTTGGCCGTTACTGAAAATCGTAAACCTGCTATTGTGAAAAGTGAGGTTGAAATCAATGAAATTGTTCTCCTAAGCCAGTTGGGTGCTTTGGAAAAGCACTCCCTACCTCTTCAAAATCACGGCTCAGACTTTGCACCATGCCAGGGCATTGATTTGGGGTGGATGCAGAGAGGGAAGCATCGCTTACCATTTCGGTATTGCTACTTCCTGCAAGTACGTGACGTTTCCTCGGCAGGTATTTGACCAGGCCTGACTCAGATACTTCAAAGTTCCACACCAGCTGATGGTGGCAAAAGCCATTGTCAGACGCTAGAGCAGACATCACTACACTAGACGTGGGGAATGGCTCCCTTAGAAGAACTAATAGGGCACTGAAATGCCTTCCAAGAAGTAGATGAGAAACTCCGAGCTTTGAAGCAGGTTTAGCTGTCTCTAATCATTGCAGCCATTGCCAGGCCTTGGCAGATGGAAGGCCTGTATTGTTTACATTTTTTCAGGTGGCACGTAGTCTGCTAGGGCCTAGTACTGCAGCCCTGTTCAAAGTCTGGTATGGAGCACTCATCTGAAGGTTCTAGCAAATGAGCATTCTTTGTCAAAGCTGGAAGAAATACAAAACTGTTCAATGAAAACAATCCAGTGAGCACTCACGTATCAATCGCTGGAAAAGTTTACCACCAAGCGCTCTTAACTATAGCCTGGCCTGTAGCCATTAAAATAAATCATGTAAAATAGCTGGACTAATAAAATAGACAAAGATCTAGTGACTTTTCGCTGTTAACTTTGGATGGACAGGAACTGGCTGGGAACTTGCCGCCTCCCACTTACTGAAAATACATCTGAAATCCAAGACCTCTGCGCTTACTTGGACAAAAGGGACATCACATACGAACCAATGAAAGATGCTTTGAAATCATATCTGAAACAAAAGATACCTGCGGAGATAAAGGGGCACAGTAAGTAAAGGGTTTTCACTAAGTGGTTATATTGTGTTTAAATACGATGAGCGGCTATTGGCTGATTAAGAATGAAGACTCAATAATCCAGTGCTAGTGATGAGAAAAAGGTAGGTTTCAAATTAACCAAAAAACAGATTTACATAAAATCTAGTGTCAGCCAGTAGTTATTAAGAAGTAGTGACTGTTACCAACAAGTTGTATCATCATGCAGCAAAAATCTGTAAAAAAAAAAAAAAAAGAATAGTAACTGCACGACAGCAACGTTTATTTCCAAAGAGGCATTCATATTTATGTTTAGAATAGAACTGCTTGCTTGAAAATTTCACCTGTCCTGCCCAAAAAGAGACAGAATTAGTAAAAGCCCTTGCATGACATACGGCGTATTTCCAGGAAGATCCGCCAATCAGTCTTACATTTCAGAAAGTCTCTGTGAATTGAGTTGCTACAAGACATTTTTCTGGTTAGGATGGTATGTTGTAATTGTCAGACAAAGGGCTTGATATTCAAAGTGGGGCTCCCATAGGAAATCTATGTCCCTACAAAAGACAGAATTTTATTAATTCTTTGTATGGAATTAAAATCCATAGGAGGGCTTGGTATGAAGAAATTCTGTTGTGTCTGATGCATCTTCATGTCGTCATGACATATTGTGGTGCCTAGCTGGTGTTAGAGAAATTACATGGGAAATAATTGTAACAATCTCAAAGGCCTAACAATTGAGTTAAGAACATAATAATAATACATTGCTACTATTATAACAAAGGCCCTCATTCACGCCCGGGGCCCATTGTGCTAAATGTACTATACAAACTCATTTTATTTTATAGTCACTTTCCAGAGATGACTAATCTTTTCATGTTATTGTCCGTGTTCCTCCAGACATCTCTTCTGGGAGAATGGGACTGCTATGTATACCGTCATGTGCACACACCTCTTTTTATAGTGCAGGCACTTTTCAAATTAAATATTGGATCCCTGTTTATTTTGGTGACTAGCTATTTAAACCTCCCAGCCAGCATTGCCACAGAACACTGCAGAACCTGTATCCAGTCGCATGGACCATTCCTGTCACGGATTATAGTCTAAACACTTCCAGAAAGTCACTTACACATTCAGATAAAATCTAGAGGCTACATTGTGCCCAGCCTTATGCAGATCGGTGGGCGGGACTGGAGCGGGCCCCAGAGCATTACCTCCATTCCTTGCGCACAAGAAGTGTGTGAGGCTAGCATGGACAATGGCACTAGTGTCTCCAAAGGGAGCAATAAAAGGAACAAAGGAACCGTGGTGAAGGAATAGCTTTACTTCCTTTGCACTCCCAGGAGTTCCTAGAGCGTAAGCCACAGGTAAATCCAGTAAAAGATCTCTGTCATTCGTAAGTTTCAATCAAACTCCAGCACACCTCAGCTTTTCCCGCTGCTCCCAGAACTGTGACACTGTCTAGTTTCAACAGCGCCTCCAGCTTTATCTATGTTGGACCAGGTGAATGGACCAGGCTGGTGAGCTCAAACAGAACCAGACTTATGATCACAGGCGTAGACCAAGACTCTGGACTGCACAGCAGAGAGGACTAATGGCTGCAGCATGAGTGTTTGCTATAGCACCCTAGCCTGGTACCCTCAGGACCTGACCAACGCCAAACCAGAGAGTTTGCCGAACCACAGGAGGTCAATATTGGCTAGCAGCGTTCCCAACACTGCCACGGCTTGCTGGGCTCTTAGAAGACATGTAGGGTCAAAGTAAAGCTAAATAACAGCCCAGGAGACTGAGAGCCAGGACTGGGGGCTGTAAACAAACTTTACGGGACCGCGGGAGACTTGCCGGACCATGGAGGTTGCCAGACCAGAGAGTGCCGGGCTAGAGAAGTTCAACCTGTATTCTTACACTATTGTGATAGCCCATCAATAGCTCAAAGCTCTCAATCCACCACAACATTTCATTATTATTTAAAATTGCTTCCATGGTGACTGTGACATTTGACCCTTAGGTGCAGACTGGACAGCAGAAGTCAGAGTCTACTCCCTGCATCAGATTGTGAAAATTTATGTAGGAAGCCATTGGTATGAAACATACTTGCAGACCTTGCTGAAGGTACAGTTAATACATATCCTTGTGTTGCCTTAGTGTTTCTCTGCCTACGACATTTCCATATGGAAAAATTGATAGTAGAGCGTTCGATGGGGTTGGCCCAGCCTCCTGGGGCAATCAGCACTTCATTGCTGGGCTGGGAGCTGTAGGAAGGCCATAAATGTGGGCCCATAAAGACATAAGCCCTTGGCATTATCCCCCCCGGCCAACAACACAAGCACAATTGACTGGGGTGGATGG
Organism: Rafetus swinhoei; assembly: GCA_019425775.1. Classification (NCBI taxonomy): domain Eukaryota; kingdom Metazoa; phylum Chordata; order Testudines; family Trionychidae; genus Rafetus; species Rafetus swinhoei. The sequence continues at coordinate 45,320,399 of CM033434.1, read as the reverse complement.
GACCCGGTGAATTCTTCCTTCCATCAGGTACATTGACGGCCAAAAGCACGGAGGGGCCGGGGCTTCCTTCCCTCAAAATTAACATTGGACCCCTGCCAGAGCAGACAGGCGCTAAGAAGCATGTGCTCAACGTTCTGCAGCACCGTTCTGCAGCACCATACGTCCCATTGACTTGAAGCGTGAGTTGAGCACGTGGGCAGGGGCACCGTGGAGTGGAGGCGGCCGTGAGGATGTGCGTAAAGCCACGAAAAGCCTGAAGGTGGGCGGGGGTGTCTCTGGAGGTTCTGCAGTCAGAGGAGCCCGCTTTGCTGGCGACGCGCCCCCCGCGCACTGGCCTTGGGGGTGTTGAACGACGAGAATCAGCATTTCTCTTTTGTGCTGCCACGAGTGCTGGAGCACGCAGAGGAAGTCTGGGTAGATTGCAGAAGCAGGCCCACCGACGGGGGGGCCAACTGTGCATTTGCCCCGGGGCCCGGTGATTCAAAGGGGCCCAGGGATCCTGGCCACCAATGCTGAAGTGCTGCTCTGCACTGTTCTGAGGGCAGGTCGGCTGTGCTCCAGGCAGTGCGGAGGGCTGTCTGTCCCAGCCCCGCCCCTTCCACCCAAGGCCCCGCCCCTTCTGGAAGCACAGAGCCATGCCTCCCACACTTGTCCAGGGGACCATGAAAGCTGTCAGCTCTGCTGTGCAAAAGTAATAAGCTTAGTCTGGGAAGGGACTGTCCCATGATATACAGCAGTGGTCTCTGAGGGCAGGGGGCTGTGCCCAGGCAGTGCGGAGGGCTGTCTGTCCCAGCCCCGCCCCAGCTGCACTTCTACTCCACCCGCACCCTCTCGTGCCCTCTCTCCCCGATCAGCCCAAGCTCCTCTCCTGAGCCACTGGGGCAGTAGTGGAGAGGGGACGCAGACAGGTTCCGGTACTGGTAAGACTAAAAGCAGGGCCACCACTGATATAAATGAACCCCATCGGCAAGCAAAGTCGCATAATGCGCCAATAACTCACTCTGCATTTAGCTAGATTCAGCCTTCCCATGGCTAGCAGGAGAGTGGCTTTGAGATGAGGTTTGGAGGGACACAGAGGGAAGAAGGAAGATTTTATAGTAACTCTGACCTCCTAAGGTACCATATCTATTTATTTCTCCAGTGTCCAGAGCTCCTGTCAAACTGCAAAAAAGTGTATTGGATCACATATGGTCAGAGTCTCCTAATCCATGGAGATGGGCAAATATTCCGACACATTCTCAACTTCCTTAGACTTGGCCAACTGTTTTTACCATCTGAATTTAAGTAAGAAAAGAGAGTTTGTGCATTTTTTAGTCTTATTCCAGATATCGATAGGAGCAAAAGTATTAATCTAGTAGTCAGCCTGTAGGTTTTCTGATTTACATGGGGATTGAAGTATTACAGCAAGATTTTTAGTTCCAGTAGTATTTATTCTCAAAGCCACACAACAATATCAGTGTGAGAAAAATTAGCATAAGACTTTGAGGATTTAGAGAAAACCTGAACGAATACATTGTAACCACTAATTTAGTCACCTCATTTAACTTCTTTTTTTCTGTGGGCAAATTGACTAGGTTCTGGTTTACTTAGACTCCTTTGTTTTTCAGACGTATTTGCTGTATAACTCCTGCACATAAATTGTGCTCTGCTGAGTGTTCACAAGGAGATTGTTTTCAGTGTTATATAGTCAACGTTTGTTCTATTTTTCTCAAAAGAGCTCACTAATTTTGGGTATCAGGAATGAAATCCTGGTTCAACTGAAGCCAAAGGGAGCTTTGTCTTGATGTCAGTGGTGCCAGGATGTTACCGGTCATGCTCTGGGTTCCCATACTGACACCCTGTCTGTCATCCAGAAACCAAGTATTAATCTAGTAGTCAGCCTGTAGGTTTTCTGATTTACATGGGGATTGAAGTATTACAGCAAGATTTTTAGTTCCAGTAGTATTTATTCTCAAAACCACACAACAACATCAGTGTGAGAAAAATTAGCATAAGACTTTGAGGATTTAGAGAAAACCTGAACGAATACATTGTAACCAATAATTTAGTCACCTCATTTAACTTCTTTTTTTCTGTGGGCAAATTGACTAGGTTCTGGTTTACTTAGACTCCTTTGTTTTTCAGACGTATTTGCTGTATAACTCCTGCACATAAATTGTGCTCTGCTGAGTGTTCACAAGGAGATTGTTTTCAGTGTTATATAGTCAACGTTTGTTCTATTTTTCTCAAAAGAGCTCACTAATTTTGGGTATCAGGAATGAAATCCTGGTTTCACTTTAAAAATGTAGCCCTCATTTCCAGTCAGAATTTGTGTAACTTCGCCTCCCAGCCCTTGGCTCACATGATACCTTTCTCTGCTAGACTGATGGGCCAAACATCCTCTCCCCGTAAATATTTGGACACTGCTATCAAGTCACCCTTCCACCTTCTCTTTGTTCAGAGAAATAGATTGAGCTCCACCATTCTGTCACTGTGCGGCAGGCGTTGTAACCCTCTATCCGTTCTCCTGGCTCTTGGCTGAACCCCTCCACATCTAGCAACATCCTGCTTGAATTGTGGACACTAGAACTAAGCGCGGTCTTCCAGCACTGGTTACATAAGTGCCAAATGTACAGGGAAAATAACCCCTCCACTCCTACTTGAGATCCCCTGTTTATGTATCCATAAGAACATAAGAACATAAGAACATAAGAACGGCCGTACCGGGTCAGACCAAAGGTCCATCTAGCCCAGTATCCTGTCTGCCGACAGTGGCCAGCACCAGGTGCCCCAGAGGGGTGGACCGAAGACAATGATCAAGCTGATTTGTCTCCTGCCATCCCTCTCCAGCCTCTGTCAAACAGAGGCCAAGGACACCATTTTATCCCCTGGCTAATAGCCTTTTATGGACCTAACCTCCATGAAATTATCTAGCTTCTCTTTAAACTCTGTTATAGTCCTAGCCTTCACAGCCTCCTCTGGCAAGGAGTTCCACATGCTGACTACACGCTGTGTGAAGAAGAACTTTCTTTATTAGTTTTAAACCTGCTACCCATTAATTTCATTTGGTGTCCTCTAGTTCTTCTATTTAGGAACTAATAAATAACTCTCTCCACACCACTCATGATTTTATACACTCTATCATATCCCCTCAGTCTCCTCTTTTCTAAACTGAAAAGTCCCAGTCGCTTAACCTCTCCTCATATGGGACCTGTTCCAAACCCCTAATCATTTTAGTTGCCCTTTCTGAACCCTTTCTAAGGCCAAAATATCTTTTTGAGGTGAGGAGACCACATCTGTACACAGTATTCAAGATGTGGGCGACTCATAGTTTTATACAGGGGCAGTAAGATATTCTGGGTTTTATTTTCTATCCCTTTCTTAATAATACCTAGCATCCTATTTGCCTTTTGACGCTGCACACTGTGTGGAAGTTTTCAGAGAACTGTCCACGATAACTCCAAGATCTCTTTCCTGATTTGTCAGAGAAATAGATTGAGCTCCACCATCATACTGTACGATAGTTGGGGTTATTTTTCCCAATGTGCATTACTTTACACTTATCCACATTAAATTTCATTTGCCATTTTGTTGCCCAATCACTCAGTTTGGTGAGATCTTCAGTCTGCTTCTGTCTTGACTCCACTCCTACTTGAGCTCCCCTGTTTATGTATCCAAGAATTGCATTCGCCTTTTTGGCAACTGCATCGCACTGAGAACTCACACTGAGTTGATTATCCACCTGCTTACCCCTCCCAATTGTTTCGGTCCTCCATTCTGTAACTGTGGCCTGTCGTCTTTGTTCCCAGACGTATACATTTAGCCGTAATAAAACACATACTCAAATTCAGTTTACCAAGTGATCCAGATTGGTCTGAACCAGTGACCTGTCCTCTCCATTATTTACCCTAATTTTTGTATCGTCTGCAAACATTTTCCAGTGCTGATTTTATGTTTTCTTCCACGTTACTGATAAATATGTTACATGGCACAGGGCCAGGACATAGTCCCTACAGCATCCTAGTAGAAAAAGACCCACTCAGGGACAATTCCGTGTTTGCAATTACATTTTGAGACCTATCAGTTACCCAGTTTTTAATCTATTTACTGTGTGCCATGAGAATTTTGTAGTCTTTAAATAAAACGGTCATGTAATATTAAGTCAAATGCCTTACAGACGTCTGAGTGTATTACACTGACACTATTATTCATATCAACCAAATATGGAATCTTATTAAAAAAATCAAGTTAGTTTGACAGCATCCCAACAACCCATGTCAAATGGCATGAATGATATAGCCCATCTTTAATTCTTAAATCATCCAGTCCCATAACAGCCACTCCATTATCTTGTCTAATAATTCCCCAATAATTTAAATATATATACATCTAATTTAACATTTATCAAAATGCGCACACAACTTGGTACCCTTAGACTGTCCCTGGACGTAAATTCAGATGTTCACAAATGTAGTAAAACTGGAATGTAAGAGCAGCAAGACTGGGTCAGACCAAAGGTCCATCCAGCCCAGTGTCCTGTCCGCCAACAGTGGCCAATACCAGGTGCCCCAGAGGGAGGGAACACAACAGGGAATCCTCACGTGATCCCGCTCCTGTCTCCCACTTCCAGACAAACAGAGGCCAGGGACACCATCCCTACCCATCCTGGCTCATAGCCATTGATGGACCTAATCTCCATGAATCTATCTAGCTCCTTTTTGAACCTTGTTAAAATCCTAGTCTTCACCACATCCTCATTTTGCAGATTGTGGATGAAAAAACATGAAACTTACGATGAAGCTTCTTTCCCATTTAGAAGACTGAATATTGTGACTTGGAATAAGGAGCGTGAGTTCAGCAAAGCCTCAAAAGAAGTAAGATTTTTTTTCCAGAATTACCTCAGAATAATACATTTTAAAGCACAGTTCAGACCTGAATGTTTAAATTATCCAGTTGCAGCTTGGGCTCAGTTGTCTTCACCCGATTGCAAAATTGGCAACGACAATGAAAGCCCTGAAATTTTCTACGTGACAAGGATATTTTTATTCCAAAAGGGCAGTAATTTCTAAGGATCTACTCTCCCCAAGGAGCCAGTTCTACCGGCATAGCTTTTATAGAACCAGGGCTGCTGGACCTATGCGTGTAGTGGGGGTTCTAAAAGCTAGTGAACCAGCCCTGTGTACGACGGACATTCCTTCACGCCAGGGGGTGCGGTAGCAGCCCTTCTCCCAGCACCTATGAATTGCACCACAGGTTTTGGAGAATCAAAAGATAAGATTTGGGGTAAAACAGTAGAAGATATTTTCTTGAAATATTACACAAAGGTGAGAGGGTTCCTTCTGGAACCGGGGAAAGAAGATCCCAGTCATTTGCAGTTAATTATTCTAGTTTGCATCGTTTGTAGGGGCTCGGGGTGTCCAGAGAGCATCATGTCCCAGATTTATTGGTGCTTCTTTTCTGGAGTAAACATGCCTGATGAAGACCTGTCCGGCATGCCTCATGGATGGCCTCTTGCTGTCTCAGTGCTCTGTGTGCTGCGTTTGTACTGGTCAGAACACGCACACTGGGCCCTGCTCCACCCCTGGCTTTCCCACCTCCCTGGGGATTGGTCTCAGCAATGGATATAAGAGCGGCACTGCCTCCCCTATGCAGGCTGTTTTATGCAGGGTCTCATCCAGGAGGCATGTTCTGAGCATGCTGACTGGACCAAGCCGTACAGGTGAGCAAGGCAGGGGGACACCTTGCTGGAGAATTCCACCGGGCCTTTGGCATGAGTTGGCCATCAGCACTGAGGCAGCTTTGGACGTGCCCACCAGTTGAAACAGAAGTGTCTAAGGGTCGGTCTTTAGCAGTGGAAACTGAGTCCCTGAGGGAAGGAAGGTGCCTGTGTGGTTGGACAGCAGCTGAGCGCAGGTTCTAAATTTTAGATTTCCGTGCCTGAAGTGGCAGTTAGGCAGCCAAATCCCCTTGTGGATCTACCCACAATGCCTATGTGTCTCTGTGGGTTTGGCCCCATGTGGTTATACTCTGCTAGCATGGGGCAAGGTTCAGCCTGCAGCCCCTGCAAGGGCTAGATGGATCCGTGCTCCGGATTGACCAGTTTTCAGCTCCTGCTGCCTCACAAGTTTATGGGTCCGCCGTACAGGAGAATGACCAAACTCCCCAAGCGGCATTCAGTGCCACAGAGAAACAGCCAGAGAAATACACGTACAGACAGAATTTGCCAGTTACTCCACACAGATTCAGCACCATCCAGGAGACGTACCCCATGGAAACCAGACCTGCAGCGTTCGAAGCGCGGAAGGGTCAGGAGCAAATAGAAAAAGGTGAGTCTCATATGCTTCTGGGTACCTGTCGTCAGCATCCCATAGTGCACGCATCTCCCCCGTCACGTTACTGGGATTTCATAGGGAAAGTGCAGGTCCTGGTTGCACCCATGGGTGTGTGTTTGCCCCAAACTCTGCAAAGTGGCCAAGTGAGGAGTCTAAAGAAAGCTCATGCTTTGCTGATTCTGTCTGTGCTACTCACATACTTGTGGGCTTTGTGGATGGAACATTATGGGTGTGGGCTCTGTATTTTAATTGTTCTGTGTCTGGGAGACAGCAGCCAGCGTCACCCACCTCTTGGGAGGGGCGCTTCCTCAGTGACTGGCCAGGCTGCATGGACACTGGCTCTTTGGTGTTGCCAAGAAACCCCGGAGGGGTGTGGCTGGGGACCTGCCGACCAGCAGGCACCCCAGGACTGCTTGCATGAGGGACGTGGGCGGTGGCTTGATCGTGATCAGCGCCAGGCTGGGAGGTGCCATCGCTCAGGAGAACAAGGGCTTTCCCGCCACCTGAGGAATCCGCCATCTTTGTCTTCAGTCCTGCTCTCGACTTCAGAAGCAGCTCTGCTATGAACAGAGCCGGGAAGGATTTGCTGAGCCGTCCTAACACAGGATGTACCCCGGAGACGTGTAAGCCGGCAGCTTGTTACATCTCTGCTCAGAGCCTGCCTCAGGGGGAGTGATGGAATGTGCTTCCCTTAACAATCTCACTCTCAGCCTTTTCTGTCTTTCATTAATAACCCTTTCCATGGCAGGTGCTACGGGACGGGCCCAGCGAGCGCCTTTGGGTGGGATCTGAGGTGTAAGTTCTGTGTCTGGGAGACAGCAGCCAGCGTCACCCACCTCTTGGGAGGGGCGCTTCCTCAGTGACTGGCCAGGCTGCATGGACACCGGCTCTTTGGTGTTGCCAAGAAACCCCAGAGGGGTGCGGCTGGGGACCTGCCGACCAGCAGGCACCCCAGGACTGCTTGCATGAGGGGACGTGGGCAGGTCGCTTGATCATGTGATCAGCGCCAGGCTGGGAGGTGCCATCGCTCAGGAGAACAAGGGATTTCCCGCCACCTGAGGAATCCGCCATCTTTGTCTTCAGTCCTGCTCTCGACTTCAGAAGCAGCTGGGGTGTCTGAACAGGAGGTGGGGATGGATTTGCTGACCTAACACAGGATGTACCCCGGAGACGTGTAAGCCGGCAGCTTGTTACATCTCTGCTCAGAGCCTGCCTCAGAACTTGGGGAGTGATGGAATGTGCTTACCTTAACAATCTCACTCTCAGCCTTTTCTCTCTTTCATTAATAACCCTTTCCATGGCAGGTGCTGGGGGGCACAGGGGTGTCTGGGTGGGATCTGAGGTGTAAATTGCCCTGGGACTGGGGCTGGTCCTTGGGGACTGGGAGAACCTGTTGGGAGTTGATGAGGGGTTATAACCTCTCCCCTGTGTAAGGGGGGCCTGGGGGGGCACAGGGAGCACTGGGGTGTCTGAGGGAGGTGGGGATGGGTTATAACCTCCCCTGTGTAAGGTGGGGCTGGGGGCACAGGGAGCACTGGGGTGTCTGAGGAGGTGGGGATGGGTTATAGAACCTCTCCCCTGTGTGAAGGTGGGGCTGGGGCACAGGGAACACTGGGGTGTGTGAGGGAGTGGGGATGGGTTATAACCTCTCCCCTGTGTAAGGTGGGGCTGGGGGCACAGGGAACAGTGGGGAGTCTGAGGGGAGGTGGGGATGGGTTATAACCTCTCCCCTGTGTAAGGTGGGGCTGGGGCACAGGGAGCGCTGGGGTGTCTGAGGGGAGGTGGGGATGGGTTATAACCTCTCCCCTGTGTAAGGGGGGGCTGGGGGGCACAGGGAACACTGGGGTGTCTGAGGGGAGGTGGGGATGGGTTATAACCTCTCCTGTGTAAGGTGGGGCTGGGGGGGGGCACAGGGAGCACTGGGGTGTGTGAGGGGAGGTGGGGGATAGATTATAACCTCTCTCCCGTGTGAGGTGGATGCTGGCTGGAGCACAGGGAATGCTGGAGGGTCCAAGGGGATTTGCTTGTGAGGCTCTTTCCTGGCCAGGGCATTTGGTGCCTCCTAGGGAGGACCCCTGTTCTGGGCTGTAAGTCGCCCTGGTTCTACGCAGCTCACCCTGATTTGACATGCACAGCGGTGCTGCAGTGGCAGCAGTCTTCACACTCTTTCCCCCTGGTTATCGATGCAGATGCCATGGCAGGCAAGGCTGTTCATTGCAAACACCTCGTGCCTTGTGCTGCGGGATGGCCAGGCGTAGCTGGGAGCCGCCGGCACGAGGAAGACTGTGAGCAGGCCAAGAACCCAGACGTGGCTGAAACACTCGAGTGGAGCAATGGCCGGTTGTGGTCCCGCGAGACAAGCGCAGATGGGTGGGGCCGCCTAGCGATGCAGCAATGGGACGATCAGCCGTGGCTGCCAGACGTGCGCATGCGTAAGGCCGCTGTCATGCAGCGTTGCGAATGGCTTTCCCCCACCCTGGAGCGCAGCAATCCCAGAACGAGCCCCGCTCCAACAGGGGAGAAGGGAGGGGCAGTTGCCTGTGGAAGCCTGCAACGCCAGACAGCTACCGGCCAGTTGGGCATCCATTCGGAGCAGGGAAATCTACAGCGATCCAAGCAGCCAAGGCCGCCAAAACCCTTCTGCTACCTGGTTCCCCTTCAGGTACAGAGGGGATGCTAGCAGTGCCTTCCTCCTGGGGCTGGGCAAAGGGAAAGTGTGCTAATAACTGTGAGGGGCAAAGGTACGGCAGAGAGGAGGCTCCTAGGAACACCCCTAGCTAGGACTCTTTTACACACTGGAAAAGCCCTGGCTAAACTGTCTGGGCTTGGCTAAGCAATGGCTCTGGGAGCGTGCGGTAACCACCTCTACGTAGTGCCAGGAATGAAATCCCGAAGAGGGAGAGAATATTTGTGGTTTTGTACCCCTAGTGTGTAAGTTTTTGGGGCAGGGCCTATCATTATGGGTGTACTATGCCTGGCATCAGATTGTGTAGACGGGAGGCGGTACTGCAGTACACATCATATATATATATAGTAGCCCAATGTCTGTGACTCTGTAACGCTGAAATGCTGGCTGTTCCCTTTGGTGGTGCTGTTGCCTCCCTGGCTGTTCCCTTTGGGTGGCGCTGTTGCCTGAGTCACGTCCTTTGCCTCCCGCCGTGGCACTCGGCTGACTTCTGCGCCACTCAGCCGGGCCGCTGCAGGGGAGAAAGCGGCGCAAACGGCCGTTTGGGCTCTGTGGTCCCCCGAGTGAGAAGCAGGAGGGGGAGGAGAAGAGAAAGAGAAAGACAGAGAGAGAGGCAGGAGGCAGAGGAGAGCTGAGAGAGAGAGGGGGGGAGACAGGAGGAGGAGAGAGAGAGAGAGAGAGAGACCAGAGGCTCCGGAGAGAAGACCAACGTGGAGGAGAGACCTGAAAATCCCGTCTTATGACGGGCTAATTGGCTAGTTTTTAATAATAATAATAATAATAATAATAACAACAATACTATTAATAAATAAAAGGGTACAGCTAGGAGTAAGGGGTGACATTTTCTGTTAATAGATGTACTCATCCTGTTTTTAAGCTTTGCAGGGCTTGTTGGGGTTTTTTTTCTGAAAATCCACATATTTTGTATCCCCAGAAACAACTTTCAATGAGCAAACCAACGTGGTAACCAACGAATTTAGGAATGTGGGTTTCATCTTTAAAGTTGAACATCCTCCCGTTGTAGGCAGCGACGGCTCTTGCACTTGGCATGAAGAGAGTGTGGTTTACAGCGCTGGCATCCAACTGGCCAATGCAAACGCTCAACCAACGTCGAAAGGTGCAGTGAAGAGAGCTGGAAATGTGGCAGCGGAGTTAGCTCTGCAATGGTGCCACAAGGCGTTTGGTGTGAAAATGAATGGGTCTGAGGCCTTGTCTAGACTGGCATGTTTTCTTGCCAAAAGCTGCCTTTTGGCGACCAAACAGCGAGAGCGTGTACACTGCCGAGCAACGTTTGTTGGGAAAAACACCCAGTTTTGGCAACAAAAACCTTTTTTTTTTTCCCCCCTCCTTTTACTGTCGACAAAGAGCCAGGGTGGACTCTGCTGTTTGTTTTGTCCAGAGAACTGGCTTCCGTCAGTATCCCACCATCCCTGCCCTGCTGGCTCTGCTCAGTGTTCTGTGGTCTCTGCTGCTCTGCAGGCAGGTGCCCCTCCGCTGTCAAAGCTCCGGGAAGTGTCTAACAGCTGAGTGAGCTGCTCCCTTTGGGGAACAAGAAACAAATAACGGGATGGCTCCTGTTCTGCCCGGCTAGGAGCCCAGCGGCCGGCAGGCTGCTGCTGCAGGGGGAGGGCTGGAGAGGCTGCTGTGCTGCTTGGACATTCCTCAGCTCGGGGAGCTCCCAGAGCCACAAGGGAATCCCAAGGAACGCAGGGATCAGCTCTGCCTTCCCACCGCACTGTGGGATGCTTCCCCACAAGGCTTTGCTCTGTCTGCGGACAGGGAGTGAGCCAGGTGGCCAGGAAATGTCGACAGTGGGAGGCAGAAAAACTGGTTTGACCGGCTTTCACTTTTGCAGACTTTAGCTTGTCCACAGCACTTTCGTCGCCAAACCTGTCCAGTGTAGACACAGCCTGAGGCCTTTCACTGGTCAATGTTATGAGACGCTAAGAACCACACTTCTTGGTAGCTTCACTAGAACTAGTATAGCTATTCTTGTTTAGCTCTTGTACTGGCAGGAAGGCCAGCACGTTCATATTGTGAGTGGAACCCAGACGAGACGATAGTAAATTACCAAAACACTATAGCTCCCTAACAAATTCTAGATGGGTAGAATCAGTCCTAGCCCGCCTTGTAACCACCTGTGCCCCCAAGATTACAGTGCACGCTACAGGCAGATGGCTGGAGTCCCCACGGCAGCCCCTGAGGGCACTCGCCTTGTTTCAGTGGGAGCGGGTATGTGTACACCCGCACGGCTGCCTCCCTTGCCAGATCCCTGCAGCTAACCTGCTGTTGTGCTGACCCATGTCGGTATCGCTCTGATGGCGTGGCAGTGTCGATCCCTGGTGGAAAGCATTGTGTTAGACATTCTGGTGTCTTTGCTGCTCAAAGGGTCCTGCTGGCTGGCTAATCGCAGTGGCCTCGCCTCCCCCACGTCAGCAGGCAAAGCGGCTAGGGCGTTTAGCAATTCAACAGAGCCAGAGTCAAATCCTGGGAAATTTCTTGCTCTCTTTTCACTAGGCAACGCTCCCCGTGACGCTGGCTGGGAATACGGGGCGTGGCCGGGCTCCGTTGCACCCGCGATAGTGCGGGCGGGTGGTAGCGTGTCTGGCGGGGCGAGCCCGCTGGAATAGGGTGTGTGACTCTGTGTGTTGTGTTTGACACTCGCCTTGCAGGTATCGTTTTCCTCAGTTTCACTTTGGCCCGGGAGGAGATATTCTATGCCCGGAAGTGCCATTGTTTTCTGACGGACATCATCCTGAATTCCATCAGGCAGAAGGATGCCGGGAGGTCACGGCCCGAGTCGCCAGGCTTGTGCACTGGCTGTGGGTAGGTACGATTTCCTGATGGGGCTGAGGCGGGGCCAGGCCCCTCGGGGGTCCTTTGAGGTGCCTGTTTTGTCCACCATTTAGGTGCCACTGACGTTTTCAGCGGTGTCTAAATCCGCTGGCCCCGGTGTGTCTGCCAGTTGCAAAGCTGTTAAGCGGCGAGGCTGCCCCGTAGCTAACGAGCCGCTCGGAGCCTGGCGCACGTGGCAGCCCCAGAGGCACGGAAGCAGGGGTCTCTAGGCAGGGGAATGCTTCACTTGCCAGTGGGCCTTGACCCCACAGGTGCGCTTTAAGCCCACCAGCCACCTGATACCTCCCCCTGCCCCACGAGGAGGGCTGGAGGCAGACCGTCCAGAGGGCGAGGAAGCAGCAGATGCCAGCCTGAGGCCTCACAGGGCCAGGGAGGGTTTGTGTCAGAGCGGAGGCAGGTTCACCTGCCAGGGCAGTAGCTGCTTAAGGGTTGTAATGCCAGGAGGGGCTGAATCTTGAGCTGGAGGAAGAAACCTGCCTGGGGAGCACAGGAGAGCGGGCAGGGCGGGGAGCCACGGAGTAAGGCAGCACGTTTCCTCAAGCCGGAGGAGGAGAGCGAGGAGATGCAGGGACTCACGCAGGCAAAGTGCCCCGTGGACGCCGTGTGTGCAGAAGCCCAAGGAGCCAGCTCGAGGCCTTGTAGGCAGCCGCGTCCACCATCCTGGCGCCCCAAGAGCCTCCAAACCCTGCTGAGATGCTGCCTAACTCTGTAAACACCTACGTTACTGCTGGCAAAGGCTGCGTCTGCATGCACCAAACCCACAGCTGTCCTAGCACCACCGGCCTGCCCCATGCTCTAGCTCACCTCCCACCCAAGCCCTGGCTAGATTCCAGCCTGGCCGCTCCCTGACGGGCTCACCTGCGGGGCGTGTTTGGAGCGTGCAACAAAGCCAGCCGGGGCCAAAGACAGTGGGACTTGGGGGGCAGCTGGGCGTCCACCCACTGGGGCAAGGGTTAGGGCCCACAGCTGAGATCTGCTCTGGGTGTGGTAAAGCGGTGACGGGCAGCCACATGCCCTGCCTCCCGGACAGCTGAGCCGGAGGCTGTGGGGGTCTCTGTCCTCCGGAGGCCATTCCACGTGGTACAAATCATTAACTAGTGTGGGGTTCGGCGGAGGGTGAGTCTGTAGCCTGGAGTGAGGGCACGCAGCTGGCATGACCGCGACCTACCTTCATGTCCATGTGCTGGAGCAGAGATTTGAAGGTGGGCTTCTGCATGGCTGCCAGCGCCCTGCCCATGAGGCAGCGGTGCGGGTTTCTGGGGGGCTTCCACGACAAAGGGCTGTCCTGCACCTCGCTGCAGCTTCGGGCTCGGCTGTGAGTCCTGCGTGGCGGGAGGTGCCCAACTCCCTTTGGGGCGCAGGGCTTAGGGTTCTTGCTCAGTGGGCTGGCTTCATGAATCGCTTTCTTAGGGTCTGGCTGCACTGCGGTTAGACACCCTGGCTGGCCTGGGCAGCCGATGGCGCTTTAAATGCAGTGTCGCCCTTCAGGCTCAGGATGGAGCCCGGTGTCTAGGACCCTGTGCGATGGGAGGGTACCAGAGCTCGAGCTGTGGCCCAGCCCGAAAGTCAACACCGCAAATCAACAGCCCTGTGAGCCCGAGTCGGCTGGCATGGGCGTCTGATGTGATGTGCCCTGAGGAATCTCTCAGGCCCTGGTGCGAGGAGAGGGCATAGCCCCACCTCTAGACACGAGGGTTCGCTATGGGCTGGCCAGGTCATTGTGGGTAAATCTGTTGCGCTTCCCTGTGTTGTTTCCTAAATCACCGCGTGCGTCAAATGAACATAGCCCCACTAGGGCTGGGGTGAGCTAAGTGTGACTGCCTGCCCCCAGCACTTTCCTGCACTCATGTGGGACTCGGGGGGGTTCTGTTGGCGGGTTTGGAAGCAGGCCTCATCTCTACTTACACACCGGAGATCGAGCTGCTGGTGTTCGATTTAGCAGGTCTAGTTAAGACCCGCTAAATCAAATGCTGAGGGTACCCTCTGGTCAGCGCTGGTCCTCCTCGCAGTCAGGAGGAGTAAGGGAAGCCATTGGCCTCCCACTGTGAAGACCGCACCAAGCTTGGCTTAAGGTACGTCGATGCCAGCTATGTTATTTACGGAGCTGGAGTCGAGTCCCTTAAGCCGACCTGCCGGGTCTAGTGCAGACCTGGCCTCAGAATATAGCAAATGTGCTGCTCTGGGAGCAGTGGGGTTCCTCTCTTCCCCCGTACGCACCAGTATTACTGGTGGCGACAAGTTGTGGGTGCCGCTCTCATAGGAGTAGGTCTGACGGGAACCAGGTGAGAGGCCTCTAAGACCAACCGTTCTGTACATTAGACCCAGCAGATCCCACCAGAGGAGTTTGTTGCTTCAGTCTTGAACACAAAACCTTTCAACGATGACAGACACGTCCATGAAAAGCTGCTTAGATGGGTGGAAGTAAGTACAGAGCATTTCAGAGCCTCGTGTTATTGGAAACCGAATACAGGGAACAAATTTAGCAGCTTTTATGGTTCCTCCGCTATCCGTGGACTGATTGAACTAAGCATTGGTTTGCAGCAGCGACTGATAAAAGTTGTCTAGATGTGAATATTGTTCATTGAAAATCATAGCAAACTTCCAGATGGCGTCAGTTAAATCAGGAACCCTTCTGGGAATCATTTTTCCACCTGTAAAATGGGCATAATGATACTTGCCTCCTCTAGAGCTAACTAAGTCTCAACTGGGGTATTGAGGGTTTGCTCAGGAAAGATGTGGACAAATTGGAGAGCACCCAACAAAAATGATTATGAAGGTCTAGAAAACGTGGCCTATGCAGGGAGCTTGAAAGAATTGGTTTTGTTTAGTCTGGAGAAGCAAAGACTGAGAAGGGACATAATTTTCAAGCCCATAAAAGGTTGTTGCAAGGAGGACGAAGAAAATGATTCATCTAAATCTCTGAGGCTAGAACAAGGATGATGGGCTTAAATTGTGGCAAGGGAGGTTTAGGTTGGAATAAATTGCCTAGGGAGGTTGTGGAATCTCCATCCTTGGAGATTTTTAAGAGTAGGTCAGATAAACACCTGTCAGGGATGGTCTATATCATGGGTTCCCAAACTGGGGTGTGTGCCCCCCTGGGGGCATGTGTGAAGAAATTCCAGGGGGGGGGGTTGTGAGGCAACCCAGCCCTCCCCCCCGTCAATTCGCCCCAAGTTGTGCTGCTATTGTTCCCTTTTTTTTTTTCCTCAACAAGTTTTGCTATTTTTTGGGGGGGAGGCGTGAGGGTTTCTCTAAAATGGGGCGTGATGCCAAAAAGTTTGGGAACCACTGGTCTATATAATACTTAGTCTTGGCATGAGTGCAGAGGACTAGACAAGATGACCTCTCGAGATCCCCTCCAGGCCTAGGAGTCTATGACCCCAGTAAGATCTATAGGCTGTTTCGCTGCGCTGCATTATGATCGCTGAGTAACTGTTTGTTTGGTTATTCCTTTCAGTTTACACTGCCATTTGCACGGAAGTACAGCCACTGCATTGATTTACTGATACAGAAAGGGTACGCCAAATCAATAGCCTATTTTGGCTTGGGAAAATAATTTATTGGAGCTTTAATAAAGTTTGACCTAGATGTTTCTTGCTGTTAAATGTCTGTCCTTGCTTCTAAGCGCTCAGGTGGTAAATCAAGTGAATGGTTATAGGGGTCCCAGACGAAAAGCCTTTTGAAGAAGTGAGTTTGAGAGCACTAGTCATTTAAGCATTAGAAAAACCTCCCAGGATACTCTTAGTTAAGGCAAAGCAACCCACCTACCCCCCAAAATATAAAGCAGCAGGAAATTCAGAATTAAGTTAAATTTATCAGAAACCAAAACATTCCAAGCATCTAAACTCCTGTAATGCCGGCCCTGGAGCAATGTCGGCCTCTCGGCTTTCTGTGGGCGTGGGCAGAACAGAAAAAAGGTGAGGTTTGTTCTGTGTGTGCGCATCTCGCATTCTCCTCCCCTGCCAAAGCATTTGAAAGCTGACAGCTACTGTCCCAAAAGTGCTCTAATTTGTCGGGCTGACGCCTCTCCGAGACCGGACGCCATTGCCACACATGGCGGCCGATCCGGCCCGTCAGGAGACTTGGCACCCCTACTGCAATGACCGGTTTTGTCTGGGCGAAGATACTACCGCCGTCTGTGCTGCTACACAAGCGACGGCCAGGCCAGTGGAATCATGCCTTTGTGCTGCTGAGCAGCCAGGCACAGGGGGAGCGCTGCTGAACAGATGAGTCTGCTAAACAACTTCAGCTGCCGCTTGTGGCCTGAGGAAGGCGGGCCGACCCTGCCGAAGCCCCAGAGGGCAGCGAGCCCTGTGTGAGAGCTCCTTGGGTCGTTCCAAAGTGACAGCGTGCATTCCCCCTTCCCATCTCTCCTACCCCCCATGCAAGGCAAGTCAGCGTCATACAAAGAAAATAACTTTTATTAGGCCCTGCAATCAGACCCTGAAAAAACCAGGTGTCAGCTGAAGAGGCCTAAAGATTCTTCCAGCAACGCAGAAAACTTGAACAGGAATTTCAGAAGTTGGTCACAAAGGTCCTTCCCATGTCCCCCTTGTTTTGCTGGTAAAGTCCCTCGTTAGTGGTGTTAACGATCGGTGTGGTGTTGAAGCACGATGCTTAGAATTAGCAAGAGAGTTTTTTGCACTATCATCTTTAAAGTCTTCCTTGGCCAATTGTTTGCCACGCGGCGACGTACAAAAGCGTCAGTCGGTTTCTAGTTGACATCAAAAAAGGAATAAGACTGAAAAAGCTTATTAAAAGAACAGCAAAGAAATGGCATCTGTACAGTACAGGAACGGCCCAGCAGCAAGGACCATGGGTAATATGCAACGGCTAACGGATGCACCTGGGGCTGGTAGCATTTCTGAGAGAGGAGGGCCATGAACGGGGCAGGGGCCAAACCCAGCGAATGTGGCGAAACTAGTTACAAGTTGCGGCTGCCTCCTCTTATTAAGGCTGAGGGTGATGTGGGCCCTTGTGGCAAGAGCCGGGAGCTCAGGATTTGCAGCAAACAAAGAGGCTGTCGGCCAACGGGGCTCTCGCTCGAAGCTGTCAGCCAATGGGGCTCTCGCTCAGCCCCACTGCCTGTGAAATCCAAGTTTTGGAAGCCGAATTTGCTTTCCTGGCAGTGCTGACTGGCATACAGGCCTCTGCTGGAATGACACGCAATTGAAGCTGGGGCCTGTCCTAAGAATCTGGGCCCAAGCCATTGGACAGCTGCTGTTCTGACAGGGTGTCTGGCCAGCGCTGCTCTGAGTAGCCCCCGCCTGCTGGGGCGGTGGCTCTGAATGGGACGAGCACACACCTGCTAAGCTAAAGGCGAACGAGGCCGTCACGCCTCCTGGCCCCTTTCCTTCTGTAACAGCCTCTCCGCACGGCTGCCTTTGCCGCTTGCGCCTCCTGCTGGCAGGCGCGGGTGGATTCAGCAGCAGGCCCAGCCCGCCGGCAGTGCGAGGGCTGCTGCCAAGACAGCAAGGAAGCTGGGGCCGGCCAGCACAAACGGTTCCCAAAAAGCAGACATGCTGCAGAGCCCGGGGAGCACAGGCGGGGTGGCCTGGGGGAACTGCTGGATTCTGCAGGGCGGACAGCTTCTGGGACCTGCACCGGCCTCTGCTGGGCCTGGCTATTCTCCTGCTGATGGGCTGGCTCCGGTTGGGGTGGCTCTGCTGGCGGAGCGGGAGCCAGGGCTGAGGGTGGTCTCACGCCCGGGGCTGGTGCAGCACGGAAGGCACCCGCGGGAACCGGGCAGCGGGTTTCATTACAACACAAGGCTTACGCCAGAGAAATAAATTACCGCTACGCTAGGCAAAGCGAAAAGCAAAGAGGCGGGCCGCGCCCTCGCCCGGCGGCACAGCACGATGCCCACGTGGCAAACGGCACTGCTTTGTGAGACCCCCCTGCCGCCTTGAGCCCGGCCAGGCACGTCCCACCCGCCGCAGCAGAACGAACAACTCGGGAACCAGTCTGCCGGGACGTGGCTTTCGAGACGCGCTGCGTCGGCAGCGGGCTAGCGCACGTGTAACCAATGGCCTCGCTGCCCCTCCAAGGCGCTAGCGATGGCGGCCAGCGCGCAGGGCACTCGCGGGACTCCCCAGCCAACGGCCTGCGCTGCTTCAGCGTCCCGGGACGGCCAGTCGCTTTGTGCTGGGCGGAGACGGGGGAGGCTTCCGTGGAGCAGCCATCAGCCCTGGAACACAGCCCCAGCAGCGCTTAGCTTTGCCGCACGGCCCCGGCGCAGTGCCGACCTTTGACCCCAGCGGCTCAGACTCAATCATTTCCATTTGGACAGAGTGAAGGTGTTTGTGCAACTAAAGCGGTGCTGCTTGTAGGCATGAGCCTGTCTGCACCCCAACCCCCATGCACCCCAGCCCAGAGCCCGTACTCTGCACGCCAACCCCATGCACCCCAGCCCAGAGCCCATACCCTCCCGCACCCCAACCCCATGCACCCCAGCTCCCGCACCCCAACCCCCTGCACCCCAGAGAGCCCGTACCCCCTGCACCCCAGCCCCATGCTCCAGCCCAGAGCCCGCACTCCTCCCGCACCCCAACCCCATGCACCCCAGCCCAGAGCCTGTACCCCTGCACCCCAGCCCAGAGCCCGACGCCTCCCGCACCCCAGCCCCATGCACCCCAGCCCAGAGCCTGTACCCCTGCACCCGAACCCCATGCACCCCAGCCCAGAGCCTGTACCCCTCCCGCACCCAATCCAGAGCCCATACCCCTCCCACATCCCAACTCCCATGCACCCCGTCCAGAAACCTGGAACCACCTCTTGCATCCCAAACCCCTCATCCCTGGGTCCTCCCCAGCGCACTCACTCCTCCTGCCTCAACCCTCAGCCCCTTTCTGTATTTCAGATCTCCTGGCCCCTGCCCCATCCCAGATCTGCACCCCCAGCCGGAGCCCTGAGCCCTTCCATCCCATCCCATCCCAGATCTGCACCCCCAGCCAGAGCCCTGAGCCCTTCCATCCCATCCCAGATCTGCACTCCCAGCCGGAGCCCTGAGCCCTTCCATCCCATCCCAGAGCCTGCACCCCCAGCTGGAGCCTTCACACTCCTGCACCCCAGCACTGTGCCCCAGGGGATCCATCCTTAACACGAAGCCGTGGCCAACGGGCTCCAGCTACAGCTGCCAACCCCAGCTAGCACTAGGGGCCGCTGCCAGATCCCCACTGGCGGCTACTTACAGCTCCGCTTCCTCGGGGTGCCGAGGGGCTCACACGACTGTCGAGGGGCTCACAGGGCCTGGGCCGGTTGCCTGCAGAGGAGAGAAGCCAGCATCAGGGGCTGCAAGCCGGCTAGGCCGGAGGGATGGCCAGGAGACGGGAATGGAACCTGCAAACTCCTGGGTGCCCTACGCTGGGCTCCTTCATCCCGGCCCTCCCAGACCCCCCGGCAAGGAGCTGCGCCCCGTCTCCCCGAGCAGGCGTGACCAGGCGCATGCTGGGGCCGAGGACCCGCTGGGAGTGGCACGAAGGCAGCCGGCCCAGCAGCTCCCTCAGGGCGGAGACCAGGCGCTTGGCCAGGATCCCCCAAGGGAGTCAGCGCTGACTCTGGAGCCGAGCGTTGCCCCCCGCCGGGCGGGAGGTCGCGTTTCCCCTGGCTCACAGGCTGGTGCGGGGGGGGCTGTGCCCGGGCCGCGGTGGCTTGTATAGGGGGGCCCCCAGCTGCTTGAACTCACCGCAGAACCGTACTGGCCCTGGGCAAATTTGGGCTTCTCGGCCAGGGGGGAGGCGAGCACGGAGCTGTGCCGGGAGCCCAGGGACGTGTACACCGGCGAGCCCACGTCGTCACAGAAGCTTTCCGGGGGGATGCTGGAGACGCAGCCGCTGTCGGAGCCGCTGGAGCCGCTGCCCGACAGGCACTGGGAGGACTCGGAGCTCTCCGTCACTGGGAGGAGAGGGCAGGAGTCACGTGGGAGGGACCGGAGACCACGCTCAGGAGAAGCGGCAGGAGCCGACCGCAGCCCCCAGCCCCAGCGCCCAGGCCTGGCTTCCGCTCACACCCGAGGGGGCTGCGCCGCAAGAAGGACAGCAGGGGGGCTCAGCACGAGGCGGGCAGGGAGGGGCCCTTTGGAAGGGCACAACGGGTAGAGCCTGACCCCAGGAAGACCCATGGCCCAGGCTGGAGAGGTCCTGCTAGACACGGAGTCCTGGCCTCTCCCCTCCGGGCAGCTCCCTCCATGGCGCTGTGTGCTACCGACAGGTTACCACGGTGCCCAGCGCGGCTGCCAGCAGGCGGGGCTGAAAGGTGCTGGGTGGGGAAGGGTCACATGGCAGGACCCTGGGTTCTGTGTCTGACCTGGGTGAGCCTGAGCAAGCCCTTGGTCTCTGTGCCTCAGTTTCCCATCTGCCCTGCGGAGGCTGCAGGCTCCCACTCGGACCCCTCTCCACTGGGCTGGGTGCACAAGTCTCAGGGGCCGGGTCTCCCCAGCACCCTCCAGCAGAACAGGGCGTGTCCCTGTGCCCCCCATAGGAGCTGGCGTGGGGCGCAGGCGAGTGACACTCGCCCCGCCCATTCCTGCGGGGACAGGGCTGCACCCCAGAAGGAGGGCACAGGGAGCCCAGGATCCTGCCTC
This sequence comes from Rafetus swinhoei, assembly GCA_019425775.1. Taxonomy (NCBI): domain Eukaryota; kingdom Metazoa; phylum Chordata; order Testudines; family Trionychidae; genus Rafetus; species Rafetus swinhoei. Next base: position 45,299,965 of record CM033434.1, on the reverse strand, counting down.
CAGCTGGTGGAGCCGCAGGTGGAGCCTGGGAAGAGACACACTCCAGAGCACCGCCAGCCTCAGGCCAAAGGCACACTGGGGTTGGGGGGCTGACCCCCGCAGCGCCTCCCAAGCTGCCGTGTGTATCCCTGTGGTGCCGGCCATGAGCTGGGGGCATGGTGCCCATGTACAGGGGCAGAGGGAGACAGGGCATGGGAAGGAACTAGGTGACCGGGGCCCTGGGCTGGCTTGCAGGCCCTGGCGAGGAGCTGCCGGGGAGCTGTGGCTGGCCAGGCGGCCGGGCGACAGACTCCCTGCGTGCCCAGCGGCTGCCTGCTCCTACGTACTCAGCGAAGGCTGGCTGCTGGTCTCGTGTTCCTGCTCATCCTCCTCGATGCAGGCGCTGGCACTGAAGGGACGGGTGGTGGCCAGCGCGTCGGGCAGCAGGGCCTGCTCCAGGCACATGTGCAGGTTGAGGGGCCCCAGCAGGGAGGAGGAGGAAGGGCTGTAGGCGGCAGGGGTGCTGCCCGCAGCCAGCGGCGTCTGGGCCCTCTTGTAGGGATTGGCGTGGTCGAACAGAGACACCGCGATGGAGGCCCGCGTCCGGGCGCCTGCCACAAAACAGGCCAACAAAGCTGTGAGCGCCAGCCCTGCGCCTGGGCTCTGGGCGGCGGGCGGCGGGGCGGGCACCTACCCCTGCCCTTCATGATGTAATCGATGGCGCGGTCGCTGATCGCCGCCTCGCTGGGCGTGATGTCCAGAAACGGCTTGTTCCCGACCCCCCATGGACACCATCTCCTGCCGGCGGAGTTCTGAGGAGACAGCAGCGGCGCATCGAGCACACGGGCCCCCCAGCACAGGGGCCACCCCGACCTGCTGGTGCCGGCCAGGGGCCTCCAGGCCACGCCAGCCCTGGGCAGCAGCCCTAAAGCCCCTGCACGCATCCCGCCTGCCTGGCTAAGGGGCCCGGGGGGGGGGGCAGCGTGACACCGGTGGGGCTGCAGCTGCATCACCATGCGCTGGGAAGACCTGTTCACGTGCTGCCCACACCAGCAGGCCCCGCCCCGCAGATCCCATTGGCCAGGAATTGTGGCCAATGGGAGCTGCAGGGGGTGGTGCCTGCAGGCGAGTGCAGGGCAGTGTGGCCTGTGCTGAGCCTCCTGCTTCCCCCTAAAGGGGAGCTGCCCCAGGTAAGCGCCCTGCACCCCCACCTGCCCGAGCCCCCTCCCAGACCCTGCATCCCAACGCTCTGCCCCACCTAAGCCCCCGCCCAGGCCCCACACTGCAACTCTGCCCCAGCCCTAACCCCTCCCAGGCCCCACACCCCAACTCTCTGCCCCAGCCCTAACCCCTCCCAGGCCCCACACCCCAACTCTCTGCCCCCACCTAAGTCCCTGCCCAGGCCCCACACTGCAACTCTCTGCCCCAGCCCCAAGCCCTCCCAGACCCCACATCAGCATCCTGCTTGGAGCCCCCTCCACACTCCAAATGCCTCATCCCCCCGAGCTGCTCCCCAGTAAGAGCCCTCACCCCCTCCTGCACTCCCTCACAACCCCTCCCGCACACTGAGCCCCACCCCAGAGCCTAGAGGCCCCACAAAGTCTAAAGCCCCCCGCCCTGGCTGGTCCACCCAGGGGCTCCTCCAGGAACCTGTAGCAAGCGGGGGTGAAGCACAGCTCCTGGGGTGCTGACATCTGCCCCCCCCCCCCGCACATGGTATGCAGCAAAGCCCCAGGCCCCGGGTGGGGAGGGGCCACACCTCTGTTGCGGGTGGCCTGCTGCCACAGGAGCTGGGCAATGTCCTTGGTCCACACTTGCTTGGTCTCAGCCGAGCTGGCCTGCAGGATGTAGGTGTCACTGGGTTTGCGCCGCCGGAACCAGATCTCAAAGCGCAGGCCGCTGTCCCCGGAGCTCTCCGTCAGCCCCACGTCCGCCGTCTGGGGAGAGGGGCACGCCTTGCACGGGGCACTGGGCACGCCATGCACGGGGGGGTATGGGGCACGCTGTGCACAGGGGGTACGGGAGAGAGAGGGAGACCAGGGGATGGGAGGGGGATTAAGGAGGCACTGGGTGATGGGGGCACTGGGGGGGCACTGGGCGATAGGAAGAGGAGGAGGCTTTGGGGAGTCACTGGGGGATAAGAGGAGGAGGCAGGGGGCTAGGAAGGGAACTGGGGGTGGCCCTGGAGGATGAGGGGAGACATTGCCAGATGGGGGGGGATTGGGGAGGCAGTAGCTGAGCCCAGCTTTGGAGATGTGCAGTCCAAGCCCAAAGCTCCCTCCCAGTCTGGGGGTCGGGGGGCAAGCCAGGACACAGCGCCCCCCCACATGCTGCAGAGCACATCCCACTCGCCCCTGGAGACGCCGAGAGAATTCACCCCCCGCTGTGACCAGCCGGCTGCCGAGGCCTGGCGTCCCTCTGCCCCATGGCAGTGCCCCCCCCACCCCAGTGCTGGGGGCCCCTCCAGCAGGAGCGCAGGGCCATGGACTCCTGTCTGGTGGGAGCGGGCCGGGCCGGGCCGGGCGGCGGCGCTGACCTTGAAGGAGCGCTTGTAGATGTAGGCGTCGAAGCCGCCCTCGATGCGCTTGGGCTTGCTGAAGAGGATCAGGTCCTCGAAGAGGAAGACGTGGCGCTGGCACTTCCTGCGCCCCAGCCAGATGGTGAACTCGTCCTGCCGCAGCAGCTGGCCCTGCTCCTTGAGGTTCACCTGGCCCCGGAGAACCCGGCTCCGTCAGGCGGCGCCCACCAGAGCGAGGGCCCCTCCCCAGGCGTGAGCCATCCCCGGGCCTGGAGGGACTGCCCCGGGACCGCCCTTAGCCTCAGCATGGGGGAATGCATGAAGAACTGGGAATATTCTGTAACATGCACGTGACGGCGGCATGCCTCAGTTTCCCTCTGCGTGCAGCACTGCTCCGCAGCAGGTGTGAAAGGGTTAATGCGGCCCCAGGACAGCGCAGGAGGTCACTGTGCTGTCTGGGGGCAGCGTCCTCAAGGAATGGGCTCAAACCAGCCCGAAACCACACAGGGGCCAGTGGGGCAGAGGGCTCAAGGCCCGAGTGATCGACACGTAGGAGCAGGTAGCCCAGGCAGGTGGGACTTGGGAACGGAGCTGGAGAACAGGGTGTTAGGTGGTTGGAGGGGGGGGTCGTTTGGGGACTCAGGAGCCCAGAGCTGGGGAACAGGGCCAGAGAGGGAGAGCCCATCACCCCTTCGCTGGCCTGTCCAGCGCGGCGGGTTAGGGTTTAACTTCTGCCTCTGAGCTAAGCCAGGGCCTGCAGCCTGGTGGCAGGGGCTGGCCCTGTGCTTTGGAGAGGCTACCTGTGGCGCTGTGACCCCGTGTCCCAGAGAGGGACCGCACCGACCTCCTCCCCGCTGGAGTCTGGCCTGGCGGAATCGCTGCAGGGGGCCACGAGGAGGGGTGGGGCACAGGGGCCAACAGCAGGGGATGGGACACAATGTTACTGGGTCACTGGCGAGAGGCAGCCAGCCACGGTCGTCCCACGGCCCCATGAGGAGGGACTGGCTCTCTGGGCCCCGCCCCCTCGCCCGCCAGGAGGAGGGACTGGCTCTCTGGGCCCCGCCCCCGCCAGGTCGTTCTGCAGGGGAGTCGGCACCGCTGCCCGCGGAGGGTGTGCGCGGAGGGCCGGCCGGGGCGCGGGGCCGGCGCTGCCCCTACGTACGTCGCAGTCCCGGATGGCGTCCATGGCCAGCAGGTCGTTGCCATGGCGCAGCTGGAACTTGACCATCTCCTCGGCGGCGCGCAGGTGGGCCAGCTCCTGCTCCTGGGCCTCGCCGCACTCCCTGGTGAGGTCCCGCAGCAGCAGCGCGTACTTGCTCCTGCGCTGGATGGGCTTCAGCAGGTAGGAGGCCAGGTCCATCTTATCCCCCAGCTGCACCTGCTTGAACTGAGCCCCCCGAGTCGTGAGCCGCGGGGCACCCGGCCACCAGACCCGCGGCGCGGCCCCCGGGAACGGCACGCTGGGGGAGAGGAATGAACACGGGGGAAGCCGTTGCTGCGGGGCCCCTTCGCGAGGCCGAGTTCTCCGCAGAGCGGCTCTAATGCCCCCCCCCGGGTGCGTGCTCCCCTCCCCAGCCCGGCTTGGACGCGGCACAGGGCCCGGCTCGGACGCACCCCACTCCCCAGCCCGGCTCGGACGCGGCGCAGGGCCCGGCTCCGCCCCTGCGGGAAGCCCGGGGCTGGGCGCGGCGGATTTACCTTGAAGAAGGCGTTCCCATGGCTGGCCAGCAGCGCGTCCGACTTGGGCTTGTTCTTGCTGTACAAGGCATACAGCCCAAACTGATCCTTCTGCAAGAGACAAGCAGCCCTGAGGGACGCCTCTTCCGGTTGCCCCCTGCCTGGGGGTCTCCGGGGCCTGCAGCCCCTTCCAGCCACGGCTGGCTCGTCCTCACCACTGCAGCCAGCAGCCGCCGACTGCCCCGGGACTGCTCCACTGGGACCAGCCCGGCTCCACGGGGGGAGAAGAGCTAGCAGGGCGGCGGTAGCAGGGAGCACACCCCACAGCCTAGGAAATCAGCCCAGCGCGGCTCCAGCTCTGCCGGCCCCGGGGCCCTGCCTCCCTTGGGCAAGCTGCACGGGCACCTCCGGAAACGGGAGCTGGGGAGGAGTCAGCAGGGCGCCCGCGTAGCCAGGCAGGCTAGCAGCGTGTTGGGCGACATTAGGAGGCGCGTGTCCAGCAGATGGAGGGGAGGGATTAGTCCCCTCAATGCTGCCCTGGGGAGGCCACATCTGGAGTGTTGTGTCCAGTTCTGGGCCCCCCCCCATAGAAAGGCTGTGGACGCATTGGAGAGGGTCCAGCGGAGGGCGACCAAAATGACTGGGGGGCTGGAGCACATGACCCACGAGGAGAGGCTGAGGGATTTGGGTTTGTTCAGTCTGCAGAAGAGCAGAGTGAGGGGGGATTTGAGAGCAGCCTGCAACTTCCTGCAGGAGGTTCCAAAGAGGACGGAGCGAGGCTGTTCTCAGTGGGGGCAGAACAAGGAGCAATGGGCTCAAGTTGCAGGGGGGGAGGTCTAGGTTGGATATTAGGACAAACTATTTCCCTAGGCGGGTGGGAAGCGCTGGGCTGGGTTCCCTAGGGAGGGGGTGGAATCTCCATCCCTCGAGGTGTTTCAGTCCCGGCTTGACTGTGCCGTAGGGGGGGCTGTCTGCTCTGTAACCTGGGGTTCCCCTGCGCTGGGCTGTGTGATTCCCACTGACTCACCCACACGTGTGGATTGGCCCAGACACCTAGTCCCAACCTGGGCAGATAACAAGGCTCTTCCCAGGGGGAGAGACAAAGGGAGGGAGGCGGAGACGGCCACCTGGCTGGGGGGCAGGGCCTGGAGCTGGGCAGTTTTTGGCTGGGAAAACATGGAGAGGAGACTAAGCTGAGTACTGGGGGATCCCCACCCCAAGGGGTCTGAGGCTGCCTGGCCCTGACTCCTGTAACCACATCACGTCTGTGCTGGGCTGTACCCTTGATCCTGCTTTGGGCAGCTGTGCCGGCCCTGGACACCCCTCAGACTCCAGCCACGCCCTGCGCCGACAAGCGATGGCTCCATCCGGAGCCCAGGCCCAGCCCCACGAGTGGCCTTACGTGTCTGAGGAAGCAGTGGCTGACGCGCAGCGGGTGGTTGCAGCAGCTTCTCCAGCTCCCGCAGGAAGTACTGGCTGTGGAAGTCGTGGAGCTTCTCCAGGTTTCCAAAAATGACGCCACGCTTCCCGCGCAGGTCCTGGGGCAGGTCTGGCCGCTCCATCTCGGGGAAGTAGCTCTCCAGGGTGTAGCGCAGGGACCTCACGTACTCCCGCTCTGTGGTCACCATCTCGGCCAGGATGTGCCGCAGTTTGCTGCGGAGGAAGAAAAGCTCCGTCGGGGAGGAGAGGCCAGGCAGGGCTGGCGCCAGCACAGACCCACGGGTGCCGGGGGCTCGGCTCCTCCTCGACCCGGGCCGGCAGCTGAATCTCAGCTTTCATGTGGAAACCCGTCTCGCTGCTGCCCGAGAACCAGGCGGGACAGGGAGAAGCGGCTCTCAAGGCCAGGGCAGGCCGGTAGCTAGTCTCTCAGTGTGTTACCTGCACACAAGTCCCTCTTGCTGGCTTCGCCTTCACCCCACCCTTCCCCCGCCGCGCCCTGGGACGTAGCAGGAAGCAGCCTCGGCAGGGGGCATGCGCCTGCTTCCAGACAACAACCCCTCAGCCCTCCAGGCCAGTGCCCATCCCCCTCCGGCACCGGGCCAGCCGGGCGATGGGCCGTCTCGAGCCACAGTGGCCTATCGGTGGTAGTGGCAGCTGGCCCAGCCTCGCAGTGCGTGGAGCCCGAGGGAGCCCGGAGCCTTGTGCTCGGACCGGCTTCTTCCCGCAAGGAGACAGACCCTAAGTATCTCCCGCCCCCTCCCACTGGGAAGGGGACTGTCCCAGTTTCCCTGCCCCGCCTCTGGGCCCTGCCCGGGTGGCTGCCCAGGCTCCTCCCGGGGGGCACAGCGCGGAGGGGCAGGGCCCGGAGAGGCGGTGCTTTGGGGCTTTAATTAGACTGTGCCAAGGCCCTGCCCTTGCTCCCACCCCTTCCCCCGCATGGCAGACGCAGCCCCCAGGGCCCCCCCAGCACCGACACCAAGTCGAGGGGGGAGCCGAGCTCTGTGGGGAGCCTCGGTTCGGCTGAGAGGTGGCTGCTGACACGGCCCGCTGGCACAGAGACCGGCCCGTCACCGGGCCCTATGGCCTCCGACCCCAGCCGGCACTCGTCCAGTGCTCTTCGTCACCGTCCCTCCAGCCCAGGGTCCTGGCTGCCCACAGCGGCCAAGGCCAGGTGCCCCAGAGGGAGGGAACAGAACAGGAAATCCTCACGGGATCCCTCCCAGTCATCCATTCCCAGCTTCTGACAAACAGAGGCCAGGGACACCATCCCTAACAGCCATTGATGGAACCATCCTCCAAGAATGTATCTAGCTCTTTTTTGAACCCTGTTAAAGTCCTGGTCTCCACCACATCCTCTGGCAAGGAGTTCCACAGGTTGTGCACTGTGTGAGAAAATACTGCCTTTTGTTTGTTTTAAGCCTGTTCCCTAGTAATTTCGTTTGATGACCCCTAGTTCATATGTTCTGGGAAAGCCAGGGGTAACTAACACTTTTTTATGCATTTTCTCCACACCAGTCATGATTTTACAGACCTCTACCATATCCCCCCAGTCGGCTTTGCCAGGCTGAACAAGCACCTCTGTTTAATCGCCCCTCGTATGGAAGCCATTCCGTAGCCCTCGTAATTTCTGTTGCCCTTTTCTGAACCTTTCCCAATATCTGTTTCGCAATGGGGTGGCCACATCTCGGTTTTCTCTAATCCCTGGTGTTTAAGCCACAGCCTCTGGGGAACTCTGCCGAAGATCACGCGCGAGTCTCCCGTCTCCCTGTAGGGGAGGGCTGGACTGGAGATGCACTCTCCAGGACAGGGCTGGGCCGCGCTGGATGCACAACTCTGGGAGCTGCTGGGTCCTTGAGCAGACTGAGCAGAAAGGACTCCACCTGGTTCAAGGCCAAGCTGAAACCCAGCCCCATTCCCTTCTGGGCATCCCTCGGGGGGCGCTGCAAGATGGCTCAGCCTGGAGCCCAGGGCTTATGGGGAAGGTTCCGGGTTTTCTGTAGCCCCAGGAAATGGCTGCCCCACGCCCCCGTCTTTTCTGTACCATTGCGCTTCCCCAGAATACAGTCAGCAGCCACCTCACTGCAGGGGGCCGGACTCCTTTCCTGCCCTACCACAGACCTTGCCCCGTTAGAGACACCCCCCAACCCCTGCCGGCCAAGTCACCCACCTGCCCCGGCTCTTGGCCTCCGGCGTGGCGCTGCGGCGGTGCTGCTCTTCGGGCAGGCCGTGCGCAGCCCAGCCGGGAGCCGCCCGCGGGCGCACCGGGTGGGGCCGGTCCCGGAGCTCAGTGCTGCTCACTTCCAGCCCCTTGATGAAGACGCCCGTGTTGCCGCAGCGGGCCGGCTCGCTCAGAGTCCGCTGGCAGCTGGCGCGCTGGCCCTGGCCGCAGGGGAGGTCAAAGCTCTGGGCCTTTCTCAGTGGCCTCTTGGAGGCCGCCGTGGAGGAGCAGGCGGCGTTGGCCTCAAGGAGCTCGACGATACTCTCCAGGTGGGGCTTGTCCTCGGGCCCGGCGCCCGGCGCTGCGCAGGCCCTACCCAGGGCGGGACTTGTGCTGGGAGCCGCTTCCCCGGCGCTGCCCTCCCCGCGGCTGCTGGGGCCGGGGGAGGGAGCCTTTTCCCCGGGCCACGCAGGAGCACGGCTCGGCCGGCTGTGGAGATGGGCCCCCCGGTGAGGCCTGTCGGGGAGCAGCCCAGGGAGGGCTCCCTCCGAATGTCTCCGGTGGGCCAGCCTGCCGCCTTCCCCGGCCCCCCGGGCCTGTTCCCCCTCAGAGAGCAGAGCCCGGCGCGCCCTCAGGGCAGCCTCCAGCTTCTTCTCGAAGACCAGCCTGGTCTCCTGGCACTTGGACCAGGCGAATTTCCACTGCTTCAGCCCTTGGTCGCTCCTCAGCTCGCAGGCCAGCGCCTTCATCTCCTGGAAGGTGGCCTCGCCGAGGGCCGGGTGCCGGGCCTTGTAGCTCTCCAGAGACCGCAGGGCCGCGGCGCAGAGCTCGGGCGAGCTGCAGTCCTCCATGCTGATGCAGGCTAGGTGGCGGAGCCCCTCCAGCGCCCACTCGTACGCCTGTGGGGAGCAAGGCCAAGGGACACAGCCCGTCAGTCTCTGAAGTGCAGGGAAGCCCCCCCGCCCTGCGGGGCCCACGTGCAGTGCCAGAGAAAAGGATCAGTGTGCTGGCCCAGGGCTGCTCCCGGGGCTCAGCCACTCGCAAAACAAAAGGCTCTTTCTCCTCGGGGTGCCAGCTGGGCCGGACGCTCTGTCGCAGCCTGGGCGGTAGCGCCCAGCCCCCCGGAGCGGTTACACCTGGGGGGCCTGCCATGAGCCCAGCCCTGCGGCCCCCAGGCACCACGGGGAGGTAGAAAGTGGGCTGTGCGGGGGGGCACCTGGGGCGCTGCAGACACAAGAGCCATTCCTACCCTGGAGAGGGGCAGGTAGCGAACAGCCGGAGCCGAGGCTGCACCGTGTGGGGGGGCAGGGCCCGGCCCCCAGCCTGGGAGGAGGCTCCTGCGGGATGGGGCTGCTCTGGATGGCAGGGGGCTGGCAGGTTTGGGAGCCAGGCCTGAGCCTCTCCCACCACCAGAGCCTCTAACCCAGCCAACCCCGCCCTCCTCCACCCCCCACTTCCCCGGGCCCTCCCCGGCCAACCCCGCCTCCACCCCCACCTCCCGCGGCCAGCTCCCCATTTCCCTAGGCCCACCCCGCCATCCCCATTCCACCAGGCCCTCCTGGCCAGTGCTGCCCCGCCTCCATCCCCATTCCGCCAGGCCCTCCCCCGACCAGCCCCCATTTCCCCAGTAGGGTTGCCAGATGGTTTCCACAAAAATACCGGACACACTTGCCACGACATCACAATCGACATCACATCTGATTTAGACCATCCCGGACAGTTCTATTCTCTCAATCTGTTTCCCGAACAGAAAGCTCAAATACTGGACTGTCTGGTTCAAAACCGGACACCTGGCAACCCTATTCCCCCGGCCAGCCCTGCCCTGCCCCCATCTCCAGGCCCCCAGCGCCCTGCCCCGTCCCCATCTCCCGGGGCCAGCTCCCCGGCCAGCCCTGCCCTGTCCCCATCTCCCGGGCCCTCCCCCGGCCAGCCCTGTCCCCTCCTCACCACCATAGCCCCTAACCCAGCCAATCCTGACCCCCTTCCCCATCACCTTGGCACCTAAGCCACCAGCCCTGACCTTCCACCAACCCCAGGGCTGGCCATGACCCTCTCCTGCACCACAGCCCCTAACCCGGCCAGCTCTGACCCTGCCAACACCGTGGCCTCTGACCCAGCCAGCCTTTCCCCACCTCCATCCTTAGAGCCATAGCCTCCGAGACCAGAGGGCTCAACTGTGATCTAGTCCAGCCTCCTGTGTCACAGGCCAGAGACCTGCTCGGAACTAACTCCTCTTTGCACCCGAGCAGCTCCCTTAGAAAAAGCATCCACCATTGCTCTCCCAGCCGCCACTGGGGTAGGATCCATCGCAGCCTCTGGTCATCTGTCCCTGCTGCTGAGTTCCTTCCCTGCTACAAACACGCCCCTTCTCGTCCCCGGAGCCCACCCAGGCGTGGGAACGCTGCGGCACTGCGGCTGCTGACACCCATTCAGCAGTCACTAGCCACAGACATCGGACACCTCGGGGGCAGTTCTCGGAGAGTGGCCACCTTAGTACCATCCCAGTAGCTAGTGACCATCCACATGTTTCGTTCCTCTCTAAGGTGCTGCAGGGCTATTCCTTGTTTAGGCGTTTTCAGCCTAGTACTGCCCATGCCGGGAGTGCCTGTGGGGCTCGGACGCTGGTCAGCCTTCTCCAGCCGCTCCTGCAGGACGAGTTTAACCGCTACCAGCCCAAGAACCGCTTACGAATCTGGCTCAAGCACCGTGCTGCAGCACCCAGGGTACGCTGGTGAGCCCGCCCTTACACGTCATCATTCAGTCACTCACAGGAGAGCAGAGGCCCCCCCAGAATCGGCTCCCATGCGAGAGGCACACAGAGCCCTCACCCCAGAAGCTCACTGAATGCGAGCTGCCAGTGGATGTAACCAAGAGGGATGTGAAGGGTGAGCCACTAAGCATGACCTTAACTAGTTCCAGCTAACTGTTAGCCGGTGAGAGCTGGGGGCCCACCGTGGACAGGTGCTGCTCCCCGGCGTGCGGGGAGGGTTCCCCACGACAGCCCTTGGAACAAGCCCTACCTACTGCCCGACCTATAACTGCGGAGGAGGCATTCCTTAGTCAGTTCTACTACCCCTGGCCTCGCCATTCGGCACCATCCGCTTCAGGTGGAACTGCAGGGGCTGCTCTGCAGTCAGCGGGGCCCAAAGGCCTTTAGGAACCTTTCCCTCCGCGGCAGCTCTTCCCTCGCCCTGACAGCTTAGTAACTCGTCCAGTCACCCTCGACAGGAGCACTTGAGTCCCTCTATCTGTCTCCAGGGCTCCTTTCCCCCGGCCGCTGGGCGCTAGCTCTCCCGCACACCTTCCTGGGCCATGCCTCTGAGCTGCCCAAGCAGCTGTAACAATATGGCTTTTCTGTAGCCATGTTGGAAGGCCTGTGCTAGGCCTGAACCAAAGCCGCCTTCTGCAGCCAGATTGAAGAGCAGCAGCCATTACTGTAAGGCCTGGAGTCACATCCTCACATCCATCTACATTGTATTACAAAGTGTCACACGCTCCCCCACTGTCACCAGATAAAGAGACAGATCTCAAGATGGGTAAAGTAAACTAAAGTCACACCCTTCTGTCTGGCAAGAAACTGCTTCTCCACAGAGGATGTTGTGGAATCCTCACTCTATGATCATTGTCATTACAATTTCCCATTTGTGCAATCTCTGTCTGGTTTGTAACTGTTTCTGTCTGCTGTATAATTCATTTTGCTAGGTGTAAATCAATTAAGGTGGTGGGGTATGATTGGTTAGGTCATTTTGTTATGATTGGTTAGTAAAATTATACTAAAATACTTGGTTAAGGTCTAGCTAAGCAAGACTCAGGTTTCATTATATAAACTGGGGTTCAAGAAGGAGAAGAAGAAGATCAGAAGTAACAGAAGGAAGAAAAGGCTGGAAGAGGACCAGGAGGAGGGGGGAAGACCTGGAAAGAAGAACTTACCTCCGAGACACAGCCTAAGACCAGAGAGACTGATATTGCCTGGCCAACAGGGGAAGTCTGCCTGCACCCGGATTGGTGAGCATGACACTGTGTGCTTAGCATGTGTATTCTGCTTGTTTGGGAATTGTCAATAAATCGAGGATAAGGATATTACTGGGTGAGGCTCTTTCAGTGGCTAAAGATCCTGCCAATCCGTGGGAAGATGCGCCCTGAGCCCTAGGAATTGGGTCAGGGTGGGTGCGTAAATTAACAGGGTTGCACCTTGAGCCCTAGGAACTGGGTACAGGTGTGTGTCCCTACAGCGTGGAAGGGTTAGAGACATTTGTGTGGGTAACACAGCGGGGGAGCCGGTTGGGGGTCAGGAGCCTCCAAAGTCCAGGCACGAGCGCTTAGAAAATAATACATGGGAAGTGGGGTGCAGAGGCCTTAGTCTGTTTGAGCATTGGTGTGGTGTTCGTCGTCACGGTAGCGGAGCTCTTTACCCGGCCACATGGGTCCCTCAGCATTCCCCATGTGACCCCTTCGCTTCTTGTGCCGGGGGGAGCTGGGCAAGGCGTGTCCCTGCCATTGGGCCGGCCTCACCGGGGAAGGGGGGACTCACATGATGTCCCCAGGGGGCCAGAGAGGTGGGCATGTGGCTCCTCACATAAGGTGGGAAGAGAACACGTTGCCCTCCCCCAGGGCTGGATCCAGGAAAGAGCAGCCCGACGAGGCAGAGAGCGAGCGCACGAGAGTGAGAGCGCACGAGAGTGAGAGCCTCTCCTGGCCCAGCTCGAGCTCCTCCTGAGGACTGAGGCACACGGGGGCGGCTGCAGCAAGCTCTCCTGGCACCAGCAGCCAAAGAGGAACTGAGAAAGGATTGTCAGTCCCCGGTGCCTGTCGCTGGTTCATTAATAATCCCGCTTTGTGCTCCACACAATGGGCTCTGCCCTCCAGCGAGCCGCTCACCGGCCGCGCAGGCGTTTCCAGGTCACAGCGTCTTCCCAGCAGCACTTTTCAGCCCGCAGAACAGCCGCAGGGAGGGCGCTGCCCAGCACCCAGTGAACAGTGTGTGCCCCGTCCCCTCCTGGGCTTTGCTGACTCCGGCCGTTGCTCCCAGTCGCGGTGTACGCACACCCCATCCCAAGAGGGGAGATTTGGGAAGGGAGGGGTGCCATTGCTTTCACCACTGCCTGTCTGTTGGGGATCTGAGTCGGTCTGTCGCCCTAAGGCAGCGCGGCCCAATGGCCAGAGTCTATGGGGTTGGGGCAGCAGCCCTGGTAGGGGGCCCAGGCCCACCCTACTCCACTGGGCCCCAACGCAGGGCCCTGGCAGTGGCGGAGTGGTCCACCACTCGCTCAGCAAGGAATCCGGCTGCAACACACCGAGCTCCCTCGGGCGGGAGATACCACCCGTGCATCCCCTGGGTCACTTCCTACCATCTCTGGCAGCAGGGCAATCAGGTCTCAGGGTACTCTGCCTTCACGGCACCAGTGGCTCCCTCAGGCTCCACCAGCTCAATCCAGTCTCCTGGGCCTCCAGCTCCTGCTGGAAGGGTCTCTGGCTGGTTCCCCTCTGCTCCTTCCTCTCCAGAGTCCAGCCCAGACTGAGCTGAGCTGAGCTGCTCCCTTTTATACTAACCCAGCACCTGGAGCATGCCCAGTGTAGCTGAGGGGTGCGGCTTCCTCTGCCCACAGGGTATTAACCCCTTCCAGCCCAGTGTGGGTATGCACGCCCTGTCACACTCGCCTTCAATTTCATGAGTCAGGCAGCGCATGCAGACCCCTACTGGGAAAAGGCGCGGGATGCAGGACAGGGAAGGCCCCAGCAGAGCTCCCTCATCGGGGTGCTGGGAGATCTAGTGCCGAAGCATGCTTTCCTCCAGGAGCTAGCACACAGCTTGCCCTGCACAAAGTGCTGGGTGGTACCAGCTCCCTGTAAGCTGAATACTTGTCCACCCACTCAGGAAATATCCCAGCACTGCCCAGCTGATTAGCAGAGCGCCCTCAGCTAGGTTTGTGTTTCTACTGGTGGTGCACATTCACACAGGCCTCGGTGCACACAGAAACATTTATTCTGCACGTGGATGTAAAAATTCCGCATGTGGATGGAAAAGGTTAGAGGGAACGCTGGATGGTACTGACCCGCTCAAATTACGCCCAATGTCTGGGCCCTGCCAGGAAAACGGCAGCCATCTTTTGTGATCCAATCAGTGGGGAGCCAGAGATGGGCCTTTCCTGAACCTCATTATCAAAAGGATTATACGCGTCCTCCCCCACAGGGCCCACCCACCCCGCAAGAGTATGTACGTCTCGCTGCTGGTCCCGTCCTACAGCCAGGGGCCGGGGTGAAGCAGAGAGTGCCGGGACCCTCCCTGCCATTAGGGAGAGCTGGAGAATGAGCCTCAGAAAGACGCAGCGCAGAGCGAAGGCAGGTTTACTGCTCCCTAATCAACACACTGCCAGGGTATTTGTCACTGCCTCTTCTTCCAATGACACTGAGTTTCCTTGAAGATGGCCTCGACTCTGACGTTTTCTGCCATTCCTTTGCCAGCGCCGACAGCATCTTCAAACCTGTTCTCTCTGCAGGTGCCAACGACATCAACTTCTCGTCAACGTTGGCATGGCTGGGATGCCCAGCGCTTGAGTTTGTAAAAGCCTCGCCAGCACCGCTTACTTGGAACAGGCTCGCGTCACAAACCACAGCTGAGACTAGACGTGTGGAGTGAGTGAGCTGGTTTGCCAGCCTTCGTGCTTCGTGTGAGATTCCAGCCGGGGCTTCACACGACTGCTCCAGGTCCCTCAGGGCATTGTAAATCTCAGCCCCGTGGTACCTCGCTGGCCTGCTGTGTCAGTGCAGCGCTCTCCAAGAAGGGCACTGAGCCAGACTTGTAACACGGCCCGTGAGGATCTTCCGCCTGAGCGCGGACGCTGGGAACAGGCCGGGTACCCTTTGCAGTACTCCAGAGACAGACACCGAATGGCAAGAGGAGGAGGCCGTGTCTGACACAACCAGGATGAGGGGACGGCAGCCAGAAGGCACAGAGAAAGCTCTTGCTGAAATGTTATTTTAGGTTCATTAAAAACCTTAATCGAGAGGGGTTTTTTTTGTTTGGCCTTTTCCAGTAGAGTTGACCACAGAGCAGAAAGAGACCAAAGTGTTTCTTTACTTGGACACGTGGCCTCAACCGATCTTACTGTACAGCGACATCTTTTGCAGGGTGACTCTGAGAGGTGTCCCATCTGCTTATTTACGGGAAACGTCATAGTCTCGATATTGCTTGGCCCCTTCAAACTGGAATCAACACGTCCCACTTGTCCTTTAGTCACCAACAACAAAAGCACCCCAAGCCTGGCGGCTCCCCACGCCCGGCCCTCCAGCCAGTTTACTGCCCTAAATCTGGCCCTGGTGCAAACCTCAGCTATGACTAAGCAGTGGGAGACACCAGCACCTCCACCGCTCAGGTTTGGTTTTATTTTGCTTAGCAACGTACTTTGATCTGTCTGTTATCACTCGCAGCTGCTTAAATCCTACTTGTTATACTTAATAAAATCACGTTTGTTTATTATCAAACCCCGTGTCAATAATTTGCTCCCGGGGAAGAGGGGAACAGTGGTGCCTCTCTCTCTCGTCGATACAGGGAGCAAACACCGAAGGAGCTTGCACTGCGTAACGCTTGTGTGCAGAGTACGCCGGATTTGCCTGGGGTTCTGGTCCCACTGGGGCTGTGACCCCAACTCGGTGCCAACACTGGGGGAGACCAGAGTTTCGGGGGAGGGCAGAAGGCTGGTTGGTGGGCTCAGGGGTGTGATCAGCCCATCAGGTGACAGTCTCAAGGGGATCTCTGTGACCCAAACTGCCACACGGTCTGGTGTCTACGCACCTGGCCCCTGGTGATCAGCGTCACAGGATTGGGCAACCACAACTGCCTGTCAGTCCCCGGCCCCTGGAGCTCTGACACTGCACCACACTGAGTCTCCTGGCCCCAACGGTGCTTCCGTGCCCATGGCAGGAGTAATGGGCAGGCAGGAGGGAGCCTGGGCCAGGGCACAGCGCAGCTAAGTGCAGTGCTGTGTGTAGCATATGGGAGGCTTCCCCAGGCTCTCTGCCGCTGCACCGCCTGGATGGACCCAGCCTCCTCGGCAGCAGAGATTCGAGGAGAGGCCTCCCGAACGTGCCGCAGGGACCGTGCCCAGCCCTTGCCCTCAGCTCCGGAGCCGTGGGGTCCAGCGGGGCATTTGTTTACAGCAGGCAGCTGCCAAGGCACAGCCCTCAGCCACGCTGGGGCCCCACAGATTGTCATTCTCCGCCAGGACAATACTCACAGTGCAAGCTTTCACAGCCCCGGAGCACACAATAGCGCACAAGCCAAAGAAAAGGTCTTCCCCCCGCCCCGTCCCCCCGCGCACAATCTGCCAGAGAAAGCACGCTGCCCTTCCTCCAAGAATGAGTCTTTGTATTAGCACCCCCCAATTCCCTCGGAAATCCCCCCATGCCTGGACAGCCACACGCATCTGCCCGGCTCACAGCAGCCCCGGGGTCCTTTGTCACCTTTTGCAATGTTGGGAGGCTACACCTCACTTTCACAGTTCTCCATGATGCCAGGAAAGCCCAATGTTAGACTGCAAACAGGGAGCGCGATGTCATCCCGGCTCGCCTCTTACCGTCACAGCAAAGCAGCCCAGAAAACCCTCCCTCTCCGGGACCGCCGAGCCGGTCGTTACACCGGGAATTGTTTCTGTACAGCACCTGGCTTCTCATTCGCATTGGGTCTGCTCGGAAACTTTTTCTGGCAATAGCAGGGAGGCTCTCGGGCAGCCAATGCCCCGCAGAGAAGCAAACCTTTCGGCCCCGGAGGCAGCGCGTCGTTTAGCGATGAGCAGCCTGAAAAATAACCCAAATCCTACCTGCAGATTTCTACAGCGGGGTCCATCCGGCGGGAGAGCGCAAATCCTTGTGTGCAGGGCTAGGATCGCTGCAGTCCCCCTGACGCAACGGCGCCCAATTAGGGCACCCGACCAGCTCCGCTATTCACAAGCACATGCCGCTCGCTTACACACCAGATGGACAAGCCCGGGGAACTAGAGAAAACAAGGTGGGGGAAGGGGCCGAACTTCAGACTATCGCCGCTGAAGCGGGTGGAGGACTTTCAGCACCGGACATGCCACCTGTTTGGTAGACAGCAACAACAGCAGGAGAAAAACGCCACCGCTGAAACCTGACGAGCCTGGCACAGCAGGAGAGGAACCAACTGCCCCCAAGCACCCCCATGGTGCTTTGGAGAAAGTTGATTCTGCTACGTCCTAGGGCAATGGAACAAATTCCCTCAGCCAAATCCTAAAGCAAAAAACGCCCCATCCCGTCAAACACACGCTGGAATTCAGAGAGCAAGCAGGCGTCAGAGACCAGGCATTCCACAGCATAGTATCCCCAGCAGACTCCTCATAATCCGTCATGAGTAGCTTCCTGTGGGCACAGTGGAGTCGTGCGTCTCTCACTCCGCTCCCCGCAAAGGAAGGGTTTTGCATCCCAGAGCTGATTCTGGAGTTCTTGCTGGGTTAAATGGAGTAGTAGAAAACGGAACTAACCCCAGCTCTCTTACTCCTGATCTATCTGGTAAAAGAACACTGTGGACACATCTACATGACGCTGCCATGGTCGATCTTCCGGGGTTCGATTTAGCGGGTCTAGTGAAGACCCGCTAAATCGAACTCAGAGGGCTCCCCCATCAGCGCCGGTACTCCTGCTCCTCATGAGGAGTAAGGGAAGCTGATGGGAGCGTTTGCTCCCATCGGCCTCCCGCTGTGTGGACAGCGCGGAAACGCAATTTAAGATAATTTGACTTCAGCTACGTAATTAACGTTGCTGGATTTGTGTATCTTAATTCGACCCTCCGCTGCAGCCTAGACCAGGCCTAAGTCGATCAGCAATCCAGGCAATGCTGTAAGAGCGATTGACACTCCTGGAGTTGAGTGACCTGTTGGGTAGGTAACCTGGTCTCTCCACTCCCTCTTAATGGGGGAAGCATTGACAGTAAAATCACTAGCCTGCCTACATCCAGCCATCCTGCTCACCTTCTGAGCTATTATTATGCTGCATTATTTTCACTGCCTAGGAGGCCTCGGCATGCACCAGGACTTCCCTGTGCTCGAAGCTGTACAAACATAGACCAAAAAGCCACTGATCCAAGTAGAAGGCCAGTGATGGGCGACAGATGCCGACCCCAGCCACACCAGGAGGCACTATCGATCAGCACGACTGGCAGTGGTCTCAGCAGAGTCGTGGGCTACAACAATTGTTCTTTGTGGGCATCGTGGCAGAGGAGAGAATTAAGGAGGAGCAGGAAGGAGGATAAAGAGAGAGCCCTGTGAATGCTTACAGGGGGCAGCGTGGGAGAAAGCCTCCTGACGCTTGTTTGGAAACGTAAGACGTGGATGACAGGGGCTAGCGTCACGGGCTGATCAAAGGCAGGATCTGGTAACTGGATGGCTGTGACAGTGCCAATCCTGCAGCCACAACGGACAAATCCACCCAAAGTCCACGTTCCAGGCAACATGCCCGCCCCACATCAGCAGCTGTGCACTCCGCTATGGGCCTGTGATCTGAAAAAGTCATCAACTGGCTGACCCAGGAGTTGGGTGGTTTTATGAGGGCAAGCCAAGGAGCAACACTCTCCTCCCAATATAGCTGTGTCACTACCTTTGTGCACTTTTGTGATGCGCAGACAAGATAAAACCCAGCTCAGTGACGAGTAACACCTGGTGCTTTCAAAGGGACAGTTTCAGAAAGCTGAAATCAGTGATGGGCCAAATCAACTGGCAGGAAGAACTGAATCAGCAAAAACTGTAAATGACCATTGGGAAGCAGAGAACTTGCCTTCAAGAGTTTTAAAAGACCTGGCCGAGGGCACATTGGCCTGCTAAAGTTGCATTTCAGTAAGATTTGAAACACTGGGGAAGTACCAGAATTCTGGAAGAACGCTAATGCTCTCCTAGTATTTTATAGACTCAAGGTGCTCGGTGTACTTAGCTTAACACAGAGAAGGGTAAGAGATAGACTGATTACATTTCATAACGATCTACGTGGGCAACAAATACTTCACCCTGGGCTCTCCAGTCTAACCGAGAAAGATCAGATGAGATGATCCCAGTGGACCCTTCTGGTCTTGGAAACCAGAGGCTGTCTCTATAAGGGGAACCCAGGTGACTCCCTCTAGATGAAGTCTCAAGGGGGTCGCTGTGTTAGTCTGTAACTTTGAAAACAGCAAGCAGGCCTGTGGCACCTTGGACATTAACAGAGGAATAAGGTCATGAGCTTTCGTGGGTAAAACCCACTTCTTCAGATGTGCCGGAGAGGAAATACAGATCCTTCTAGATGAGTTTCGTAGAGTGGCAGTCTAGAGGCGTTATGCAGACTGCTCATTTGGTGTTAATCTGACCAAATCCCCTTGTTAATCAGATCCCGCCGAGTCTCAAGCTGCCGGCTGGGACTTTCATGCAGAAGGAACTGAAAAAGAGAGCACCCCACTGCTAAGTGGAGGCAGACGGGGAGCCTGCTACATGTTTATCCCGCTGTGGATTCGTGGTGTCCGAGTTGATGCATGGGCAGAGGTGGATTAAGATTTACCAGGAGAACATTTGGCCCCCGAAGCCCATTAAGAACATGAATGCATCAGAGTGCACGAATACAAAGACTCCATTCAATGTTTACCCACGGCACTGATAATAAAGCAAATAAAGAAAAGCCCGACTTGGATTACTGTGGATGATGGCGATACAGGCGGAGCTCCTCTCAAGGTTTTTGACAGCAAAGAGATTTTTCCCGGGGTCCCATAATCCTGCGCATTCTTCCACTACTGTGCAGGGGGTGGGGAGACATGGGCCCCCCTTCCCTGCGATTTGCTGCTTGGATTGCACTGAACATGCTCGCACGGGCAGAGCACCACCAGCTGGCGTTCACCGTGCCTACCCAGTACCCACAATTGGCAAACACGGGGCGTCTCCGCCTGGCCGGTGTCTACCCAGCCCTGATTCCACCGAGGCTGGGGTGATTCCCCTCTAGAGAGCAGCTGGAAGTTTCCACGTGGGGCGATGCCCGGGGAAAGCAGAGACTGCTTGGAGCAGGCACGGCTGAGCTAGACTTCGGCGTGCAGTACAAAGGGAGCTGGGCTTTGACGGCTCCCTTCCAGCCGCCTGTCTGTGGCTCCGCTCCGGCTCCTCTGCTCTGTGTGTCTAGGCTGAGCAGGGGAGAGTCCCCGCGCTGCAGATGGAAGCAGAAAGTTCCTTCTCTCGCTCAGTAGCTGGGGGAGCTGAGCCACCAAACGTCGCTGCCAGCTAGAGGCCGGCGAGCGCTCCCCAAGCTGGGTCCAGGACAGTGCCTTCCCACTAGCAAAGGGAACGGGGGGGGAGGGGGAGCCCTCACCAGGGAGATGCCCTGAAGCTTGCTGGGGGAGCCTGCTCCCCATAACTATCTCTGGTGAGGGGCCCAGACCCTTTCTTGGAGGAATCTGGGTGACTGGGGAGGGATCGCGTGAGGATTCCCTGTTCTGGTCACTCCCTCTGGGGCACCTGGCATTGGCCAGTGGGCTGGGTGGCCCTTTGGTCTGCCCCGGTCTGATGTTCTTATAAATCTGGTTAATTTCTCAAGCCCTCATTTTCAAGTTCCCAAATCGACACAGCAAGTCCATTCCCTGCACCGGGAAGGAGCATCCCCCCCACCCCCCCCGCCGGCCAGCCAGCTCATCCCGATCTGAAGCAACAGGACAAAGTCCGGGCTTTCTGCGGCCGTACCTTGGCCACGACCAGTCAAACAAAGCCGAGCAGCAAACGGGTGCCCCTGGCCAGGCACAGGTACCTGGGGGGCAGCCTGCACCTTCCTGCGCCTCATGCCCCCGGCACACAGCCGGCACCGCGGCTCCCCTTACCCTGCGGGCGAAGAGCACAGAGCTAATCTGGGGAGCGTTCCGGTCATGTCTGGTGTGGGGCTGTCGCCACTAGGCGAAAAACCAGAGAGCGACGCTCCGGGCTGGCAAACGCCCGCAGCCAGAGTCCCTGGGACGCTGTCTGAACACGGCCAGCGCGCCAGATCCAGCCGGAATACAGCCGGGCCGGGACCCTGGCACCACTGCATCTCCTCTGCCGCCCTTGTCTGCAAGCCCTCCACCCAACGGCATGGCCGGACGCTGGGTACTCACAGGAGCATTGTCCCGGCCGATCTGCCGCTGAAAGCCTGCGCCGCACTCCACAGGGCAATGCCCGGAGAGCGGCCGAGGGCTGCTCCCGGGGGCTGGGGCTGGGGCTGGCCTGCGCAGCTGTGGGCGGCTGTCAGCCGGCCCCGGCCCACAGAAGGAGTGACATCTGCTGGCAGATGGGACGGACCCATTAGCATTCCTACAGGGACAACGGGGAGGAGCTGCGGGGACAGCCCCTCCTGCCCTGGCTCGGCCTTTGTTTTCTGAACAGAAGGCGAGTGCTGGCTTGAGCGCCAGACATGGGGGGCAGGTATATCACAGAGGGGGCTACTCACACACATGGGGGGAGGAGCCTTCATCACTGCCCCACAGTGCGACAGAAGGCACCACCGACCAGAACGCCGCCACGCCCAGCGGGTAGAGCAGCCTGCTGGGAGGTAGCCGGGGGGGAGTATATGCTGGGACTTACAGACGAGCAAGCAGGGGAAAGCTCTGGGCTCCCGGGAGGGGCGAGGCTGGGGGCAGAGCCCCCCCCATCAGCCAGTCCCATTAAACTGCCAGGCCCTGGGACAGCTGCCCCTTCTGCTCCCCCGCATCGGTCTGGCAGGGCTTTAGCATCGGCCACGTCTGGGCTGGCACCGGCAGTCCCCAGGCGAGAGTTACGCGGGGGGGTGGGAGGGGCCTCTCTCTCAGCCGCTTTGCCTCACCCAGTGGTGGCCTCCGAACATACCTACCAGACGGGGAAGCTAGTGGCTTCGCCTCCCTTCCCGGGGTCTGAGCAGCCGGGGCGTGGGTGGCGGAAGGGCGGCCAAATGCCCGGAGGGAAGTGGGCACGTGCCTGCCCCGAGACGGAAACACTGGCCCCGAGGGAGGTTTTACTACAAACTCCGCGGTGCCGAAGCTCACTCGGCGCTACAGAGCTGGGCGACGCGGTTGTGTCCGCGATGCCGACACCAGAGCGCAGGTGCCTAAGACCTTCCCCTCCCGGGAGCGTCAGGCGCGAACCGGCACGAGCCGGCTGTACCGTGTCCTACAAGCCACGACCCACGCCCTGCAAAAGGGGGGTTTCTGCAAAGCCTGCCACACAAGCTACCTGGATGCCTCCGTCTTTTTGCTACACTTGCAGGGCCTGATTCCTTCTGGAATTTGGGCGCGTCGACCTCCCGGCGTTTGGACAACTGGGCCATAAATGGAACGCGGATTCATTGGCCTTTGGCGCTCGCCAAATGCACCTGGGAACTCGACTGTTCCTCACCAGCGACCTCAGAAGCGAACCCGCGCCAAGCGCCCGACAGCAGGCAGCCATGTTCGCCTCAGAGCCAACAGGGGAGAATTCTGGGCACTCCGGGCTCCCGGGGCCTCGCCTCCCGATTTCAGGCCATTTATTCCAACTCCCTCCCAACGGGCCTCACCCCCAGCTGCAGTCACCACAAGGTTCTGGGCGCTACGTTCTCGGGCCTGGTTTTGTCCCGTGGGTTTGTCCAGACCAGAGAACTGGCTCTTTGTATGGTTGCAGGACTCATTTCTGGCCCCCCGGTCTCTCAGCCAATGGCCCGATGGTGCTTCTACCTGCCAGACTCTGGTGCTGACTGAAAGGGACGTGTCGATCACATTGGGCTTGCATATAAGAACGGCCAGATGGGGTAAGACCAAAGGTCCATCTAGCCCAGTGTCCTGTCTTCCGACAGTTACCAATGGCAGATGGGAATGAACAGAACAGGGAATCATCAAGTGATCCCTCCCTTGTTGCCCTCTCCCAGCCTCGGACAGAAGCTAGGGACACCATCCCTGCCCAGCCTGGCTAATAGTCCTGGCCTTCACAACATCCTCCGGCAAGGAGTTCCACAGGTTGACTGTGCACTATGTGAAGAAAAACTTCCTTTTGTTCGTTTAAACCTGCTACCTCTTAATTTAATTTGATGACCCCTAGTTCTTGTGCTATGGGAAATAACTTTTCCTTATTCACTTTCTCCACCCCTGTCATGGCTTGGAGGTTGGCAGAATCAGACCAGAGGAAAACGCTGGGATCTTCCCATCATTCCCCAACAGACACGTCCTTTCACGGCCCCACCCCTTGCCCTCCTCAAAGCTCAGCACTCGGTGTCCTCACCTTGTCGAAGAATTCGTATAGCCTGATGGTGTCTCGCAGCTGACTCCGGGCACCCTCCAGAGAGGCGCTGAACTCAGCCAGCTGATTTTGGTACGCTTGCCGCTTGCGCCCATAGACATGCAAGTCTGCAGAGGAAAAATCTTCCCACTTGTCCAGCTTCTTTAACATCTCCCAGCCCCGCCTACAATAGTCCTGAAAGAAAACGGCAGTTGTGGATCAGCCCTGGAAAGAGAGACCGTGGGAGACTTCCACAGCCCCTGGGAGCCATCCGGACGAGCTAAGCCAAGCCCGGCACAGCAATGCCGACAGTAGTGCTCTCGGGTAAGCGTCCTTTAGAAGCGGCCCTCTGAACTGGGAAGCTCAGACAGGGCCTTCCTAGGGTGGGAGGCAACCTTCCCCCCGGCTGCTGGCTCTGCCCCACTACACACCCCCCCAAGCTCCACCCCTGCTCTGCCCCCTCCCACTCCCATTCCACCCTTTGCCCAAAGCCTCCTGTCCCGAGAGACACAAGCCAGAGGCTACCGGGGGGCCTGGTGCGGGGCAACAGCAGAGGCCCCCCCCCCGCATTCACAGTGGTGACGGGAGCTGGAGCAACCCAGCAACCCGCCCCACTGCGCACCTCCGCCCATCTCGCCGTGCCCCACAGTGGCAGGAAGCAGAGCACCAGGGGCCGGGGGGCTCCCCTGCCCGCCACCACAGTGCAATGGAGCGCAGGGGGCTGGAGACGGGCCAGGGAGCGGAGCAGGCTGCTGGGTCGCTCCGGCTCCTGCCACTGCGGTGGGGGAAAGGGGAACTCCTGTTGCGGCCCTGCACCCCTGGGTAACCCTCCTGGCTGCCCTGGGCCCCACGTGGCTGCCACGGAACCCCCCCAAAGCACGGGGCCTGGGGCAACTGCCCCAAAGCGTCCTGTGGCCGGGACAGCGCTGAGCTTCGATGCAACAACGCGGTCACTTTAGCCCAAAAGGCCTGCGCGAGAACAGGCTGCCCAGGGCTCAGGAAGCGTTTCAGGCTCTAAAGGGAGTTCAGAAACAGCCATCGCACACCCTTGACACGTGGCTCAACACTCCCGTCCCGGGCATGGCCACGTGGCGGCTCCACTGAGCCGTGTCTGCCTCCCAAACTCCCTGCTGGGTGGCCCGGCCTGCGGAGGCAGCCCTGGCAGGGGCAGGGGGGAGACACAGAAGCAGGGGCCGAACGAGCCTTCGCCTGCCACCCAGCGATGAAAAGGCTTCGGCCGGACTGTCTGGGAGCAAACTCCGACGGGTGCCCCGGACGGAGCTGCTTGGCAAAGGGCTCAGTGGGGGCAGCTTCCAGAGTGACCCAGCACTTCAGGGTTGAACGCTGGGAGCTGTACGAGTAAAGGGCAGCAGAACTGCACCGGTCACCAAGGCTGCGGTTGTGTCCCGGAGGCTGCTGAAGTCACGGAATCCCAGACTTCCCAAGACCTCCGTGATGTCAGCCAGCAGCGGCCCGGAGCCGTGGGGTCCCCCAAACTCCAAGCTGCCATGAACAGCAGGGGAACCCCGCAGCTCCCGGCTGACCCAGGTGCCGGGGACCTCACAGTTCCTGGCCGCTGCGGGCGGCGGGAGAACTCTGCAGCTCCAAGCTGAGGGAGAAAGGGGAACCTTGGAGAGCCGAGCCCCGTGGCTCACAGGAGCCCCTGGAGTGGCCAGCTGGCCCTTGCAGCTGCCCAGTAGCTTCCCATTTGCCATGGATATTTGGAGTAAAAGTCAGGGACAGGTCCTGGGTTCCCGTGAATTTTCTTTGCTACCTGTGACCTGTCTGTGCCGTTTGCTAAAAATATCCAGGACTAAATCTTAGCCTTACTTATCGTGCCAGGATTGAGGGGGGAACCCGATCTGAACCTCACGGCTACACTAAGTCACATCCCAGGGAAAGTCAGAGGGGCAGGGGGCCTTGCTGGTAGAGAGGACTCTGCTTAATAAGCCCTGGGCCCCTTTGAATTGCCACCGGAGCGCCCCTCCATGTGTGTCTGAGGGCTGGAGGAGGAAGCGCACCGTGGTCTGGGCAGCACTAGGGGCTGACTACCCTAGGCCCTGCCCCTGCCCCTGCCCTCAGCCCCGCCCCTTCCACTCTGAGCCACGCCCCTTCCACGGACACAAAGCCGGCCCCCGCACCTCGCCCCCAGACTCTCGGTGGCTGTCGGCCCTGCTGACTCTGCGCCTTTGCTGACCGCTGACTATGCACCGTGAGCGGCATTCTGAAGGACCATTGCTCATTGGACTTTCACACTGAGCGGTGGGAAACCGAGGCAATGGGCGCTGCCCAGTGCCCTGTAGAGCAGATGTCTGGTTAAGGCATACGTGCTTTGAGTTGGTGTGGCGGTGTTTTCCCAAATGAACGCCGACCTCCCTCTCCTTCCAGTAGAGTTTGCTTTGGTGGCACAGAGTCAGCGCTTGCGAGTGGGAAGTGCTGCCTCTCGGGGCACCTGCGGTGGGTTTAGTTTTCCCATGACCGGGTGGGGACTCGAGCTAGTTCTGTTTGGCAATGCCATGAGGAACCCCTGGCTAGCGAATCTGGACCCTGCTGATGCCGAAACCACTTAGCAGCAGGGCTACAGACGATGGAGAGCATGGAAAAAGTCCTGGGAGAGAGAGGGGCAAAGGCAAGGCATGGGGAAGGGCTGGGGGAGGCAGACACTGCTCACTTGGGAGAGCAAACGCTCCCATCGACTTCCCTTACTCCTGGCAAGAGCAAGCATGGTTGGGTTGCCAGTGGGGGCGCCCTCTGAGTTTGATTTAGCAGGTCTTAACTAGACTTGCTAAATCAAACTCGGGAAGATCGATTGCAGCAGCGGAAGCCCAGTGAAGACAAGGCTTAAGGCGGGCTCCATGCCGCGGCTTTCAGGGAGGAACCGCACAATCCCTTGCAGCTCTCTTGGAGCTATGCACAAATGTGTTGGTGGCTCCAGTCTTCTGGAATCCACTCTGTTCACACCTAGGTCAGTGGCTGTTTACGCCTGCTCTCTGGGATGTGCCCCAGGACGGTGTCAATGCCCAGTAAGGAATCAGCATTCATAGACCCACAGAATCCTAGAACACCAGAACTGGCAGGGCCCTCGAGAGGACATCAAGTCCAGTCCCCTGCCCTCATGGCAGGACCCAGCACCGTCTAGACCATCCCTGACAGGTGTCTGTCCAACCTGCTCTTCAATATCTCCAGGGATGGAGATTCCATAACCCCCCTAGGCAATTTATTCCAGTGTTTAACCACCCTGACAGTTAGGAAGATTTTCCTAAAGTCCAACCTAAATCTCCCTTGCTGCAGTTTCAGCCCGTTGCTTCTTGTCCTGTCCTCAGAGGTCAAGAAGAACAATTTTTCTCCCTCTTCCTTGTAATACCCTTTTAGATACTTGAAATCTGCTATCATGTCCCCTCTCAGTCTTCTCTTTTCTAAACTAAACAAGCCCAATTCTTTCAGCCTTCCCTCATAGGTCATGTTCTCTAGACCTTCCATCAGTTTTGTTGCTCTTCTCTGGACCCTCTCCAATTTCTCCACATCTTTCCTGAAATGTGGTGCCCAGAACTGGACACAAGACTCCAACTGAGGCCTGACCTGTGCAGTGATTGTAGCAGGCAGGGGTGTCCCCTCCCCCACAAACTCTCCGACGCCGCGTTCCAGTCCGAGGTCACTTACACTGGCCACAAGATCGAATTCCCTGAACTGCTTTTGGGCTCGAAGCAGCAGCTCCAAAGAATCGTCCAGGTCAGTCATTTCCTTCAGCCGCTTTCTGCCAACCTCCTCGATCCACGTGCTGACCTGGGAGAAAGAGGGGAAAGCAGTGATGCCCACTGTCGGTCGGTGCTGCCGCGTGAGGCCGGCTCCTGTGTGGAAAGAGCAGGGGGCTTCTCCAGTGAGGCTGGTCGTTCAGTCACTGGAAAGAGTGTCCCAAATCGGGGCCTCTCCGCAGATCCCCTCTGCTTTACGCACGGGCCTTTTCCGCCGCGGGCCGCTGGGTAAGTCCTACGCTCTGTGGGTGCTCACAGGGCCTTCGTCTGGGCTTCCACGCCGACCGCAGTCGGCTGAAAGCGCTGCAGCTCCCCGCTGGGCCTATCTCCCTGCTGCTTCTGCTCCCAACGCTCCATTTGCTGCCTGCTCGCCTGCTCCCTCCTCCAGCTCCTGTCTGGCGGAAGGGCGAGGTGCAACAGCAGAGTCATGGAGCCCCACCAGGGACTGTCTGGGGCCCCGGGAGACCCGCTCTCTGTTTCCTGAATACTAGGGATGTTAAATCCCTGTTTAATTGGTTAACCCGTGAAACAAATTGTTTAACTAGTTAACTGATTGAAGAGGAAGTGGGTGGGGGGCCTGCTCCGGCCTCCATGGGTTAACCGGAACTGGGAAGCCTGGTTAACCTTTCACAGCCCTACTGAATACAGTCCCGATATAAATCTCCAGTGTCCGTGCTTATTCCTAGCAGCTCCTCATCGCTGCCTGGTTCCGGGCTCCTCACTTCGAGAACAGTCAGGTGCTGTAACCTGGTTAAGGACCATGTCGGTGTACGTCTGCCTCCCTAAGAACACCACCCCCGACCCCTTCTGCCCCAGGGCGGAGAGGGCTCTGCTCAAGGGGCAGAAGGAGCCTCCTCTGAGATGGGGGAGCCTTCATCAGTGGGAGGGAAGCCGAGGACGTCAATGGGCTGCAACGGGACGAGTGATTGGAGCAGCCCCCTGCCGGCATCACACCACAGGTGGGGGGTGCTCCCCAGTTAACCGGTTACACACGGTGGTTCTTACACCCGTGCACCTGGCAGGAGGCCTTGGCCCTGCAAGGGGTTAATCTGACTTCCCGCAGGAACGAAGCGTCGTTACTTGTATGGCAAGAGTCAAGGGCGGAACCAGGCCCCGACCAGGGGGCCCTCTAACCTGAACCTCACTTGCCGAGCACGGGGCAGGGACCCCCTCCCTGGTGCTAATGGGGTTACGCAGGATCGAACCAGAATAAAGGCCCTGTGCGTGGGGTGGACTTGCCGAGGTGCTGAGCACGCAGAGCACATGCTGACGTGGTGCTCAGCGCCTCTGAGAATCGGGCCCCAAGTCTGCAGGTCTCCCCAGCCCAGGGATGCCGGGTGAGCGGAGGGGCCCACTTCTGCCTGAGCAGGCGCACCAATAGGGGGAGCACAGGGGGACAACTGTCCTGGGGCTCAGCGACTCATGGCCTGGATGTGGCAGCTGGAACCCTGGCCCCCTTTGAATGGCTGCTGGGACGCCTCACCACGCCGGGCACGCAGGGGGGCTCTGAGGGCTGGGGGGAGTCCCAGTGCCTCAGTGCAGGCAGTGCAGAGGGCTGGCCCTCCCCTTCTGCCCAAAGCCCCGCCCCTTCACCCACAAAGCTCCGCCCCTTCCAGGGCGTGGAGCCAGCCCCGTGCCACACCTTGCCCCGGACCCCACGGTGGCTGTCGGCCTCACCGTTCCTAGGCAGAGACGGCTACATGCCAGGTTGGTTGTGGAGTGTTTTTGTGATGAGAAGGCATTTCCCGTCGGGACACTTTTTGTGTTACTTTACTGCCAACTTCTTCAAACCCTGATGTAAACTGGGATGAAATACCCGGCAACCTTTCTGGGACATGCAGTCACAGCTAATCCTTACAACCCATGACAAACTGGGCTCACCTCCCTAAAACCATCTTCAAAGGCCTCGAATTCCATCACAGCTCCAGCTCCTGGATGCGTTTGTTTGACAACATCACCAGGAGGTGGACCCCCTCCTCCGCTCGGCTATACAGCGTGGCGGCAGCATGCAAGGCGTCTCTGAAAGGGAACACAAGTCCAGCCAGTGTGTTTCACATGCCTAGCGACATCTTATACATATCTGTGGCTTGGAGGGGCCACACGGAGACATGCTCCCAATCTCCAGAAGTTCCTTGTCGTATCAGAACAAAGTATATCGCAGTATATATTGGAGAACACTTCCAACATCCCAACGCCCATGTCACTGCATCCTACCCCAGTGCGGACAGAGAGATCCTACCGAGGGGTCAGGTTCCTGTCCGAACCACGTTCCAAAGCTCACGTGGCCTGCACAGAGCACTCAGCTTTTTGACCCAAAATTTAGATTTGGTACAAATGTGAAACTGAATCAAACACCTTACTGAAATCCAGGTAAATTATAGCCCCTGCATTTCTTTTGTCTAAAGACTCAGGCCGGGTCTACACTAAAGGCGAAGGCCAAACAAGATACGCAACTTCAGCCACGTTAATTACTACATACCGGCTGTCTTCCAGCTCTCCCAGTTGGTACCCAAAGAATCAATGATGGAAAAATTGGAGATTAGCATTGCTGCTGGACAGAGCATCAAACAGCGCTTTCCCGGAAATGTTGGGGCTCCTTTTAAGTTTAATCCGAACTCTGAATTTCTTGGGATTTTAATGTTTGCTATAATTACAAGAAGAACATCTGTGCAAGTTCATTTTTACCTTTCAACTCACTCATAAACGCTCTCAACCCTCATGCTAACCACTGCCTAATGTCTAATCACGTCTGGATTCTTGCTGGGGGCATGCTTCAAGTGATATCTTGGCATAAGAATTTCTACAGATTAATTAGAGAGAGCGAGAGAGCATAAAGCCTGAAAACAATCCATATATTAATAAATATATTTCCTTTCAAAGGATGGCCCTAATACCCTTTTCCCCCATCACTGCCCTCTATGATTCTAAAAAAACACCAGGGTTCCCTGTAAGCTGGGTGCTCAGGAGACATTCAAATGCTGCCAGCTGATTAGCAGAGCATCCACGGCTAGGATTTGTGTTTCTCCTGGTGGTGCACATTTGCACATGCCTTGGTGCACATAAACAAATTATTCCGCACATGGATGGCAAGATTAGAGGGAACATTGGGGATGACCTTCTGGATCAACCCGCTGTAGAAAAGAGGGCTTCTACCATGTTAAAATCAAAAAACCAGCAACTAAAGGCTTTAACTGGCTTCCCTAGTGGCCTGTGCAACTCTCCCAGTGGAAAGCAGGGGGCCGTCTGACAACACAGGGAAATCTCCTCCCGAGCCGCAGCCCCGGTAAGTCCCAGCGTCCCCACCCACGTTAGCGCGGCATTCGGCCTTTCCCGGCACCCTTTCCAGGGCAAAGCATTCACGTTCCATTGGCAACCCTGCAGATTCGATGCAATTTAGAACAAAACCGAGGGGCTGCCTGTCAGCGCCTACTTCCCTGAGCCCTGCTCCCATCGGGCAATTACTGGCTGCGTGGAAAAGCTGCCAAGAGCTCGTAACAGTTTGCTGGTTCCAGGCCCAAGCAGTTGTATAATTGGAGGGTAATTTTAGACCTTGCTGCTGCAGACGCCTTTCCCAAAGCTGCAGCCGGAGGGTCACGGGGCCTTCTCCTGGCCCTTCTGGGGATTAGCTCTGTAAGATCAACGCCCCGTCTCTCGCACTCTGTATCTCGCTCCCCAAGCAGCTGCAGCCCTCCACCCAGGGCACTCCCTGGTGTCCCTTCCAGGGGGTACAAAAGTCTTTCTCCCACAATCCTAGGCCGTCTGCCCAGTCCCTGACCCAGGTGCCCCGTCCTCAGGATCTGGGAGGGGGAACCCAGGCCAGCCCTGCACTGTGGGTTCCTGCTCTGGGCTCCTCACTTCTGCAGCCAGCTCTGCATAACCCACCCCTTGTTGCTTTTCCCACAAGCCTCTCCTCCTTTCCTGGCTCTCCCCCTGGCCCCGGTTTGCAGGCTACTTCCCTGCCGTGCCTTGTGCCCGCAGGCCTCGGTGGAGAGCAGACAGCCAGCCCGCTTCTAAAAGTAGCAGGAGAGGGATTTGGAGCAGACTGGAAAAGTTGGAGTATGCAGGGGGTTGGTATGCAGTGTTGGGGTGCACCAGCAGAGCTGGGGGGCAGGGAGCTGGGGTGCACAGGCAGAGCTGGGGGAGCAGGGGGTTGGGGTGCACTGGCAGAGCTGGGGGTGCAGGGGGCTGGGGTGCACTAGCAGAGCTGAGGGTACAGGGGGCTGGGGTGCACTGGCAGAGCTGGGGGTGCAGGGGATTGGGGTGCACTAGTAGAGCTGGGGGTGCAGGGGGTTGGGGTGCACCGGCAGAGCTGGGGGTGCAGGGGGTTGGGGTGCACCGGCAGAGCTGGGGGCGTCATGCCTCCCTTGCCTGAATGCCCACTCTCTGAGCTCCCCTACCATCCATCCCCATTTATCCTGTTCCCCCGTAACTCCCCTCCACCCGCTTCCACTGCTCTAATGCCCCTTCCCTACAAGGGAGCAGTCACATGCCTAACTTTTCCGGCTCACATCTTTTGATTACTCCCCCCCCCCAAATAAAACTGCCCTCGCCCCATGATTCACAAACTGAAGCCAATCATTCAATCCAAATGCCTTTGTCTTAGCTGGGGCATTAGACCCATTAAAAGGAACAATCCGTGTCTCACCCACAGAACGGGAAGCGACTGACTAGCAAGGAGTCCTGCAGAAAGGGATCTGGGGGTCAGAGTGGACCACAAGCTAAATAGGAATCAACAACGTGACGCCATTGCCGAAAAAGCAAACATCATTCTGGGTGGTGAGGGCATCTGTCAGGGTTGAGGGCAGGGGACTGGACTTGATGACCTCCTGAGGCGCCTTCTGGTTCTATGATTCTGATTATCTAATAAGGGGAACAGACTGAGCTCAAAGATGAGGGGTGGATGTACCTAACTTGTCTCTACTGCCGTATAAAGACGTTTCTCAGAGGAAGCATTGCTGGCCGGCTGAGGGAGCAGTGGAAAGCCCCACCACTGACTACGCTGTGTCCATGGTCACGAGCACACATCTTAGTACCCGCGTTGAGTCTGCTAGGTGCTATGAACCTGGCCCGGTGCCTTTGTTCCTTAACGGATCTTGTGGTCACTGAGCGGTTCGCGGGACGTCTGCTGTGCTGGCCCTCTGCACAGAACTGGGGCAGCGCGCTGGGAGAACACGCGGAAAACCCACACACGCAGCCAAATACCTAACCCCGACTGGTTAACCAGCACACGGCAGCCGAAGGAAAGAGCGTTTGCGGCTGTAATACATACGGTCAGACTCAGACAGATTCTGAACTCTCAATGAGCTCCACAAAAGAAGCTATAGTAGTGGACTAAAACTGGACAATACGATGGTAAGTGACTTTACCAGCCCTGCCTAGTATGAGAAGCCCAGTACCGAGCTCTGTCTTCATAGGAACTATTATTTGCATGGATCATTGTGTTACCCAGCTGGTTTGTGTTCTCCCAGTCAGAATGTCTCCTCCTTTAAAAGACTCAGCACAGCACTCAGCT
Source organism: Rafetus swinhoei (assembly GCA_019425775.1). Classification (NCBI taxonomy): domain Eukaryota; kingdom Metazoa; phylum Chordata; order Testudines; family Trionychidae; genus Rafetus; species Rafetus swinhoei. The sequence continues at coordinate 45,267,723 of CM033434.1, read as the reverse complement.
CTCCAGACAGTTCTCATTTCTAACGCCACGTTCCCCAATTCTGCGCGTGCCGCTGGCCTCTTCTAGACACTCCAACACTTTATACTATGCGCCGGGGGTGGGGAACCTTTTTTGGCCGGGGGCTGCTGAAACACAGTGGGGGGGAGGTGCCGAGCCGGCGCTCATGCTCCAGCCCAGTCTCAGGGTATGTCTAGACTACAGGCTTTTGTCGACAAAGCTTCTGTCGACAAAGAGTGTCTAGACTACAGCCAGTTCTGTAGACAAAGCAAGCCGCTTTGTCGACATGACAGTGTAGACGCAAAGGACAGTGTAGATGAAATAACGCCTTCCGTCGACAGAACTCTGTCAACAAAAAGTGTTATTCTTCGCAGAATGAGGTTTACAGCCGTCAACAAAACTGCTGACTTCTGTCGACGTTATGTCGACAGAACTCAGCGGTAGTGTAGACACAGGTAGAGTTTTGTCGACAAAAGTCCAAAAGTCTAGACACACTCTCAGAGTCTTGCTGCGGGGCTGGAGCACCAGCATCGGCTCCCTCCAAGCCTCGCCGCAGGCCGGACCAAAGCAAGCCAGGGCCTGGATCCGTAGGTTCCCCACCCCGGCTAAATACAATGACCACGGCTATAGCACTGAATCCATCCCAACATCAGACTAGTTCCCCCAAGGATGCAATGCCTGTGGGAAGAAGCAGGCTGGGCCAGGTGCAACCAGGTAGCGGAGCTGGTGTCTAGCATGGACCACAGAGGGTTTCCCCCCCATAACATTTGTATAAAGTCAATATGTGCAGCGTGCAGCTAAGCTCCTAACATACACCGGGCAGGATGCACAGACTGAACAAACAGTGTTATCTTCCTCAGATAACACTGACACTGAATCAATGACGCGTCTAAGGAGGAAGGCCAACGCGGCTACCAGCCGGGATGCCCCAGCCTTTCCTGTCACTGTAAAGCCAGCCAGATCTGCCCTTTGCCATTTACAGCAATTCTGGAATTTTGCCCCGGGGGAGAAAACCGCTTTTCCGAAGCACCCAAACCTTACCTAAAAGAGCCTCCAACTCCTCTGCCCGTCTCTGAGACGCTCGGGAACTGCTACCGCATCCTTCCCACCACACGTTTCAAATGTGCTCCGCGGGAGAATGGCTGTGCGCGCCTTTGTGTACAGAGCACTGGGGTTTGTTTACCTGTGGTGAGAGTGCTTTTCGGCAGGCTAAAGCCATCGTGTAAACACAAAGAACAGGTTGGACTGTCCGAAAACAACAGCCAAGAGCTAAGGTATGTGTCTGGCCAGAAACGTCTCTGGGTGCGTCTTTGTGTGTTGCCCTACCCCTCACACAACGGGATGAAAACACCGCAACCTCCTGCTTGCCGGGCAGAGATCAGAATGCATACTTTCAAGAGAAACTGACAAAATATGACACGAGTCCGAGTGATCCCTGTATGCTGGGTGCTTGTGCAGCCTCTCGGGAGACATTCCCATGCCGCCCAGCTGATCAGCAAAGTGCCCACAGCTAGGTTTTGTGTTTCAGTTGGTGGTGCACATTTTCACAGGCCTTGGTGCACATCAAACATTTATTCTGCACATGGTCCAAAAAAATCTGCACATGGATGTAAAAGATTAGCGGGAACGAAGGACATGACCCCTCTTTGTAGATTCTAAGGCCAGAAGGGATCAGTCGGTAATCATAACAGTCAAATCCTTAATCAGATTTGCAGAATGACTGTGGCCATGTATACACAATGAACTTTGATACTTTGGCAGACGCAAAGTACGTTGGTGTAAAATTGTCACCGTTGGTTTATTGCTCGTGCGTGTGCTTATCTAGCTGCTTGCGCTGGTGCTGCACATACAACCCGGAGTGTTTGTGCTGGTGCAAAGTGCAGTGCACTATGGGTAGGTGTCCCAGGGGGCCACCCATCAATGCCTTCTGGAGAATTTTTGCAAGGCATTTTTGTGCCATCCACCCAGCAGGAGGTCGACGGCGCAAACCTCCCATTGGCTTCCCTTCCTGCTCGTGAGGAGCAGGCGGACCGGCGCCGAAGGGGGCGCCCTCTGAGTTCGATTGAGTGGATCTTCGTGAGACCTGCTAATTCGAACCAGCAGCATCGATCTTCGTGCAGTGTGGACATGGCCTTGGTGAGTGCCCATGGTTAGTTACACCTCCCGGAAAAAAACGAGTCTCATCTGAGGTCTGACCGTGTCTGACTTCAGCTTCCCGTCTTAAATCTTCTCCCCACGTAAGTGCTGACAGACTTCGGTCAAATCACCGGCCACCCTTCTCCTTGACTGAGCCCCTTACACCATTCACTGCCTGGAAGAACGTCCAGATCTCAAATTGTTGTTGCTTCCCCTGACCCCACGCCTCCTATTTGTCAACATTTTGGAAGGATGGATCCCCGAGCCGGACCCCGTCCCACCCACATCACGTGGAAGGGTAACACCGCCTCTCTGCTGAGCAGGCCACTTGGTGTGAGGCTCCTAAGGTGTCCGCTCCCTCCCTTACTGTTTGGGTTCTTACGGGCAGGACACTGGAGTTAGGGTTCAGGTTCTATGGGCAAGGTTCTCCACCTTGAGTTAGGGTTCCTGTAGGCAAGGCTCCCTGCCATAAGGTTAGGGTTCCTATAGGTAGGGCACTTGGAATTAGGGTTAGGGCTCCTGCAGGTAGGACTGCCCCCTAGGGCTAGAGTTCCTGCGGATAGGGCACTTATAGGTAGGTTTAGGGCTCCACTGGGTAGCTCCCCACCTATGAGTCGGGTTCCTATGGTTAGGGCTTCCCACCCTAGGGTTAGGGTTCGTGTGGGTAAGGCACTTGGAGTTAGGGGTGGGGAGTAGCTAATCTCCCCATGGCCGGTCATGTACAAATTAAGTATTGTGTGGTTCATAGCAGACGTCCGTTTCCAGTCTGAACTGAACGCCGAGCATAGCTGACGGGGGTGGGAGAAAAAAAAAGAAAAGCAGCAGAAGTTACCCATTTTAGGAGTGAGACGGTGAATTTTGAAACCACATCTTGGGTCTAGACGCACCATTCGTTGGTGCTTGAAGACAGACAAGAGACATCTCCAGCAGGAGAACGGGAGCCAAGGGTGGGGGGGTGTGGGGGGGTGTGCGTGAGGCGATCTCTTCCATCGGACCAGCTTCCACTGGGGAGAGAGAGCAGCTCTCGAGCTCCACAGCGCTCTTCTTCAGGTTGCTCCACTAAAATTTACTGCCTCACCCACCTGGTCTCTCTGCTATCCAGGGACCCACGCGGCTACCACGACAGAGTATACAACATAACAGCAAGTCATGGTCAATAAAGATGACCCATACAGCCTGGTGGGTTTGGGTATATTATCCGGGGGTGTTTCCAGGACAACATCCGTAGCCCGCTCAGTGTGCAGAACAGTTAGAGAGACTGTTGCCGAAGAAGAAAATTGTCCCTCAAAAGGCCTTAGGAGCATCTTACTCGCTGGCCTTGGAAACTGCAAAACGCAACCCAGCATGCACCACAGAAGACCCCTCTACTCCCAGCAGCCACAGACATACAGAGACTCATGACTGGGGACCAGCCCCAGCACCCACGCCAAATACCACCGCCTGCCAATGCTCTGATGCCGTCACAAGAAACACGCAGGGCCAACTGACAGGGCACGTTAAGAGTCAATATTTCACACGCAGCACGATGAGGCCACCGGTGTAGCCAACACAGCTCACAATGATGCTGCCTCACCTCAGCTGGCTTTTCGGCACATGAGAGTCTACAAAGCAAGTTTCTAATCCCCCTTCCCGCAGGTAGGCTGGGCCTTAGAGTATTTACCAAGCCTCGTGTTGCAGTGAGTTTGCTCTGCGGTGTGAGCTGGTATGCACAATGACCCGCCTCTTAAATACACATCACTTACCTGCCAGAAGAGTGCACTTACTGTTCGAAATGGCTCCGAGTAATTCCACAGGCAGTAGCAGTGTCCGCCATAGCAGGCAGAGTCCGTAGGTTTATGCTGCTACAGGCAGAACCTCTCTAGCCTGGCACTCTCTGCTCCAGCAACTTCCGTGGTCCAGAATGATTTGACTTAGCATGGGTGTGGCCAGGTTTCCTGCAGCCCCATGAAGTTTGTTTACAGCCACCAGTCCTGGCTCTCAGTGTCCTGTGCTGTTATTTAGCTCTGAGTTACCCCTCCTGAGGTCTCTTCCAACCCTATGATTCTATTACTAGGCGGGTGGGGAAGCACTGGGATGGGTTCCCTAGGGAGGTGGTGGAATCTCCATCCCTAGAGGTGTTTCAGTCCCGGCTTGACAAAGCCCTGGCTGGGCTGATTGAGTTGGGATTGTTCCTGCTTCGGGCAGGGGGCTGGACTCCATGCCTCCTGAGGTCTCTGCCAGCCCGAGCGTTCTGTGATTCTACATGTATTCTAACATCCCGGCAAGCAGTGGAAGTGTTGGCAGTGACTCCCCGTGGTTCGGCAAATTCTCTGGTGTGACACCAGGCAGGTTCTGCGGGCGCCGGACTAGAGAGTTGCAACCTGCATTATTTATCTACGTTATTTGTCTGCTCTTTGGTGAATGACAACAACCAGACTAGCTGGGATTCCTAGATTTGCATTTCCATGCCAGCCAAGCCAAAGCTGCTATACCAAAGGACCTGCACACAGTCCCGCCGATGGCGGGGGCAAGAGAGGCAGCTGTGCCGGGGCCCGGCAATTTAAAAGGGACAGAGCACCCCGGCCACCACTGCTACCACATCAGCAACAGCAGCGCCCGGAGCCCCAGGCCCTTTAAATTGCCACTGGAGCCCTGGGTGGCATGCATCAGGATGCATGGAAGGGTTGGCTGGGGGAGGCTAGTCCCCAGCCCCGCCCCTTCCGCCTGAGGCCCCGCCCCTTCCAGGGCCCCAGAGCCATCCCCCTCACCTTGCCAAGGGCTCGGCCAAGTCTGTCGGACACCTGTCTGCACAGTAGAACCTGGAGGCTTCCACCGCCCCTGCTAATGAGCTGGAATTTAGTCTGCTAAGTCTAGGAAGCGGAAATCTTGGTTTCAAACACCAAAGTACGGTACTTGGAGCTAAAACCAGCCCCTTCCAGCGCTCTACTCAGCAGAAACAGCATGCGGGACGCCAGGCCATGGAGAGGGCTCTGGCAGATCCCAAGTTGATGTTTCCGGACTCAGCAGGATGCTGGTTTGGGCTGCCAGAAAAGGCTCCCCCAGAGGCTTGACTGGGACAGGAGTTTTTCATTTGCCTAATTTGATCTGCAGCTGCTTGACCAAGCCCATCTTCTCCACATGGCCGTTCCTGGGGCAGGTCCCAGGGCTTCCCGTACACTGAGAAGTGCAGGGGGAGCAGGTAACGTTAGCTCTCGAGCTGCATTCTGCTAAGGGTGGAGTGGGGTACCAGGTACCCGGGGAACATCCGAGAGAAGCCTACACCACCGCTGTCTGCCGCGCGAGGTGAAACGCCGGCGCCGTGTCCGACAAACACCGACGCGCACGCCGCACCCTGCTCTTGTCAACCGACGACTCTTTCCCCGAGGGGGTGCTCGTCGATTTGTGGAACTAGTCGCTGACTCACTTGCAATGCCCTGGGTCAGGTCCCCGGCGTCACGCACAGGGAGGTTGCTCGCCGGGCCGTGGAAGGCCCAGAACGGTACCTGAGCATGCTAGAGGGGGAGGGGAGAAGAGAAGGGAGCGGGGCGTGGGGCAGGGCTGGGGACTACTGAAGGGAGTTCTGTATTGCCAAAAGGGGCTTGTCGGATAAAACCTCGCTCCAGGAGCACAAGCCTGCTTCCTTCCCAGGCCACCCGTGTGGGCTCCTGCATATTTTAGAGCACAGGTCACTCTACTGAAAGAAGGCATGAATTAAACCGTTTCCACTGGGTCTGTTTTGCTCTGTATTCCCACTTTATGACTTGAATTTTCTGTCACGCCGAGCCACGAACTAGCAAGCGGAATTAGGTGTTCAGAGCCAGCAAGTGTCCTGGGGTTATCCTGTCTAGTTTGGCTTAGTGCAGTTCAGTACAGGCACCAGACAAGGACGGAGCTGGCCTGTCGCCCGTCATGGCACACAAATGAGGACAGCAAATGATATCAGTCTTTCCTGTGTCCATTGATAAATGGACGTTCTAAAAGTGGCACGGTCAACGAAAAATCCACGCTGTGGTCCGAACTGCTTTAGTGCGATGAATACAAGTGCTGGCGTTCCCCAGGACAGACGAGAGAAATCTGTCATTTCCTCCCATTTTGGTTTGATTATTTTGTGCCTCTGACCACACCTTGTGTATAAGTTGGCCCTTCCAGGCCATCCCAGCAACTCCCATGCCCCAGTGTATGTCGGGCTTCCCCACAGCATCAGGAGACAGAGCAGCATTTGAAATAACAGGAAAACGTGACTCAAGTGACAAAACATTGGCAGGGGAACGCTAGAGCAAAATGTACAACTGTGGTTTAACTCTTTTGTAGAAAATTAGACTACAAGGCCTTTCAATAGAAAAGTTGTCTAATGGCTGATAAAACTGTACAATCCATACCTAAAAGTCATAGAATCATAGCATGCTAGAACTGGAAGGGACCTCGTGAGGTCATCAAGTCCCGTCCCCTGCCCTCACGGCAGGACCAAGCACCATCTAGATCAGTGGTCACCAACCAGTCGATCGGGATCTACTGGTAGATCTTGGAGCCTCTGACAGGTGATCCTGACTGGTTTGGCCAAGAGACTGTTATCAAGTGCAGGCACTTCAGCTGCCCCTCCCCACACTGCTGCGCTTCTCCTGCCCTTTGCTTTGGAGCTGTCCCCTCAGGAGCCTCCTGCTTGCTGTGCAGCGGAGGGAGAGCGGGGTGCTGATGTCAAGGTGCCCCCTCCCACTTTGTATCCTTTCTCTACAGAGCAGAGAGGGGGCACAACAGGGCTTAGGATGGAGTTTGTTGGCTGCTTTTGGGAGTGGTGCAGGGCCAGAGCCAGGGCAGGGATGTGCCTGCCTTAGCCCCACTGCACCACCACCCAGGAGCCACCTGAGGTCAGCAGGGCCCAGCTGGAGCCCACATCCCAAATCCTACCCCAGTCATGAACCCTCCTCCTGCACCCCAAGACCCTGCCCTAGCCCCAAGCACCCCTGCAGCCAAACACCCTCCCAGAGCCTGCACCTAGAACCCCCTCTGATACCCCAACGGCCTGCCCCAGGCTCAGCTCAGAGCCCCTCTCACACTCCAAATCCCTTAATCCAAGACCAGAGCCTGCACCCCAACCCTCTGTTTCAGTCTGGTGATAGTGAGGGAGGATGGGGGAGGGAGAGAGGATGGAGTGACCAGGGGGCAAGGCCTCAGAAAAGGGCACAAAGGAGGCGGGGCAAGAGCATTTGAGTGTGAGGTAGATCTCGGATTGCACTTACATTCAAAAAGTGATCTTGTGCTTAAAAAGGTTGAAGACCCCTGGTCTAGACCATCCCTGACAGGTGTCTATCCAGCCTGCTCTTCAATATCTCCAGTGCCGGAGATTCCACAACCTCCCCAGGCAATTTATTCCAGCGTTTAACCACCCTGACAGGCAGGAAGTTTTTCCTAATGTCCAACCTAAACCTCCCTTGCTGCGATTTAAGCCCATTGCTTCTTCAGGAAATACCAAAGCTAAGCATGTGCACAAGAATGATTCTGCCCCTGTGTGTCCATATGTCACAGAGCCACATCCTGCCACATCTCACCGACAGTCTACCAGGAATCTCTGAGCAGAAAACATGGATCCCTGGCATCCAGCTGGGAAAGAGAGCAACAACCTGGGTGACCTTCAAAATTGCTTGGCCCTATCTAAGTAGAAGGCCGGCAACCTTCTACCATCGAGGGCATGGAAACAAGACTTATGTGGCTTCCGGGAAACCACCGGTAGATGAACAGACCGATTAAGGCGGAACTCTGAGAGAATCATTTAGGGTGTGGGTGTAAAGAAACCTTACCCTTGAAAAATACAGAACAGGGCAGAGGGATCTGCCATCATCTCACTGACCGGCCGATGCGCTGACTACTAAAAAGGCCATTTTCATAGCTCCACGGAGTAGAGAAGAGGTGGCTGAAGGTTTGAATGGACGTTTCATAAGGAAATTGAGTACCAGGTTGGCGTCCCAGGCTGGGGTGGGTCTCTAGTTTGGGGGTAGAAATTCTCCAAACCCTCAATAAACCTGGATGATACAGGATGGGCAAATACGGAAATGGATGCAAGTTGGACACTGCAGACAAATGGACTTAATGGTTCGGGATCGGTCTGGGCCTGAGGACGCCGGACCAAGGAGGTACAACCTACAGCAAACCATATAATATATTCCCATACGGTGCCAAGAGGGGGTCGCCTCTTTATAGCAAGTGCAAATCGGAGAGAGCCCCAACCGCTGCTGTTTGCACCACAAACTGATTGATCGATGCACACCCGCAGGGAACATCTTTTCTGGGGGCTAACTGTACCTCCAGAGAGACCTCAATGCATCAGAAAATACAGGCCACAGACTCTCTCTCTGAAAGACACTCAGAGGGGTCGCCATGTTAGCCTGTAATTTTAAAAACAAGAGGCACCTTAGGCTATGTCTACACAGTCCGCATCTATACAGCAAGCTGTTATTTTGACATAGTGTCGAGCTGGAGGACTTCTTACTCCGACTCCTGTAACCCTCATTGTACGAGGAGTAAGGGAAGTCAGAGGAGGAGAGCTCCTCCGTGTCGACAGCGCCAAAAGCCGAGGTAAGCTATTTCGACTCAACTACGCAATTGACATGGCTGAAGTTGTGTAGCTTAATTCGACTGTAGCCCTGCAGGGGAGACGTGCCGTGAAGTGCCACAAGACCACTTTGTGTCTGTGAAAGAGGCTGTTTGTTAGATTTGAAGCCGCATGAACGTGGCACGTAAAACACCGCTGGCATCACCACATGAGACGATTCTGTCAGAAATGCGAGGCATGCATATGAAATCCAAGCATCAATTCAGGGCAGGGGCATCCCCGATCCTGCCCAGCAAAGGGTCTGCTTTAAAAACGGAGCTGAGTGTTATCCGGAGGGCTCCGCCCTGCAAGGTCGCAGAATTTTTAAATAGTTCTGGGCATGTGAAAAAAAACAGAGGAAAAGCATATTCACCCCCCTCTGAATTTCTGCTGCTGTCCCTGGACAGCCGTCGAAACGGGGGAGCGGTTGTGGCCCGGGCACCTTTGGCTTGTAATCTTTCCTCAGTCGCCGTGTGCCCTCCCACGGACTCACCTGTAGTCCTCAGTGAAAGTAACACAAGACTCCTCCTTCCTCAGCCTGGCCAGAAGAGCGCCGCCCTCCAGCTGCAGTTTCGCCAGCCGTGCGTCCTCGAGGACGCTCTTCATCAATTGCCTGTAGCTCCTCAAGAGAACTCCGGCCTCCTGGGGGATTGACACAGCCAGGCACACGCAGTGAGGGACCGGCAGGCGCGGATCACAGAACGCCCCCCCGTCCCACTGGGACGTCCCACAGCTGCACTAACCAACCTCCTCTCAGCGGGCGAGAGGGGGAATTCGGTCCCCGCTGCTCTCTCAGGGGAGGTCGCCAGGGACAACGGAAGAGTTTTGCTCGAAGTTTGTTCAATGGATTTGCCCCTGGAAATAGAAGCCTTCCAGCTCATCCTCACGGTGAGCCCCACCGCCATTGCATGACGGCCCACGGACCGCACTGCACCCCAAGTGCTGGCTACAGGTTTCTCTCCAATGGCACAGGGTGGGGTTGTATGCAGGAGGAAGGATCTGGCCCAGCCTCTCTCCCACTCTCTGCTGGAGGACAGAAACCATAGGGCTACAGGAGAGGGCTCCCAGGAGGTGTGTGAGCCCGAGATTAAGCAGGTCTCTGTTCCCTGGGTAAACTGGCAGGGGCTGGCCTAGAACTGGCAGGAACTTTCCAGAAGCAGTCTGGAGAATCCGGCCAGTTGGGACACCTGCAGCCAATTAGGAGCCTTCCAGAGCCGAGGGAGTCGGGCTAATTAGCACCTGGGGCCAATCAAGAACCAGTTGAGACTTGCTTCAAAGGGCTCCTCTTCTGTTGGCTCAGAAGCGCGCGAGGAGTTTGGAGGCGGGAAGGCCCCCAAGTGCGGAGAGGGAGAGGAGTCTGGGTGAGAGCTGGGGTCTGCGAGTCAGGCAGAGTGCCCTGGAGGAGCAGGACAGGCTGCTCAGGTACCAGGGAAGGTCCTGGGAGGGATTGTTTGGGGAAGTGGCCCAGGGAAGTAGTTGCCAGGCGGGGAGTAGAACAAAACCTGCCTGTTGCCGCTGCCTTAGGGGCCCTGGGCCGGAACCCAGAGTAGTGGGTGGGCCCAGGTTCCCCCCCACACCACTACAGAGTCTGCCCCTGGGTAGGGAGAAAAGACGCGGCTGTGTGGAGGGTCCCAGCGAGCCTCTGAGGCTGAGAAGCACAGGACCCAGAGGCACACCCCACGGCCCACTCATGCATACTGTCACGGTACATGTTGCGTTTGGGAAGAGAAAGCTAGCGTGGCAGAGCCGGACGGACGCCGGATTACTCCACGGGCGAGAAAGGTGAGATGTGTTCATCGTGTACATTTTAACAGCCTCCAACCCCGCTTGGAAACGGCTGTCCCAGTGTCCAGACTGTATCGTTTTAGATGACAACCGCCCTGACAATAAATCTTGAGAGGAAGTGACAGGCGCAGAGATGTTAATTAAAGGGTCTTTGTTTCACATTTGCCTTCTAGGCCTAATCTCCCCTCACAACCAGCTCCCCGTTGACTGGCATGGTTAATTGAGTTTTTAAGCTATTTAATGGTAACTGCAGAGAGAACAATCTGTCCTGTTCTCCTTTCCTTCCTTTTATCTTATCCCCTCGGCCCCCCGCCCCTCCAGCCCCTTCTCTCGCAGTCTGGAAAGGCTGCGGGCTGTACGGCACTGCTTTCTTCCCCACCGAAATCAATATCTCATCAGTTCACTCATTTCCTCTGCTCTGGCAGCCGGCTCTTCAGAAAGACCCATCTGATGACACCCCCGGAGAACCGGGCCCTCCCCTCTGGGGTTTCTAACAATGGCAGCACTTGTTTTGGCAAGCAAACCCGGGCGCTCTTGGGACATGAAGATGGTCATCAAAGAGTCGTTTTACTCCCATGTGTCTCCCCTTGCCAGCTAGGCAAACCACCCTGGCGCCTCCTCACACACCGATGCAATGCACGCCTCCCCCAGCACTGGCCGGGGGGACAATCACATTAGGGTTTACATCAACTGGTGTAACTCTCTCTACCTTCCACCGCGCTGGGCCTCGCACCATGCGCCTGCTGACCGGGCTGGGGAAAGCACAACAAGGCTGAGCTTTTAAGAAAAAGTGCATCCAGGGAGGACTGGAAAGTGCTTCACTGGGGGGCTTCCCCTCTCCCTGCCCCTCCCGGCAGCGTGCAGGACGTTAGCCCTTTGTGCGCTGCCTTTTCGCAACAGGTGAATGTGCTTCGAGGCTTGCCTGGGTCTTTTCTTTCCTCCTTGTTCTCTTGAAATCGGAGCCCCAGAACAAACATTCTGATAGCCAGCTCCGCGCCAGAGGGGGAGGGCCCTTGGATACGGCCCAAGGTGCAGAGAGCTGACCTATTGCAGGCTGACTCGACTTGGATAGTAAATGTAATTGCTCTTTTTAATCTATTTGTTCTCTGCTTCAGATATAAGGCCCCAGCGTCTCAATCCTCACAACCACTGAGCCACTCAGACCCCACTAACTGTACTTTAGGATCTTTCTAATTTACTCTCTCTAGTTTCCTAACAGCCAGCAGTCCTGGGGCACTTCAGAGACTAAAAACAATATTGGGTCATCAGCTTTCACGGGTAAAACCCACTTCATCAGGTGAGCTGGAGTGAAAATAACAGACTCCAAGATATATATAACAGCACAAGCAATTGTAGGACCCGTATTAATGAGGCTAGTTAAGTGGGCTGGATGTGTCAAAGGTAGGGAAAATGTGTCACAGCTTTAGATGTGAAAATGTGCATGTCAAAGGTAGGGAAAATTGGCTTTGTAGTGTGTTAACCAGTTGATGTCTTTATTCAAGCCCCGGGTAACAGCATCAAATTTGAAGATGAATTCCAGTTCTGCGGGCTCTTTCTCTAATTTGTTAGTGAAATGCCTCTGTAGAAGAATGGCTACTTTTAAATCCATGATTGAGTGTCCAGGTAGGTTAAAATGCTCCCCTCCAGGTCTAATTTACTGACCCTTTGAGCATTTAAAAAAGCAAATAAATAAAATGAAGCAAATGACACATGCAGCATTTAGCATGAGCTGCCTTTGCAGCATTAACGTTTGAGCCGGGCAGATCCCGTTGAACACCCGGGGCTTTGCCTTTGTCTGGCACTGGAAGGCAACGCTTACCTCAGCTCTTTCTGGCAACCGGCAGGACTCCACTCTCTGAATGGCTTCCTGAAGGAAAGCACAAGCACCCTGACAGCCTTGCAGCAAATGCTCCAGTTTCTGAAGGGGAGAGGAACACGGAAGAGGTTACGGTCAGCCCAATTTGCGACAGGGCAGAAAAGAAACAGCAGCTCGCAGGGCTTGGGAGAGAGCTGTGGGTGGAAATCAAGAGTGGGTCAATAGCAGGGTGCGTAATGAGGCCTGGGCTCTGAAACTTACGAATTCTGGTTAATATGACCAAGTTGCTCTTGTGAAAACGGTTGGGAAACTGGGCTGGAAGGCTCTGAGAGAATGAAGCACCCAACACGGACAATCCTCATGGGTGAGTGGGGCGCTGCCGCCCTTCCTGAGCCCCACTAGTGCGCCAGGGCTGCTGTGCGGTGTATGACCTGTACCGCCCTCGGCATTAGTCTCCTGAGAGCAGTCTCTCTCTGCGCTATCTGCCTCATGCTTCCTGCAACCCAGAAGGCTCCCCCCTTGGGTGAGTGAAGCCGGGTGGGAGTTGGAAGGGTCTGCTGTGAGCCACGGGGCAGGGCAGCTGGACTGTGGGTTACTCAGTGTGGGGTGACAGACACGGGGTCTGGACCCCGAAGGCTGGGGCAGTGGTTGAGTTCCACCCAGAGCTCCAGAGGGCTGGGTTCCCTTACAGCAGGGGCCAGCCGGGGGGTCTCTGAATGGGGCCTGTGAGAGTGTGAAGAGAGAAGGTGGGTGAGGTAATCTCTCCAGGCCAGAGCTGACGAGCTGGAACGCATGTCTCTCTCATCAGCAGAAGTTGGTCCAATAGAAGATCCCACCTCCCCCGCCTTGTCCCTCGAATGTCCTGGGACCAACATGGCTACAGCCCCGCTGCCTACAAGTGGGGTATTAAGGTTTTCATTTCCTGAGGGTGGAATGGCTGCTTGTGGCCAAACCATGAATGGAGACGGGTCATCCCATAGCCGGTCCAGCACCCCCCTAATTAACCATGCCAGTGTGGATTGCCTTGGCGCCATGCTCCTTAGAGAAAAGGGATCTTGTAACATTTTTTGAGATCAGCATTTTTTCCCCAGAAGGAATGCTGTTCTCCTGTCCTGCCGCATAGAGAGCCAAATTGCCTCCGTTTCTGACGTGTGGACCTTGAAGTGACAGAGACATTTGAATGCACATTTAAAACTTCCGTACATTAGCTCTTAGTTAGATCTGAATACTCTCATTGTCTGCCTATAATCTGGGGGCAAATTCCACAATCGCAAGCAGGTTCTTTTTTTTTTTTTTTTTTTTAAATAGGGGCTGTTTGAAGCTGCCCTCAGGTTGGAAATGTTGCGAGCAGCCCCAGTTGGAGACAGATTCCTGAGCAGGATGCTGGTGAGCTCATCAGAGATGTTAAATAAATAGAGCTAGTCACGTGATTGCAGAACTACAGATATGTATCACTTGGGTCACGGTCACATTCAGTGCGTCAGTTAGCAGCTGTACTGTCAGATTCCGGCGTGAGCCTCGCTCTCAGCTACAGCCTAGGGAAAGCTATTGACTTTAAAATGCAAGAAATGTGGAACAAAAGATGGCCCTAGACTCCAATGTTCTTCCCCGGATTCTTTCCTTTTATTTCCAGGTATTTCCCTAGCCGCTCCTCACCGCATCACCTCCCCACTAGTTCCTGGAATGTACTGGGGACAACTTTGTGTTTCAGAAGGTAGAGGAGAACATAAGAACAGCCAGACTGGGTCAGACCAAAGGTCCATCTAGCCCAGTATCCTGTCTGCCAACAGCGGCCAATGCAAGATGCCCCAGAGGGAGGGAACACAACAGGGAATCCTCACATGGTCCCTCTCCTGTCACCCATTTCCAGACACACAGAGGCTAGGGACACCATTCCTACCCATCCTGGCTAATAGCCATTGATGGACCTAATCTCCATGAATCTATCTAGCTTTTTTTTTTAATCCTGTTAAAGTCCTAGTTTTCACCGCAAGGAGTTCCACAGGTTGACTATGCGCTGAGTGAAGAAAAAAAGGAGGTAGGAAGGGAGACAACCATATTGGACGTATTTCTCACAGAGAAGAATTGGTTGTGAATCTGAAGGTAGAAGACAATTTGAATGAAAGTGATCATGAAATAATAGATTCTAAGGAAAGGGAGGAGTTAAAGCAGCAGAATAAAGAAAATGGACTAAAAAAGGGTTTTAACAAACATAGAGATCTGGCAAGAAAGTCCTATGGGAAGAAAATCTGAGAGATAAAGAAGTTCAGGAGAGCTAGAAATTTCCCAAGGTGACAATAGCAAAAACACAATGGCAAGCTATCCGGAGGTGAAAGAAAGATAGGAAGAATAGGCAGAGTCCAATATGGCTCCATCAAAAATTCTTTAATGACCTGAAAATCAAAAAGAAATTCTATAAAAGTGGAAATGGACACATTGCTGAAGAGAAGCACAAAATAATAACACAGACATGCAGGGGCAAACTCAGAAAGGCACAACATGAGTTTCCTTTAGTAAGGGAAATAAAAGGCAGCAAGAAATGGTTCATTAGATACATTAGAGACAAGATAAGTACAAAGCAAAGCGAAGGCCCTCTCTGTCGCAGGGAAGGAGAGCTAATAATTGTTAAAAATCAAGAGGGTGGAGCTATTTAATATTTTCATAAGGGCTTTGACACAGTCCTACGTGACATTTTGACAGTGAAACTAGGGAAATGTGTTCTACAAGAAATGAACACACCGTGGGAACACGACCGATAAAGTCTGTAGACACTCAAAGAGTAGTTATCAATGTCTCACTTTCAGACTGGGAGAGGGAATCTTACTCCAGGGCTCCGTGCTGGAACTATTCAATATTTTCATTGATGGCTGGGATAATGGAGTGGAGAGCATGCTTATAAAATCTGCGGAGGATGGGAGGGGTTGCAAGAACTTTGGAGGACGGCATTAGACTTCAAAACAACCTTGACATGTTAGAGGACTAGTCTGACAGCAACAGGATGGAATTCAATAAAGGCAAGTGCAGCGTTCTGCACTCAGGAAGGAACAAACAAATGCACAGCTACAAAGGACGGAATAAGTGGCTAAGTGGTAGAGCTGCTGTGAAGGTCTTGGCGCTTACAGGGGCTCAGAAATTCAGTATGCAATTGCAAACAAAAAAGGGTAATATTCTGGGAAGTATTAAGAGGAGTGTTGTATGTAAGACATGGAAGGTAATTGTAATGCTCTAATTGGTACTGGTCAGGCCTCAGATGGAGCACGGTCATCAGTTGTGGGCCCCACACTTAAAGAAAGCTGTATCCAAACTGGAGAAAGTCCAGAAGAGAGTAACAAAAATGAGAAAAGGGTTAGAAAACCTGACCTCTGAGGAAAGGGTGCATTGGAGCTAAATAACAGCACAGAACACTGAGAGCCAGGACTGGGGGCTGTTAACAAATTTTATGGGAAACTTGGCCACACCCATGCTAAGCCAGTGCAGACATTTCCTCCAAGAACTCAAACACCTGTGGTAAAAAGCGTTGCAACACGGCTCCAATGAGGAGTCTTTTATGTATTCCAGGCAATCTGGCTCCGAAATAACAGAAGTCGAACTAACTGGGATCACTTCCGACGGTTTATCGTTGCAATTACTGTTTGTTAAGAGGTGACGTTGTTCTCCTCACTGACAATGAAACAAACTTCTGGAGAGTCCCTGGGCATGTAAAGCAAGGAAGGAGTCTTTGCAGCAGGAAGATAAGAAGCAAGGAGAGGATGCTAGGACCTCGGGGCCGGGCACAGCAGTCAAATAGCAAAGTCAAGGAAAACCAGTCAGAAGCTGGAATTTGTTGCAAGCGGGAGCAGGCAAGCAGGCTGGGTCGCTGCTCAGACGGCTCCCTGTCATGGCTTCCTGGTTAATATACTGGTATCAGCCAATCAGTGAGCTGTGAGGAGCCACCACTCAGCTCCAGTAAGGCAGTACATCCTGCTGAGTCGCCTCTTCCGACTGCCTCACCCAAGCCTCTAGTGGCCAAAGGGAGACACTAATAGCCCAGTCCCTCCCAGCGTTGCCTCCGCTCCCTCTGGCTGGCAGCTCCATTCTTAAAAATACCCAAGAGAAGAGATGCAAAGCTGCAGTTCCCACAGCCACATGGCACATCCACAAACAGCCATGGAAAGACAAACCCCGCCACGCACAGTGTAGCCAAGACACGGCTCCCTGGGGAACCAGAACGGCACGTCTTATGCATTTACTGCCATACCTTGCCCTAACCCCGTATGTGATACAATGGTTCTCCTCTCCGGCATCTGGAAACCCGACCTGGCCCCCACAAGCAGCAACGGTAGACCCCTGCCTTTCTCACTCACCGTGCGAAAGCTTAACCAGTCCCGATGGCAGTATGGGAAGGTCCCATCCAATTCCAGCGGCAGCTGCGTGCTGTCTATGTGCTTGTGGAGAGACTTCATCGAGGTGAGGAGCTCCATCTGAGAAGAAACGAGCACATCGGCGTCACCGGTCTGCCTGCAGAAAGCAGCTCGAAGAGCGGCGCCTACACGGCCAGAAAAGGGGCGTTCTTCAACTCGGGTTAGCTAACGCATTAAAATAGCACCGAAAAGAAAGCAACACAGCCTTCAGCTCCAGGTAGTAGCTCGAGTTCAACCGCAAGCTTCCCTGACGGGGATAAAAGCCAAGTGGCTATTTTAACCTGAGTTAGCTAACCCGAGCCGAGAACACAGTTTTTTGGCAGCGTAGGCTTGCCCTGAGGGGAAAGAGGAAAACTCAGGTGAGCGTCTCTTTCTTGGTCAACCTTACAGCAGGGCTAACGACATCCCAGCACTCTGTGGCAGACTGAACTCCTACATGTACATGTGCAGCCCAATCACAATAGGAAGGAGACAATAAAAGCTCGTCAATCTTGGACTAATTCGCTCGCTTGCCGTTCCACAGTTCGGCGGGCACACTGGACGCCGAGCAAGCGTGAAACGGAAGTTTGAGGGGAGCCAGGAATTCCTCCAAAGCCGAAATTCTGTGGTGGAGACAGCGCGAGGCTCGGCCTTCCACGCTCACACGGCCTGCTCTGAGTCATGCATGTTTGTAACGTTTCTGTGGGATTGTAAAACGAGCAGTACGTTTTCCAAAGTAATGCCCAGAGCAGCCTCCACACACAGCAGCCCTCCCCTTCTGCAACCTCAGTGCCCCTCCACGCTGTGCCAGGAGCCATTGGCCACGTAGCGGGTATCTGAGAGCCAATACACCCCCGCATGCTCCAGTCAGAGGCTGGAGCCGAGCTGGTGCCATGCAGGATACATAATACCCAGCAGGAAAACGGCCGAGATTTGCAGAGTGGGCCGGCTGGGCTGGGCTGGGAGCGAGCAATTGGACACAGGCAGCCGACATTCCTCTAGAGATGCACAGTTTCCCTTTTCTCCATAAAACACTGGCTTCCCCCTGAGAGTCTCCTGTGTGCCAATTTCTTTCTTAATCTCTCTTCTGCACCGTCCCCTTGGAGTTGGGAACTTTCACTTCTTCCAAGCCTTCCCCGCCCTCCCCCCCCTCGTCATTTCTTTGGGATTTTTCACCCACACAGCTAGACCTCCCTGTGCCTTGCCCTATGCCTCTCTGTAAGCCAGCTGGCTTAGTCCTGGGCCCCAGACCTGTGCTCTGGCCTATACACAAAGGCCCAGTGGTCCCCTTTAAGCCCCTGGCCTGGAGTACAGGACGGATCCAGCAAACAAAGACAAACAAATAGTAGTCCAACAGCTGGTAAGCCCAGGCCCTGGCTCAGGGAGGTGCAGCAACACAAACACAGTTCCCCAGGCAAAAGAGGGGATGGGGAGACTGTCACCCGGTATGTGAGGTGCCGGGGGGATGTGGGTCCTCCCTACTCTACCACGTCCCGGCCCAAGGCCCTAGCATTGGCAGCATTGGCTGCACTGGGGTCAGCGGGGATCCGGCCCGCAACACGCTGACGCACTCTAAAGCTCTACAAGACCAGCCTCACAGTCGTCAGCTTTCCCTGGGCCACCTCCTGACACCCCCTCGGCATCTACCCGGCCCCACACGGGCTGCCGGCTCTCGGGGTCGTGGTAATTCCCTCCCCAAGCAGGGTAAAGGTGGTCTCCTTTTCAGAGCGGGGGCCTGGTGGTCTGGGCTAGTCCTCAGCCTCTGCAAGGTCCTCAGGTAGGGTGGCCAGGTGTCCGGTATTGACCCGGTCAGTCCGGTATTTTCACCTCCTGTCCGGTAAAAAAATTCAGAAAATACCAGACACCTACAATGTCCTAAAATGTCCGGTATTTTCTGATTTTTTTTCCCTGGCCAGGAGGTGAAAATACCGGACACCTGGCAACCCTAGAGCCCAGGCCCAGCCCCTGGCCTCCCGTCCCCGGGCCCCAGCACCCCCAGCCCCCCGACCCCGGACCTCATGCTTACCTGGTTCCGCAGGGAAGCTAAGTTCTGGCTTGAACAAGAAGACAAAATGGCCACCGGCAAAAAGCCTAAAGACCAAGGGGAAGCAATGCCTTCCCTGGGCCTTAGTGCTCAGCCGCTCCCCTGTTCCTGTCCCTATTCTGACTCTGAAAGGGGCCGTGCTGGTTTATTATTTCTTTTTTTTTTTTTTTTTGCTCAACAACTTTAGTCTCCCCCCCCCCCCCTTTTTTTTCCTCAACAGAATTTTTTCCCCGGTGTTTTTTTTGAGGGGGTCGGGGAAGGGGTGTTCGGTATTTTTGGTTCAACCATCTGGCAACCCTATCCTCAGGGCCCTCCTGGCTTGGGAGCTCAGGGCAGGCCTCTGCTTCCTCCAGCAGCTGGGCCCTTCCTGAGCTCCTGGGCTGGGCTGTTCTACCCCTTGCCCGCCCCTTGGCTTCTGGGGAGCGAGAGGGGCAGGACTGGGCTCGGCCCACCCAGGCTCAAAGAGGGGTTCTTCCCCTCAGGGTCCGTGAGCTTACCCCGCTCACTACACTCTCACACACACACGTCACCGCGCCTCTGCCAGCGTCCCAGGCCAGGAGGGGCCACCGCTCACCTCCAGCCTCCGCCTGGGACTTTGGCCAGGCCGTGTTCCCAGCCCCTTCAAACGACTCACTTTGCGCAATGGAATTAGGGGGCCTATTCCCGAAGCCCTCTCTCAGCCCCCACCTGGGGCCAGGCCGCAGGCACGCCACGGGGCAGTTCAGCCGGGCCTGGCAACCACGCAAGGGGCCTGTAGGGCAGTGGGGTCCTGGGGAGTGGAAGTGCCTTCACAAACATCCCAATGCGAGTGCCCCTGGCGAGATAGCACTCCCGGGACCCCACCGCTGGACGACAGCTCGGAAACCAGCCCGTTGTGGACAGCAGAGTAGGGTAACCGCACTTCTCAGAGGGAAAACAGGACACTGCCCTGGGCTGGCCCCCACAGCCCTCCCCATGGGGCTGTTCACCAGAGCCCTGCCTGCCCCCCTCGCCCTCTGCGTGAGGCTGTCACTGGTCGCTCCGGCCCTGCCTCCCCCTCTGTCCAGAGCTGGCATCGCTGCTTGCCCCCTGCAAGTCCCCCCACCCTACACCCCACATTTTGGACAACAGTGGGCATTTGTCCCATTGGCTCTTGCCAACTGATGGGGGCAGCCAGGGCAGGGCTTACAAAAGGGGCTGTCCCAGCCCAAATGGGACTCAGGGGCACCCTGCAACAGGGCCTGAAGTGATCTCTGGCCAGCGTGCACGGCGCACGACTCCCCGCGGTATCGATCCCACGAGCGTCTGATCCAAGAGCATGGGCATCAGTGCGAGGGACAGGAAATGCTGCCAAGATCCACATGGTTCATATAACATTGCGGCCCCTTAAATCTCGCGCCAGAAAGAGAGACACACACTCCCGTAGAACCCAGAGCAACTCGACGGAGATTTCCGGTGGGAACTGGCACACTTGTGCACAAAGAGCTCACCGTTCAGAGGGCTTACCACAAGTCCCTGCAGGAATCGGTCCCTTACCTGCACCGCTGGCGGCTTCTCCATCCGGAAGGCGAGATCTCTTTCGACAAGCAGCAGAACTCCGTGAATACAGTGCGGAGCCATGTCCTGCAACCGAGAACAGAGCACAGATCCCTCACAAGCTGGACGGGCTGCTTTGGCGTAGGCACCCTTCACTGAATTCCACCTCTTCAACGATAGCTGAGGGGTGGGCAGTCCGACCTGCTGGGGAGGGTCTGAGCTAAAGAGAAAACACCCTGCAAGCTGCTAGCTCTTAGGGGAACCCAGCACAGGGACAGGTTACTTGGATGCCGTAAAAGAGCTGCCTTCACACCAGCCATTGTCCCGACATGAAAAGTAGCAGGTTCCCCACAATGCCAGCAATTCTGTGCTCTTTACTTAGCTGCTCCCAGCCCGGCCTCAAGGACTTGCCTCCAGCCACTAGCGTGAATGGACGGAGGCAGCAAAGCCAGCGGTGGCCTCCAGCTCTCCCCCGATCCAGCATAGGTCTCCCAGCAGAAGACGTTCCCCGGGGAGCCCCAAGAGAGCGGTCACAGAGAGCTAAGAGGGGGCAACAACAGCAGCACGAGTGACTCGAGGGGTCACTAGCCCAACTACGGCTGGCGTTGGGCAACGGAGAAGGCTTCCTAGTCTAGCAAACGTCCTGTCACGAGGAGTGCCTCCAATAAAAGGCTATAGGAAGACCTATGCCCATGCTGAGTCGGGAGGGGCTTTGCACCAGTAAAGCCAAAACGCCCAGACGTGACATTATAAGCATCTGTGATGGGCTGTGCGCCCCACCCAAGACTTGAAGAGGTTACAGAGGCCAGTGGGACCCCAAGTAAGTGCCCAGACTGCACCTGGATGAGCAGCAGGATTAACTAGACAAGGCTCAGCGGGACAAAACAAGAGGGGCCCAGGAGCTGAGAGCAGCAGAGAGGGGGCAGGAAAAACCAAATTCACCACTACAAAGTAGGGAATATAGAATCACAGAACCTTAGAACTGGAGGGGCCCTCGCGAGGTCATCGAGTCCAGTCCCCTGCCCTCATAGCAGGATCAAGCACTGTCTAAACCATCCCTGACAGGTGTGTGTCCAACCTGCTATTCAATATCTCCAGTGACGGAGATTCCACCACCTATCTGGCTAGCTGGGAGTTTGGCTGTAACCGGCGGTTACCGTGGGTCCCAACTTGAGATGCAGTTGTGAAACCAGCTCATCTCATTCTGGGGAGCTGCATGTGAGGTACAGGCGGGGATTGCCCACCTCTGCTCAGCACTGGTGACGCGTCCGCGGGACACGGTGTCCCATTTTGCACACCATGCTTGGGGCAAGAGGTGAACAAACTGGAGAGTGTCCAGAGGAGAGCATCAAAAATGCTGAGAGGGTTAGAAAGCCTGGCCTGGAAGGAAGGGCAAAGAAACAGGGCCTGTTTAGCTTGGCGAAAAGAGGACTGACGCGGGGAGTTTTCAGCTCTGCTACGTTTGTTCTCCAGAGGATGGTGCTCCGTTGTTCTCATGTCTACGGAAGGTGGGACGGGCAAGATGCAATGGGCTTGAGCTGCAGCAAGGGAGCTTAGGTTATACCAGACAATCTACCCAGCATCACTCAGGTCCCTAACTCAATGCGGTTTTGGTTGTTGGAAAATGAAATGAAAATGCCCAGGCTCCATTTCAATCAGTGCTCTGGGGTGGGGCTAGGTTGAGGGGTTCAGGATGCAGGCGGCCAGGTGAGAAGTGCCTCTCCATGGCCGCTGCAGCTCCAGTGGGCACAGGCAGCGGGGGGGGTGCATGTCCCCCTGCGGGGGCAGCTCCCTAAACAGAGTGAGGAATGCAGCAAACTGTGCACTTTCCCCTCGCACCCTGATGAAAGGGAACAGTCAGCAATATTCCCGCACAGATCGGGGCCGGGGGAGCTTCAGTCCTCCGCCCTCCCTACAGGGTGCTTGGGGTAAGAGGCTCAGGGTTGGGGCAGTCCTAGATGGGGGTGGAGCCCCCAGCCGGCCCCTTTCACCTACTTGGTGAATCCGTCTCTTTTCTGTCTGGTTTTCTGAGAAACAATCCCATTCCAGGCACATCCCGTTTTCCTGGCACAACCAACCCCTGACCTTGAAATTAGGATAAGAGGATGCTGTATATTGAATTTGATGCTCCTAGCTCTTACCATTTAGGAGGAGTTCTTGAACAAACAGACAGACAGACAAACTTTCTTAAACATATAGTAGATACAGTAAGAAAAACTGTTTAACGATGGTTAGCGCTGGAACACAGCTTCCCTTGGAAGCCTGGAGTCTTCATTACTGGAGATGTTTAAGAACAGGATAGAAAACACTTGGTAGGGATGGAGGAGGTGTAACTTTCTCCTTCCTCAGCACAAGGGGACAGGCTAGATGACCTCCTAGGGCCCCTGCCAACCCTGCAGTTCTAAGGCCCCCTCACTAAAATCAAAGGTGAGCTCAGATCTACATGCGGAGGTACATCTATGGACACAGTGCCCCGCCTCACTGGTATGACTGGACCTCAGCACACAGACTGTATGAAGAAAAATAACCATGCAACCCATGGCAAACCTGCAGCATTTCAAATATAAACAGAGTTATCCTCTTCCTGCCAGCTTCATTATCACTCGCACACGCCAAGAACCCATCTTCTGGCTTCGTCAGTGACTCTGCTAACAAAGAGCGCAACAAGCCTGACACTTTAAATAAAGGACTAGTGGGGGCAGAAAGGCAGCCCGATGTTACCCCTCTGCTTGAACAAGAAGGCTACCGACCCTGGAATACTACGGTCCATCCGTAGCCGAGCCAAACGCTACTCAGAAGAGTAAAGCAAAGGACTCTCGAGCATTGTGACGCTCCCTGTTTTAGGCAGAACCTGGCCCAGTTTTCGCTGAGACGACTGAGATACACATTCCGGACATCAATCGCCGCTCGTGAAAGGCAAGACCAAGTGCGGCAAGCCATACCTTAGTTCTGCTCCAAATAGGGATCAGAGTTATAAGAATGGCTTTAATGTTTGGACTCAGTGAGATGTTTGCAAATTGCTGAAAGGATTAATCTCACTGAGAATATCAGTATGTCATGCTATACGGTGATATTTAAGAGCTTGGGAGAGAAACATCACCGGTTGTGAAATACGACAGGCTGAACCTTTCTAGTCTGGCACCCTCCGGGCCTGACTGGTGCCAAACCAGAGAATTTGCCGAACCACGGGAGGTCAATATGGTCTAGCAGCATTACCAACACTTCCACGGCTTACTGGGCTCCTAGAAGACGTTGAGGGGTAAATTAGAGCCAAATAACAGCCCAGAACCCTGAGAGCCAGGCCTGGTGGCTGTAAACAAACTTTGTGGGTGTGACGTAGTGGAGGTACCTGGCTGGTTTTCTGGGGCACCGATGAGTGGTCCTGGTCCCTGGGGCTCGCCTCGGAGGTGCCTCTCTCCGCCGCTCAGCCGAGAACCGGTCTCTGCGCGATTCCCTTTCCCTCCGGGATTCCCGTTCACACCTGGACCGGTTCTCTGTGAACTCATCCGCCAGCCTCCCCGCTTCCTGGGGGTTCTCCGGACTTCGGTCTTTGAGCCACAGCCTCAGGCTGGGTGTGCACGCTTTATAGAACTGCTCCATCATAATCAGCTTGAGCAGTTCCTCTGCGGTCTGGGCTCCAACCCCAGACACCCACTTGCGGCAGTATTGCGCCAGGCGGGAGGCCAGATCCACATAGGTCTCCCGTGGCTCTCTGCACGCCCGGAACTTCTTCCTGTACATCTCGGGGGTCAGCCCAAACTTGTGCAGCAGGGCCTCCTTGACTCGGTTGTAATCCCCTGGCTGTAGGTCTTCCAGCTGATTGAGCACCCCGGTGGCCTCCTGGTTCAGTGCAGGGATGAGCTCCTGCAGCCAGTCAGCTGGGGACCTGCAGTCCACAGGCCCTCTCAAAGGAGCTGAGGAACCCGCCTATGTCGCCCATGTCCTTCAATTGGGCCACCACGAGCTTCTCCAAGCATCTGGCCGCCCGGCCTTTGGGGCTCATCTGCACTCGGCGCAGTTGGGGCCCTGCCGCCCGCTCGGCCATGGCCAGTTCATGCTGTCGCTGCTCTCACGGTCCTGGACTTCCAATTCCTTCATCTGCAGCTGGATTTCTAGCCGCCGCAGCCCGAGGGGTTGGACCCCTGGGTGGACTACGGCTTGCAGTGCTCCCCTGGGAGGCAGTCCGGCCCTTCGGCGGCCTCCAGCGCCCGCCCCTCTCCGAGCCTGACACGCCCCAGTGGGGTCTGGCTGTTCCCACGGGGACAGGATCCCAGCCCTGTGGCTGGTCATTCTCTTCCAGCCGGGCAATCAGCTGGGCCTTGCTGCGCCCGCACAGGCAAGCCCCTCTCTCTGCACAGCTTCACCAGCTCTGCCTTCAGCAGTTGGGTATAGGCCATCTCCCGCTGGTCCTCGGTGCAGACTCACCAGTCTAGTGCTGCTGCGCCCCACGATTCTCAGGAACCGCCGCTCTGTTTCCAGCACGCCTGGTTCCATGGCTCTTGCTTCTACTGCGCTAGTCACTGCCGCTGGATGCTCCATCCACGGGGTGCAGTGCATCCCACTTCTGACACCAGTGTGATGACGCGTTGGGGTCCCCTGACTCCTGCACCCCCATAATGGCACGAACAGACTCCACCAGCCCGTAGAATGGAGGGAGTTTATTCCTTCTCCAGGATACAGCACAGCACAGCACAGCACCGATGTAATCTGGTTACAGGGCAGGTCTAGGATGCCTCAGCCCCCCTTGCGATGGGGGAGATTGGGCCCCTAAATCCCAGCCCCTGGCTTAGGCTGGTTCCTCCATGATCCCAGACAGAAACTAACTCCCTCTCTCTTCCAGCCCTGCCCCAGCCAGGGCAGCATTTCCCTTCCTTTGTCTCTCTCCTTGGGGGTAGCTGGTCAGACAGGTTGAGAGACCCTCTTTGCATAATGACTCATCTCCAGTCCTTCTGGGCTGTGGTACCGATGGCAGCCAGTGGGGGTTACCACAGAGCCAGCATAGAAACCAGCCAGGTACCTCCACTACGTCACAGTGGGACCATGGGAAACTTGGCCACCCCCATGGTAAGTGGACATCCGGCTAAGTAAAATCATGCTGGACCACAGATGTTGCTGGAGCAGAGTGCCGGGCTAGAGAGATTCAACATGTAGTTTGTTACAGGATCTGTTATCGCCTGCCCACCAAAAGAAGGTCCATAGACACCAGACAAACCATTGTGGAGCGTCAGAGGACAAAAGACTTTGTTGATTGAAGAAAAGACATGCACGTGAACTCATCCCATCATCTTGAACTCTGGGGGAAGGAAATCAAAATCCCTGCCAATAAGAAACTGAACCTTTGTTGGCTGTTTCAACTCCGAAGGGCCATCGACTCTAAAGCATGGGTTCCCAAACTGGGGGGCGTGAAGAAATTCCGGGGCACAAGACAACCCAGCACCGCCTCCCCAGTCAATCCTCCCTCCTAAGTTTTGCTGCTATTTTTGGTTTTTGTCACCGGTCAGTTCCTTTTTTTTTTTTCTCAACAAGTTTTGCTGCTGTGGGGGAAGGGGAGGGGCGTGAGGGTTTCTCAAAAACCAAAAAGGGGGCATGATGCCAAAAAGTTTGGGAACCACAGCTCTAAAGTGAAGCCAGAAACCCCTAGGAGTTGCAATCCTGGGTCTGCCCTGAAAGACACTTTATTGCCAGATCCCTACAACTCCATCATTCTTAGGATGTAAATGGCAATGTATCTGAGTGTATATTTGCTTTCCCTTCTCCTAGTTAAACAGCCATTAGAGAGATTATCACTGTGGTCTGGGGCGTAAGATCTGGGTGCAACTGATCTGGGGCAAGTGATTGGTCTCTTGGGACAGGAAGCATCCTGAATGCAGTGTGATTTGTCGTGTAAGTGACCATTTAGCACTAAGTTCAGTGTGTTCTGGGCAGCAAGTTAGACTGGAGAGTTTCAGGGGACTCCCTGGTGAGACTGGGGTCACATTTGGTACTGCCTTGGTGAAATCTAATTATGGAACACAGTTTGGGGTGTCTGCCCTGGTATGGACAGTGTGCCCTAAGGGAGGCACTCATGTTCGTGAGCCACTCCAGAAAAAAACCCAGTCGGTGTTAGCTCGTTACTTCTAGCATCCACTGTGTACTAGCCCCGTCCTGCTACTCACGAGCCAAAAAAGCTGTTCTGTGGTACCAAAGCAAATGTCTTATGGAAGTCTGAGTATATGATGAAAATACTATTGCCGTTATCAACTAAACTTGTAATGTCATCAAAAATATCACATTACTTCGACAGTCTATTTTTCATAAACCCATGTTGATTGGCACTAATTACATTACCTTTAATTCTTTATTAATGGAGTTCTATTAGCTGCTCTATGATTCTGCCATGGATCAATGTTAGGGCAACAGCCAGGTCATCCCATTAACTGTTTGAAAAATCGGCCCAACATTAGATATCTTCCAGTCTTCTGTAACTTCCCCACTGCTCCAAGACTTATTGGAAATCAACCTTAACAATCCAGCAATTTTCTAAGCCAACTCTTTTAGAACTCTTGGATTAAAGATACCTAAACTTACTGATTTAAAAATGTCTGAATTTAGTAGCTTCTATTTAATATCATTCAAAGACACTAGTGCAAAGGAAAGAGTGTAATCATCACTGGTTAATAAGGCTATACAATCTTTTTCTTACCAAAACACAGAACTGAAATATTTTATTGAACACCTCTGCCTTTTTGGCATTACTGTTGCTACTTTCTAACACTGTCAGGACTCTTTTTGTTCCTGAAATATTTAAAAGCCTCTTTCTCACTGTCTGGAAATCTGCTGGCCTTAGATGGCTCCTTATGTCCCTTTACTTCCCTTATCAATTTTCTACAATGCCTGATTTCTGATTTATATTCATTACTATCAACATCCCTTTTCTTGCATTGATAATGTTTTTTTTTTTAATTTTCCCAGCTGCCTTCATTTGCTCTCTAAACCAGGTCAGTTTTTTAACCAATTCAGCCTTCTTCCTTGATTGTGGGATCGAGCCATTTGGGTGTTCTTAAATGATTCCCAATTATCAATCATATTTTTCTGATTACATTCTTCCTCCCAGCTGATTCAACTTAATTATTTTCAGCTTTGTGAAAATGGCCCTGTTAAATCATCAGGTAGGTATATTTTATATACAGAAATAAAATGCGTTTGGACTTTATTCTCCTAGCACATTATAAATGTGATCAAGTCATGGTCATTTGTACATAAGCTACATTAATATGTAGTTACGTGATCTGTTCCTTTTTATCTGTTAAGACAAGGTCGACTATAGAATTTCCCCGTGCTGGCTGCAACGAATTGTTAAGTATACCGTTTAGAAATGCCAAGGATGTTTGAATACTGGCAGCATGAGGCCTCCAGCATATTTCACTCAAGCTGGTGAAAGGTTTTATTAAAGAATAAATAAAACTGACCTCCAGTGCACCGAGGGGAAAGGGAGGGACGCACTGGCAACAGCTGCTGCGGGTGGAAATTTCTCCTCAGTGCACACGGCAGCTCTGATTATCTGTCCTCCCCCAGGAGGTGGGGAAGTGGAAAAGGGAAACCATTCGGAAGGGGATTTTCCAGCAGACTTGTAGAAGGGTCAGAAACCCAGCCGTCCCCTGGGAAAGTCAACGGGGTTGGGAGGTCTAAGAACCACAGATGGAAAAAGCATTTGGGATTAGATCATCCAGCCTGTGCCCTACCAGTGCAGAACTTTTCTCTTCTCAGCACTGCTGTGTCCAAATAGCGCCTGTCCTTTATAGACCTGAGGGTGATTTTTATAACCTCTAGGTCACTGCTAACCTCACTACACATGCTCAGTTCAGTTAATATACCTGTACAGCCCAGATTCTTCATCGTTTTTATCTATTCTCCGAGCTCCCTCTCAGCACTGAAGGCACTACTGGAGTTTAGATTCACCAGCGCTTAGTCCCTCCCTGCTCCCCAGACGGTGTGCAAGCCAATGGAAGAAGTGCTTCTGTAGCCACATTGCAGGGGGAAGTTGTGTTTCACTGGCTGTCTAGGATAACTTGAGTTCCTCAAGAATCATCTGGAAACAGATCCCCTGCAATATTGTCATCAGACACGTTGCAGCACAGAGCAGGCGGGGGCGGATGAAATGTGCCAGTGATGAAAAGTCAGGAGGCATCGTCAGCACAGAGGGGATGAGACGACTGTACCGGAAGATGAGGATGACTTTGAAAACCGGAGGAATGGCAAGGACATGCCCAGTGGGTGCAGCTAGGTGGGGCCTGCTGGGCCCAGAGCTGCCCTTTAACCCTTTGTTCACCAGCACGGGGCTCTCCTGTCCCGCCAGAGGGGGCTGGTGGGTTCCGAGAGGCCTGCCTCACCTCGCACGGCGACAGGGGGCCTCTGTAAGGGGAGTGTCCTGGCATGTGAAGAGCTATTGAAGCGCGTGGGCACAAGAGCAAAGGGGAAGGCCCTGAGCACAAGCAAACGGAGGCTGGAAGCGAGAAGAAGGTGCCTGCGCCAGGCGCCAAGAGTGATGCTCGGCAAGGGAAGACGCTCTCTCTCAGGCGCTGTGACCACTGCCCCTGCAGCACTGGGAGCAAGCGCTGCACCAGGACAGCGGTTTTCAAACGCCTTTGCTGGCGACCCAGCTGAAGAAAATTGTCAAGTGACCCAAATGAACCAGGGATGAGGGGGTTGGGGTGTGGGAGCTGAGAGGGGGCGGAGGCAGAGGGTTGGGGCTGCGGGGGTGAGGGGCTCAAGGTGTGGAAGGGGGCAGGGATGAGGACTTGGGGTGTGGGAGCTGAGAGGGGCGGAGGCAGAGGTTGGGGCTGCGGTGAGGGGCTCAAGGTGTGAAGGGGGCAGGGATGAGGGACTTGGGGTGTGGGAGCTGAGAGGGGGCGGAGGCAGAGGGTTGGGGCTGCGGCGGTGAGGGGCTCAAGGTGTGGAAGGGGGCAGGGATGAGGGACTTGGGATGCAGGAGAGAGCTGTGGGCTGGGGGCCTCAGGCCCAGGGCAGGGGCTTGGGGCTCAGAGTTACCTCCGGCAGCTCCGGGGCAGCGGCACAGCAGGGGGCTAAGGCAGCCTCCTGCCTCTCCTGGCACTGCAGACCACCCTGCGCCCCAGAAGCAGCTGGCAGCAGATCTGACTCCTAGGCAGAGATGCGCAAGCAGCTCCACGCGGCTCTCGCCCACAGGCACCGCCTCCCAGCTCCCATTGGCCAGTTCCTGTCCAATGGAAGTGCGGAGCTGCTGCCTGGGAGGCGGGTCAGCGTGCAGAGCCCTGCAGCCCCCCTGGCTAGGAGCTGGCCCTGCTGCTGGCCCCTTCCGGGGGGCAGCGCAGTGTCCAAACCTACTGGACCTAGCCCCGTGGATTCCAGAGAGCGGATCGTGCCCCAGCCTCCGCCAGGGAACAACTCTGAGGGGACTTTGAATGGCCCCCTCGGCCGCGCTGACCAGAGCCACCAGCGTCCCCGGGGGGCTGAGCAAGGCGGCCCAGGGCCCCGCATCCCACGCCCTGACCTGGGTCCCACCCTGCTCTTTGCACCCTTGCCCGGGGGAAAAGCATGCTGCTTGGGCACAGCTCCTGCCCCAGCCCCTGCCCGCCAGTGCGGCAAAGCAAAGCACCACACACGCAGCCAGCTGCTGCCCTCTCTGCGTGCACAGACGCCCGGGTTCATTCCGAGTCTGTTGGAGCGGCGGGGGCCACAAGGCCAGTGCCAGGAGGCACCTGCTTGCCCCTGATTAGCTGCAGCTCCGGCTTGTTATCTTGCTTGGATTGCGAGCAACAGATGGGAAATAAGGTCTGATCAGTGTCAGCGCCAGGCACTGGCTTTCCAGCTGACTGACATGAAAGCCTTTGACCTGGACCAAGATTAAGTTACCGCATGTCTGGTTCCAATCATTCACCCCCTGCCAGACCAACAGACATCCTCCCCCCTCCCTAGCGCGCTGGCCTGACGCGGCGTCCTCCTCCTTCAGGGACTGCCCCGCCAGCCCTGCGCCGGCCTCTCTGCCTCACTTCTCACCCGCCTTTGGCAGCAACTGGCCACGAGCGGTTCCGGCAGCTGACGGGTGAAACCAGAACCGTGATGCCAAGAGAGACACTCACCGGAACTGGGGCAGCACATTGTGAGTTCAGAGTGGCCAGCGCTTCGACTGGGGCAAAGCTCTCGGCCGGGGCTGAAAGAGGCAGCTGTTTTCCCCCCAAAGGCAGGGCTCTGGCTTTTCCTGGGAAGTGCAGGCAGGAGGGTCCCCCTGAAACGGGGCAGGGCTCCCCTGCCTGACCGCAGCCAAACCTGGGACGGCAGGGACATTCAGGGCCAGGCGACGGCAACCACCCCAAAGAGCCCGCAGCAAAGGGCCGGGGCTGTTTCTAGGGGCTCACCTGCAGTAGGTTGAAAGCCTTAAAAAGGGCGGGGACGGGTGAGCAGCGACGGGCGTCCACCAGCACGGTGAGGCCCAGCGCTCGGCACGTGGCCCTGTGAGGGAAAGGAAAGACGTGGTTAGTGCGTCGGCCCGGGGCAGCCCGGGCGAGTCCCGCAGTCCTGTCCAGCTCTGTGAAGGGAAGCCCGGAACGCCTCCTCTTATGAGCCGCAATAGCTTCCCGCTGGAGATGCCCACACTGTTTTGGTTTTCCCTTCCCCATTACCAAGCTAATTCCTGCTGCCACCTCCTCCCATGGCACTGCAACTCCAGCCATGCGGCTCCCCTGCCCAGACGCCAGCAGCAAACCCACACGGTCCATCGCTCCTCTGGGGAGGCGGGCCGAGCGGAGGGAGTGCCAGCCCTTGCTGCCCGTGCCCAAGGATGGGCACCCGGCAACCCTTGCATCCTTTTGGACACTCCAGCGCCGACGCTCACGCTGGGAACAAACTGTGTCCTTAAAAGCATTGCAAAACACAGACCCCAGGGGAATCTCGGAGGAGTCGGGAGGGAGCCCCGTCAGCCAGGGAGCCCAGGGGGACTGGCAACGCACAAACCGGCGCATTCTGAAAGCGTTTAGCCCTGCCTGGCAAAGTGCCTGACACGGTTCTGTTCCAGGGGCCTATCCGTCATGCATCCAACGCTCTTGGCCACAGGGGGACAGTCAGGAAAAGTGTCCTGGGACTGCCGGGCTACGCCGGGATTGGCAGTGTCATGTTTGCCAAGCCCTGTTTCCTGAGTCGATGCAGATCAGTGAGAAATGGTGTGGATTTATGGCACTGCCTGAGAACGCACACAAAGCGTTAGTACACTGCATGGCCAAAGCACTGAGGCCACAGGTCTGTTGCTCGTGTACAGGCTGAACCTCTCTCGTCTGGCCCTCTCTGGTTCAGCAACCTTGTGACGGGGCGCCTCTGCCCCACTCCGACGCGCGGCCCTGGGAAGCCCTCTGGGTTTGCCGCACGGGAGCAGCCCGGCCCTGCCCGGGCTGCTCAGATGCCGTCCGGCCGACACTGCGTGATAACGTCACGGGCGGCGCCGGCAGAGAGGCGCTGGGGCAATGTCCCCGGCCGTGGGGAAGCGGCGCGGAACCGGGTAGGGCGGGGCCGGGGCGCCAGGGGCGTGGCTACGCTGAGCCCCCCCCCAGCCAGGGATTGGTGCCGAAGGGACGGCGCCTCATTTAAAAGTGCACCGTCGCCAAGAGGGAAGGGGGAAAAAGGGCGGCGAGCAGAACCCAGGAGTCAGGGCCCGGAGGGGGTGCTGGCGGAGGTAGTCGCGGCCCCCGGGGTACGGCAAAGAGGGTGTGGCCTCCTGCTCACTGAGGATCCCCGGTAAGGGAGTAAGGCCCACCCGTAGGGACGGGGCTGGGGCGAAGCAGAGGAAGGGGGGAAGGAAGCAGCCCAGGGCGGAACCCTGGAGCGGTTGGCGGGCTGACGAGTTACGGTGCAAAACCCCGTCAGCCGGACCGGATCATCCTAGATCCGAGTCCTTAGGGCCCTGGGCTGGGACCCGTGAGTGGGGGCGGGCCCGGGTTCCCCTTCCCCTCCCCTCCTCGGAGACAGGCAGATAAGGCGGTGAGGAGTCGCAAGGAGCACGACCACCACCTGCCGAACGCATACGTGCACAGAGTGACTCGCGGAGGCGGTCACAAAACTCCATGATCTTAGTTAGCCGGGTGTCCACTTAGCACGGAGGTGACCAAGTTTCCCGCAGTCCCCTAAACTTTGTTTACAGCCGCCCTGGCTCGCGGGGTTCTGGGCTGTTATTTGGCTCTAACTTACCCCTAAATGTCTGCTAAGAGCCCAGCAAGCCGTGGAAATGTTGGTCACACTGGTGACAATATGGACCTGCTGTGGTGGGGCACGTGCTCTGGTTCGCCAGCGGCCAGAGCCCAAGGGTGCCAGACTAGAGAGGTTCAACCTGCACTTCCAAAGCTGCCTGGGGCCAGCGCCCTCGATCTCGCCCCCAGTTCGGCGGCAGTCGAGCTGGCCCCGCCCGGGCGGGACGTGTCACCCACCTTGGGATGCTGTGTAAGTAGAGGAGGAGGCGCACCAGCTCGGCGGTGTTGCAGTGGGGGTTCAGCCAGACGGTGTTCCTCGTGGTGATTATGGCCACCGCACGCCCACTTTTGTCTCTGGTGCCTGGAAATGAGCATTTCGTTTCACTTCTGCAGCTTGGTGGAGCCCTGGAGGAGACCCTCCCCCCAGATCACCCCCAGGGCAGCCCCTCTCCCCACAGCCCTCGGTGCTTCTCCCCAGCAAATTACAGCATTGCCAGGGGGACCAAAGGCTCTTCCCCCACTTCCCCCCGCCAGCATTGAGCAATACACCAGAGCCCATCGGGGACGAGCAGGATCAGCCACTGACCCGGTGCCTCCTGGAGCCATGTGGGTGCAACGCACAGACCTGCCGGGGGTGGGCACTGCCCCACGGCGTGGCACTGGGACCACTTCTGGAGAGAAGGAGTTTGCCCTGCAGCCCTAGCCGGGAGCCAGCTGGTTTTAAGCTCGCGCGGCAGAGGCTCCTGCTCTAAGCACCAGTGGTCCCGCGTTACGCTTGCTGTTTGCACAGCCTCTGATAAAGATCTGAGGAGTTACTGGAAGCAGCGATTCAGGTCCACACTCAGCCTGGCACCACATCAGGGAAGTCCGCTCGGCCCTCCGGCAGGCTGATTCCTTTTGCAGCTGGCTGCTGTCAGCTGGAAGCAATTTACACGGAACCGGGCGCAGCCTAATCCAAGGCAGCCTTCGTACTCCCGCCGCAGGCACAAAACCCCGCGTCCCCGCACCAGAGCAGCAGGCTCCTCGCAGAGCAAAGGCACCGAGAGGGAAGCGGCAGCTCCCATTCTGGGCCAGCCCAAGGCGGAAGCGTGAGACGGCTGACTTCCCATGCGCTGGGGCAGCCCTAACGGGACAATGGGCACCCGCTGACAGCCCGCTGGAGGTTTGCTGTCCTCCTGTAGGGATGCCAGAGGTGAAGGTTTGAAAAGCCTTCCAGTGGCAGGAGGTAGGAGGGGTGTTAGCAGGGGAGCCAGCGTTACCTCAGGAAATCGGTGGGATGTGTTAACTGGGGTTAGCCGTCAGCGATCCCCCCGCTTGGCTCTGGACGCAGAACAAGGAAGCAAAGGACCCGAGGCAGCGGTTTCAGGGTTCTAGTCTGCCCTCTCGGATAACACAGGCCCAGGCCTGCCGACGGGCAGGGGGAAGTTGCCCTGGGGCCCAGTGGTTCAAAGGGCTCCCAAATGCCACTGCTGCTACCCTGACAGTGGTGGCGGCTGGAGCCCCGGCCCTTTAAATGGCTGCCAGTACCCCCAGCCTGGGCCTGCCACAGACGGGGGCTGCTTCAGACAGCTGGATTAGCCCGTGCCTGCGGTGCACCACTCGGGCGGGGCCCACCATGGACAGGGGCTGCTCTGGTGAGCCCCATGGGTCTGGAGCAGCCTCCTGCCCAGGGTGGGGGGGAGCTGCTCCAGTCCCTACCAGTTAACCGGAACTGGTAAGCCTCACCCATTAAGAATGAAGCTAACCAGTTAACCATTTCGGTCCCTAATTGGAATACATCTTCTCCAGCCCATGAGTCCGTTCTGTGGCTCTTTTCTGCGTCCTCTCCAGGTTTTCAACATCCTTTGGAATATGTGGACAGCAGAGCGGGGTAGCCATATGCTCAAACGCTTCTCTCCCAACAGCAGATGCCGGCCCGGTTAACAAATAAGACCTCCCCCCTTTGTGTCCTTAATACCCTGGCATCTACAGGGCTGCCCCTGTCAGCACCAGGGATTGCACCTTTGCAGTGGGACTAAGAAGGGAGGCTGCGTGGGGCAGGTGTCGCTCCGGGGGGGTTGCTGTGAGCAGAAGAGACGGGCCCGGCCGAGTGGCTGGGGAAAGTTTCCTGGCTCTGAACCCCGCAGCAAGTTAGGGATGAACAGTTGTGTAACCGCATGACATGTTAGCGGTTACACGACTATCCCGCAGTCCCAGGGGGTGGCAGCCAGTGCACTCCGGCCCCACCCCCGGGGAGCCCCCTGCAACTCCGCACTGCTGCCTCTGTAGCCTGGTTCTGGCCAGTCCCTGACTCGGCCGGACAGCTCCAAGCGCTGGCCAGGGGCGCGAGGACCACAACGCCGAGCTGGTTTTCGTGAAAGGAGTGCAGCCCACGCAGACCTCCCGCCCCACGGGAAAGGTTAGCGTGCGCCCCGACCGGCAGCAGGCCCAGCTCAGCCCCTCCGTGGCATGACGGTGCCTGCCCGTCCCTCGGGCGCCGTCACTCACCCGGCAGGCAGGCCACGCCGCTCATGAGGACTTCCAGGTTCACGTCCTTCACTGTGCTGGGCGCAGGTTGACAGCTCCTGGGCGCCCCGGAAGAGGAGGTCTCCTGGTGAGTGATGGCTGCTGAGCCTTCCTCCTGGGAGCAGACTCCACCCGCTGGCTCCCAGGAATGTGTGCAAGATCCATCCTGTATCTTTTCTCCCCCTTCCCGCTGCAGTCCTGAAAGAGAAGAGTGAGCCCGGCTGCTGACAGGAGCCGGGGGGGCAGATCACATCCCCAGGCAGAGGTGTCAGCCAACACACTCCAGACACAAGAGACCTGCCAGGACGGCGCGGACGCAGGGCACCCCAACGCGCTTCAACAGCTCCAGCAGTTACTAAGTCAACCGCTGCATCAACAGCTGCTGTTCCTTACAGCACGGCTCATCGACAGGCATAAGAACATAAGAACGGCCGTATTGGGTCAGACCAAAGGTCCATCTAGCCCAGTAGCCTGTCTGCCGACAGTGGCCAGCGCCAGGTGCCCCGGAGGGGGTGGACCGAAGACAATGATCAAGCAATTTGTCTTGTGCCATCCATCTCCAGCCTCTGACAGAGGCCAGGGACATCATTTCTATCCCCTTGCTAATAGCCTTTTATGGACCTAACCTCCATGAATGTATCTAGCTTCTCTTTAAACTCTGTTATAGTCCTAGCCTTCACAGCCTCCTCTGGCAAGGAGTTCCACAGATTGACTACGCGCTGTGTGAAGAAGAACTTTCACTTATTAGTTTTAAACCTCCTACCCATTAATTTCATTTGGTGTCCTCTAGTCCTTATATAATGGGAACTAATAAATAACTTTTCTTTATTCACCCTCTCCACACCACTCATGATTTTATAGACCTCTATCATATCCCCCCTCAGTCTCCTCTTTTCCATACTGAAAAGTCCCAGTCGCTTTGGCCTCTCCTCATATGGGACCTGTTCCAAACCCCTAATCATTTTAGTTGCCCTTTTCTGAACACTTTCCAAGGCCAAAATATCTTTTTTGAGGTGAGGAGACCACATCTGTACACAGTACTCAAGATGTGGGCATATCATAGTTTTATACAGGGGTAGTAAGATATTCTGTGTCTTATTTTCTATCCCTTTCTTAATAATTCCTAACATCCTATTTGCCTTTTTGACCGCCGCTGCACACTGTGTGGACGTTTTCAGAGAACTATCCACGATAACTCCAAGATCTCTTTCCTGATTTGTCATAGCCAAATTAGCCCCCATCATACTATATGTATAGTTGGGGACGGGGTTATTTTTTCCAACTTGCATTACTTTACATTTATCCACATTAAACTTCATTTGCCATTTTCGTTGCCCAATCACTTAGTTTTGTGAGATCTTTTTGAAGTTCTTCACAGTCTGCTTCTGTCTTGACAATCTTAAACAGTTTAGTATCATCCGCAAACTTTACTACCTCACTGCTTGCCCCTTTCTCTAGATCATTTATGAATAAGTTAAATAGGATTGGTCCTAGGACTGACCCTTGGGGGACACCACTAGTTACCCCTCTCCATTCTGAAAATTTACCATTTATTCCTACCCTTTGTTTCCTGTCTTTGAACCAGTTCTCAATCCATGAAAGGACCTTCCCTCTTATCCCATGACAATGTAATTTACACAAGAGCCTTTGGTGAGGGACTTTGTCAAAGGCTTTCTGAAAATCTAAGTACACTATATCTACTGGATCCCCCTTGTCTGCATGTTTGTTAACCCCTTCAAAGAACTCTAATAGATTAGTAAGACAGGATTTCCCTTTACAGAAACCATGCTGACTTTTGCCCAACAAATTATGTTCTTCTACGTGCCTAACAATTTTATTCTTAACTATTGTTTCGACTAATTTGCCCGGTACCAACGTTAGACTTACCGGTCTGTAATTGCCGGGATCATCTCTAGAGCCCTTTTTAAATATTGGTGTCACGTTAGCTATCTTCCAGTCATTAGGTACAGAAGCCGATTTAAAGGATAGATTACAAACCACAGTTAATAGTTCTGCAATTTCCCATTTGAGTTCTTTTAGAACCCTTGGGTGAATGCCATCCAGTCCCAGTGATTTGTTAACGTTAAGTTTTTCTATTTGTTCTTTCTAGTGGCCCACACCAGAGCCAGGTTCCGTTCCCGGG
The DNA here is from genome assembly GCA_019425775.1 of Rafetus swinhoei. NCBI lineage: Eukaryota > Metazoa > Chordata > Testudines > Trionychidae > Rafetus > Rafetus swinhoei. Next base: position 45,230,647 of record CM033434.1, on the reverse strand, counting down.
GACAGCAGCTTTCTCTCAGCTACAAAAGGGGATGTGGCACCCCCTTTTCGCTCACCTGACACAGACAGAGACACGGAGGATCTCCTTCACTGCCGCTTGACATGGGAGGACCGTGGACTCAGGAGTGAACGCTGTTTACACGCCCTGTAATACTCCCAAGCTCCCTTTCCCCAGTGTTGAAAGAAATGCCTTAAGTGGCGGTTGTGCCCTACAAGAACTCTGAGCAGCAGCTGGGACCCGTGAAGGGTGCCAGGCGTGAGTGGCACGGACACGTTGCTGACTATCTTATGATGAAATCACTCTCTGGTGGAGCCCGACTCAGGATACACTGGCCTACCCCGGGGAAGTGAGCCAGGCACTGGGAGACAGGGGATTTGAGTTTCATAGACACTTCGATTCCAAGGCCAGATGGGCCACCATCACCACCATCACTGTTCTCCATCCCTTGCACAACGCAGAGCAGAAACCCCCCACGATAATCCCTCGAAAACCAGCTCATCTGATTAGAAAATGACCCATATGGAGAGCCCCCCCACAATGCTTGGGAACCAGTTCCAATGGCTAGTTACCCTCAGCGTCAAACATGGACACCTTCCTTCCTGTCTGATTTTGTCTGGCTACAACTTCCACCCTCCGACCGCGCGTGGCCCCTCTCCGCTAGACTGACGAGCCCTCGACTAAATCTCCCTTCCCCGTGTCGAGACTTCACGAGTGTCATCCCCGGCCTTCTCCTGGCTAGGTTACACAGGCTGAGCTCTTGGCGGCTGGGCTCCGTCACAGTTTCTAGCCCTTAAATCTTTCTCCCGGTTCTTCTCTGACCCTCTCAGTTCATTCAACATCTGTTTTGAATTGTAGACACCCACACTGGACAGGGTATTCCAGCAGCAGCCGCACCAAATACCAAGGAAAAATAACCTCTCGACGTCTACTCCAGATTCCCCTGTTCATGCATGATGGCATGTTAAATGCCACAGGGCCAAGAATCAATTGCGGTGGGAACACTTCCCCCCGAAACTCCAGTTTCCAATGACGTTTTGGGAGCTAGCCGCCTGTTTTTAATCCCTTCCACGTATGCCATGTGCATTGGACATTGGTCTGGGGTTTAATCACAATGTTGTGCAGCACCAAGTCAAAAGCCTTACAGTAACCTAAGCATATGAAGTCAACCCTGTTCCATTCGCCGGCCAAGCTTAGACGCAGTCTCAGTGTCACGTGCCTCTTGTGTGTTTAGACACTAGAAGCTGCAACAGAGGCCCCCCGTATAGTGTGCGGTCCAAAGCACCTGTCTGACAGGACCTTGGGCAAACTCCCACGGATGTCACCTGTAAAAGGGGCGAATGCGAGTTACCCCTTGAGGGAACCACACAAACCCAAATTTCATCGTGAGTGTTATGAGGGGAGCAGGCACATTAACAGCGGCCTGGAAACAGAACCCGTGGGCCCTACGCTTGCAGCGGAAGGCACTAGCTACGGAAGGACTGGTCTGAAATCCCCCCAGGTGGAACCAAGGGCTGTGAAGCTTGAGTGTGGGGGATCCCAGGCCTGGTCACATGCGGGGCCGTGAGTCGGGGACTCGGCTACGAAGGGCGTCGCGACAGACTGAGACGATTCTCAGCGACCCTGCGCAGACCTTACGGAATTAAGATACACCTCAGTGAATCGGGGTGAATGCCTTTGGCCCCACTGGATGCCAAACGCGGTTGTGCACATGCCCACGGGCAGGGTAAATAGGGGACCAGCAGGGAGAGCTTGGGCACTTTCCCTCAGGTGGGCCATCTCCGGAGAAGCCAACCTGCAGATATGAGGGCATTGCTTCCAGGCTGAATACGCACCGCACGCACACAGGGTAAATACCATGGGAAATGTTAACCAGTTAAATGATTTAATTTTAATCGGTTAATCGGTTAAAACCCCCCTCCCAGCGCAGGCGGCTCCAGGCAGGGGCCCCTGCCTCCGAGGCTTCTGCTGGACAGCCGGCCGCGGGCATGGGGCTGCTCTGGTTCCAGCCAGCCCTGCCCAGTAGGGAGCTGCTCCGTCCACGGCTGGCCCCAAGTGGGCTAGTGGGTAGCTGCTCCCACCCCACGGGTCCCTGGGCAGACGTGGAGTTACTCCAGCCAGCGCACTGCAAGTGGGTGGGAAGGGAGCTGCTCCCCGGCCTGGCCCGCTGTTTAACCGGTTACCTCATAAGCATGCTGGTGAAGCTAATGCTTACCAGGGAACTGGTTAACCGATTAGCCTCTGACATCCCTGCATGCATACAACCTTGCGTGAGAGCCTGCAATTTTAACTGTGCGCCCAATTTCCTCGGTGGGAAGGACGGTGATTTCATTCGTGCACCAGCCTGCGCGTCAGGTAGTCTGGGGTCTGACCTCAGCTCAGCCACTGAACCACCCCGTGGCTCGCGTCAAGCCACGTAACTGCACTGTGCCCGCCGGTCCCCATCTGAAACGCTGCACGTGGCCGGGACGCTCAGACTAACAGCCAGCTAGTTCACTGCGGGTTTCCAGGCCTCAGATTTACTTCACCAGAGTCTAAATCTGGTGGTCGGGTCACACTGAAAAGCCTGTTGGTTTTCCTGTGGCCTTTTCTGCTGTACCGGCCTTCGGTTATGAAAGGGTCAGAACAAGACCCCTTCTAGTCTTACACATTTCCATGGTGCATGTTCATTAAGTAGCCACTACCCTGGGATGTGGGGCCTGCCAGCCCTTTCCTGGTAAACTGAAAGGGCTTAAAGCTCGGCCATGTGGCGTCGGATAAAACACTCCCGGCTCTGCCCACTTGGGCACAGCCACAAGGCCTCGTGATCCTGGCTGGAGTAATGCCTCTCCTGCCAGCGTGCCTAGTGCCAAGCTAAACGCTTCCAGAATCTTCTCTCAGCCCCAGATAGGCTCCTTTCAAAGCACAAGTATCAGTCGTGTTAAACAGCGTTTGATATTTGCCAGATTCTCGTCTCCCGGAGGCCGCTGCCTGTCAGAAGCAGGCTCTGCGGCCCTTCTCTCAAACACACAGGCGACATGTTTACCTGAAGGAGGCGACGCGCCGCTGGCTGCTTCCTGCGGGGGAGGCGGGGTTTGGCTTCGCCGCCCCTTTCAGCCTGCCGCGTTGGCCTCGTGGTATCCCCATCCATAGCGGGAGGGGGCAGCAGAGCGGCCGCCGGTTCCTCGGCTTTGGCTTGCGGCATGTCTAGAGCTCCCAAGGCTACCGACTCATTCCCAGCCTTTGGGATGGTCCTTCTGCCCAACCCCTCGTGCTCACGAGCACTCTGACTGTTCTCCTGCCCCCCCGGCAAATTCTGTCCTGCCACTCGTGCCGGGCCACCCCCTTCCCCTGGGGTTGACACCCCTACACTTTTGTGACCCTGGATTTCCACCCAGAGTTGTGTTTCCTCACATTTCCCTCTGTCCCTTTTGGTTTCAGCTGGGCAGGCGTTCTCTGTGCAGACATCTACCACGGCACCATTGCTAGGTCGCTGGTTTGCACTCTGGCTGAGCCCCATGGGCCCAGTGGCTTGCAGTAATTTAGCTTCTACTTTCTGTTGCGTACAGTCCATGACCTCCTGTCCTTTGTCCTGTGACAAGGATCCTTCCATGCCTCCTTCAACAGCAGAGGAGGAGGGATGGCTAGCCTGCTTCTTCCCAGGGGACGTGTGCTCATCCGTCTCTTCGCAGACTTCCTCCACACGGACCCCCTTGCCTGACTCTCCTAACGGCTCATCCCGTCTTGGGTGCAACGGGGCAGGTGGACTGACTTCTGCCAGCGCGTTACCGCAGTGCCCAACTGCTACGATTCTCTCGGGGGCCTCCACTGAGGAATGGGGGCAGTCTTCTGGCAAGCTTGAGGATTCAGCTGTAATCTGCATGCCAGAGTCTCTGTCCTGCCTGCTGGGCGGGGTGGAATGTCCTGTCACAGAGACAGGAGCGAAATCCACTCCGGTGCTGTCGCTGCCCCCGCCGGCTCTCGACGGGTTTTGCGTTCCCTCCCTCGCAGCAGCATTATTCAAAAGTGCTTCTGGGCTCTGCTCGGTGGCTTCACTGCCAACTTCTGCCCCACACGCCTCACGTTTAGCTTCCAGTTTTCCAGGGGGCTCTGTGAACTGGGCCTTGTCGGCCACGCTGTCCGCAGCACAAGCATCATGGTAACTGCACAGGGCGTATCGCCAGTCTATCATGTGCGCGCTGTGCGCTCCTGGCCCCGCGGAGGACAAATTCTCTGTGTTGCCAGCTGCAGACGCAGCTGTGTGAGAGTTAGGCTCTGAATTCCCCGCACTCCCCGGATCCTTGGCGTCCAGCTGGCTCTTGGGTAACAGTTCACCGTGCCGCATCCGCGTGTTGTTTTCCAAACGAATGGCGTGTCCATGGTCCCCTGCATAAGAGTTCCGCGATGAGTCCGTCTGACTGTGCTGCTTTTGGGTGAGTGCTGAACCAACCAAATTCTTCGAGCACCTGCGACCGTCCCGGAGGGCAACACGCCTGTGTTTGTCTGCAGAGACGGCCGCTCTTGGTCGCGGTCTAGAATGTAAGGCTATCGACTGCGTCAAGGAGCCCGCGTGGGGCCCAAACCTTGGCAGCGAAACATCCATCAGCTCGACGTACTCTCCTTCAGGGTCACTTTCAGAGTCCTCCACGGGCCCAGCGCTCGCCCCGTTGACAAGGGTGTCGGTTGGTTCCTGAGTAGTCCTGCGAAGGACCGAATGGCCTTGCGCCACTTCGTGTGCCTGCAACGCTGGAGGTCCAGCAGCAAGTGAGGTGCATTCGGAAGGCTCCGTTGGCATGTGCAAATGGGAAGCTTCCTCAGCCATTGTGCAAGAGGTGAGATGATTTTCAGCGGGTTTTGGTTTCTCGATAAATTCAGGATGAACTACGCTACTCCAGGGAACCCGGAATATTTTACCATCAGAGGTGAGTAAACAGTTTTCCAGCGCTGTACCCATCCGCTCCCCATTGATGGACTGCAACCATGCCAGGGAGAAAATAGAGGTGTAGGAGACCTCCGGGACCACAACCTCCTCTACACTGTGCTTGTCCTTGGCCAAACATTTCAGTACGATTCGGGGAGACTTCTTTAGATAGGGCACCACCTGCAGGTAGAAGTCACCAGGCGTTAAGGCTCGCCAGTTGATGGAGGCCAGCTGGACTACGATCTTCTCATGGACACAGAGAGGCCAGCCTTCATGGTGGAACAGCAACCCACAGTACTGGACCTAGGGGGAGGAGAAAAGCATTTCAGGACCACTGATAGCAAAAGGGCACCACAATCTTTGGGTCAGAGAGGATGAATGGCTCCCTGGGAAAGCTGGCAGTGTGGCTCTACTGTGGTGGCCCCAGGGCACGAAAGAAACAAGGTGGGGGCTGCGATCTCTTTTATTGGACCAACGTATGTTGGTGAGAGAGACAAGCTTCCGAGCTCACACCCAGCTCTTCCTCAGAGCTCCGCTCTAGGACAGGGCAGAACAAATGAAGCATAAGGAATGAACACGTGGGGCAAGGTGGCCTTGTACACAATTATTTTCCCTGTTTTCAAGATGGGGGAAGGGATGAGACCCAGAGAAGTGGCGTTACCTGACCAGGGACACAGAAGGATTCACACGCCCTAGAGAACTACTCGAGTCCTCAAGTCCCACCTCAGCTGTGATGTATTGGGACGAAGGGGACGGAATGAGAAGGGAATTCCAAACAGCCTGAACTCCCTAGCAACCATGACAATGTGCAAACCTAAGCTGATGCAGCCAGACACCTGCTTACCTATTGCAAGGTTGCAGATGAACCGTTGCACTAACACAGGGGTGGGAACCTCAGGCCCGTGGGCTGGATGCGGCCCCCGGCTTGCCTGGATCCAGCCCCTGAGCATGGGGGAACCCGGGCCGGTGCTCCAACACCCCAGCCATCCACCCGCAGGGCTGGAGCACACAAAATCTACCAGCCTGGGCCCCTCTAGGCTCTGGTGTGTGAGGGAATATGGGGAGCGTCTTTCTCCTCAGTCAGGGACATCTCACTTTGCTTCTCCCTTGTGTGCAGCTCTGCTAATCCCCTCCCGTGGGCGCTCTGCTAATCAGCTGGGTGGCATCTGAATCTCTGCCGGGCGGCCGCCCAAGCGCACAGCTTAGAGGGAACACTGGTCCCCACAGCGTCTCCTTTCCAGTGACTGCAAGGGTCAGCATTCAGGTCTGTGGAATGCGGGACCTGGGAGCGTCTGTATTTCAACCTGCCCGGAAAGGCACCCCAGCGACCCCCCCCAGCTATGTCCATTCACTCAGCAACCCCAAAAGTGCACCGCCCCCAGCTAGACCCCCCCCCCCAATATCATGAGCTTGTCCCCAAAATCAAGTGGACGGACAGACAGGTGGACAGCTTTAGTCATGGATTTTTGGCCTGTCCCCTGGTGCCTGGTGCCCTCCACCTGCCAGCCCCTTGCGTGGGGCGGTCGGGGTGGCCGGGCAGGCAGCTTTGGGCACTCACCGCTCGCAGGCCGGGGGTACAGCGGCCGCGCCAGCCAGGCTCCGCTTCTCCCACGTCCCAGGCTGCAGCGCCGAGAGGAAGGGGAGGGAGAGGAAGGAGCCGACCCACTGTCCAAGGGAGGGCGGGGAGGAGGGCAGGAAGCCCCGCCCTTTTCAAGATGGCCCCACAGGCACTGGCACTGCAGGGACTCCCCGGGGGCTGCCCCACAGGCACTGCACTGCAGGGATCCTCGGGGGCTGCCTCACAGGCACTGCACTGCAGGGGATCCTTGGGGGCTGCCCCACAGGCTGCACTGCAGGGGATCCTTGGGGGCTGCCCCACAGGCACTGCACTGCAGGGGATCCTTGGGGGCTGCCTCACAGGCACTGCACTGCAGGGGATCCTTGGGGGCTGCCCCACAGGCACTGGCACTGCAGGGGACTCCCCGGGGGCTGCCTCACAGGCACTGGCACTGCAGGGACTCCCCGGGGGCTGCCCCACAGGCACTGGCACTGCAGGGACTCCCCGGGGGCTGCCCCACAGGAACTGCACTGCAGGGGATCCTTGGGGGCTGCCCCACAGACACTGGCACTGCAGGGGGCCCCCGGGGGCTGCCCCACAGGCACTGCACTGCAGGGACTCCCCGGGGGCTGCCCCACAGGCACTGGCGCTGCAGGGACTCCCCGGGGGCTGCCCCACAGGCACTGCACTGCAGGGACTCCCCGGGGGCTGCCCCACAGGCACTGCACTGCAGGGGGTCCTTGGGGCTGCCTCAAGGGCCTGACAGCTCCAGGCCTCTGGCCCGTCCCGGGGCTCTCTCCTAACCGCCCCTTATTTCCCAGCAGGCTCTGCCAGGGGCTCGGGCCTGCCTGGAACCCCCCTGGGGACTACACATCCCAGCAGGCCTTGCGGTCAAACCACTGGCTGGGGTTGCCATGGCGCCGGGGAGGCCTTGGGGCTGCCCTGCAGGGTGAGGGTCTTCAGGGCAGGACCCAGCACTGTCTAGACCATCCCTGGCAGCGTCTGTCCAGCCTGCACTTAAATATCTCCAGGGACGGGGATTCCACAACCCCCCTAGGCCACTTATCCCAGTGTTTAAGCACCCTGACGGGCAGGAAGCTTTCCTAATGTCCAACCCAAACCTCCCTTGCTGCAGTTTAAGCCCCTTGCTTCTTGTCCTGTCCTCAGAGGCCAAGGGGAACAATTTTTATCCCTCCTCCTTGCGACACCCTTTTAGACACTTGAAAGCTGCTCTCATGTCCCCTCTCAGGCTTCTCTTTTTTAAACTCAACAAGCCCAATTCTTTCAGCCTTCCTTCATAGCCCATGTTTTCTAGACCTTTCATCATTGTTGTTGCTCTCCTCTGGATCTTCTCCAATTTCTCCACATCTTTCTTGAAATGTGGTGCCCAGAACTGGACACAATACTCCAATTGAAGCCTAATCAGCGCAGAGTAGAGCGGAAGAATGACTTCTCGTGTCTTGCTCACAACACTCCTGTCCATGCATCCCAGAATTGTGTTGGCTTTTTTGGCAACAGCGTCACACTGTTGACTCATATTTAGCTTGTGGGCCACTCTGACCCCTAGATCCCTTTCTGCGGGACTCTCTCCTAGACAGTCACTTCCCATTCTGTGTGTGTGAAACGGATTAAGAAGGAGTGTCTCTGTAAACCCCACGTGCTCCCCCACAACCACTGCCTGCCCCTCAGAGACCATGTCTCCTCTTCCACAGGGTCTCTGTGGGCAAATCCGCAAGAGGGGAACACAGAACCAGCAGGGCTCCCCCAAAGGCCTCAAAGAGCCTGCATGCGCTTTTACAGATGCCCCCCATGCCTGTCCCCGGGTGCGGACAATGTCAGAGGAGCAGTCCTGCCAAGGGACACTCAGGCAAGAACGCCAGCACAGCCCAGTGCTCGATCGCAGCTTCCGTGCACATTCACACACGAACAACCATTTCCACACACCGACACATGACTTACTTGTAAGTGTGTGAGTGCAAAGTGCATGTGCGAGATTGCACGCACCTGCTGGAGGCCACGAGCCCTCAGGCCCAACATTTTAACAGTGGTGCCAAGGTTTGCAATGTCATCACCATTCTCATGGCAGTGTTTTTCTTAAAGTCCCATCACCGGGACGCAAGTGATTGGCCAAGAGTCTCTGCTTTTATTTTTTCACTAGTAAGTTTCTAGCCCACACGGGTGCGCAGAAAACCTTGACAATGTGCCCCAAGTACACCCTAACGGCTCCAAAAGCAGACAGCAAAGAGAAAGAACCCTGGTGTGTTATTTTTACCAGTCACATGGTTTTTGAGCCAGCCGACTGACTTTGGAAGACCTGACTCATAATTTTTGGATGCCTAGCTCTGACAATGCTGGAATATTGTCAAGAGCATAATCTCAGAGTCACAGTAGCCGCAAAGTAGAGTGACTCCTCCTCGCGGCTACCAAGTCTGGGAACAGTCCAGCAACCATCAGCACGGAGTGGGAGTTCCGGGCAAAACACCGACAGGCAATGTTTCATACAGAGTGTTTTCCTGCTGGCAGCAGGATCTGGCATCCCCACCCCGTAGCACCAGGGAGAGGCTGGGGGTTAGAGACTACTGAGGTACATCTGGGGGGCCAACAAAATTGCTGGGTCCCTGAGTAAGGTCAGGGGGAAGGGGTAGGGCTAGGCAGGCGGCCCTTGGCGTTGCCCAGACCACACCAGCCCCACCCACCCTTGTCCAGACCTTCACTCCTCTCCTTTAGAGCTCCTGGCTATGCTCCACACAAAGGCACCAACCCACTTCTGATTTCTGAATATAGGTTCTGATTTCTGAATGTGGGTTCTGATTTCTGAATATAGGTTCTGATTTCTGATTTCTGAATGTGGGTTCTGATTTCTGAATGTAGGTGCTGATTTCTTAATGTGGGTTTCAATACCTAACCCTACTCCGTTTCTTGATGATCTGCCTGTCTACAGACTATAAACATAAACACACACACTTCTGATACTTTCGGCCAGCCCTTTGATGGCCTAGCGCTCCAAGAAGGTTTCCGGAGGAGCTGTCCACAGGCCCCTGGGAGAGAGATACTTACGCAGGCATCCTGCTGAATGCACTGCAAGATGTGCTTTGCCGGAATCAGGAAATCTATGAGGTAGCGCAGACCATCCCCATGGTACGTTTTCTCCACCACGTCAAAAACCTGGCCCAGAACCGTAGCTGCTGTGGCCTCAAAGGGAGGGTAGAGTCCGGACAGGGTATTCTGGATGCACCTGTCCAACGATTCGGAGTCCTGTCAAGAGAGAGAACATTAATGGCACCAGGGTGCGGCATGGCCCAGGTGAACCTCGGACAGAGCAGAGGTGACAGGACCCCAAGACTCGTGGGGCACAGCAAAGCAAAGGAGGAAGAGCGTGAGTCTTTGTTAGCATCCTTACTGTGTGAAGCAGTGTGCCCTGTAAACTGAGCGCTTGGGCGGCCACTCTGGAGAGATTCCAAGGCTGCCCAGCTGATTAGCAGTGCTACCACAGTGCCCACAGCTGGCAGCATGGGTTTCTCCCGGTGGTGCGCATGTATAGGTGCACAGAACAAAACTTATTCCGCACATGAATGGACAAAATTCGAGGGAACACTGGCGAGTGGTGATGTTAATGATATTGCACAGTGCGCCACATGCCTTGGCAGGAGGGGTTGTTTTGTATGTGCTATTTGGTAAAACTCAGGGGGCCCAAACTGTATGTCAATTTGATTTCTTCCATTAAGCCTCCTGCCTCCCAGTGGAGCTGGTTGCCAGAGAGTTCACACAGTAGCCTCCGCCGCAAGGAGGCTCTGCAGTCAGAGAGACCCCAGATGAGGATCTGCAGGGGCATGGGAATGGACTCTCCCTTCTTTCTAAATACACAAATCTGGAGCGCTCGGTGAGGGCACGTCCATTATTCCCACGCTCCAGCACAGCCCCAGAGCCCACACAGAGGAGTCAGAACTCATCTCACTAGTGGGCCACCTTCTGTGTCCCCTTATGTGGGGTCAGTCCAGGGACCGCAAGTAAGTAACTCCATTTACACCCGCGAGAGTGGGCTAAAACTTTCCCCCTCCCTGTAGAATTTCAGCACAATCCCTTTAGTCCCCGCTGGTGGATCAGTGGTATTCCCTGTGCCAGACACTCCCAGCGCACAATCGGGTGTTGGCAAGACCATGTCAGTGCAGCCCGGCGGGTGAGAACAGGGCCTGGCATGAATGATTATAGTTCCCGTGACTTTTGGAAGCAGCGGGGATTTACAGCAGCAGCGGAGCTGGGCCCAGAGGCGCTGGCGTGACCTGTAGCCGGCTGATAACAGCTGCGTCGCCCAGGCTGTAAATGTAGCTCAGTGGTGCGGTGACTTGAAGACGCAAACGTGGTGCCCTAGCACACCCAGCTGCAGCCAGGGCACCGTGGGAAGAACAGGGCTTTACTTTGGGGCAGGTGTTCTCAACTGGGTCTGACTCATGCTCTCTCGTAGCGTTGCTGCTGTGTGGTACATGCAGGCCCTGTCTCCTCTGCCACAGCGCGGAGACTCACCCTTCCCTTGTGCCCTGCCCCTCGCAGAGACTCGCTTGCTCTGGGAGACGCACAAACACGAACCCACTTGTTTGTGTGGAGCCTTTGACTGGCCTGCAAGCTCACACGGCCCCTGGCTCACGTTCCGTGTGCCCGCCAGCTCAGAACGTACGATCGGCTGACTGAATTTCTGCACAAAGCCACTCAAAGGGAGCACAGCCCCTGCTCTGGGTGTGCCTTGGCCATTCTTTAAAAGTCCAGCTGGAAAACAGACAGCCCCCGATCAGCCTTCAGACAGGAAATCAGGAGAAAATCCCCTGGTGACCCTCGCTCGCCCTGCCCAGCTCTGGGTGCACACTAAGGAGCTACGGCCTTTCACCCACAGAGCCAAAGACACATTCCGGGTAGGCAAAAAAGCCAAAATGACTTGGGTGGCTGCGACTTGGGGACACAGCTCCAGCCAGCAGGGTCTGAACAGCATGTTAGGACGGAGGTGCGCTGGCAGGGTGGGAGGGTGAGAAGTAGCCCCCACAGCAGGGAAGGGCACTAAGTGGGCTGCAGGCCAGATGTGGTTCGCCAGGGTTAGCCTCTGAGGGGCTGCCGGATGCTTTACTCGCCTGCACGTCCACGGGTACGGCTGGGAACGGTGACCGGCGCTGCGAGTGGCCGGACCAGCGAACGTGCAGGTAAATAAAGCATCTGGCGGCCCTTCAGGGGCTAACCCTGGCGAACTGCTTATTGGCCACCCCTGCCCACAAGGGCTCAGGTTGGACCTCCCTGGTCCAGCACCCTCAGCCTGACTAGTCCCGGATGAGGGATTTTGCTAGACCAGGGAGGTCAATTCTGGCCCACCCCTTGCAGCCCCCCTCCCCACCCTTTTGCCCCACCGGGCATCCCAGCTCCCCATGGCAGTCTATCTGGGCCGTACGCTGGGCTTCCCACACCCCTGCTCATTCTGCCATCTGCCACCACTGAGAACAGCCTCTCTCCATCCTCTTTGGAACCCCCTTCAGGTAGCTGAAGGCTGCTCTCAAATCCCCCCTCACTCTTCTCTTCTGCAGACTAAACAAGCCCAAATCCCTCAGCCTCCTCACAAGTCATGTGATCCAGCCCCTAATCAGGCTGTGGCCCAGTGCCTCGCCTTAATTTGGTTTTAATTAAACCAAAGATTGCTAGCTAATCGTTCCCGGGTGCTTGTTTTTGTGCAGCAGCTGTCCCTACCATCCTGCACACTGTGCTACAGCAGCTTCCAGGGCTGTCCCATCCGGGCCGGCCACATGTGGAAGTGATTTTCTCTCATTTCATTTGGTGGAGCAGCGCTTTTCTCTGTGAGCTGCATGATTCGCAGGCTTGTGGCTGCATGCCGGCTGAGGCGGGGGTGGAGCGGGGTTGTGGTAGCACATTGGACCAGCCCTTCTCTGGTGCTCCACTGAGTTTTGCAGCATGTAAACAAAACAGTCATAGGCCAGGTCTACACTAAAGGGGAAGGTCGAATTAAGATACGCAACTCCAGCCATGTTAATTACGTAGCTGGAGTTGACGTACCTTCATTCGAGTTTCCATGCAGTCTTCACAGCAGGAGGTCAACGGGAGCAAATGCTCCCTTCGGCTTCCCTTCGTCCTCGTGAGGAGCAGGCATACCAGTGCTGATGAGGGCACCCTCTGAGTTTGATTTAGTAGGGCTTTACTAGACCTGCTCAATCAAACTCCGAAAGCTCGATGGCAGCAGTATCGATCTTCTCAGTGTGATGTTTGAGGTTATAGTGTGTGCTGGCTGTGTTGTTATTGTTGGGCAGCTGTGTTGATTTGTGCTGGGAGATTTGTGAGAATGGTGAAGGTGATTCTGCGTGCTGTCCTAAGGGACTGTGCGTGTTTGGGATTCCTGTGCTGCTGGCCTGGGTGGGTGGTTGCGTTGATTTGGATCGGAAGGCTTTGTGCGAGTAGATTTGTGTTGAATTCTGTGGGTGGCAATCGGGGGCGTGGATGCAGCAGTTGGGCCAAATAATCTGCTGTCTGTGGCGTCTCCCTCATACAACCAATTAAATTGTTGTGTGCAAGTTAGCTGTGGGCCACAGTGGTGAAGGACTCTTGGCACGGCATAGATACATTAGTTATGCCACTGTACGCTTCCTAGGCATAAACTGGGCCCCTTTACAGACCACCAAGGCCAGAGATACTCTGAACAAGAGAGCTCTCAGCCAAACTATAGGACTTCCGATCCTTTCCAGGGGAGACTTGTAAGGAGACTCTGTAGCCGGTTGGATTTTTTCCCCTCCTCGCCAGCATGCTTGTGTCCTCGTTTGATTTCCTCCCATTCCTGTTAATGATAACCTTACACCTGTTCCCAGCTCCGGACGTCAGCCCCGTGCGTGACGCGCCGGGAATCTCTATCCCCAAGGCCCCCTACCAAGGCGAAGGAGACGTTCCTGTTTGTGAGCAGCCTCCAGCGAGGGAAGTGAAACTTCACGGATATCAGCTCGGCGGCACCGCCAAGGCAGTGCATAAACTTTCAGTCAGACCCGCCTAAAGATGTTTGCTTAACATCTTTTCGCCAGAAGCATTGTCCCCTTTCAGCATGTTTTACGCCACAGGGATCAGCGTGTGCTAAGAAAGGGAGGAGACCCCATCAGCAAAATGGCTGAGCAGGGCCAGAAACTTTATCTTCACATCAGCAAGCACTTACATCAATCAAGATTTGCGTTCCGTGATCAGATGCATTTCCCTGGCGCTGAAAGGCAGGAACAAGTTCCAGCGGCTAGAAGCTGGAGCCAGACAGAGAGGGCGAGAAGTCACTGGAACGAACTACCAAGAAAAGTGATTGAGTCTCCATCTCTTGAAGTCCTCAGACTAGATACCTTTCTGGAAGCCCTGTCGGAGTACACAGGTGCTGGGGTGGGAAGGGAAGGGGTCTGAAATACAGGTCAAATCAGATGATCTGACAGTCCCTTCTTTGGCCCTAAACTCTGAACCATTCTGACACGCTGACGCAGTGTCACAATGCTGTAGTATCAATGTCACAACGTCCTACAGCAACGCCCTGGTCATGTTCCACTAACTCTACAGAGGGAGCTGCTTGAGCACTGAGCCATGCTGTGTCACCCCAACAGGAGGTATGGTCTCTAGTCAGGGTCACCCAACTTTGCAGCTAACACCTGACCCCAGAGTGCTCTGAACCTCTGGCCACGAGGATGGGAGCTCTCAAAAACAGGGGAGCTGCTGGGTGCAGAGAGCTCTCTGGATAACCTGCCCATGAATACATAATGGGACAAAACCCTTTGTTGGAATGTTTCATGACTTCTGTGGAGAGAGGGTTATAAAATCATGACAGGGGTGAAGAAAGTGAATAAGGAAAAGTTATTTACTTTCTCCCATAACATAATAACTAGAGGTCACCAAATGAAATGAATGAGTAGCAGGTTTAAAACAAACCAAAGGAAGTTTTTCTTCACACAACACACAGGCAACCTGTGGAACTCCTTGCCAGAGGATGTTGTGAAGGCCAGGGACTTTAACAGGGTTCAAAAAAGAATTAGATAAATTCATGGAGATTAGGTCCATCAATGGCTGTTAGCCAGGATAGACAGGGATGGTGTCCCTAGCTTCTGTGTGTGAGAGGCCAGGAATGGGTGACAGGAGAGGGATCACTTGATGATTCCCTGTTCTCTTCACTCCCTGTGGGGCACCTGGCATTGGCCACAGTGGGCAGCCAGGGCCCTGGGCTAGAAGGACCTTTGGTCTCACCCCATCTGGCCGTTCCTTATGTTCTAACTTGCTGGGAAAGAAAGAAAGACGTTGAGTGTCGTGAACACGAGCTCTCCTCCTCCCAGGGCCCACTGCTCAGCACTTACATGAATGGAACAACAACTTTTCCCGTGCTCAGCCACCGCCTTAGAAACATGTGCCCCTACGCCAGCTAACTCAGTGATACCATGAGCAGATCCCTTTCCCTGCACTCCTGCTTAGAAAGGAGTACATGGGGCCCCAGAGAGCCTCCCTTTGTAGCCTTTCCGGAACAAAAGCAGCCTCACGGGCCTCTGTTGATTGCCGTCCGCATCAAAGAAGGGTGGAGGCTTAAGGAGTGGTTTCTAAAAGGCAGCATTGTGCACAGGAGGGAGGGAGGCCAAGCCGTGGGTGGGGAGGGAGCTCAGACACCAAGAAGAATCCGTTCGCAGGCATGTTCCCTTTCCTCCGTGGACGGGGCGGCATGCCAGGCCCCGGAGAGCATAAGAAGCAGCTTGTTCCGAAGGGAACCGGAGAGGCAGCAGAGCTCTGAAGGAGCCCCCGGCCATTCCCAATGTGCGCGCTCACGGGGCGCTGGGATGGGGGAGACCTGGCACTGTGGGAATGCCCGCGAGCGGCGGGTGCGCAGCCAGCGGAGAAGCACGCTGACAAATGGTGGCAAACGCACGCTTGGCTACGTCCCGCTGGGAAATTCCCCTCTGCCTTTCCTAGGACACCCCCCTGGCAGGGCTGACTGGTGAGGAAAGACGCAGGGGGCGCCACTGGCCATGTGACCACCCCCCCACACACGTGACTCCTTGCCACACCACCTGGGGGAGGGCCAGGACAATGCCCCCTCTTCCCAAGACCCCGCCCCTGTGGATCCCACCGCATCCCGCACCTGCCCCCAGCGATGTGGCCTGGGGGACTAGAGGGGGCTCTGGCACCCACAAGGGTCTCCCCCCCCAGTTGCCGGAGGCCGTGTGGGGAAGCGGAGCAACATGGCTCCACGCCCCGGCACCCGGCTGCGTCACTCTGCTTCCCGCCAGTTACTGCAGGGGGATGTCACTCCTCTCCCCCAAGTGATGGGACCGGGGCGGCGGAGTCTCATTGCTCCGCTTACACCCACAGCTGCTGGTGAGTGCGGGGGAGCGACCCCTGCTATGGGCACCGGGCCTCCCCACTAGTACTGGGGCCACCCAGAGGCTCAGGCCTCTTGCCCCTCCTGCCTGTGCCATTTGGTGGGTAGGTTCCCCTAGCCCCCTTCACACACACACACACACACACACGTTGCAGTGTCCATAAGCCTAACCTCAGGCCCCCAGTCAATAAGGTTTTCCTGGGCAGGATTATGCGTGATACAAACGCTTCCCATAAATCACAGCAGAGCAGACGTGGGATTACTCCGTCCCGTGGAAATCTTCCAACATTTCCCAGCACACCGCGCACCGTTCTCAGTCCCACTCCACTGAGGTCAGGGGTAGGGATGCTAACAGGCGGTCACAATGGTAACCGTGAAAATCTCAGATGTTACTCGGTTACATGCGCTTAAATAAACGGATCCCATTAACCAATAAGCAGCAGCCTAGTGGTTAATCGGTTAATCGGTTGAGCACTACCATTCGTAGTCAGCAGGAGCGGCCCGAGGCGGGCTGCGGCAGCTGGCGCCCCAGGCACAACGCGCGATCAGCGCCCCCGCCTGCAGGGCCGTCAATGGACTGACGTCATCATCGGGCGCCCCAGCGGCGGCGCCCTAGGCGGCGGCTGAGTCCGCCTATAGCCACGGGCCGCCCCTGGTAGTCAGAGGAAATCCGCTGGTCTCAGTGAGAGGACATGATTAGGGGGCTGGAGCACTTGACCTATGAGGAGAGGCTGAGGGATTTGGGCTTGTTCAGTCTGCAGAAGAGAAGAGAGGGGGGATTTGGCAGCAGCCTGCAACTTCCCGCAGGGGGGTTCCAAAGAGGACGGAGAGGGGCTGTTCTCAGTGGGGGCAGATGGCAGAACAAGGAGCAATGGGCTCAAGTTGCAGGGGGGGAGGTCTAGGTTGGATATTAGGAAAAACTATTTCCCGAGGAGGGTGGGGAAGCACTGGGCTGGGTTCTCTAGGGAGGGGTGGAATCTCCATCCCTAGAGGTGTTTAAGTCCTGGCTTGACCAAGCCCTGGCTGGGCTGATTGAGTTGGGGCTGGTCCTGCTTTGGGCAGTGGGCTGGACTTGATGACCCTGAGGTCTCTTCCAGCCTTAGGATTCTATGATTCTATGGTATTATGGCTCTGGGCACCAACGCATTATACCTGGCCAGTGGTGTCCCAGGTTGTGCAAATGCAAGCATTCAGACCGGTGGATACTCAGCATTCACTTGGTGCCTGTGACAATTCTGCCTGGAAAAGACCGGCCATCATCAGATCGTTTAGTCCAGCACCGATCTATACGTTCCATACCAGCCAGCTCCCAAACTGCCCAACGGCAGTGCCCAGTGACCCCTGCTGTCTTCTTCCGGCAGCTCGTCTTGCCTTTCCCCACTGCTGCTTTGCCAGGAGCGTCTCTCAGTAGGGGCTGGTGCGAGCTGTGTGATTCACGACTCCTGGGAAATCTGACAAAGCAGGTTTTTGCCCACAAAAGCAGGTGCCGAAATCAAGGTTAGTCTCCCAGGTGCCCCGGGGCTCCTGTTGAGTTTGCGGATACCGACTCACACGGTGGCCCCTCTGATGCTCGCAGGAAAGGAGAGCCAGCCAATGCATTATCGAGGCTCCCCACAACACCAAACAAGCAACCTCCGTTCTGGGCCGCATTAGCAGGAGTGTTGTGAGCCAGACACAAGGAGCCATTCTTCCGCTCTGCTCCGCACTGGTTAGGCCTCAGCTGGAGTCTTGTGTCCACTTTTCAGGAAAGCTGTGGAGACATTGGAGGGGGTCCAGAGAAGAGCAACAATGATGAAAGGCCTAGAAACCATGTCCTGCGAGGGAAGACTGAAGGAATTGGGCATGTTTTGTTTAGAAAAGAGCAGACTGGGCGGGACATGAGAGCAGTTTTCAAGTATCTAAAAAGGAGTCACAGGGAGGAGGGAGAAAAATTGTCCTGTCCTCAGAGGTTAAGAACAAGCAGCAATGGGCTTACACTGCAGCCCGGGAGGTTTAGGTTGGACATTAGGAAAAACTTCCTGCCTGTCAGGGTGGTTAAACACTGGAATAAATTGCCTAGGGAGGTTGTGGAATCTCCATCACTGGAGCTATTCAAGAGCAGGTTGGACACACACCTGCCAGGGATGGTCAGACGGTGCTTGGTCCTGCCGTGAGGGCAGGGGACTGGACTCGATGACCTCCCCAGGTCCCTTCCAGTCCTAGGATTCTAAGGAGGTAAGGAAAGCCGCCTCTAACTGGTGTGCCCGCCCTGGGGGAGGTCAGATGGAGAGGCTGGTTTTGCGACCTTGTACAGACTCTGGGGAAAACCGGCACTTCTGTGACAACTTCATTCAAATGTTAAACTAGAGGGTTTTAATTAGTTCAATGAGGAAATGATTAATCTAATCAGGCCAGCAGCCTTGTGTTTGTGACTCTGCCGGTGATCTAATTAGCGCTGTGCCTGGGATCACCACTGCCATAGCCAATTCAGCGTTATGCCGGCTTTACGTGGTCCGCGGGGTGTTTTACACCCCAGCCTTGTGCTGGCTGCTCCTAGCCCCGTTTGCCACGTCGTCAGGGAGCAGCTGGAGGTCTTGGCTTTAGGGCAGGGCCAGCTGGGATGGGTGGCGGCTGGTGCACCCCGTGGGATTGTGGCATAATTATCTTCCCCAGGTGTTTGTACTGAAACGCCCGGCGGTGAAATAGTTAACAATGCTCCGTATTTGCAGCCTGCTCGACCGGCAGGAGGAGGTGACTGGGGCAGGTCACCCCTGCGGGTTATTGTTTCAAGCCGACTGCCGACTCCGACAGATGTCGCCGTATCAGCTCCCCGGGGGTTATGCGGCCCTGGGTTTCCTCCCAAACATGAGGGCTAGGAACAAACGTAGGCTCCGATTCTGGGGAGCATTGGCAGCAAGGGCAGGGCCAGCGGTGGGGCTTGGGGCCCCTACCATCTAGCACAGGGGGAGGAACCTTTTTTGGGTTGGGGGCCGCTGACCCACAGGAAAATCAGTCAGGGGCTGCACACAAGTGAGGAGCAACCCCACCCCCACGCACATCCCCCTCGCATACCAGAGCCATGGGGGGGGCGGGGCTAGTAGACTTTGTGGCCCCCAGACACTCTGGGGTGAGGAGTTCAGTGTGTGGGAGGGGAGCGGGCTTGGGGTGCGGGGTCTGGGCGAGAGGGAGGGTGCAGGAGGGGAGTGGGGGTGCAGGGTCTGGGTGGGAGGGGGCTGCAGGGCTGAAGCACCAGCTCCCCAATGCGGGAGGAGGAGCCCCAAGCCTCGGGGGCCAGATCCAGGCAAGCGAGGGGCTGGATCCGGCCCCTGGGCCATAGGTTCCCCACCCCGATCTACCATGACATGACCCTGTCACAGCGGGCGAGCCTGCCTTTGGCTACTGGCCTGCAGTTTGGGTACCCGCTTGGCCCAGGCCATTTCATTTCCTCTCTGGGGCCTTATCTGGGGCCATCGGTGGCTCCAGGAAGCCCCGTTTCACAATGACCTTCATCTCTTCCCTCAGCAAGAGGATGCCCGGGCAGCACTCTTCCCTCTGCCGGGGACAGGCCCCCGCCCAGTGCTTGTCCTCCCAGACGTGAGAAGGACGCTTCTCTAGCACTTGGAGTCAGGGCCCCACTGCACTCCGCAGGGTTGTAACGCAGCAGGCACAGACGTCAGGCTAAAATACCTGGCCGTGGCGCCGGTGTGCAGGGCTGCGGCCTACAAGGAGAGGAGCCCTCTCCTTCCTTGGCTTCCAAACACACGAGAAAGGCGCAAACGCACTCCCTGGGCTTAGAGGAGCCGGTTTGCTTCCTCCTGGCACCCCAACGGGGCAAGGAGGCAGGGCAGAGCTGTCTCCACACCCTCACACAGTCTGCCGCTAGAGCTGTGTAGGCACGGAGAGGGGAGTGCCCTAGCTGTCTTTCCTGAGGGTCTCCCGAGGGCAGCGTCTTTCCTCTCGGTCTCCCGCTCCACACGGTACCTCCAAACCGAAACAGAGTCCTTCCTGCCACATGAAATGCTGGGCGTGGTAGAGGACAGAGAAAGTTTGGTGGTCTCGGCCAAGACTTTGGCCGACGTGTTCACATCACATAGCGTGTTTTGAAACTATGCAGAGCTGCCGTGCGCGTGTGTTAGGGTTGCCAGTGTGGGTTGGATATATTCCTGGAGGTTGCACTGCATGACACAAATCTTTCACTACAGATGAATCTCTAATCCCTGAAGACTCCAGGACAATCCTGGAAGGCTGGCCACTCTGGTGCGTAGATGTATCCTGACCTTAAAGGCCTAAAGAGTGAAAGGTGTTGAAAAACGTTCTCACTGTCTAAGGCCAGGTCTACACTACACGAGAAAGTCAACCTAAGACATGAAACTCCAGCTACGAGAATAGCATAGCTGTAGTCCACGTACCTTCAGCTGAATTTCTCCCATCGACCTCCCTTACGACCCCGTGGAGTACCAGGATCAAAAGGGATGCCATCAGCGATCGATTTAGCGGGTCCTTACTAGACCCACTAAATCAAATGCCAGAAGATCGATCCTTGCAGTGTCAATCTCGGGGTAAGTGTAGACAAGCCCTAACATGAAACAGCAATAGGAAGGTTCAGGGTTACTTTAAAACAGAGGCCTTGGTTTTACTTGGTTGCTTAGCAAACACCTCAAACATTCATTTAAATTAAAAAATGTACTGATGAAATACATGAAAGAACACAACATTAAAACAGGTATTTATACTGAAATTGTGGTTGAATGATTATGCAAAACAAACCTAGTGAAAACTTTGGACATTATTCTTCTTTTGGAGGCAACACACTCGAGTTGAAAAGGAAAGGGGTTAATTTTCTCAGTCCTAAAGTGCAGAGGCAATTTGCTTATCCTGGTCTCAGCAAACAGGCACAAGGTGCAGCAGAGGAAAGGTGGGTGAACACACCCCTCTTTCATTACCAGAGGATGTTTTGGCTGGCAAATTAACCACAACACCTGCGGGTTCACACTCCTCAGGGATGCCATCTGATTGGATTTTTTTCTTTCTAGCCAAGGCAGGCTTGGCTAACTACGACACGGCTGATTTCAGGAGTCAAGGAAAAGCTAAGAGTGAGGGATACATTTCACCTTGCTGCTGGCTGCCTCCGCAAGCTGTCTGGAATGATAGGCTCTCCAATTTTTTGGTCCACAGCCCACCTCACTCAACGCAGACCTCTCCACGGACCACCAGCCAAGCCCCCATGACAAAAAGGGTACAGGAGGGGGTGGGGGTGGGGGTCTGTCTAGGAAGGAGGGTGCAGGAGTGGGCAAGGGGGAGATGGGGAAGGAGAGGGCCACGCCAGCTTCTGGCTCTGTGGGAATCCTCCCCGAAGAAGATAAACGCCATTTCTACATTCCCTGCCCTGTGCCCCACCTGAATGGCATAGATTGGGCAGAGAATTTCGCCCTCTGCATCTGTGTTTCTGCTTCAACATGGCACAGCAGGCAGCCCCCCGGCCCTCCTTACCGGAAGGGAAACACTGCCTGTAACTCATTCATCAGCTGCTGCTAGGCAGATTCCGCATCCTCCGCCCACTGAGTAGAAGTCACTTGGTCATCCCAGATCGGAGCACGAGTTCAAGGAGAGACTAACTGTGTTTACATGGGGACACGTCTCCGAGGGGCAGCTGCGTTAGTCCGTATCCGCAAAACCAGCGAGGAGTCCTGGGGCACCTTACAGAGAGAGGCTATGTCTAGACTGCAGGCTTCTTTCAGAAGAAGCTTTTCCGGAAGAGA
This sequence comes from Rafetus swinhoei, assembly GCA_019425775.1. Lineage (NCBI taxonomy): Eukaryota > Metazoa > Chordata > Testudines > Trionychidae > Rafetus > Rafetus swinhoei. The sequence goes on along the minus strand of CM033434.1, from coordinate 45,209,093 downwards.
TCTTCCGAAAAAACTTCTTCTGAAAGAGAGTGTCCACACTGCCAAAGCGCATTGAAAAAGCCACTGCTTTTTCGACAGAGCGGCCACGCTGAAAGGACGCTACCTTGCATTTCAGCTGTGATTACTATGGACGGAGTGGCCACCAGGGCACCTGGGCTTTTTCCTCTTTCCTCTTCTTCTGAAAGAACTCCCTCTTCCCCGTCCACATACGCCTTTTTCCGAAAGAGCTCTTTCGGAAAAAGGCTTCTTCCTCATAGAAAGAGGATTACCAACGCCGGAAAAAAACCCCTCTGTTCTTTTGATTGACTTTCAGAAGAACGCGATTGCAGGTGGATGTTACTCAGGTTTTGTCAGATAAATGCCCGTTTTTCCGACAAAACTCCGTAGTGTGGACTTCCCCGAAGAGATTGATTTGGGCAACCCATGAAAGCTGATGCCCAAATAAGTTTGTTCATCTTTAAGGTGCTAGTTTCGTGGTGTTTACATGGGGAACGGTGCGGAAATAACTCGGGTAAACCACACTAAAAACAGGCAGAGACCTTTTCTGTGGCACCCTGGGCAAACTCGAGGAAGGCCACAGACCAGGGCCTCTCTCTCAGAAGGAGGCTTTTGGGTTCAATCGTGTCATTTCGGCAGCATGGCAGAATAAGCGTGCCACTGACGGCGCACGGGAGGTCGGGTTGGATAATCACAGAGGCATCTTCTGGCCTTAAAAGCTCTCACTCTCTTTCACTTTCACACCCCCACGTTCACCAGCAAGTGGTTGGAAGGGGTAGAGCACATCTGTTTGGATTTCCTTTTCCAGTTCCTGCTGCTTCCTGGCGTCCCCCATTTGTCCAGCTACACGCCTGTGCCACTACCGCTCCTCTCTCCCGCGCCCCGCAGGGAACAGCCACGGTTTTCAAAAGGGGCTCGGGTTCCCGTGAGCTCAACACGCTGTCAGAATCAGGCCCCTTTTAAGGCCTCCCACGTTGGACCCCAAAGTCACTTGGAAAACCATGGCCTGCAGCACAGGCAGAAATAGGTGTGTCTATGTCACAAGCCAGGATCAGGCCCCCTTCTGCCCAGCACGGCATACACACAAGTGGGAGACAGGCCCTGCCCCAGACAAGTCTGCAGCTGGAACAGAAGCGACAGACAAAGAGCGGGAGGGAAAACACAGGCCCAGCAAGGGGAAGTGAGTTGACCGTGGTCACATGAGTAGTCAGTGGCAGAACCAGGACTAGGAATCAGGGTTACGAACCCCCTGGACGATGCGTTCTTTTATCCCGTGTTGTGTGGCTTTTTTACCTACATTAGCAGAGCTGACGTGCAGACATGCATTTGCCGTGCACAACTCCAGTGCCTCATAAAACCAATGCGCCACAATTGCTTTACAAGCCCATGGGCCAATAAAAAGATATTACCTCACCCACCTGGACTCTTTATGAGCATGGACATTTTAGTCACGCTGGGAAAAAAACCAGGGTGCCAGCGTTTTCAGTCCCTGGGCTCCCTGATACTCAGTGTGGCAACACAACAGACCAATGCACAGTCTAGAAGACTGTAGAAATATTGAAAACTCCAGCAGCCCTGCTGTGAGCAAAACTATTCCAGGGGTAAGTGCACAAGACCTCCTGCAGGGAACACACTCCTGCCCCCTGTAGGACACCTTTTGTGCCACTGGCCTCTGGTCCGGGACCATCCCATCTCTCCCCTCCCCAATCACTCCGTTCGAGTTACATTTGGCCCTGCAACATCTCCAAGATACGCCTGCTAGGCCATGTGCTACTGTAAGGAAAAAAGCAGCAGACTCCACCCCAGAAGGAGAAACATGCATCTAAAAACCTGTGGCGAGCTGCGTATTCATGAGGTTGAAGGGCAGGAAATTTTATAGCTGCTTTGCAAACTTACTTTGGATAGAGAGGCCATCCTGGTCCACATCACTGTGCAACACTCTCCCAGAATCCTCTTTCCAGCCGCTTCAGTCAGCCTGAAATTTTGCAGCCTGTCTCACTTTCGCACTCACTCCCCTCACTGGCTTCCTAGCCATCTGCCGGCACTTGAAAATGTCCACTCTTGCATTTCATGGTGGCACCAGAAAGACTCCTTCCTTCATCACTTCCAACCTTCCTGATGCATTCATTCATCTGCTCACAGTGTCCTTACTATGGCCTTGTCTAGACTTACTCTGAGATCGATGCTCTGGAGATCGACCTTCTGGGGTTTGATTTAGCGGGCCTAGTAAAGACCCGCTAAATCGACTGCTGATGGCACCCCCATCAACCCTAGTACTCCACAGGATCGCAAGGAGTTGACGGGAGAGTTTCTCCTGTCAACCTCCCATAATGGGGATGCTGTAGACATTCGACTTGAGGTACGTCGACTCCGGCTACGCTATCCTCGTTGTTGGAGTTGTGTCTCTTATATCAACTGTCTCCCTAAGTGTACACCTGGCCTCATTGTCACCATGCAACTTCCATTCGTAAATGGCGCATTCCCTCTCTTCTAGCTCCACTTCTTTGGAGTTCCCTTCCCCTCTTCTCCTCATTTTCCTGGATTGGCTCCTTCTAAAGCCCTTCTCCAAACCTCTCTCTCTTCTTCCGTGAGCACATCTCTCTTCCTCTTCACATGAGCTTGATGCCCTCCACTCTCCTTCTGGGTCACCGCTTGGTGGCTGATGCTAGTCACTGTTTGGGTACATCTACACTGCACCATTATTTCAAGATAACAATGTGAGCATCTACACAGCCATTCTATTATTTCAAAATAATTTCAAAATAACGGACGGCCTATTCCGAAATCTGTAAACCTCATTCTACGAGGAATAACTCCTCTTCCGAAATAGCCATTTCGAAATAAGGCGTGTGTAGACGCTCCACTGCTGCTATTTCGAAATAGCCCCTCTCCAGGGCCATTCGAAGTCATTCCTCCCCAGTGCCTCCTGGGGCTCTAAATCAAAATAGCACATCTACATTAGGGAAGCCGGCCTCGGACTCATTTTGTGGCTTCCCTGCAGTGTAGATGTGCTATTTCGGAAGAAGCTACTTCAGAATAACTATTCCAGAATAGCTTATTTCGAAATAGCCGTACAGTGTAGATGTAGCCTTCGATTGCTGTGTCTCTGTTACTTTATTCCAAGGCTCTGGGTTGTGCGGTGGCCACGTTGCTTCCTGAATTCCTCTGCTGTGTGCTGCAGCTGGGCTCCGAGGGGTACGCTAGGGTTGTGGTGGTGCACCGAACCCCTGGGAGATGCACCATCTGGTAGACATGCTTTTAAGGATGTCCATTTATTTAGCTCACCTGTTCAGAAGAGAAGTTCAGGAGTGATTCCAGGTCTGGACAGCCTGCCTGACGGTGAGAAACTAGGGACGCGCAATCCATGTAGTTTTGCCAAGAGAAGATCAAGAGATGATTTGATCTCAGTCTACCAGAACCCAGGAGGGGAGAATTTATCTGAGAGCAGAAGGCTTCTTAATCTTGCAGACAGGGCAGAACAAGCTCCAGGGACTAGGGATGTAAAGAGATAACCGGTTAACTGATTACCGGCTAAGCATTCGCCTTACCAGCATGCCTACTGGGGTAACCAGTTAACTTTTTAACGGGATTTTACATCCCTACCAGGGACTGACAATAAAAGTCAGGAAATAAGATGGAGGAGTTGGGTTTTTTTTTTCCAAGTCAATTATCAATTAGAACAAATTGCCGGGGGACGGTAAATTGGATGTCTTTCTAAAAGGCCTGCTATAGCACACCCATGAGTTACTGAGAAAAATGCAGGAATAAGTGGGTGACATTCTATAGCCTCTGGTATGCAAGAGGTCAGACTAGATGAACGTAACAGCTCCTTCTGACCATAAAGTCTATGAATCTCTTCAACCGCAGCTCCCGACCCAGTAGCATTGAGGCCTGACTTGGAGAAACGGGAGAACGTCGCCGTTGGCCCACCCCGCTGTTGAAAGGCACCTGCGGGACGGGTACGTGGGACCGTCACTGAACTCAGGGAACTGAGCCCACAAATGGCGCGTGGATGGCTCTGACCGTCGTGCCTTTTGGTTCATTTTTCAGGAGGACGTGGGTCGGCCGTCACATGGTCTCGGCCGAGTGTGGGGCCAGAAAGGGTCTGAAGCGGCCATGGTAAGAAGCGGGCCTGTTCTTGTCTCCGATGAGCACTGAGGGGAGAGGTGTGTGTTCCCCTGGGACAGCGTTTGGCTTTCTCTTCGCTTCGGCACCTCCCACGCCCGCTTTTTAAGAACATTCTGTAATTTGCTTGTTTTTACAGGGCACTCGACACGTTGGAGGTCACAATGTGCCTGCTCCGGGTTTGTTTCCACCCCTGGTTGGAAAGTCACTCCCGGCAGCACCTGTGCCCGAACACTGTCTGACAGGGCCGTCTCTGGGGGGGGGGGGGCGCAGGGCCTGGGGCAACCCCCCCTCAGGTGCAGGGCCTGGGGCAATCCGCCCCACTGCAGGCTCTGCCCCGCCCTACATGCCATTGCTCCCCCCACTGCACCCCTTGCCCAAAGTCCCCTCCCTGGGATTATCGGGGGGCCTGGCGTGGGGCAGTAGCAGGAGCCAGAGTGAGCCGTTGGCCTGCTCTGCTTTGCCCTGATGCCCATCTCGCTGCGCTCCACTTCACCGGGGGCCTGGGCTGGGTTGCCCCGTTTGCCACCGCCGTGACGAAGCGGAGCAGAGGGGACCGGGAGATGTGGAGGGGGGAGCCGAGCAAGTGGTTGGGTCGCTCTGGCTCCTGCCGCCATGGTCAGTGCAGGCCCAACGCCTGCTGCCGCTTCGTGCCAGGCCCCCCAGGTAACCCCCGGACCACCACAGCATGGTTGGGACGGACACCACAGGGCCCCCAAAGAGCGGGGGCTGGGGAGGCCGCCCCAAACCATCCTGTGGAGGGGACAGCTCTGCTTTCTGAACTGCACGCTCACAGGGTCAGGCCTGTGAGCGAGAGGAGCTTCCAATGCTCAAAAGCTAGCATATCAGAGCAGCCAGAGGGAGAAACGTCCTACCACATCGTCCCGTTCCTCCCTGGGCCGGCACACCGTGGAAATCAGGGAGAAGATGCGCTCGAGTCTTAAACTAAGACAGACACTACAAAACGGACGCAGTCATCACAAAACGGGGGTGGTAGACACACACACCAAACACAAAGCCAGAGAACATTCGGAAACCGCGCCAAGAAATCCACCCCGCCACCCCAAACCTGCCAGGTCAAACTCAATCATCCGCCGGCGGAATACGTGCCCCTCGGGCAGGACTTCAGCATGGGGAGAGTTAACGTTATTATCGAATTGGGAATGCGCGCACTCCTGCCACACATGAATCAAAGCTAATCCGAGAAGGAAACGCAAGGCCCAAGGTTTTCCAAATGCCCTGGGGAATGGGGGAGACTCTCTTTGCATCCCGCTGAAGTGAGAGCCGACTGAAAACCCCCAAACTTCTCAGTGAAGTGTGCGTGTGCTTCCCAAGTAAGAACTTCAGAGGCAGGCAAGGAAAACTGACAGCAAAATGCACTCCCTAGCCGCAGCTCCTCGGACACTCACAGCTTTGCATTCGCAAGGGATGGAGCAGGGAAAGGAACGGCACTGACATCGGGGAAGCAAACAGAGAAATGACACAGAGTCTCAGCTCCAACCCGGCCGCTTGCTCCTCTAGTTCCCCCGGGGCAATCCCATGAGATGTCCCCGTCCCGAGCATCTCTCCAGCGAATGTGGCCGGACTGCAGCTGTTACAGTTACAGACACGCTTGCAGCTTTTTAAAATGGATTCTTCCCGTTCAAATATGTGTTCACATAAAACAATCTTCAAAGAGCTAAACTGGCTTTAACAGGAGCAGCTCCGGCTCCCCCCCAAGCCCTGGCAGCAGCTATACAAGCTGTTTACTGCGATCCACTTACCATGTTTCTAAACTCCGTTAGCCTCGCCCTGTCACTTCCAAACGCAGCCTTTTTTCTCTCTTTCTTCCATGGTTTTCCCCACCGGCTCTTACTCTCTTCTTATAAATACGGGCAAACCGCTGAACCACTTTGCGCATGGAGCTGTAATCCAAACCCCGGCCCTCCCCGCTCTGCAGTTCCAACTAAGCGAACTCATGACACAGCCATGGGAATGAGCTGGGGGACCCTGAAGGCTGCTGTGACAGCCAACAGGCTGCACTTTGTTTCGCAGTCAGAGCTGTCGTAACCGGGACAAGTGCAGAAAACGCGGGATCCCACGCGCGGTGCTGTGCTCGGGACCCGACAAAACCAGACGGGTGCAAGCGCCGTAAGGCAGAGTCAACAAACCGCACAGTGCTGTTGTGCCGGAGAAGCCCTGCGCCACTCACTTCTATTTCCACTTAGCGGTTTCGTATGTCTGGGCTCTCGCAGGAGGCTTTCCCCTTAACACAAACATGCTAATTCAGAACGGCCCTACTCTCTTTTTACTGCAATAACATCTCAAGGAAGCACGGCATGAAGGGAGCTGGCCAATGTGCCCCGAAAAGAGGCAACACAGGCAAGATTTTCAACAAAACTCATTTTCCCTTTCCAGAATGTAAAGAAAAGCGGGATGTTTTCACCCAGAAGAGACCCCCAAAAAAGCCCGAAGAGGTGCCATGGATTTCCAGTGTCTGCGTAACAAACTCGTGTGAAAACGGTGGGATAGAATAACAGCGTTCCCCAAAATGCACAGAAATAGTTCGCTTCACTGCCTTTAGCAAGGAAATCGAAAGGCGGTGACTGTGTCAGGCAATGGCCCCAAGTCACATTAATATCAAGCTGGGTATAAAGACCTTTTTTCCCCCAGGGAGGAAGTAATTTCGCCTGGCAAATTCCTCCGCCCCTTCTTTAATTGTTTAAAATGGCCAGTGGCCAGAGCGGCGAGGAAGGTCACTGAACAGGCAGGCCGTGGCCTACAGAAAAGACAATGGGAAAGCCAGAGGGGGGTAGAGGGTGGGTGGAGGTGCAGGGACCTCAGTGCTTTTGGGGAGCCATCAGCACACACGGGTGGAAAACACAGAGCCATGGACATGAGGCCGCCACGCCCGGCACCGGGAATCACCGCGAAACCCACGTGGCATGGAAAAACGACGACACCCCGCGAAGCTCAGCGGTGGCTCAGGGTGTGGGAACGGTGTCAGGCCACGCAGGGGGAGAGCGGTGAACCTGTTCCTCTTGCACTAGGACGGCAGATTCGGTAACTTGCTGCAGAAGGCCCCGGGCCAAAGGAACCAGAAGCCAGCCATCTTCCGTGGTCGAATCGAAACATCAGCATCTTTCCCCACTGCCTCAGTCAATAGGTCACGGCGCGCGCCAGCAGCCTTGTCGGGGGGTTGTCCGCACTTCACAGGAAGCTGGTGTGCTCTGGAGCCAGGCTGCTGTCCCACATCAAGCGGCAAAGGCAACCCAGGCTCAGCAGAGAAGAGGAGGAGGAAGGGAAAGGACTACCCAGGAGCCAGTAGAGACTGCCACTGCTGGCAACAGGAATGGCTCCAAACACAGCCCTCTTTCCCCATCAGCGAGATACCTGCCTCGGTCGTCGGGGTCATGATGGAGAGAGGGATTGAGGCTGAGGACTGGAGAGGAGAGGCGCTTCCTTTGCACTCCTGGGACACGTGTGTACTATCGGAACGGCACCTCAGCCTGCAGAGCCCCAGGACAGAAAGCGCTCACACTCGTGAAAACACATGGGAAGGGGGCTTTGTTCTCTCGTGGCGCTTCCACAGCACCCGGCTGGGAACTGCTGCATCGGGGGGACCGTGACCCGCCTTTTGGAGCCAATGGGAGCAAGCCTCCCAGCCCAGGCCAACAGATTTGGGCTAGCAGGGCCCGCGCCAAGGCGCTGCACGTAGCTGTGTAGACAGAGCTTTGCAGTTACCGATTGGGCTGGACCATGAGCTCTGCAGACTAGGGACGGGCTTCCCCATGCCCCGAGACCTCTTTTGCCTGGTACATGCTCTGGCTGTGCAACGTGTTTGGGGATGTAGCTGGATTTCAAAGACTGGGGCTGGCACGTTGCCGGAGCTCATGATCTGACTGTGTACATAGTTTGGCCAGGTTCGTCAGCTTGGCTGCTGGCAGTCAGGCAAGGCTGGCGTTTCTCTGCCAAATCCCAGTGGGTCTTTTCTTAGATTGTATCAAGAGGGAAAGATAGGCATAGCTTCTAGGGCAGGGCTACTCAACTTTGGAAGCCCCGAGGGGCCACAATGATACCCACAGCACATGCTGAGAGCCGCAACTTAAGTGTGGTTGCATAGACATGCAAATATATATGCAAATAGCTTCTTTCACAGTGACGGGCATGAATACAAAATTAAGGCAAGACTACACAATATGCAGGTCCCATTTAAGCCAGTTCTGCTGATATTAATACAATGCAATAGTTACCCGATTTCCACCCATCTGACAGCACCTTTAATGAGCAATGACAGTCCAGGAATGTAACTACTAAAACGCATCTCAACCGAAGACCATTATCTTGATGACTTTTTTGTTTTAGCTCCCACCTGTGGGCCGCAAACAAACAGGCCGCATGTGGCCCGTGGGCTGTGTGTTGAGTAGCCCTGTTCTAGGAGAAGGCCCGGTCGACGCCCAGGCACAGCGCCCTTCTTACGGCACTCTTGTTTGGGAAGCAGCCTTGTTCAGAGCAGGTTTTAGTCTGGCCTAGCACAGCCCGGCGGCTAATAAAATTATTTGAAAGGACCAGCAAATGCCCTCTCCGAGGAGGCCTCTGCCGGAAGTCATCTGTTCAACAAGGCAGTGGAAAGGCTGGAGGCCCTGGCTTATGTCACACAGGAAGTTGAATGAGCTGATCACAATGGTTTCTTCTGGCCTTCACATCCATGAATCTCTCTCCACAGATCATTAGACTGGTATCGGTCCGGTCTGGACGCTATCCAGCTGCCTTCTGCTGTGTCTACATGTACATGTACATGGGACCGCTGCTCCTTCAATCAGAAAAATACTTTCAGAAAGGGAAGATGGTGGCCGCGGAGGCAGCAGCTGCTCTGGCAGGTTTCCATATACATTCCTCTAGGAGTTAGAACATCGACTTTAATTACAGGTATGGCAGGTGATGGTTAGGCGGAGGCCAACAGGCAGGCAATGAAACGGAAAAGCTGTCCATTAACATTAGCAAGAGAATGGTATGGTTAGAGTTAGTGATATTTAACTGTGTCCGCCAAAACCAAACACAGGATGGGAATAGGAAGGAGTTTCCGGGACGTACATGAATGTTTTTAAGGCATTTATGCCGAAAAGTGGGCCATCTCAAGGGGGAATATACACTTGTAGCTTTATAAGGCCAAAGAAAACCTTCACGATCCCCTCCCTTGACTTCCTGCATCCACAGGCTACAAAATGTCTCTAATTCCTGCATCGATCCTGTCACTTCTGATTGGGTGACAGCAAATCTTTTACAAGGACCGCCCCCTCTCAACTTACAGATCTCAAAGGACGGAGAATCCACCAGAGCCCGAGTGGTGCTCTGCTCGAGTGGTTAATTACTGCCACGGTTCGAAACGTGTCCCATAGCTGTGGTTGGAACATCCCAGCCTGGGTTTCTGATTTGCCTTTGTCGGCTACACGAAAGAGCCGTCTCCTAGCAAAAACTGGATCCCTTGTGGCAAAGCTTCGGCTGTGCCCCATGGGTCCTGTGCTTTTAGGTGGTTATTACGTGCCTCCGAGGCTCCCCGGGACCTTCCACGCTGCCTCTTCTCGTCTTCTAGAGGGCAGGGTCACAGCTTACTGAGCCATTTTCCACAGTGGCAAAGTCAATGAATCGAGAAGAGGGGAGACCCCTCCGTATCCTGGACCTCCTTTCTTCTCAGAGCCAGGTCTTTTTGTGGTGCAGGGAGGTGTGTGTGTGGAGGGGGAACCCAGGCCTGCCCTCTACTCCGGATTCCTGCCCAGGGACCTAGGCAGCAGCAACTGACGGGGTTTCTTCCTCTAGCCCCAAGACAGCAGCCTTTTCCCTGGGCCACTTCTCCAAACGCTCCTCTAGCGCCTTCTCCCTGTACCTGAATGAAACTCTCCTTTCTCAGCTCTCCGCAACACACTTCCTTCTCTCAGTCCGTCCCTCTTCTCTGTTCCCCTTCCTTACCTGAGGGAAACCTTTTAAAGCAGCACCCCAGGTTTTAATTGGCTGCAGGTGTCTGATTAGCCTGCTCCTTCAGGCCAGCTATTAACTAGCCTCATGGGTCTGCCTGCCTTTGTTATGGGGCAGCAGACTCTGGGAGTGTATTCAGGGAAGAGAGAACTATTTACCCAGCACCCTGCCTACCTGCCTTCCATTAGAGTGCATCAGCCAGCTGGTCTGGGTCTGTCACCCCCTATGTAAGTGCAGTGAGCAAGTCACCTCTTAACTTTACATTTGATTAGGGCTGTCGATTGAGTTTCTTAAGTCTCTCAGCGTGAGGCAGACTTTCTAGACCTCGTATTCTTTTCCAATATTTCAACATCAACTCACTGTACTCTTCAAAAATGTCCTATGCAGAGGTAATACTGACTTCCCTACAGCTCACGGATGCCACAAGACCGCAGATTATAGTTCGGGCTCCCATTGAAAACTAGCTGATTGACCTAGGGTCATGAGGCAAGTCCAATTAATAAACACGATACTGCTGGGGCAGCAGTGACTTGCAGCTTCTGCTGCGTAGTGTCACATTTAGGTCAGAGCAAGATTTGGGGAACTTCTAACTGGCTCGAAATGACATGTCATTAAATCAGGCACCGGGCTGGAGTAGCTTGAATACAAGCTACCATCCTGCCTGAAGGTAAGCAAAGGCCAAAGATGTGTGGCAAAGGTATTGTTTGGGAGAAATTGGACGAGGAATTCATCAGGCAGGGATCTAAGAAATCAGAGGTGTGAGCTTTTCAAAAAGGTTCTTAGCTTTTTTTTGCCACATTGTAACTTACAAAAAATTGACCCATAAATTCTGAAGATGGCTTATTTCCATCCTCATTAAATTAGCTCTGATGTAACACTCCCATCTCTGTATCTCTGTTATCTGTTTCTTTTTCTTTCACTTCATACATCTGATGAAGTGAGTTGCAACTCACAAAAGCTTCTGCCATCATTAAATTGTTAGTCTGTGGGGCTCCACTGGATGCCTTGTTATGACTTATTCTGTTGTCCTTAATAGGGCTTTTCACTAGTTTTGCAGAGTTTGTGTTCATTTTGGAATGATTAGATCTGACTTTTTTTTAAGTTCACAAATTGTACACAAAGGCATAGTTTAAAAGTTTAAAAAATTAAATCTCTATGGGGGAAATTTTTTTTTTAAATCCCGTTTTCAAAAGGGATGTAGGCACGATGAAAAATCTCACTTCTGCGTGATTTGGTCTATACAAGTAAAGTAGATTGGTGTAAATATGTCGCAAAGGGGAGTGAAAAATCCACTCTCCCGAGCAATGCAGTTACACACTACTGAAAGGAGACCATCAGAACTTCATTCTCCAAAGCATGTCACAGTCCGAGAGCTTCACTATGTTAGGGAGAAACCTCCAATTCCAAGGCCAGAAGGGACCAATGCGGTTATCTAGTCTGACCTCCTGCATAGCACAGCCCGGAAGATATCCCCAAAGTAATTCCTAGACTGGATCTTTTAGAAACACATCCAATCGACATTTGAAATTCACCCGAGATGGAGACTCCACCCCGACCCTTGGAAAAGTGGGCCAGTGGTTAATTACCCTCGCTGTCAAAAGAGTCATAGAACACTAAAACTGGCAGGGACCTCGACAGGTCATCGAGTCCAGTCCCCTGCGCTCACAGCAGGACCAAATACCATCTAGACCATCCGTGGTAGATGTTTATCCAACCTGCTTTTAGTTTATCATCAGCACATTGTGCTGTTTAAAGTAAAGCTGTGGGCATCAGCATCCCAAAACCAAAGGGGGCTGAATTAATGCTTCTTGCCTCCTTGGGACAAAACAGGAGCATGGCTGTGTTCAGATGCTGTCACTAAGGGTACGTCTACCCAGCAAGCCGTTATTTCGAAATAATGGCCAGCTGGAGGACTTCTTACTCCATTCCTGGTGCCCTTCATTTCATGAGGAGCAAGGGAAGTCGGAGGAGGAGTGTTCTTCCTTCCACTTCCTGCTGTGCAGACAGCACCAAAAGCCCATTAAGCTATTTCGACATCAGCTACGCAGTTGATGTAGCTGAACTTGCATCACTTAATTCGACTTTTGCCCTGCTGTGTAGACGTGCCCTAAGTGAGCACTTGTACCCTGTCTAGAACGCATCTAGTTGCTCCAGACCTAAGTCACCTCTTTGCTTTTTCACGAACTCTCTTGGCTTTGATCACGAAATTCTTCCTTCGCGTTCGCTCTGAGTATCTCCAGGACAAGTCCCGGCTGAGTCTGCTCTTTCTGTCAGCTGCATTGCTTGGAGACTGGAGAGGTGGCATTCACCTAGAACTCTAGACTCTTGCTGAAGAGCTCCCGACCGTGCAGCCCGGGTTTTCTGAAAGACTTGCGTATTGATGAACAAGCTGGGTGGGACTGTCTGTCTGCTTGAAGAGCAGGCTCCGGCGCTTTAGCCCCCTCCTCCAAAATGTCAAGGCCGAAAAGCCTGGATTCACCCCCTCAGGCCTACTGATTCCAAGTGATGAGGCATTTCCTGTGCCTGCCCTATCAGCAATGGCCCAGAAGGACACCCCGCGGCTATATTTACTTGTGGCCGTATCCCAAGATAGATTTTGTATTGCAAAGCGGCTCTCCCTCTGCTTCCGGTAGTTCAGAGGCAGTCTATGTGACAGCTGCCGCCAGTGCTCCGGTGGGTGTTAAAAGCCCCTCTTCACTGCAGGGCTGCCAACAATCCCCGCCTTGTTCCCCAGCACAGGCCGGCTCTGTCTGCCTGGCGGGGCGGGCGCTGGCTCTCGCACTCGGCCTCCAGTTGCTATGGCAATGCTACTGACTGGAACGCCGGCGAGGAGGGCGCGGCGCTGGCTCCCCGGCCATGCTCTGGGGCTGCCCGTCGACCCGGATGGGATACCCCCGCCACGTGGAAATGGCGCCCCCACAAACGTATTGCCCGATGCGGCCGAGGCCCAAGAGCAGCCACCCTCACCCGCTGGAGTGGGCATGCCCTGAACCAGCCCATCGCAAGGCTCCCCACGGCACAGGTTCGGGCCCTTCCGGGCCCCTGGCGCTGACCCCGGCCTGCTCTCCACTGCCCAGCTCCTGCACTGCCAGGCGGGCTCCACACAAACCCTGGGGCTTCACCCAGGAGAGGCGAGGACTAAGCACGTCAGCACAACACTTCCACTGCCAGGGATCAGCAGGGAAAAAGTTAACATCCAGGAGCAGCCCTTCCAGAAAAGCAGCGTGATGGGGAAACCGAGGCACGGTTCACGATCGAGACAAAAGGAGCGCCGGTCAAAGGCGAGCGTGCACTTCTGTGTCACGGAGTCAGCGCCCGCTCCCGCGCCTAGGCGCTGGGCAGATTCGTCTCTTGCGTGGCGCGCGGTTCGGTTTGCCACAGGCGGTGCGGTGCCTCTGTAGTCAGTGGAGAGGTGTCAAAACGGGAGGCCGGCTGGAAAGCCAGCAGAAAGAGCCCGACGGTGTGACAACAGATCCAGAGAGAAACAGAAACACCGCCACCAGGAGCGGACGTGCCAAGGTGGCCGACTCTGCTGGCAGAAAACCCAGTTCACGGCTAACATCTGTCTTCTGTGCGTGTGGCCCAGCAGGACTAGAACATATGGGTAAGCAGCACTCCACCAACACCGCCCTCGGCCAAGCGAGTGCCGCGTGGGCAGAGAGGGTGACTACGGATGGGAAGGGAAATGGGAGGACGTTGTACCTGGGGGAACTCCTGCGAGGAGCTGAGTTTTGCCAAAACCATCCTGACACCTTGTGTTTCTGTGGAGTTGGACATGGACGTTGTGCTCCACAGAAGGGTTCCCTGGAAGCTGAGTGCTTGGGCGGCCCCCCGGGAGAGATGCAGGTGCCGTCCGGCTGACTGGCATAGTGCCCCCAGCCACCCAAAGTCAGTCGCATGTTTCTCTATTGGTGATGCACATTTGCACTTGCGGTGGGGCAGAACAAAATTTATTGTGCATATGGATGGAAAAAATTAGAGGGGACACTGCTTCACAGCCCTTAGATAGGACACATGAGCTGTCCGAACGAGCTTGCAGGCTAAATGAGACTCAGCAAACACCCCCAGGACAGGCCATACGACGGGATGGGAAGGAGGAGAGAGAGAGTGTTTGGTGGGTAAGATGCCATGCTGGGCTCACAAAGGACACTGGCAGCAAGAGGGCGAGAGGAGGGGGATGAGAAGTAGGAAGTCGGGGGGAAGAGGCTCATTGACAGTGTTTGGTGTGAAGATGTGAACATCCAGAGAGGGGGAGTTGCCTTTGCAGTGCATTCACCAGTTGAGATCCTTGTTCCATATTAAGTTGATGGTATGGACTTTGCAAATGAGACCGAGTCCAGCTCTGTAGCTGGGTTTTGAAATTCTTCTGTGAAAGGGCAGCTGCTTTCAACCCCACCACTGAATGGCCAGGCAGGTTCAAATGTCCCCCTGAAGGTTTATGTGTTTCCATTCCTGGTGTCTGGTTTGCGTCCAGCAAGGCCTCCTGCCGTGGATACTGGCCAGACCGGCAGTCTCCGCACCAAAGGATACATGGGCACGAATCAGGATCTCAACGGGGCAGCGCATTGCATGACCCACATGGAATGGAAACTGCCCACCAAGAGAACTCCCAGCTCAAACACAGCTGGAGAAACCCAGGGCTGGCCTCACTCCATGGAAGCCACCCAGGTCCTGCAGCCAGCCACGGATTTCCAACCCTCTCCTAGCCATCTGAACAAGTTTTTCAGGGCACTTGGTGATGGCTGTGGCTAGCTTTAGGCTGGGGCTGGTGGGAAGATGAGGGCCTGAGACAGAAGCCCACGTATCACGGCCCTGGTGGGAGGCGTAGGCCACAATGGGCAAGACTTTGCTAACATAAAGCAGAGTGAAGCTGGGAGCGAGAGGCAGGCCCTGCTCACAGAACGTGGCAAAGACAGGCCCGATCTTTCCACCCCTCCGCTCGTCGGCATCACCTAGTGGCTGCAGGGGCAGGGGGCTCCTGGGAAGCCATCGGATTTTCTCTGATTCTTAGCTGGCTTGGCGTTAGCCGGAATGAAAGCCCTTGGAATTGTAAGGCCCTGCTGGGTTCCCTAGCACTCGGGCTGGAGCTATGCTGTGGCTGTGCTCCGGCCTCGGCTCTAAAACTCTCTCATTCTGTGGGGGCTTCCGGAGAGGCAATGTGGGGGCGTTTACACGGGGCCCGGCCCCTGCGAGGCTACGCGATTATTCTTGTCAACGGCACTAACCTTAATGAGCGGCTCCCCTGCGGAGATTATTGTCCCTAAGCTGCTGCGGGTTTGCGGGGGCCGCGCTGGCAGTCCCATTTGTGGCGCTGTAATACCTGTTCATCACCGAGGCTTAAGTCGTCCGCTGGAAGTGCCGGCTCCCCCCGTGAAGGTGCATTATGAATCCATTAAGCCGGCCACTGCTGTGTAGATTCAGTTCCTGCAGCACGCAGTCTGCTTCGCAGACATGGGGCACCCAGGAGTTTAGCCCCCAGAAGCCCCACGGAGGGCAGAAAAGCAGCTGCCTCCAGCGGAGGATTCTCCGGTAAACCTGTTCCCAGCAAGTGCACTTATTAACCAAAGCAAACATCTGAAATTCTACCGAATTAAAGCCGGGAACAAAACTCCTCCTCACGCTGGCATGGGCATTTGCAAAGCAAAATAATTCCCCACCCCACCCCCACGCAGCTCTCTGGACATTTCTATTCCAGAGACCCTGTTTTCGTGTGTGAAATCTTCATTTCGGATTGCAAGGAAAGCAGGCCCCGTGCGCCAAAAGGATGTCACGGTAATTTAACTAATTAATTCAATAATCCCCTAATTGCAATCCTCATGAGACGGTCAGCTTTTAGAGAAAATAATTACCACTAAGTGACAACCTCTTTGTGAAGCCCAGTCTGGTCAGGGGAGTTTTCGTAAGGCAGAAACATAATCGCGGCCTGATTTCCCCAAAGACCAGAACGCAAGAGGCCATCTTGGAGTCGCTGGGCACAACCACAGTCTGCAGGAACAAGATTCACGCAGTTACTAGATCTCCAGTTCACAATGCCCGTCTCTAGCATGTGCAAACAGGCTGGCTAATCGATAGCCATGCGGGGCTACCGCTGAAAGGGCACACGGAAAACGGTGAGAGACCGCCGACTTCAGATTGGCCCACAAACCATCCGTGCAGCCTGCCAGCACACAGTCATTCCTCATTTAACGCTAGAGATGCGTTTTTGAAAATGTCCGTGCTAAGCAAAAACGTACTATGCGAGGTCAATTTTCCCATTAAAAATAACGGAAAAGGTGGGGGTTGCATTTCAGGTGGTGGTGGCGAAGTCAATTTTTTGTTGGTGCTGGGTCGACAACGTCAACATTAGATATCTAGCAACACAAGATAACGAACAACACAAGTCGCCGCGGTTTGTTAAAACACAAAGATAAACACGAGTGAGCGGAGAAGCACTGTGACCACGTGTATTCATCCGCTCATGCGAATTATCCCTGTTTTCACCAACTTATACCGCCGCGCGAAGTAGTCCGCCACTTGATTATTTTCATGTTATTTCGGGGACGGTCGTGTAATTCGAAAAACATTCCCCCAAAGAATCGTGCTATTGCGGAAACGTGTTAAGGAGGCACAGGTTCAACGAGTAATTACTGTATTCAGAACTCTCGGCGCATTCACTGAATCCCCACACCCAGCCGACACCGTATGGAACGCAAAAGCAAACGGCCTTACCGTTAGGCAGCGCAGTTAACGTGATGTACCGTCAGCAAATGCCAAAGTTGAAGCTGACTGCACAACTTTGACTCTGTCCTCTTGTGCACACACATTCTGAGGGGGTTTACATGCCATGAGCACATCTTGCTTCTCAAATAAGGCAATATAACGTAGCTATTCTTTGGGCGGCTGTATATGCTAATGTTTGCTCTACGCAGGACTTCTGGCACCCTGGAGGTGCTGTCCCTTTAAGGCTGTTTTATTTTCCTTTCAGTGTATCTATACCTTGGAATAGTCATGTGTTGTTGTAGCAACTCACAGGGTATTTCGTAGGGAAAAACACTTAAGTACAGGGGAGCCGACAGCGTCCAGGATCCCTGGGCAAAGTGTGGAGGGGCCCTGGCTCCATGCTCCTGGAAGGGGCAGAGTCTTGGATAGAAGGGGCGGGGTTGGGGCAGCCCTACACACCACTGGGAACACACCAGGCTGACCCTTCCCCCCCAGCCCTTAGAGCCGCCTGGAGCATGTGGCTCTGCGCTCCGGCAGCGATTTAAAGGGCCCAGGGTCCTGGCGGCTGCTGCTGCTGCCACAGTAGCAGCCAGAAGCCCCAGGCCTCTTGGCTGGCTGGGAAGGGGGCAACTGCCCCCTTGTCCCTCCCTCTCCGCCGGCCGGCCTGCTTAAGTATTAACTTGTGCTTCGGTGGTGGGTGCATTGGAATGCCTTGTTTTACTAGGTCACTTTGGTGTGAGCTGTCCGACTGTCTGAGCACACCTCCAATAACGTTCTGGGAACCAGAGGGACTTTCTGTACTGAATGAGAACGTCTGTGCAGAATCTGCGCGCGTGCGGTGCTTGTCGCGGTGTCGCGAACTAGACAAGCGCCAGTGAAGAATAAATTGACTTTCCCCATAACGGACACAGAAAGGGTGTTTCCCCAGACACTAGGTGTTTAATGGCATGAACAACAAGGAGTCCTTTGGCACCTTAGGCTAGGTCTACACTGCACAGTTATTTCGCAATAAGCTATTCTGGAATAGTTACTCTGAAGTAGCTTATTTCGACATAGCACGTCTACACTGCAGGGAAGCCTCAAAATGAGTCTGAGGCCGGCTCCCCTAATGTAGACGTGCTATTTCGATGTAGAGCGCCAGGAGGAATCACTTAGAATGGCCCTGGTGAGGGGCTATTTCGAAATAGCAGCAGTGGAGCGTCTACACACGCCTTATCTCGAAATAGCTATTTTGGAAGAGGCGTTATTCCTCGTAGAAGGAGGGTTACAGAAGCCGGAATAAATTATTTCGAAATAACGGAATGGCTGTGTAGGCGCTCGCATAGTTATTTCGGAATAACGGCCGTTATTTCGAAATAACTTTGCTGTGTAGATGCACCCTGAGAGACCAACAGATTTATCAGAGCTCAGCTTCCGTGGGTGAAACCTGGGAAAGCTCACACCCTAATGAATCATCTTACCCGCAAAAGCTGCTGCCCAAATAAATCTCTCGGTCTCTAAGGTGCCCCAGGCTCCTCCTTGTTTTGGCAGATACCGACTACCCCGGCGACCCCTCGGAGACTTAACGGTCGGAAGCAGGAGCGAGGTGTTTACCAGGCCCGTGCTAGCAACTCCAGCTGAAGGGGAAGGGAAGGAGGGCCGCTGTCGCTGTATAAACCCTGCTTAACCTCAGAGGTCTCACATGCTTTCATGGGCTCCGTCTCGTCTGTATCTTTAACAGAAGACGTGTAATATGGGCGGCAGGCACTAGAGGCTGGGGGAGGCGGAGTGCCCCCAAACAGCCAGGGGTGGTCCCGCCCATGCTGTGTCCTCAGCCCCCTCCGGCTTCCCGCTCTGCCTGGTGGCCGGCTTGCCAGCGCTGCCTCCCTCCTGTCGCTCTGGGGCGAGGGAGGCTGGGCTCCAAATTGCTAGCGCTCCGGAGCTCAGCTGGGGCCACGCTGCCCAGCTCCCCAGGATGGGAGACGCTGGCATGGGGGACCAGCGGCCACAATGGAGGGCCTGGGGGCGAGGGGCCTCAGAGGGGCTGGGATCTGGTGGGCACGGAGGGGGCGGGCCCTTGGGAAGAAGGGATGGGGTGAGGGAGCACACCTCCCCAGGCAAAGTGACAACGGGCCGGCATGGCACACTGGTAAGAACCGGCCGCCGGCCCAGCCTGCACGCAGCCGATGTTTTGCTCCCCCGTCCGCGCCTGCCAGTAGGGTCCGGCAGCGCTGCTGGGGCAAAGGGGCAGCCACAAAGGGCAGAGTTAGCCCCTCACAGCACCCGCGGGGCAGGGAGCACGAGCCGCACCAGCCCGAGGCTTTCTGCCCTTCGGAGGCCTGGCCGAGGACAGAAGGCGGCGTCTAGGCAGCGAGAGAGCCACCGTGTCTGACTGAACGTTTGGCGCGGGCGGGAGAAGGGGCGTTATCGTGCTTGTTCGGCTCCCCCTGCCCCTCCCGTCCCCAGCTAACGCAATTCCGCTGCGTCTCCATGAGGTGCCATAGGGTAGCCTGCCGAGAGGAAACCGTCACTCTACAAGCCATGACAACCGTCCGTCTCTGCCCCACTCTGGGCTCGGGGGACCGCCCCCCCCTGCTCTCTGGGGGCAGCACTCCCCCCCAACTAGCGCCACCGGGGTCTAGCTCTTCATGCCAGTCTGGGGGAGCGTTGTGCGGGGTGGGGAAGGGGTGTGACATGACACACCGACAGTTTCCCTCCGCCGGCTGGCCTGCACTGCCTCTTGGCAAATCACAGAGTAGGAAGGACCACGCTCAGAAGGGACCTTTATAACAGTCTGGGTCTCTCACATTCGGCCCCCTGAGCCGAAAGCCCCCTCCTCAGCCAGGGGTATCTCTTGCTCAGGGGCCAAGCTACGAAACAAGGGCAGGATCCCTTTGTTTGGCCCCCAACGACTTAAAGAGCGGAAGGGCGTTTCCTTCCATTTCCACAGCTCAGCGAGCGAGATGGAAGCCGAGGCCCAACGGGGCAGGTTTCCGCCCCCCACGGGAGTATTCAGACCATTCTAAATGCATGACAGGAGGGGAAGACCGGCCGCAGCCTTACCTAGCGAGGTCACGCCCAGGGACGCTCTGACAGGCACACCACTTCCGGGAAAATAGGCACCTTTGCAACGCCCCGAGAAGACTTAGCGTGGCTCCTTCACAGCAAGGGAGGGACTCAAAGACTGGAGATTCCCCACTGTGGAAAGCCTCCGAAAGCTCTATGTTTGCTGCTCCTGCATTCGGTTCCTGCCCCCGCCGCCCCCAGTCTGTGGCCCTCACGCACCCGGGTTCCTCTCAGAAGTTCATCTCATGGGCCAGGCCTGGGCGAGGCGAGCTCCCTCGCCAAGGAACGAGCACCGTGGTGACAGCCATGGGGGGGCCCCGTTTTATTGGGCCCTCTGGGCTCTCCTCCCAGCGCTTCCACAACCAGGCACTGCTGCGTCCCTCGCAGTCCAAGGCAACTGTCAGGAACGGCCGCCCGGGGAGCAGGCGCCCAGGCCGGGGTTCCTCCGCCCCGACCTGGCTTTCGAGCCGCGGGTCTCACATGATGGGTTGGGGCCCCAACATGGGTCACGAGCCCCTTTTGTGGGCTCAGCAGGCCCTGCGCTTCGGGGGCCCCGCGATGGCCGCCCCAGCCACCCTATGGGCAGGACGCACCCCCAGACTGAGGTCAGCCCGTGGGGCCTGGAGACAACCTGGGGTCTGGCATGGGGAGGCCACAGGGTTCGGGCCTCCCCACATGTACTCTGGAGGGGACCAGAGCTCCCCGGCAGCCTGCTGCCAGGCTCAGGGGAGCAGACTGGAGAGAGCTGGAGCCAACCCGCCCACTGCACGCCACCGGCACCCAGCATGGCTTGGGGGGGCAGGAGCTGGAAAGAGATGGGGGGCTGTGGAGAAGAGGTGACATGGAGACGGAGCAGGGGTGGGGAAGGAGGCAGAGCCGTGGGACAGGCTGGGGCCGGCTTCCTCGCTGCTGCTGGAGCCAGGTCCCCCGCTAGGGCCCCCAGACTGCCCTGGATCCCGTTCCCCTGAAGCACGAGCCCCACAAAGCACAGGGCCTGGGGCGGGTCTGGGCACCACCACCGATTATCCAAACCTAGCTGGGGGTGGGCTCAGGCCTCCCCCCCACCCCTGCCCGGGGTCACCTAGTGACTTTAGTTGTCAGAAGGGGGTGGGGGCAGGAAGTTTGAAGCTCCCTGCTTTGGGGGGGGGGAGCAGCTGAATTGTACAAATCAAAGCACGTCCCCTGGCACATCTGCGCTCCCCAACCCGGCACAGGGGTTTGCTGCCTCCACAGACCCCCGCCCTCGGTGCCCAGCGAGCAGCCGAGTATCCGCCCTGCGCTTGCAGCGCCACACGCCCGAGCCGGCCTGCCCAGACAGCCAGCGCACCCGCTCTGCGCCGCGGCACCGGCCAGTCCCCCACGCAAAACCGCCTCTCGGGCACGCACAGCCCAGGTGCCCCCGCTGCCCCGAAAGCTCCCCAGGCCGCGTCTCTGGCAGACTCCCGAAGGCGCCTCACCTGGAGAACACCGCTCCGAGGGCCCCGCGCCTCTGGGCCAGGCGTCGGCGCCAGACGCTTTCCCGGTTCCTGCTGCCACAACAGCAGCGCGGCCGCCGGTCCCCTTGGGAAGGCGCAGGCCTGCCTCCAGCCGGGAGCATGGGAGCAGGGTGTTACCTGGCAAAGGGCTGTGCCCTGCAGCCCAGCTTTAATTGCCGGCTGCAGCTGCCTGGCCTGCTCACACCCTGCTCAGCCAGCACATAATGGGAGGCTTTGCCGCTGACTTAATCCCCGGCTGTCTTTCCGGCACATGCCCGTTCCCCGCCACAGTGCCTGGCCTAAGAGCCCTGCGTCCCACCCCGTGGCGACTCGGCTCTGGGGGTCCCGGAGAATCCTGCGATCCAGCAGCCTGGTGCAAACCAGCACGGGGCTTCCCGAAAGCGTCGTGCATGGCCCTCAAGTTGCACTGCCGTCAAGTCACGCTGGGGCACAAGCCAGGAGGAGCCAAAGACTCTGCTGGCAAAAGGTCGGAGGGTATAAAAAATGGGGAAGCAGAGAAGGGAGGCCGGGGTCCAGTGGGAACCAGCAGGCATGTGGGACTTGGAGGTGAAGCAGGGGCATGAGCATGGATTTTCGGACTCCCTGGGAGCCCTTGAACAAGCTTAGCTGCTTGGTGCCTCAGTTTCCCATCTGGGAAATACTAACTTGCAGAGGTGCCAGGAGAATAATAAGGTTAACTGTTGTGAGGGGCTCAAACACTGCAGTGATAAGTTCCTTGGACAGACAGCCAGAGGGTCATCTGACCTGTAAGTCAACCCTGTTTTCTTTGCTCCCCATCACTGTCCAAGTCACTTGCCCAAAAGAGGGCAGTGGTGTTGGTTTGGGACAGTGACCTCCGTACAGAACTATTCCCTGTCAGAAGACTTTTGCTGGGCTAGAGTTAAGTTTGCAAATGGGTCTCGAGTCACAGAAAACAGCCCCGAATGCTGGAAAAAATCAGGATGTTTGGAGTTAAGACTCCATGAACAACCTTAACTCTGGCCCGCATTAAGGCCCGTCGATCACAAATGTATCCCTCGTGTGCCGAACCTAGAGACTCATTCGCAGATCTAATCCCAAGTCAGCCACAACCACCCTCCGCTCCCCCGAACAGTTCCCAGCACCACACCCCTACGCCATGGGAACGCAATGGAAGACTGGGTTCTTCGGCTTATAGACCCACCTCTCCGCATCCTCCAAACCAACCTCTCGAGGCAGCTGAGAGACACCTGCTCTGCGTCTATTGCCTGCAGATCTCTAGCTTTAGGAGGACCAGTTATCGGGACCAACGGAGACGTGTGGCTGACTTTTGAATGGGGGCAGGAGGGATTGAACCCAGGACCTTAGGTCCTAAAGCCACAAGCCTCAACTGCATGAGCTAAAAGCAGGAGAGCCGACGCCACGCTCCCTGGTCTCGGTGCCTCTGGGTTACACGAAGATTTCAGCTTTTTCACTAGCAACGAAGTTCTAAGCATGATGTGCCACGTTAATAGGCCCTAGTTACCTCAACAAGACATTGGCTGGCAGGGGCGGCCCATGAGTATAGGCCGACTCGGCTGTCGCCTAGGGCACCATCTTCAACAGGGCACACGGCGTGCCCAATGATGACGTCACGCCATTGACGGCCATGCAGGTGGGGCGCCGATCGCGCGTTCCGCCTGCGGCGCCAGCTGCCGCAGCCTGCCTCAGGCCACCCCTGTTGGCTGGGAGTTTCCTAGTTGAGAAAAGCCCTCACATAATGACTAAAAATGGGCTTAAAAAGATACATTTTCCTGAGAAAGTTGTTGCATGACAAACTCACGTACAAACCTGTGCTCCTGGGACAGCAGCCTACACAGGCTTCACCCACTCCCGAGTGTTTTCTCTCTCCCTGCAACCCCAATGCTGTGGTATTTATAATTAGAGCCCTGCAAATCCACGGATACCTGCTTAATATCCCCGGGTATCCGCATCCGCATTAGCGGGGCGTTGTGAGCAAGACACAAGCAGTCATTCTTCCGCTCTACTCTGCGCTGGTTAGGCCTCAACTGAAGTATTGTGTCCAGTTCTGGGCACCGCATTACAGGAAAGCTGTGGAGAAACTGGAGAGGGTCCAGAGAAGAACAACAAAACTGATGAAAGGTCTAGAGAACATGAGCTATGAGGGAAGGCTGAAAGAACCGGGCTTGTTTAGTTTGGAAAGGAGAAGCCTGAGAGGGGACATGAGAGCAGCTTTCAAATACCTAAAAGGGTGTCACAGGGAGGAGGGAGAAAAATTGTTCTCCTTGGCCTCTGAGGACAGGACAAGCAGCAATGGGCTTAAACTGCAGCAAGGGAGATTTAGGTTGGACATTAGGAAAAAGTTCCTAACTGTCAGGGTGGTTAAACACTGGAATAAATTGCCCAGGGAGGTTGTGGAATCCCCATCACTGAGATATTCAAGAGCAGGTTGGACACACACCAGTCAGGGATGGTCTAGACGGTGCTTGGTCCTGCCGTGAGGGCAGGGGACTGGACTTGGGGACCTTTCGAGGTCCCTTCCGGTTCTAGTGTCCTATGAGTGCATGAGGATGTGGCTATCCGAGGCAGATACACGTCTTGGGCCTAGAACCCTGCACGTTTGCAGCTCTCCACTTTATAGCCGTGGGGCTCCACATCCGCGGACGTCAGTGCGAAAATCCGTGGCTCGTTTCTGTGGATGCAAGTTTTGTCTCCGCGCAGGGCTCTGTTCTTAATCTCCGTAGGATTCACAGCTCAAGGGGCTTCTCTGGCCCTGCTGAGCTTAGAAATACTGCCGAAAGTTTGGCTCTCCTTGCTGGTTTTGGTCCTGCAGAGTTTGGAAGCATTGGAGGCTTCCTGCTTTGGATGACTCTCTGATCCTCCTGTAGGGTTTAGCTACCTTGGAGGCCAAATCAGAGCCACTGAGGGCAGGACCAGGGAAACCCCAAAGGCCTACATGCCTAGGAATGTATAAGCTCTCCAGTGCCAAAGCTTTTAGCCCCGCCTATATAGCCCACCCTGCTCCTCTGGTTCTTATAAACAAGCTCCCCAGACCAGTTCAGTCTCTAGTGTGCACAAAATGTGAGACTCACACGTGCTTAGTTTGGCACAAATGGAGCGTATAGTCCTCCAGCGGCCCACAGCACAGACTTTGCAAACTCTGCCAGCAGCAGGGAGCGTTTTATAGAGCTTCCCAGGGCTCCTGCTGGCTTTAGAAAGTCTGCAGAATGCTCACCGGACCAGAGCCACAGCCGTTACTCACGCCAAAACTCAGTGCCAACAGCCGTCAAAGGCGCCGGTCCTCTGTGAGGGCAGCAGGATGAGTCACGTTTGCTGGTTTTAGGCTAACCTGTTGAAAATATCGAGAGACGTACCCAAGCAAGCCGCCTCCTGTTCCTGACAGCAGCCCCATTGGAGGGGCGCCTCGTTGGATTCCCCCCAAGTACTCTGGAAAAGTTCGCCGACAGAGGTGCATGCATCAGAGAAGGCAGGCAGCTTGGATTCATTTGCGGAGGTCAGAGGAAGGAGAAACATCAGGCGTGGAACAGAAAACGTAGGATTAGGGAGAGCTCTTCCCAAGGGGGGGGCTGAGAGAACCGAGCTGCCGATGGGCTAAGCTGCTCCGGTGCTACCGGCTGAGCAAAATCCCGGCTCTGGCCCCGGCTGCCACTCAGGAATTTGACTCCAAACCAAGCACTGGAGTTTCCCCGCACAGGGCCGAGGGCGTTTGGCGCCAGGAGCGAACACGGCACCTACTGCTCCGCAAAGCGTCCCGTCACCGCGCCCGCCCCCCGAGGCAGCAGCACCGGCACCGGCACCGTTCAACGGGAAGCAGCACACGGAGCACCAGCCCATCGCCTGGGGGAGCAGCGCAGCTTCTCCCAGAGAGACACGGAAAGGGAGGAAGGGCACACGCTGTAGCCCCCGAGAGTCCCTGATCGCCCTCCACCGCCGCAGTCCCGCCTCCTGCCGTTCTCCTCTCGCCCTTGTGTCTCCCCTGCCAGCTCCGTGTACTCCCAGGGAAGCCCTGAGAAGCCAGAGCTCGGGGTGCGGGCGCATTTCACCACCCGCCCGGGCCACACCTGTCACCCCGGGGCGCTAAACACGCCCCGTGAGCCCAGGGGAGTCCGGTGTGTGGTGAACCTCTCAAGAGGGTGACGTGCAGGGATGGCAATGCCACGAGGCCACCCCGGCCTCCTTCGCTCAGCCTGCTCCCGGCAATAAGCGGAGAAACCTCAGGGGAGGAGATCACCGGCTGGGGTCCCGGGTAGGGAAGCCCTGGTTTTAAAAGATGCTTTATTTTTTCCACGTTTTTCCTCCTGACAGCGTGAGAAGCGTCCTCCCAGAGGGGAACGAGCAGTGCCGGATGGACGCACGAGCTGAGTTAGCTACAATGTAGGGTCCCAGATTACGAGGGGCCTTTAAATCCAGAAAAATCACCCGTGTTTAGTCGCAGCGTCGCCTGTGTACCAGGATAGGTGCAAACAAAACTTTATTCTTTCTATTTGCAGATTCCTGTTAGAATAAAGCCCGTGTCTGGGGAATGCTCGGGGGCCTCTGAGACTTGACCTAGCTTAGGGCCTCAGCATGTCCTAAGCCAGCCTCGTGGCTTCACTCCCATTGAGAACAATGGGAGTCGGGAGCCATTTTGAAAGAGGGAGCCACCCTCTTCTCTGAGGGCACTTCTACAGGCGCTTGTCCAGGTGGCTGGTGTCCAGCCCTACATAGGCAAGATGGGCATCTGAAAACATCTCGGGCCCTCCGTAGAACGCCTGAGCGTTGGGCTCCAGTCCCCCTGGTGGGAAGGGACCAGGCCAGGGAGCCATGGGGGCTCCTGCGGTGAGGCGGTGGCCTAGTTCAGATGAGACCCGAACCCCGTTTCAGCCAGGCGCTGAGCGAGAGGATGAAGAGCGACCACCACCCAAGGAGCTGTGGAGCTGGCTAAGAGCAGGTGCCACTTGGAGGAGCAGCTAAGACGCCCGTCTGGGAACGGTTCCAGTTCCACCAGAGCTCAGAGCACTCCGGTCACACGCGGCATGGGCCTGGCCGTGAAGGGGAGACAGCGCTCACCTCCGGCCCAGTCAAACAGCTTCCCATCTCTTCCCAGCCGGACAGAGGCTTTGTGATGCACACGGGGAACAACACACACACACACACACCCCGCTTCCCATGACAAAGCAGGGCCACTGAGAGCCTCATCGTTAAGCAGAGCGACGACGAGCCCGAGGGGAGAATTTGCCCACCACTGGGAGGAACGATCTGGGAGTGCAGGAACAGCCCATGGCAGGAGGCCTGTGGGCCCAGGCCAGCGTCACCAGACTCACTGGGGTATGGTCTTGGAGAACAGGCTCGCAGAAACATCCATCCAGAGGGGCGAGCTGCAGCTGAGCCTGGCCCTTCCAGAGACATGAGGGACACACAAGAGTAGCGTCCGGGAGTCAGAGGCAAAGGAGCCAGCTGAAGGAACTGGAGTTTTTGGAATGTTATTAGTAATCATGCTTATGATGATCACACCCAGGGACCAACGGAGAATGGGGCCCCATTGTGCTACTCATTAAAACAACAGAAGGAGACAGTCCCTGCCCTCAGGGTCTTCCAATCTAAACAGACAGGACAGACACAAAGTAGGGGACGGGTATAACACACCAGCACGGCCAACAGTGTGATAGCAACAAGCAGCACGTCGTTATTATTCTCGTGGAGTGGACTGCATGCACAAGTGGAACCCACACACACACACACACACACACACACACACCTTCCCATGCCAAAATATTTGGCTGGAGGACATAAAAGCAACTACTAACGCGCTTTGTCGTAGCGAGTTTGTTATGATAATTTTCCTTGGCGATGTACAAAACACAGGTGGAACCTCCCTGGATATAGTTGGTACGTGGGTTAGAGATTGTATAACCCTTGCGGTTTCTGCTAAGATCAGTTGCATCAACAGCCTTAGAGAGTATCCATTACTGGCATTAGCATGCTGAAAGATCTCTTTGGAACCGGCTGTGTCAGTTCTTGAAAAAACAAATGTCAAATAGCTGCATGACGACTACCCATTGAACTTGAAAACATCACACAGCACCACCTCACATTCAGACGCCTGCCCCACTACACTTCCACAAAGACTGTCAGAGCCGATTAGCTTGTGCGCGCACAGAGAGGGAATTTGGGACGGTCAGCAAAGCGCATTCACTCAGCTTGGCACGGGCAGGTTTCCAGGACACGTTGGCTCTTTCCGAAGCTCCAAGATGCGGGAAATTGTCAGCCCAACGTGAGCCTGAGCGTGTTCTCCTCAGTTCGGTCTGAACTGGGCACAGACCCAGCCGTGGGTACCCAAAGGAACTAGCTTAACGTGACCCACCAACGGCATCCACCAACTGAGGAAAAGGAAAACGATTTCCTTGGACTGCCATAGGCATGGGCACGTGTAGACAAAATCCAGGCTGCTGCAGTGACTCCAGACTTCTACGCGCTGCCTGCCTGACTGGCTCCCTAGCTCTACTTCACCAGCACCGCTGCGTGGGATTCCACACGCGGTGATAGAAACCCGCCCCCAGGTCTCCTCTCCTGAGCGGGAATAGGGCACAGCTGGAGTCTGGGGAATGGCTCACGGGGATGGGCCTGGATAACGGTAAGCAGGGACCAGGCTGACCCCCAAGGTGACATCTCTGGAGCTTTCATAGCCCGGTCTCTCCCCCGCTGGAACCGACAGGCCTTTTGCCCCTCGCTTCAGCAGGGGCAGGAGTGGGGGCCCGCAGGTTGGGGATAGCCCCCCCCCGCAGCGCCCTGACCCGGAAGGGTAGCCCTGTGTAAGCCCCCACGAGCCAGTCCCTCGGCTCCCACCCGGAGAGGTGGGGCAGCTGGCGGGGGGCTGAGAGAGGGGACCCTCTCTGGTGTGGTTCTTGTTGGAAGATGTGTGGGTTTTGTCTGCACAGAAGCACAAACCCCTGCCCTGCTCTAGTTTCTGACTCTCCAGTGACACCTCCTGGTAGCAGGTGGTGTCTGATTGGTCCCACCCTCCTACCCGGGCAGCTGGCTCTCGCCGCGGCTGTGCAACGCACCCGTCCGAGCAGAGACCCCGCCGGCAAGGCTCAGAAAGCACGGAGCAGCTCGCTGCTACTTCCCCGCAGGCTGCCTCACACACAGCCGGTGCCCAAGTTTCAGGTTCTCCTGCTCAGGTTGAGACCAGCTCGGCCTGATGGCAGAGTCTCTTCCAGCTGCTTGGCAACGCACCGATGCCCCTAACCAGCTCCCCACGGCGGGACACGGCATCGCCAGGGGTGCAGGGGAGCCAGTGTGCTCCTGGCCCCACTCCCCCTCCTGTATCAGAGGCAGCAGCGCGGGGTGGCAGCGGGAGCACGTCCACGCAGACCACGGGTCTTTATCACCAAGCCCAAGAGTTTGAGATGAAACCTGGTCCTCAGGGACTGGGACAGGCTCTAATTGCAGCTCGGCCTTTGCTGCCTTTCCCCCTCCACCTGCAGGTGCCATTCTCAGACTCACCAGCCCCGCTGATTCCCAGCGAGACTTGCAATCGCCTCGTCCGACCCCCTGTAAGACCCAGGCCGGAGAAACGCCCCCACGGCGTCCTGAGAGCCGCTCGCTCAGAAAAGCACCCGGCCTGCTGGTCAAGGTGCCTGTGGCAGAGAACCCATCCCAGGGCTTGGTGGACTTCCTGCCGGGGGAATCTTACCCCTTAGTCCCAGGCTAGAGTTGTGGAACCTGAGGCTGGGGCTGCAGAGGGGTTCGTCCTCAGGAGAAATAGCAGGGGCGGGCAATAAGCAGCCCGCGGTCCAGACGCGGTTCGCCAGGGTTAGCGGCCGCCGCACACTTGATGGACGTGAGTATCCACAGGCACGGCCGCGCACAGCTCCCAGCGGGCGTGGGGCGCCGTTCCTGGCCAGTGGGAGCCGCAGGGAGAGGTGGCCCGGCCTGCACTCCGTCCCGCAGCTCCCGTTGGCCAGGAACCGCGGCCCTTGGGAGCTGCGAGCGCCATACCTGCAGATGTGCAGGTAAAGAAAGCGTCTGGCGCCCCACCACGGGCTAACGTGGTGAATCGCATCTGGCCCAGGCCGCTAATTCATAGAGTCCCAGGGCAGGAAGAGACCTCAGGAGGCACCAGTCCAGCCCCCTGCCCCAAAGCAGGACCAGCCCCAACTCAACCAGCCCAGCCAGGGCTTGGTCAAGCCGGGACTTACACACCCCTAGGGATGGAGATTCCAGCCCCTCCGTAGGGACCCATCCCAGCGCTTCCCACCCTCCTAGGGAAATAGCTTGTCCTACTATCCAACCTAGACCTCTCCCACTGCAACTTGAGCCCATTGCTCCTCGTTCTGCCATCCATCACCACTGAGAACAGCCTCTCGCCAGCCTCTTTGGAACCCCCCTGCAGGAAGTTGCAGGCTGCTACCAAATCCCCCCTAGCTCTTCTCTTCTGCAGACTGAACAAGCCCCAACCCCTCAGCCTCTCCTCATAGGTCAAGTGCTCCAGCCCCCTCAGCATTTCGGTCGCCCTCCGCTGGCCCCTCTCCGATGCAGCCACATCCTTTCTGTAGCGGGGGCCCAGAACTGGACACAACACTCCAGATGTGGCCTCACCCGGGCCGACTAAAGGAGAACAATCACTTCTCTGGATCTGCTGGCAACGCGCCTCCTAATGCACCTTGATATTGCCCACCCCGGGGCAACTGTTCTCTGGCCAGAAAGGGGACCTGCATGGCCCGTCTCAGACCAGCCTCCTGTAAAATCAGGAGTTTTTAAAGGGGCTGCGCCGAGGTCTCGGGTCTCTCTCTGGCCGCGGCATTCCCCGCTGGCTCCTTGCGAGACGGCCCCGCGGGGGCGCTGGTCGCTGCCGGCTCCGGGGTCCAGCGCGAACCGGCTCCCCTTCGCGCCCGCCTGCGCAACGCCAGCTCTGGGGAGCAGCGCGAAGGGCGCCTGGTTCCGCTCCCCCCGTGCGCTCTCCGGGAGAAGGAGCCGGGGGCAGAAGAGGCTCACAGGGCCCCTTTCGGCCCAGGGGAGCGGGCCAGGCCGCCCAGCAGCGCTTGGGGCTGTTAGGACGGGCCCTGCGGCCGTGCTGGGGACGGGGACTCGCGTCCAGCCCGGGTATCTGCACTGAGCGGACAAGCGAAGGCTTGGTACCCTGTCCCCAGGGCGCAGGGCGCGGGCCGAGGCTCCTCACACCCCAGAGACCCCCCGCCCGCCGCGCACTCACCTGGGCTGAGCCCGCCTGGCGGCCGGGGTCCGAAAGCAGCCAGCGGCCCCCCTCGTGCCTTCCTCCGGCCCACGACGCGCCCACGCCAGGTGGAGGGTGCGCTCCGTCCAGCCACCGCCTCCCTGCCGACCGGGGCAGCGCCGGGCCCCAGGTGCAGCCGGCACAGGGCGAGAGCCCCCCGGCTCTGGGTCTCCCGCAGCGCAGCGCGCGTCTCCAGGCAAACCCCGCGACCCAAAGGGGCGGCTTCGCCCTGCCGGCCCGCTCCCCTTGCGCAGGAAGGGGGCAAGAGCCTCCGTTTACGCCGGCCGAGGACACGGCTCAGCCCCCAGCCAGGTCCGCGGATCCGAGGCCCCCAGGCGAGGGTCAAGCCGGGGGATGGACGCAGCCCCCGGCCCCGAGGCCCGGCCTGCCCCCGCCACGCCGCCTCTGAGCGGCACCGCTGCGCCGAGCGCCCGCCCGGGACAAATCTGCTCCTCGTTAGCAGTCCCAGCGCGGCAGCCAGGGCTCGCCCTGCAATCACACACCGCACCGCTGAGTCGGCATGACTTCACCCGCCGGCCGGGGGGGCAGTCCCCTCCCAGACCAGCGCTCCCCCGGGCCCCGGGGTGCCGGCTCCCAGACACGCACCCGCGCCGGTCCCGCCGACGGGGCCGAGTGGCGGGCGGGCTCGCTGCCCAGAGTGCAAACCCTGCCAGCGCCCGGGGATGTGTCCGCAGCTGGCTGCGCTGCCAGGACTCCCCAGCTGGGTAGGGGCCGCGACGGGGTGCTGGGGCGCGCTGCAGGGGCATTCGGGGCCATGGGGTAGGAGTGGGGGACTCTTAGGGGGTACTGGGGCGCGCTGCAGGGGCATTCGGGGCCATGGGGTAGGAGTGGGGGTGCTTAGGGGGTACTGGGGCACGCTGCAGGGCATTCGGGGCCATGGGGTAGGAGTGGGGGTGCTTAGGGGTACTGGGCGCGCTGCAGGGGCATTCGGGGCCATGGGGTAGGAGTGGGGTGCTTAGGGGTACTGGGGCGCGCTGCAGGCATTCGGGGCCATGGGGTAGGAGTGGGGGTGCTTAGGGGTACTGGGGCACGCTGCAGGGGCATTCGGGGCCATGGGGTAGGAGTGGGGTGCTTAGGGGTACTGGGCGCGCTGCAGGGCATTCGGGGCCATGGGGAAGGTGTGGAGGTGCTTAGGGGGGTACTGGGGCGAGCTGCAGGGGCATTCGGGGCAATGGGGTAGGTGTGGGGGACTCTTAGGGGTACTGGGGCAAGCTGCAGAGGCATTCAGGGTGATTGGGTAGGTGGGGGCACTTAGGGAGTACTGGGGCGAGCTGCAGGGGCATGTGGGGCAATGGGGCTAGGTGTGGGGGTGCTTAGGGGCTACGGGGCAATCTGCAGGGGCATTCGGGGCAATGAAATAGGTGCAGGGAGTACTTAGGGGGTACGGGGCGATCTGCAGGGGCATGTGGGGCAATGGGGGCAGCCACTGTAGTGATGCTCAGCGGGGAGCAGACCCAACAGTCTCTGCAGGGGCTGGTTCTTGGCATGGCCCCTGGCCGGACGGGGCTCTGCCAGGAGCCTGCCGTGGGGCAGCCACAGCGGGCTCAGCTGGAGGGTCCTGGTGGGCCCTCTGATGCCAGGCAGGTACCCTGTGCACCACAGCACGGAGCCTCTGCCTTGCCACCTCCCTTCACCCCCCAGCGCCTGTTAATCCCTGCTCCCCCCCCCCTGCCCCCTCTGGCGGCTCCCTCACACCCTGCGCTCCAGGGCTGCCCTGGGGCCGAGAGGGGGCAGAGTGAGGGCTTCTCTGGGGAGGGGGTGGCGGCGAGGGGGCTATTCCCTGTAAATGGGGTGGAGAGGGGAGCCCTGCCCCTTGTGCCCCAGCCAGGAACCTGCCGACCTGCAGACCCTGCTGCCCTGCCCGCCTGGAGGGCTCTCGACAAGGCCCCTGCCACGGGCTGCTGTGAGGCAGGGTGGCCCAAGGGCGAGGGCCGATGCAGGAGGCAACAACTACTGCACAATTACCAGCGCGTCTCTTATTAACTCCCCTCCCCCCCGCAAATCCCAGATGCTGCAAGGTGCCAGTGTGCAGAGCCCGGCCACTGAAGGCTGGTCCAGCCCACTGTGACCGTCCATCCCAGGGGGACCTTTCACAATTTTCTGAAGTGGTTGCGGGCCGCACCTTGGGTGGAAGGGGCAGGGCTAGGAGACTTCGTGTGCTCCCCACCCACAGACCTGGGAGCGGCAGGGCGTCCACGGGCCAGATCATCCCGCTTGGTGGGCCGGATCCAGCCTGCCCGTGCCCTCTCGCCCATCCCTGGTCTAGTTGGCCCGTGGGCACAACATAGGCCAGCGAACCCCAGCCAGGTAGGCGAGAAAGGGCATGCCAGGGGAAGGATCCCAGTCAGGGTGGAAAGAGACACCCCCCCCTCGCTTGAAAAGCTCTGAGTGATCGAGAAGGCAAGTTCTTCCAACGGCCAAACACCTCCACTGTTAAAAATCCGCTGCTGCCGAGCTCCCTGCAAGGCAGGGAAAAGACGGCTGGTTTATGCAGGCCAGCGCCTGCTTGCTCTGCAGAAAATTGTTCTGAATATATTTATCAGAAAATCTTCAAAATTCAAAGATGAGATGAACGCAGGGGCGCTCTGAAGCGGATTATTGTAGACACGGAACACGTTCTATTGGAAGCCTCTCGCATCCAAGCCAACTTGCTAAAACAAATGCTTGCTTCTGGGCCTGGGGGATACTGTGGATGCGTTCTAGGATTAAGCAGAGGGATGCTATTCAACAGGAGTTTCTCCTGGGGGGCCGCCCCTCTGAACAGGCACCTGGCAGCATAGGAGGAGATTGGCTACAGAGAAAGTGGCAGAAAGAGAGGGTGAGCTAGCAAGTTAAAAATAATGTGTCTTACCAGGTGCAATCAGCAAACATCTCTGGGGAGCTTTTTCTTTTGTTTTCCCATTTTTCCTCTCCTCTGCTGTGTTTTCCCCCCTATTATCACTTAAAAATCAGTGTCACCAACTCTTGTGATTTCATTGTAATTCTCACAAAATTTGGTCTCTTTGGTAAAGTCTCGGCTCCTACAATGGGGGGGAATAGGTGAGAATCAGCCTCCATTATGGGGCAAAAACGGTTTCTAGCTTTGGTGGTTGTAGAGAACAACTTGAAAGCATGGCGTGGGTGTGACCTAAAGGCTCTGAAACCAAACTTGCAACCAAGCTGGTCTTCTGAGAGAGCGCCGTTTGCTATCTGCACAGGCATGCCTAGAATTTGTGGGGCGTGCCAATTAAATTGTAGCAGCTCTTTAATGGGATGCGGAGGGAGTGCACGGCTCTTTCAACGTTGGGTGCAATCAGCACCCACCTCTCTTCACATGCATGGGGGCGGCAGGTGAAGGCCCAGAAGGGGAAGGCAAACTCCAGACCCGCCCCTTCTGCCTGATGCCCCACCCTTGGAGCCAAGCCCTGGCCACCCCCAGCCTGATCCTTCCTGGCCACCTGGAGGGTGCTGTGGCTCCAGCCCTCCCTGGGAGCTGGGCATGTAGGCAGTTTTGGGGGGGCTGTACCTTCCCTTGCCATGGCCATGTGCCCTAGCTTTAAGGGTGTGATACTTTTGTAATACTGCCAGAAAAAAAAACCCAGGATGATGAAAACGAGCAGAATCTGGCAACCTTGTACGTGGACAACGGGAAGCAAACTGTCTCGTGGGCCCCACAGAGAACCCCGATTGGCCGCAGGGTGCCCACCCCAATACAGAGCACAGGAGACAGAGTCAATCACATTACATTTGTCTGGATTGCAAAAACAAGCCGTGTACTCGAATGGTCTGAGCACCCGAGCGCCAAACACTTGCAATTTCAATTCCTTGTAGCAGGAAAGCGGAGGCCCCAGACTCTCAGAAAACCTGGCCGGACCTACGTGTGAACGTCAATCAGCCTGGAAAAATGCGTATTTCAGACGGAGCCCCGGCGAGAGGCTGCGTGTGCAAAACGACAGGCCAGACAGCCCCCTGATTGGACAAGGTTGGATGCCTCGGGCTGGCGTCGGAGCCGATGAGCCATGCCTCAAGGCACAACTCCGGCCTTAGAGAACCGGAGGTCTGGCCACTAGTTCTTGTGGCTTGGCACGCTTGTGTTATTTTCCATAGAAACTCGTTAGTAGTTTGAGGCTGATAGCTACACAAGACCAGGGGAGCAGTGGGGGGGAGGGGATAAGGCAGCTCCCTGCCTGTCCTGCCCTGCAGACTGCGCTGCCCCCCAGAAGCGGCCGGCAGCAGGCCCGGATCCTAAGTGTGTGGGGGATGCACACAGGGCTCCATGCATTGCCCCAAGCACTAGCTCTGCACTCCATGGGCTGGGAACCTGCTGCTGGCTGCATGGCCTGTGGGGCCAGAAGAGGCAGGAAGCTGCCTTAGGGCCCCCCCCGCTGCACCGCTGACTGGGAGCCGCTCCAGGGAAGCCCCTCCTGTCCCAGCCCTGACCCCCCAAAGCCGGAGCCCCCTCCTACACCCCAAATCTCCCATCCTCAGCCCCACCCTGGAGCCCCCACTCCAGTCACAGTCTGTTGGGCCGTGGCCTCAACAATTTTCATCAAGTGGGTCATGAGAAAAGCATTCTGAGAACGGCCGGGGGAAGGGTCAGCTGCTCCCTCCCTCCTGCCGCAGTCTGGACGCTCCTCCAGGAGGAGCCGGGCGTTAAAAAGGCCGTGACTCGGGGGAGGAAGCTCAGTTCATACAGCAGGCAGATCCGCGGGCCCTTCGCCGGCCGGAGGCACCGCCCTGGCACGCGGGGAGGGCAGGAGGAATGAAATCAGCCGTGTCAAGCTCCGCGAGGGCGCTCTGAGAACCCGGAGATGCAGGGTGCTATGGAAAAGGAAATCACAGGGCAGTAAATTACGGTGCCGCGAGCCAACGGGTTTGACGTTCCTGCTGGAAACTCTTTCGCAGGCTGCGTTTGGCAGCTTAAGCAAATTAGGGCCTAGGACCGAGCACCAGGTTCAGAATCTGGCAGTTGGGACTAGCTATTAGTAAACCCCAACAGTTTGCGGGCTCTCGTCTCGGGGCACTTCTGTTCCCTCCACGCCGCATTGTCCGGGAAGGTTATTCCAGTGCAGCGTGGCCCGGCCCAGCGTCAGACAGCCACTGCATCGTGGAGCTACACTCTCGCTGGCCAGGAAACTCAGGTTCCATGCGCGGCGCCACGCTGATCTTCTGAGCGTGGGCATCGCACCCCCACGGCCCGCGACCACTGCCCCAAGTCTCTAAATCAGCAGTGGGCGACCGAGGCGCATGAGTGGGCTGCCCGGCTGGTCCATCTCAGCAGGATTGTCGTACGTGGGCAGCAGGAAACAAAACGTCTCGTGGGCCACCACACCGAGAACCCTGCTCTGAACTACACTGTGCACACCTGCCATGTTTCGGCATTTCTCACACCTGGCGCTGCGCACTAATCCCTCCAACAGCCATACCTTGGGAGGTAAGCGGGGGGGGAACGGAGTGAGGGCAGAGCCTCAGGGGAGGGGGCAGGGAGAGACAAAGGGGGCGGGGCTATGGAAAAGGAGGGCACCCCAGGAAAGCCAAGAGCCAGCGCCTGTGGAGTGGGGCTCTGGCAAGGGCTGAGGGGTGGCAGGACACATCCAGTGTCTTCCCAAAGCTGTTGAATCCAGCCTGGCCTGTCTCCACCCCAGGACCTGGATACTGCCCCTGCCGGGCGGGTCCTCTTCCACCTCCTTCCCCGGGCGCTGAACTCGGGCTCCCAGGCTGGGCTGCGTTCCCTGCTGCCTTTCGCCCTAACGTCCCGCCAGGACGCTCCTGCCGGCGGAGCTCCGTCTGGACGCCAGCCTGGGGGAGCCAGTGCCCTGCCTACCGGCCTGCACTGCTCCCGGGGCAGCAAGGAGGGGACGCGCTGGGCGCTGAGTTGTTTCTTGTTCCCAATGCAAGCTGCACAACACTGCGCAGGGATGGCCCCAGTCCCTGGGAGGCACTGCCTACCCGTGCAAGCCTGGCGCTTGTGACTGGGAGCTGCTACTAACTTCCACCGGCAGCAGCTCCCTTGCAGCTCGAGGGATGGCGGCCAGCAGCCACGGAGCGGGCCAGGCTTGTCACAGAGTCCTCCTGGGACCGGAGACAAGGGGAAGCCGCTGCGGTGGAACACAGATCATTGTGCTTAGCCAGCACGCTCGCCCGCCAGCTACCCGGCCCCCGGGCCGCCCCTGCTCTGCCAGCCTGCAGGGGACGGAGACCACGACATGGGCACAGAGCCAGGAGAGGATCCTCAGTCCTGTAGCTGTGCTGCTCACCCCCAACTCCCTGACGGAGACAGCGGGGGCTAGTGGTTAGAACCAGGGCAGCTGGATATGCCTGAGGTCCGGCTTCCCTCTCCGGTGCCAGGCGGCTAGCTGAGAACGTGTGAGGGCGTCTGCGTAATCCCGCCTCCCACACCACCCCAGCCCGTGCCCCAGAATCAAAGCTGGAGCAGCAAAATGCCCCCGAGGCGGGTGCTCTGCCCGTTCTGAAAAGCCCGGGCCCCGGTCGCTCTGCTGTCTCTAGGAGCGTCGGGCTGGAGGGACAGACGGAGCTCGAGAGACGCCGGTGCGGTGACTCCTTGCGCGCGGGAGCCCAGTGCGACCCACACGCCGTCCACCTGAGTTTGCAGGGAGCCTGACGCCAGCTGTGGGAGGCGGGAGCGGTCCTGTTCGCCTCAGGCAGTTCACTCCACTGCCTCACCGGGGAGGGTTTAGCCGCCCCCGTAACTCGTGAAAGTGCGCACGGAAGGAGACGGCGCCGTCCACCGCAGCTGTGCGCCATCCAGCGGCCGTGGCCACCAGGCCCCGGCCCGAGCCACGGAACAGCCAGGCTGGGGGGAAAGGGTGTGGAAGGGCTGGGTTTAGGAGCTGGCCAGGAGGCCTGAATGCCCGGCGCGAACCCGAGCCCGGACGGGCCCCCAAACTAGCCGTCGGAAAGCCTGGTGTGTCTGTCAAACTGAATCAGCCAGCGGCCGTGGCTAGGCCCAGCACTCGTACTCATCCTGCCGGGCTCTCCCATCAGAGGCTGCAGCTCCGGCCGCTCCGGGCTGCCGTAGCTCTGCGACCGGCTGCCCCTCCCGAGAGGGGTGGGAAAGGGAAAGTGAGTGCGCTGCTCGGGCATCGCCGGCCGCTCCGCCGTGGGCCCCTGGTCCAGTGCATGGCCAGCCAGCGCCTTGGCAGGTGGGCCCGGCTCCGCCCCGGGTGGGGAGGCGGTGCTCTCCAGCGAGGCGATGCTTTGGGTCCACGCCCGCTGCAGGTCCACCGGCACGATTTTGGTGGTTTCTGAGGAGATGTAAACGGCGAGGTCGTCCTGGGCCCCCTTCCAGGGCAGCTCCTTCTCCGCCGAGGTGGGCGAGGGGGGGATGATGCGTGGGCTTGGGCAGACGTCCAGGCTGCCTGCAGACACACAGGCAAAGGCGAATGACACAAACTGCCGCCCGGC
This sequence comes from Rafetus swinhoei, assembly GCA_019425775.1. Classification (NCBI taxonomy): domain Eukaryota; kingdom Metazoa; phylum Chordata; order Testudines; family Trionychidae; genus Rafetus; species Rafetus swinhoei. Next base: position 45,171,161 of record CM033434.1, on the reverse strand, counting down.
GCGGGCCAGAAGCGGCTCTCCCCTCGGAGCAGCGTTCTCTGTAAGCCGCGTGCTTGGGCGGCCGCCCAGAGAGAGGCAAATGCCGCCCCGCTGATTAGCAGAGCACCCACAGCCGGCAGCATGTGCGTCTCCTGGTGGTGCACATCCGCACCTGCCTCGGTGCACAGAACAAAATTTATTCCACAGACGGATGGCAAATATTAGTGGGCACACTGCCTGGGAACCCCAAGCAGGTTGGCAAGGGCCCATACGGGGCCAGGGGCTGTGTGCTGAGCAAAAGGGGAAGCAGCAACGCAGCCCCCGGAAGCAAAGGGAAGTGCTACTAGCAATGAGATGTCCCGCTCTGGTCTGCCCGGAGCAGAGACGGGGGCTGCAGGAGGACGCAGGAAGACAGGCGCCACACACAGCACGAAGCAGACGTTCTCAGACCGGGGGACGGCTCCATGGGGGGAGCAGAGAATGTATTCGAGAGGCTTTAAGGAAAGAAAGTCTCCCTGTGCACATGACCGACAGCCAGGAGCGGATTCCTCCAGAGACCTCAGGGCCGCAGAGGGCGTGGTGCATCTCCCTCCAGCTGCGTTTGCCTGGGCTTCTTGTGACGTGTGCACAGCGTGATAGGACGCCACGGCCGCCTGTACGTTACTCCTTGTGCTGTGGCGCGGCGTACGTGTTTCCTTGTACGCATCGGCCGCCATTGCCGCTTTGCTTGCGTGCATATTGCAGTGGGTCGCTGGCTCTGGGCCAGTCAACGCTTGACTGGTTTTAACAGAGAGAGTTGCGTGTTGACTTTTTTTTTAAAAATGGGTAAATGTACTTGTGGGGGAAGCAGAATGGGGGGGGCAATTTTCCCTCTAACTGTTTCCCTCCATGTGTGGAATAAACTTTGTTCTGTGCACAGAGGCACGTGTGGATGTGCACCACCAGGAGAGAAACATGGTGCCAGCTGCATGGCATAGGGCTCAGCTTACAGGGAACACAAGCAGGGGACAACCCACAGATTTTCTTCTTTGCTGACCACCTCTTATTAACCTGTGGAACTCCTTGCCAGAGGACGTTGTGAAGACCAGGACTTTAACAGGGCCCACAAAAGAGCTAGACAGATTCATGGAGGTTAGGTCCATCAATGGCTGTTAGCCAGGCTGGGCAGGGAGGGTGTCCCTGGTCTCTGTCAGAGGCTGGGAATGGGCGACAGGGGAGGGAACATGTGAGGATTACCTGTTGTGATCCCTCCCTCTGGGGCACCTGGCCTTGGCCACTGTCCACAGACAGGACACTGGGCTGGATGGACCTTTGGTCTGACCCAGCCTGGCCGCTCTGATGTTCTTCAGTGGCTCTCCTGCTCTCAGCCCCACGTCCACCCCAGTCTCTCAAGTGGGAGCCTGCCTGCCGGGGCCAGAGACCCGCCACGGGCTGGGAAGGCGGGTGTGCCCTCTCTCCTCCTGGCACACAAGTGCAGGGAGAGCAGCCCTAGAGCTCTCCCGCTAGGACCAGGCTGCCCAGGCAGGTCTGCCCCGGGAACAGCCACGCTCTGGAAAGCCCGAGGCTGGCGCCCATGCCGAGCCACCGCGGCGGCGTGCGGAGCGCTCGGGTCCAGCCAGGGCCCCTCCCCAGGGCGAGGCGTGGCATCAGACTCGCTCTTGGGGCACAGCAGGGGCCGTTTTAGGTAAACCCCCTCCTGTTTGGACCGCTCCCGAGCCAGGCTGAGGGGCCGGGTCCCCCGGTGTTCAAATCTGACCCCCCCCCCGAGCAAAGCCACTAAGTTACCGTTGCTTTGGGGTCTGAAAACCCTGGGAACAAACCCTGGAGGGATCTAGGGGGGCCCAGACTGGCCCCTGGGAGGCACAGTCCCTGTGCCTCGTGTCCGTCCGGCACCCTGTGCGTTGGCCCTCCTGCGGTCCCAGGGCCGGCAGCTGGGGCTTGCCACGAGCCAGCCTCCCCCTGCTCCTGCCAGGCCCAGCCCCAGGATGCCAGCCCCCCAGCGCCTCCTACCAGACGCCTTCTTGCCCTGCAGGATCTCGTGGGTGGCGCGAGCGATGAAGACGATCCCCTCATCTTCCTCCTTCTCCGTCTCTGAGCTGTCGCTCTCCTCAGCCTCGGAGTCGAGCGTCACCAGCACGGCAGCTGCGGCGAGAGGAGGGGGGCAGGGGGGCGGGTCCCCGCATGGGCCATGCACCCGCACGCCATGCCCGTCCCGGCAGCCTCCGGGGGAAGCCAGGACCAGCCCCACCTGCCCCAGCCCAGCCCAGGGGGCAGCCAGACCCCCCCCCACGGCCCATCTCAGATGCCCTGCGGCCTGTCCCAGCCTGCCCCCAAACCCTGAAGCGCCTCCCCGCAAAGCTGTCGCCCTCTGCGGCCGGAGGGGCACAGAGTCGGGCACCTCCCAGCTGGGACTTGGGGGGCCTATGCCTCCGCCCTGCCTTAGGCGGGGTGGGACGCCCCCCTCCCGCTCCTGCCGGCCACAGGAAATGCCCAGTGGGGTCCAGGCAGGCGTCCCAAGGCAGCGTCCAGCGCTGCCCCTGCTGACGAGCCCCCCATGGGAGCAGCACAGCCCCGGCTCCGGCCCGGCTGGTGCTGTGCCAGGCAGCTCGGGTGCACGCGGCACGGCCGGCGTCGCCCCCTCCTCTCCTGGGACGAGAGCCGGCTGGGGGTGCCTTCCGGCCTGCTCCTGGGAGCCCGCTGTGCAGAACCCGGGCACCGCGTTCCAGGGGCCAGGCCTAGGGGCTCAAAGAGCCACCCCCTGCCCGGCGCCCCCCTGGCCTTACCCATCTGCTGCCAGGTCACGCCTCCGTCGGCCTTGCCGCTGGGCAGCTCCGCCTCCGCAGCGCTCCTCCTCTGCTGGGCAGAGAAAAGGCCGGGGGTCAGATCCCAGCTCGGGAGCCGGGCCACCGCCCCCCCACCCCGAGGCACCGCTCCCGAACCGCCCCGCCCCGCCAGCCCTTGGGAGGGCACCGGGCTCCAGACGCCCGCAGCAGGTGCCAGGAGTTTCTCCCAGCCCGTCCGGCTCGTGCCTGGCGCAGGCGGCTTCCCAGCCCTGGGACTTCGCCCCCCCACAACCGGCTCCCGGGACTCCCCTGGGCCAGTGACAACCGCCCCGACTTACTTTCCTCCGCCGGGCCGGGCCCTTCGCGGTGCAGGCGTTGCGCTTGGTGGACTTGAAGGTTTCCAGCCGCCTCTTCATGTTCTGCTGGAAGATCTCCTTGTCCTGCCGCCCCTGTGCGCTTGGGGGGATGAAGTGGCGGCTGTAGCTGGCCTTGGACTAGCCGGGGGAGGAGGCAGAGACACAGATGGAGTCTCTGGAGCAGGGGAGCGGGTCTCAGGGAGCCTCTCCCCGCGTCGCACAGGGCCTGCCCCGATCCCTCGCCGGGGCCCAGGCGGATGCAGAGGATGCAGGGTCTCTCCCTGCTTTACGGTTGGGCGACAGTCCCCCTGCGCCGGCGAGACCTGCCCTGGCCCATCTAACGCCGCGCCAACCCACGGCGACATGAGCGGTGGGCTGCAGCCCCCCCAGGCAGAGCAAACTGCCCGCGCCCCGGGGTGCCCAGCGTTCTGCTCCCCGCAACCCCGGGAAAGGGCCCTCGCCCGGCACCGACACGCAGCCAGCCCGGCCCGCGGCCAGCGCCCGGCCCTGTTAGCCATGGCGGGGCCGGGACGCTCACCCTTCGGCGCGGCGTGTAGAGGCTCCCACGTAAGACGTGGTGCATCACGGCGTCTTCCTTATCCCTCCTGCCCCGCACCGTGTCGATGACCTGCAGATCCAGACACGCACCGCTGCCGCTCTCCCGCCTGTGGGCGGACACGGGCACCGCTCAGCGCCACCCACTGGGGCAGGCGGGCCGGAGCCCCACAGCCCCGGGGCCGGAGCCAGCCCAGTGCCCAGCTTGTGTTGGCCAGGGCAGCCCCGCGGCCTCGGCACAGTCCCGCCGAGCTCCCGGCTCCCAGCACGGGTGAGCGACGCTGCCCTCGGTTCTCCAGCGCGGGTACCCGGCTCGGGGCCGCCAACTGCCCCGTCTTCCTGCGCCTCCCTTCTCTGCTGCACCCTGCGCGCCCCGGCCCTGGCCCCCCGGCCGCAGGGCAAGGAGCAGCCCCCCCCAGCACCACCCCTCCCCTCCTCTCCGGCTCAGACGGGCGTGTGGGGACAGAGCCTTGTCAGTGCCCAACCCCGCTTCTCCCTGGGCTGCTCCCCTTACCGCCCCCCTCGCCCCATCCCCAGGCCCTCTCCCACCCGCCTGCGCGGCCCTTCCCCCGCATCTCATCCCCTTTGCCAGGGAAACATCCCTCCCTACGGCGGGCGAGGGGCCTGGACACAGAGTGGGGCTGTGCCAGGATGGCCGCGTTGGGAGAACGGGGGTAGGGGTGGCCCCAGGAAAGGGGCCAGGACGTAGCCACCCTCAGCGTGTGTGGATGCATTGTCTACACTTACTCCAATGTCACAGGCCCAATGCTTTGTGAGCTGAGAGACACCCCCTCCGCCCCCCATCTCCCGCCCCGGCAAAGCCCCACGCCACCAGGCAGTCCCTAGCCAAGGCAGCGTTCCCGCCGACGCCAGCCTGGGCTCCTGGGCCTGGCCCCCAGCACACCCCTCCGTGCCAACGCAGGGCAGCCGCCAGGCCATGGGCCACTAAGGACGGGGCAGGCTCAGCTGGGGATGGCGGCTGGACGCAGGCGGGGGGGAGCTAGCTGGCGGAGACGTCGGAGGCCCGGCGGAGACGTCGGAGCAGCACGCGGGGGCCAGCAGTAAGTGAGGGAGCGGAGCCAACGACAAGTCAGCCCCGGCGGCGGCGAGCCTGGGCCCGGCCACGTCAGCCACGGCTCCCTGAACCGTGGGGGGCGGGCTCGGGCGGGCGGCCCGGGGGCTCCCTGGACACATCCCGGGGCGCGGCACTCACAGGAGGTTGGTGACGGAAGACTCCGACATGGAGGTCCTGCTGGGCATGGAGGGCAGCGTGAGCCTCGAGGCGGAGAGCACGTGGCCGCCCTAAACCAGAGCAGCGTCAAAGCCCTCGCCCGTGGTCAGGCAGCTCCGCCCACAGCTGGGGTGGGAGGAGCCAGGCCTCAGCAGGCACCCTGCATCCCTCGGCTGGGCTGGCCGCCCCGACCTGCCCCTCTGTCCAATCTGGGGGCTGGGCACAGCTGACCCCACTGGAGAACTGGGGGCTGGGCAGAGTTAAGGGTAACTGCGAGGTGCCTCCAAGCTATTTGGCAGTTTGTTTTTTACCACCGATGGACCACTCAGGGCTACTGAGCTCGGGGGGGCAGTGCCCAGGGGGACCAGTCCTTGGGGGCTTGGCTGGGGGCAGCACTAGGGGCTCCAGCCTGACTAGCTGGGAAGTGCCCCAGGGGGTCCCAGAGCAGCAGGGCCAGGTCACACCATCCCCCCGTGGCGCTGCCTGCCGCCGGGCCGGGCTGGGGGTTGCCCCGGTACCTGATCCACAAAGCTGATGGCGTCCCGGATGTTCAGCTTGTAGTACACGTCCCAGATTTCGTCTCTGAGCCGATAGGCCGACTTGCGCATCAGCAGCTGGCTCAGGTACTTCTTGTCAAACTGCTCCCACCTGGCACGAGAGGCGGGGGCGTTGGTGCCCGCGCAGGAGGGCAGAGGAACGTGGCGGCGCCTCGCCGAGCGCCCAGAACGCAGGGGAAGCAGCGCCCGAGCTGGGAGTGCCAGCAGCGCCGGGGGCAGGGGATCGGCCCCATTCGGGGGCAGCGAAGGGGAGGGGAACAGTCCCTGCTCCCCCCCAGAAGTGGCTGGTACGGTAGGGAGAGGATCTGCCTGCTAGGGCATGGTGCTGGCTGGGAGCAGGGGGAGCAGGCGGTGGGGAGGGCGCGTAGGGCCTGGCCTCAGGTGGCGGGAGGGCAGGGAGCGTGTGCTGCGAGAGGGGGGACCCTCCTGAGCTGGGACCCCCCTCAGGAAACGGGCTCAATTGTGCCATGGCTGCCGAGTCCTCCTGCCCACGGGCGCCTGGGGGCTCATGGCCAGGTGGGCTGCCTCTCCCATAGAGCCCCGCGGTCCTGCCCCACGGCCCAGCTGCCACGTGCTCAGCGAAGATCACGGCGGAGGCCCAAAACCAGCCCCTCCCAAGCATCTGGGAGGGCCGGATTCAGGGCAGGGGGACGTGTGGGCAGGGTGACGAGGAAGCCGGGGTGGGGGTGACGAGGAAGCCGGGGTGGGGTTAGGGGTAGACATGAGGGGGGCTGGGGCAGGCGCTGGGGTGGGTGGGGAGAAGAGCAAGGGGTCCCTGTGGGGCGCTGGGGTCCCCACTCGCTGGCATGTCCGCCCCACGCACAGGCCAAGGGAAGCCACGAAGCCCAGGTGCAACGGGGGAGGCAGACTCCTGCCAGGGGGGAGCCAGGCGGGGCGGGGGCCAGGAGCGGGTGAGGGGCACTCACCTGTCTCGCCAGTACCGGTAACCGTGGTGACCGACCACGTCCTCCACGGCTGCCACAATGTGGTCAAAGGCCTTGGGGAGGAAGAGAAACGCCAGTGAGTGTGGGGGGACCTGCTGGAAACGGCCCCGGGTGTCGAGAGCAGGGCCCGTGCCTGGCAGGGCCGGGAGAGGCCGCCCGCCCTGCTACCCACGTGCTCGTGCAGCTCCTCGTTCAGCGTGGGCTTGTGGTGGTCCCGCCGCTTCACCTTCAGCCACTTCACCAGCGGTTTGATGGTCAGGCCCTGAAACGCCAGAGCAGGGCTGTCAGAGGGGCTGCCGTAAGACGCTCTCTGTCCAGCCCCGCCCGGCACCCCGCAGGGCACACCCAGCATGCCCCGGCAGAGAGCGGCACGTGGCAGACCACACCCCGGCAGAGAGCGGCACGTGGCAGGCCACACCCCGGCAGAGAGGGGCCCGTGGCAGGGCACACCCCGGCAGGCAGAGAGGGCCCGTGGCAGGGCACGCCCCGGCAGAGAGGGGCCCGTGGCAGGGCACGCCCCGGCAGAGAGGGGCACGTGGCAGGGCACACCCCGGCCCTGCCTCGTCAACCCTTTAGCAAGGCTGCAGTGCCACCTAGTGGCCTCGCTTGAGTCTCGCTGTGGGGCGGAGGGGCAGCTGGGCTGTAGCCTGCTCACAACTATCCTGACCTCCATCAGCCCATGTGGGGCCCCCCCGGGTTGCAGGCTGACACCCTAGGCTCCGGCCCAGCTCTGAGCAGCTTCCCCCTGCAGCCGGAGAACCAGGGCCCGTCCCTGGCATGGATGGCAGGGTGGGCGACAGGACCCTGCGCTGCACCTGCCTGGGGCAGGGGGCCAGAACCGGGGCAGGGACAGCGGATGGGGCTGGAGCCAGCAGGGGGGCGTCTTTCCACTTCCCTGCTGACCGGCCCCGTCTCCTCTCCCTGCACAGGCTGCCGGGCAGGGGCAGGGGCAGGGGCAGGGGCAGGGAGGGACTCAGCCTGGCCTCCCCCCTCGCCCAGTCTCCGTCCATGGCCCCAGGACACCCCCGGCCAGGGCAGGCTGGTCCCGCTGGTTGTTATTAACGATGCTGCCGACAGCCCAGCTCCTGGGGGTGATTCTGTGGGGGGAGGAGGGGAGATAAGAAACAGGCCCTTGGGTTTGGAACACGCGGGTGCTGGCCCTGGAGCCGCTCCTCCGAGGCTGAGCCAGGCGTAAAGGGCAGGATCAGAGCGACAGGGCAGCGCTGGGGGGCTGGCGGCAGCCCCCTTCACTCACCGAGCGCCCTTCGCTCCTGCTGCGCCCCGGCTCCGAGGGGGGGCGAGGGCGTGTGCCCGGCTTGCAGGCCGGGACCGGCGGGGCGAGCCGGCTGGTGGCAGGCAGGTGAAGCCGCCACCCCGCCCAGAGAATTGCTAGGGGCCATGCGGTGCCCGAGAGCAGCCTGGCCCACTCGCCCCACGGGATCCTCCAACCTCCCCCCGTGCGCTGCCTGCGACACCTGCCCCCTCCGCCGGGCAGGAGCACCCCTGCTCTCCGGGGAGGGCCAGCCCCGAGGCCGGGCTGACCTGCACGAGGACGGTGAAGAACACCACCACGATGGTGGTGGCCACAAAGTAGTCCTTGGCGTGGACCTTCTCCCCATCCAGCAGAACAGCCAGGGCGAAGGCGACGGCCCCCCGCAGGCCCCCGTAGGACATCACCACCTGGTCGATGCGGTCCAGCGGGCGCAGGCGGAAGCGGTTGAGCGCCCAGGTCTGGAGGACGACGCCTGGGGGGAGAAGGGGAGGGAGGGCGAGTGAGGAGAAGGGGGCCCGGCGGGGCAGCGAGCGGCAGGACAGCACGGGGCGGCCAGACTGACCCACGGCCCGGAAGAGCAGGATGAAGAGCAGGGTGGCCAGCACCAGCGCCGTGTCCCATGCCCACTTGGAGGTGTCCACGGCGGAGATGCCCAGGAACATGAAGATGACGGTCTCCGAGCTGCTGGCCAGCGTCTTCATGGTGTACTTGACGGTGGTGCGGGACTTCTGGGAGATGTTGGCGTCCACGTATTTCTTGCAGCAGATCCCGCAGAAGGTGACCCTGTGGGGCAGCCAGAGCTGGGGATAGACACGGGCAGGGCGCACGCCCGGGGCCCGATACGCTCACCACAGTGGGCCCCCTCTCCTGGGGGCACATGCCAAGGCGGGGGTGGGGAGCCAAGCGAGCCCTGCACACTGAGCCCCTCACGGACGGCAGCAGCCCTGGGCAATACGGCTCTAGGCCCAGGGCCGCCCCGTTCGGGCTCAGGCGGTGAATTCCGGTGCAGGGCACGGTCTCCAGGCCAGCCCCGGCTGCAGGCGTTACCGCCTGGGGCTGCTCATCGAAACAGCAGGGGGCGGATCCGCCCAGGGACACGGCTTTCCGAGGGCCCCGCTCCAGGGACAGGAACAGGGGCCCCGGCGCTCCACAGATCCAGTCTGGGCCCCGGCCCTGGCATCCCGCCCCCGCAGCCTCTCCGCCGGGGTGGTGCCCGGTCTGCCTGGGCCGGGCCGGGAGAACCGGGCGCTAAAGGAATGGGGCAGAGCTCCGGCCCATTTCTGCTCCTTCCCCAGAGGCCTGGGACTGGAGCGGCCTCAGGGAAGGCCCTTTCCCAGCTTGGGGGGGGATGGGTGGGAATGCAGGGGGGTCACGGTGGGAGGGGCATGGGAACGCGCCAGGCCGGTGCCCGGGGCCCAGCCTCCCTCCCGCCGGGGCAGGGCCCGAGGACTCACGCGAGGATGGAGGAGAGCGAGACCATCTCGGCGGCCAGGTAGGCCATGTAGGCCAGCAGGAAGACGAAGAGCGGCTCGATGATGCGCACGCGCTTGGTGAACCTGGTGATCAGCGCCAGCAGGAAGGCGAAGAGTAGCCCCACGGCGGCGCCCCCCAGGCTCACCACGAAGAAGGCAGCTGGGGGGCAGAAGAGCAGGGCCCTGCTGAGCCTTGCTGGCTGCCCCCATGGCTCTCGGCAGCCGGCGGCACAGGAGCCTCTCCCCTTTCTCCGGAGCCCCCGGCCCTGCCGCTGGAGAGGCGCCCGCTGAGCACGGCTCCGACCCGGCTAACTCCGGCCGGGCTGCACCAGTAACCCCGCTTCTGATGCAAGAAGCGAGGCGCCGGGCGCAACCGCAGACACAGCAAAACCCCGTGGGCCGGGGTGTGTCGAGGGAGCCGCCTGCTGCCAGGCGCCCCACGGCCAGTCTCTCCAGTGGGAAAGGCGGGGCAGGCCCAGGGAGTGGCAGGAGACACTCACCTACACCCTTCAGGTAGTCTGTGGCCTGGACGTGCGCAGGGCCCATCTCCACAAAGGAGTTAAACACTTTGTACAGCACCTGCGGGGCGAGGCAAGGGGGTTAGCACGGCGCTGGGCCCCATGGACACAGCCCCTCTGGGCCAGCCAGGCGGCTAGAGGCTGCGGTTCTCCCTTTGGGAAGGGCCCCTGGGCCTCTCGGGCGGGTGAGATGCAGGGAGGCTGCAGACGCCTAGTCCCTGCATGCCGAGAGGGAGGGCAGCTGCTCTACACCTGCCTGGGGGGTTGCTCAGCTAGCCCCGTGCTGGGCTCCCCCGAGCGCACACCGAGAAGCAGCAGGGGGTCTGAGGTGCCCCAACACCTTTGGCTTCTCTCTTGATCCAGCTATGAAGCCACGTTGCCTGGGTGCTGGCATGTCCCCTCTCCTACTGTCTCCAGGCTCTTGAGCTCTGTCCCCTCCTCAGCCAGGTCTACCCTGAGCTGGGAACAGGCCTATGAAGGACAGGAAGTCCCACAGATGAGGCCTCTGGACCCCCAGACGGCAGGGACCACAGACGATGGGAGGAGCGTGTCCCTGGAGGGAGGCCCTTCCGGCCTGGCCCGGTGCTCTAGGACGAGCGGCGGAGCTCTTGCCAGCTGCCAGTTGCGGCACTGACGTCTCCGGCCTCCAGCCACAGAGGGCAAGGCAGTCCCGTCCCCCCCAACATGGAGCCCTGGGCCGTCCTCACCACAGTGACAGCGTCGTTCAGCAGGGACTCCCCAAACACGATGATGAACAGGGTCTCGTTGATGTGGACTTCCTCGAAGATCGCCAGCACCGCCACGGGGTCCACGGCCGAGATGAGGCTGCCGAAGAGCAGGAAGTCCATCAGGCCAGCTTCCACACCCGCATCTGTCGGCACAGAAACGCACAGCTCAGGGCCACAGGGCGGGCGCGGACCCAGCTCCCTCTCGGAGGGCCCAGCCGGACGCCGGGGAGCGAGAGAGGCGAAGGAGGGAGCCCCGTGCAGAGCTGGGGCACGTGCATGCGCTGAGGAGGCTGCCGCCACGCCACGTGGCACACGTCCAGCCTGACCAGGCCTGAGAAACCACCCGCCTCGAGTCTGCTCAGCGACGAGCGGGCAGGAAACGCCACGCGTCTGTCTCCGCACGTCACGGCAGCCAGGGCGCACAACGCCGGACCTGCAGCTTGGCCAGAGGGCTCAGCCGGGACCCGTCCCTGTTGCTAGAGAAATTCTCCAGCCTCCATTTTGTGTCCTTGGTCTCTGCTCCGAAGAAGTGGGAGCCGCGCGACTCGCCAGGATGAAATCTGCAGCGCTTGGGCACACGCCGCCACTGACGTAGGGTGACAAGTTCCGTTAATGGGCAGACGGCCCTGGCAAAGGGCCCAATGGGTCAGCCACGGGGAGATGTGCAGTCAAAGGGGTGACAGAAAGGACGAGCGGCCTGAATTGGCTGGGACCGGTTTGGGGCAGCTGAGGACGAGGCGCCGTGGGTCAGAAGAGGGTGCTGACAGGCAGACGGGAGCCGGCGAGGAGACGGATGAAGAGCTGGGAGCCGGGGGAGAAAAGCTGCTGGGAGGGAGCTAGAGGAATGGCCGGCTGCTGGGGAGGCGAGAGGGGAGAGCAGGCAACGGAGAGGGAGGAGAAATTCTGCAGCAAGGCGAGCAAAGCGGACGAGCGCAAGCGAACCGAGCGGCGCCAGCGGCGCAAAGGAGCTGGCAGGAGAGGGAATCTGCAACCGGAACGGCCGCTGCAAAGTTGTGAAGAGACAGCGGCAGCGTACCATCCCGAGAACACGGCTGGGAGAAGCTGCTTCAGCAGCAAGGGGCAGCCGCTAACAACAGATAGCACAAGAGTTAACAAGTACGTTAGCTTTGTTGTAAGTATCGCTGAACTATTGTCTAGGGTAGTTTTGTGTGTGTGTGTGCGCACGTGCACACCCGCTAATCATAGACTCAGAATCCTAGACGTGGAAGGAATCTCGAGAGGTCATCAAGTTCCATCCTCTGCCCTCATGGCAGGACCCAGCACCGTCTAGACCATCCCTGACAGGCGTCTGTCCAACCTGCTCTTCAATATCTCCAGGGATGGAGATTCCACAACCCCCCTGGGCAATTTATTCCAGTGTTTAACCACCCGGACAGGTAGGAAGATTTTCCTAATGTCCAACCCAAACCTCCCTTGCTGCAGTTTAAGCCCATTGCTTCTTGTCCTGCCATCAGAGGCCAAGGGGAACAATTTTTCTCCCTCCTCCTTGTGGAGGGGTGAAGAGGCTGCCGGCTGAGGGAGAGAGAATATGCACGCGTGAGAACTGCGCCTGAGGCGCCGGGGAGCAGCACTGGCTGGTTCAGAGGGTGCAGCAGCCTCGGACCGTTATGGGGCAGCCCGTGGTGAAAGGGGTGAGCAGCAGGGAGTGGGGGAGGACAAGCTCTAGGATGGAGAGGAACCAGCCCATAGCCCAGCCTGAGCAGCGACTGCAGCCAATGCACCATCCGCGTGAGGGACTCGCGGCAGCTGTATCTGGCAGGGCGTAAGAGGAATGTCTCCACTAAAATGCCGGAATTCCCCGATGCGGGGCTGGATTCTGCAGAGCCTCAGACGGCAGGACCACGCCGAGACGCCTGCCCTTGCCCAGTTCTATTCCCTGGCTCGTGGTTTCGTGAATCCCCCCATCGCTCTGCGATGTCAACGTTGCTGAGCGAGAAGGAGCCGGCAGCCAGTGGAGGTTAACGCCTGGGCTGGAAAGGAAAAGCAGCGGCAGGGGGAGCCTGCGGAGCAACAGAGAAGAGCAAAGGCCTTTGTGTATATTCTATGAGCACAATGGAAACATGCGTGAGCAGCTTAGGAAGGGCGGGGAGTCCCCAATGCAGATGAGCTGCAAGCTCCATCCGTTCGGCAATCGCCAGGCAACCATTGCCGACAACTGGGAAAAATCCCAACGGGGATTCGAATTGGATTCAGAAGCCGGAGGGGAAGAAGAGAAAAACGTGGACGTGAAAATCTTTCCGCGTGTTGCTGGGGAGGAAGCACTGGCTACTTAGAACAACTTGGATTTGGAAAAGATGAAAGCAAGAAGTGAAATACTCACCGGGGGCAGAGCACCGCAGGCCAGCCGGGAATGAGACCCGAGAGAGACAAGCTTTGTGCCTACACGCAAACCAGATGACCCCAATGAGCAACAGGTCACAGCATTAGGAACCCACAGTAAAACCTGCAACCTTGGTGAGTGGACAGCGTCTCCGGCCAGAGAGAGGGTCATTTGTGGCATTACAGACCAGGTGTGAAGAGAGAGACCCCCTCTGTGAAGGTTTAGCTTTAGAAAGAGCTCTCCAGGCAGCCGGGGCGGCAGAAACTGCGAAAGCGCAGGCCAGAGAACTCAATCCACCAGAAGGGACTACTCACGTAGTACGTACACGAGAATAGCGGGGAGACAGTTCCTGTGGAAGGGGTGGCTCGCAGCATGGTCCTAAACGAGTCTGGCCTTTGGGAAACTGCCATAAATGTGGGGGGAAGAACCATTCTGCAAAACGCTGCAGATCCCCAAAGCAGAAAAGAGACGCGCATGCCTTGAAAACAACTCGGCGGAGAGGTTTTCCCCAGAAGCACTGGGCTCAAGCAAACCTGATGAGAGGGACTGGCTACGTCCCAGGGAAGGGAATGAAACAATTATTCCACTGAAACTGCCCACAGGAGCTTGGATCAATGTCCTGTCCCAACACGGTTAGGAGAGACTGAAGATGAGACTAGAACGGGGTCCAGCAAACAAAAATTAACTGGTTATTCTGGAAGAAATATACCAGTGAAGGGAAGTACGTACACAAACAGGATGTACAAAGTCCTGTCCGTTGGCATGACACCAGTTTTCAGCCTGGCTGTGTGTGAATATCTCCGCCTTGTAAAACAGGTGGGGCTCTCGCTACAACTGGCCATACTGAACCCGGCTACGAGGCACTCCTTCGGGAAGATCCTGATCTGTTTCAAGGGCTGGATTGCTTGCAGGGTGCACACACAATCCAGACACACAAGCAAGTCCCTCCAGCTACCCATCCCTGGAGAGCCGTGCCTTTTGTACTCCGTGATAACCTCAAGCACAAGAGCAATGCAAACAAGACCAAAAAATGGAGGTGCCAACGGCACACGGGAGTGCCCTGGTCAATGTGCAGAAAAATAACGGCCAGCCACACTTATTCTTAGACCAGCGAGACTTCAACTAGGCGATAAAAAGAGAACATTCCAAACCGCCAACCAGAGAAGAGATTACGGCTCCGTTTGCAAATGCGCAACCTTTCAGTATGCTGGATGCTGCCACTGGATTTGGGCAGCTAAAATTAACCAAAGGAAGATCAAAGCTATGCATATTTAATATGCCATTTGAAAGGTACACATTCTTACTCCTACCCTTCGGCATAGCCTCAGTGCGAGACGTGTACCACACAGCCATACATCTGTTCCACGAACGTATTCATGCTCTCAGCAGCTCAGGGGATATTTATTAAGACTCTAAGGTGCCACAGGATCACTCGTTGCTTTTAAAGTTACAGACTAACACTGCTCCTCCCTGAGACTTTCCCTTGGATAATTCATGACTTATCTAGCTACAAAAGGCGCAGCTTTGAGGAAACTCCTGGGAAATAAAAATGAGTGCAGGAATCCTGGGAAGGATGGAAACAACTGATACGAGCACCAGCACTGACGTTCTACACACCACTCAGGCGTCTTACAATTTCAGCAGCCGCCTCGCAATCTGGGCTCGGCGCAGGGATGTTACAGAAGCGTGACTGCCGGCAACCAGCGGCGGACGGATCCAGATCGCTGACGGACGTGGAAACCAGATGTGCACAGACTGAGAAGCAGCTTCTAGGAATGCGATTTGCCTGCGAGAGATTCAGTCAAGGTATTCGTGGCCGGACATGTGGAAACAGACCGCAAGCCACTGGTCGCCTTATTTGGCAAACCACTAAAAGCTGGCAGGACTCAAACCTCTAACATCTGGGGCCAAGAGGGCAGCATTAAAGAACAGCTGCATCCAAGACCTTATGAAGCCCAGCCAGACCAGGGGACACACTGAGACATAACTGAAGGCATGTAACAATAATCCCAGAAACTGACAGTGGCTGTGGATTCTGGCATTTCCCAACCGGCTGAGCATGTCCTGGTCTTCACAATATCCTCTGGCAAGGAGTTCCACAGGTGGACTGCGTGTTGCATGAAGAAAAACTTCCATTGTTTGTTTTAAACCTGCTCCCTATTCATTTCATGTGGTGACCTCTAACGAAAGGCTGATACGTAGAAGCTCAGGGAGAGAGGGTCCCTCTTGAGGGCCAGGATTATGAATATAGGATCTGGGAGGCCGGCCTGGGAGCAGTGTAACCGTGTGCCGCAGCTCACCACAGACTCACTCACCTTTTCTATTCCTTTGTCATTCCCCCAGCATGCTGTTTCACGAACCCCCAGATCATCCCCAGCCTCCCTGACCTGAGCAGGAGAGCTGTTCGGTTTGGTTTGGTTCCCTTCCCGCTCCCCGCCACCGGCCTAGGGGGCTGCGAGAGGGGCAGGCGTTCCCGGGGCCCTGCTCACTTACCCATGAGCCCCGCTTGCTGCACGCCCCAGAGGGCGGCTCCGGTGGCGAAGGAGTTCCACAGCGTGCCGATCACCGCGTAGGTCAGGATGGCTCCGAGGTTGTCGAAGAACAGCCGGCTAGGCATGAAGTAGCCCGAGTCCAGGACGATGGGCGGGAGGAGGAAGAGGAAGAACATGCTGGGCTCCAGCTGGTACTCGGCTCTCTTGGCGATGGCCAGGACAATGCCCCCGAGGCCCAGCCCCAGGAGGATGAGGAGGCAGCTCTCGGGGACCACGGACGTCACCTTCCTGGACAGCTGGAACACTGCAGGGCACACAGGGGACAGGGCATCGCGGCGGGGCTGCAGCCGGGTGCCAGGCTCCCAGCCCCATGTTCCATGCTCGGGCCCTGCTCTCTGGGAGCTGCCACCACCTCCCCCCCCCCACATACACACACCGCACAGACACCGCAAGAGGGGCAGCCGAGCCAGCAGGGGAATGAGAGAGCACCCCAGCAGCCCCGTGGCCTGGACACATGGCCCAGCTAGGACACCCCAGCGGCCCCGTGGACTGGACACACGGCCCAGCTAGGACACCCCAGCGGCCCCGTGGACTGGACACACGGCCCTGCTAGGACACCCCAGCGGCCCTGTGGCCTGGACACACGGCCCAGCTAGGACACCCCAGCGACCCCGTGGACTGGACACACGGCCCAGCTAGGACACCCCAGCAGCCCCGTGGACTGGACACATGGCCCAGCTAGGACACCCCAGCACCCTATGGCCTGGGCACATGGCCCAGCTAGGACACCCCAGCAGCCCCGTGGCCTGGACACACGGCCCAGCTAGGACACCCCAGCAGCCCTGTGGCCTGGACACATGGCCCAGCTAGGACACCCCAGCGGCCCCATGGCCTGGACACACGGCCCAGCTAGGACACCCCAGCAGCCCCATGGCCTGGGCACACGGCCCAGCTAGGACACCCCAGCGGCCCCGTGGCCTGGACACACGGCCCAGCAGGGCACAGGTGTCCCAGGACATCCCAGCAGCCCCATGGCCCAGCTGGCACCGGGGACCTGGCATTCTAGCCAGCTGGCTACCGGGTCTCCAAACTCTTGCGCTACAGAAGCAGGGACGCTGACGGCCCTTTGTTCCCTCATGCCGATGGTCGGTGGCACGTTTCTTACCAGACTTCTGGATCCCATCCCTTTCCTGTTAACACAGAGCAATTCGTTCTCCGTTATTTTCCTCTGAGCTGCCGTCCTTGGTACTGGTTAGAAACTGATGAATCAACCGCTCAGCCTTGTCACCCTGCAGCCGCCCCGTCCCCCCCAGGCCTGCAGCCAGACACTCGCCTGCCGCGCCCGCAGCACAGGACGGTGGCTCTGCAAACGGCAGCCTCTGCCGGTGGAGAGGCGGTGTCTGGCCGAGCGCTGCAAACGCACCCACTCGAATCCACGCTCCCCCGCCACCACTTCCTGGCCAAACAAGCCCCATGCCAAACCAAAGGGGCCAGCGCGGCACCAGCCTGTGAGGGGCTTATTCCAGTGACCGGTCCCATCGCGGGTCTCGGAGTGAATCTAGCGACAAACGGCAACACGCCGACACCTGCCGGGGGACACCCTGACCTGCCCAGGCACTCAGCCAGTCACACAGAGCCAGTGGGGAACTGACATCCACCTGCAACCCTGACCCTGGTTCCTTGGGCTTGAGCAAAGGCGTTAACTGGATGTCGCGGTATAAAGCCGCCTGCCCTGCCTTTCACACCTCGCTGACGTCAAAAGCTACGTATGGGACACTTCCACCCAATTAGCCTCAGTAGCACCAGTCCTACAACTGACAGGTACCCGCCCCGGCCCCGCTTGTTTTTCTGTTATAAATCCTGGGTTTCTGTTACCCCTCTCCAGCTCGTCCGAGGCAGTGGGTCGTGCCCACGAAAGCTCACGACACTAGATCTATATTTGTGGGAGTCTCTAAGGCGCCACAGGACTGTGCGTGGTGTTTACAAACCAGGCAAGTTGGGCAAACAGACCGCACAGCAACAGGTAAGCAGCAAGCCATCAGGCAGGCCCCTGCCCCCAGGGGAGTGACAGTCACTCTCTGCCCCAAGACCCCCTGCCAGCCCTCCTGGGACCCCAAGGATTTCCCTCCCCACTTGGTCATCACTGAGGTGATGGTGTTGGTGACTCAGTAGGAGGCGCCCCCAGTACCAGGTGTGGGCCCAGCGGGGGCTCCCTCCCCTTGCTTCAGTGCCCCAGCATGGCACTAGGGGGTGCTACGCAGTGGGGTGTGGGCCCAGCAGGGGGCGCTCTCCCTTGCTTCAGTGCCCCAGCATGGCGCTAGGGGGTGATATGCTGTGGGGTGTAGGCCCAGCAGGGGGCGCTCTCCCTTGCTTCAGTGCCCCAGCATGGCTCTAGGGGGCACTACGCAGTGGGGTGTGGGCCCAGCAGGGGGCGCTCTCCCTTGCTTCAGTGCCCCAGCATGGTGCTAGGGGGCGATATGCTGTGGGCTGTAGGCCCAGCAGGGGGCGCTCTCCCTTGCTTCAGTGCCCCAGCATGGAGCTAGGGAGCGCTACGCAGTGGGGTGTAGGCCCAGCAGGGGGCGCGCTCCCTTGCTTCAGTGCCCCAGCATGGAGCTAGGGGGCGCTACGCAGTGGGGTGTGGGCCCAGCAGGGGGCGCTCTCCCTTGCTTCAGTGCCCTAGCATGGTGCTAGCGGGCGCTATGCTGCAGGCAGTGGGGTGTCCTTCCCCCCTCACTGCTGCGTCCCCAAGACCAGAGAAATGCCCTGCCCCACTGCAGCCCCGGGAGCTCCCGAAACAAGTGGAGATTTTTCTGGGGGCCCAGATTAGCCATTAGCAGCAACCTGCCGCTGCCCCGATGAGGCCCGGGGGTGGGGACATGGTCAGGTCCGTGGCCAGGCGGCCTGCGTGCTGCGCTCAGCGTGGCCGGGAGGGACCCAGCGGCGGCACGGAAGTGGTGCGTTCTGGACACATGCGCGAGGTGCTGGCTCCCACACTTGTTCTCCCGCGCCGAGGCTGGCGAAGAGCACCCAGGAATTGAGAGCAAAGCCGCCCACTCACCCGGGAGGAGCAGTTCCCTGGGAGCTGCGTGGGGGCTGCAGCACCTTCCCCTGGACTCCCCACCGGCTTTGTCGCCCCTTTCGCCCCCTTGCCCATTTCTCCTGCCCACCTCCATGCCGGCTGTTCCCCCTCCATCTCTGCTGCTTTTCTTCCATTCCTGAGCACCTCCTCTGCCTTCTCCCCTCCCTCACTTCCCCAGGCCCAGGCCAGCGTCCCCTGATGGCCGTGGCCCAAACCCGGCAGCGGCCTGGCTCTGCACCCGGACTGCCCGCTGCCCTCGGGTGCCGAGGGAACGCCCTAGCCAGCCTCCTGAGAGGAGCATGCACTGCTACGCACTTCCAGCGTGCACCATGCGCCAGCCACGGAGCACACCCAACCAGCCGCCAAGCGAGGCTCTCCCCCACCTCTGGAGCCCACGGTCACACAAGCCAGGCCCAAAGAGTGCCCAAGCAGGGGGAATGAGTCAGGAGCTCCTCAGGCACGTGGCCTTAACACACGCCGTGTGCGTAGATGCTCCTTCCACCAAACCCCCGCCACCCACACAACCCAAGGCAGCCAAGCAAACGCCTCGGCAGCCATGGCGCGGGAAGAGGGCCGGGAGCGCTAATTTTACACACACAAAGCAGGAATGTGAGAAGTCAGGTTCCCACAGCAACTGCAACGTGCCCACCCAGGAATTAACTTCAGCGCCTCAGCACCACAGACAGCATCCCAAAAATACGGGCCGTTGCCATGAGAGCACCGAGGCAAACGCTGCTCGGAGACACAGCTGGTTGCAAAAGGAGGACCTTGAAAAATCTCTAAAAATCCCCCACCCTGAGGAAATAGTAAACAACCACCTAGCCCACAACGGGCTCAAAGGTCGGCGTGGCAACGGTGCGGCCTTGCCCGGAAAGAATCACTCCTGGGAAATACACAGTAACCGGCCAGCGAACCGTCGGACCAGGGTGCAACCCGCCAACGAACCATCGGATCAGGGTGCAACAGGCCAACGAACCATCAGACCAGGGTGCAAATTCTTCCCTGGACACAAGGCTGGGTTGTCCTGACAAGGCTGGTCCCGATTCTCGCAGATTTAGGGCCATCCTCCTACCTGGGCAATCGTAAGCATCCCACACGAATGGCAATGAGAAATTCTGCTGGTACCCGCATGGGCCTCAGAAATGTCCGTGTGGTCCCAAGCAAGGAGACCGAGGCGTAACACGACGTGGCTCAGCACAGTGCACGAGACGCCTTTCAGTGTATTCTGGTGCGTGTGGAACGGACCTGCCGCTGGGGGAGCAGAGATCTGTGTGGGCGTCCTGGGCTACCCCGCAATAGGTACGCGTGGGGAGAAGACCTCTCCCCGCCAGCCTCACTCCAGCTACCTCTCGCGGGCCTGCGCAGCATTTTGTGTTGGGAACTTTTAGAAACTGGAGAGGGAGAGTCCACCAGCCCTGGGGGACATTAAACCCTCGGGTAGCTACCTTGAGGAATCATAGCCTGACTCATGGAATCCTAACCTGGCAGGGCCCTCGAGAGGTCATCAAGTCCCTTCCCTTGCCCTCACGGCAGGACCAGTCACGGTCTAGCTCATCCCTGACAGGTGTCTACACTGACCATCGACCGGGAGGGCTCCGCAACTCCTTCTGTTAGCCCCCCCAGCCAGGGAAGAGCAGACCTCGTGGGCTGTTTGCTCACACTACTCGTGCCTGGCCCCTCCTTCGCAGGTGTAACCGCCTGACACGTGCTGGACAGACAGGCAGCCGAGGGCTCCAGGTCTCTGCCTGGCGAGCAGAGCCCCGATTCCACAGGGCACGGCAGCCCCAGCTGCTGCGGGGAGTGTCAGTCGTGACTCCAGCGTGGCCCTTCCGGCCTCTCTGCTTGCAGAGCTAAGACCCCCCTTCCCGCCCACACCTGTATCTGCCCAGCTGATGAGAGCACCCACCCCCCTCCAGAGGCAGCTGCCTCCGACAGGGAGCATTAGCTGCTCCTACCCAGAGGCACCGTCTAGCTTCTCTGCCATCATTCCACTCAGTCACCTGGAAACAGGCCTCAGGCCGGGGCAGAGGAAACTCAGCGGCGCCCGGTGTCAGTTTCAGGGCAGGTGCGTCTGTACTCCCCACACCGGGGTCCCTCGAGGGCAGCCACTGTAGGTGTCCAGCCCCCAGCTGCCCCCTCTCTTGGGCAGAGTCCCGCCGGGGTTTTAAACCTGCCCAGCTCCCTGCATTACACTGCGATACCCCAAACAGGCTTCCAGGTCTCTCCAAGCACTACGAGTGGCGTCTCGCCAGCGGTCCCAAGTTCTCAGCAAGCTTGAGGAGAAAGCATTATAGAGAACACACGGGCAAGGAATAAAAGAACTCTCAAACTTGCCAGAGGTCACCCCCCAGTCTTGCGGGGTCCTAGCCCTTAGCCAAAGATCGGGGAGACCTTGGATTGAAGGCGCTGGACCAGAAGCAGAGCCCGAGTCTCGGGAGAGTTACAACCAGTGTTCCCTGGAAGCCACGCACTTGGGTGGCCACCCAGGAGAGTCCAATGCTGCCCAGCTGATTAGCAGAGCGCCCACAGCCGGCAGCATGGGTTTCTACTGGTGGTGCACATCCACACATGCTGCAGTGCATCTAACAACATTTATTCTGCACATGAATCGAAACTATTCGAGGGAACACTGGTTACCACTGGGCTGTTTTGCCTTACTCACCAGGCGCGGCATTTCGACTTGGTGGAGCGGGGCTAACCCTCCCGCCCGGAGCAGAACAATCCCACCTAAGCCATTCGTTTTACACAATAGCCTAACGAGCTTTCCCCCGGCGAAGCGTGATTGCGCCCTGCCGGCCAAGGGCGGATCGGGGCTCCCCCCAGTGCTGCAGAGAACAGAATCTAGTGGTGTTTTCCCAGTAGCGCAAAAACAAAACCGCCGCCTTCCTCATGGTCTGGGAGCCCCAGCCCATGCTCACCCCACCCAGGGGGCTGTCTCACCAGCACTTTCCCCGGAGGTATCCCCAGAGGGTTAGAGTCCCTGGTTCCTCCTCCTCAGCCAGCATGGGGAGCGTTTCCCCACACCTGGCTCGCCTCCTGCCTGGCCTCCCATGGCCTCTGTCTCCCTGGCCATCCTGCCTCTCCCCCTCCACCATCCTGTGCAGCACACAGCCACAGGGATCCCCTTCCTCGCCCTATCCCCCCCTCCCCTGGCAGCTGTTGGAAAGCGTCTCCATTGGAAAACACCCTGTGACGAAATCAAAACCTTCCTACTGATGGATCCATTTTATGGGGCTCTCGCCTTCCAACCCAGCCAAGATCCACAGGTAAGTGTCTGCCTTCACTGTCCCCGGGATAGCCTTGGCTGCAGTGGCATCTTGCAGCCATGAGTTCCACAGGTGGGAAGTGAGTAAAACTGTAACAGCTTTAATTGGGAGCCTTTCGACTCACTGGGTTATTGGGTGCAGGCTGGGGAGAAAGGGTGACCAGGAGAACCTGAGACCAGCCACGCATCCTTTTAGTCCCTGCCTCTGAGCTCTTCTAAGCCGTTCCCTCACCCTGCCCGCAGAGGTGGGTCCCTGCCACTCAGCACGACAGCCCAGCGGGGGCCCCCGGAGCGTGCGTGCGGGGAGGCTGCGGAGACTGATTCTGTAGCAGCGCAGGGCTCTGCTCATCACACTGGCTGCCCCTTCTGGCCTGTGGCCTCTCTGAGGCCAGGTGGCTGGCATGGCTGGAGGTTATCGGATGTTTGGCGCTGCCCATGAGGAAGGCACAGTCCCAGCCTGATCAGAGGGCAGCCTGAGCGCAGGCTGGGCCGCGAAGAGGGCATGGCCTGTACCCAGGTGTTACAAGGGTGGCAGGGTTGTTCCCAGCTCCTCTTTTCCAGCCCCTCGCCCCCACGGTGCAGGAGAAAAGAGTGGGGGGGCTTCCCCTGTAACCGGCTGGCAGCTCCCTCCAGCTTCCCCAGTCCCCATGCCTGGCTGGCAGCCCCCCAGCCTCCTGTGTGATGGTCTGGCAGCTCCCCTCCCCAGGGCCCTTGCCTGGCTGGCAGCCCCCAAACTCCCACCCTCCCGACCGGCTGGCAGCCCCACCCCTAGCCCTCCCCAGACCCCATGCCTGGCTGGCAGCCTCCACCCCAGCCTCCCCGCCCCAGAGACCAGCTGGCAGCCCCCACCCCTAGCCCTCCCCAGACCCCATGCCTGGCTGGCAGCCCCCACCCGAGACCGGCTGGAAGCCCCCACCCTCTAGCCCTCCCCAGACCCCATGCCTGGCTGGCAGCCCCCGTCCCCTAGCCTCCTGCCCCCAGCCTTCCCCTGCCTCCCGAGACGGGCCGGCAGCCCCCGAGAGCCCTGAGCCCCCGGACTGGAAGCGCCCCCCCGCATGAGCCGGGACTCACCGATCTTGGCCAGGCCGGCCACGAGGAGCCACGCCGCCACCAGGCAGGGCGCCTGCACCTCCCGCCACTGCCAGCGCAGCAGCGCGCCCGGGGCAGCCTCCGGCGCCGGCGGGGTCCCGGGGGCAGCGGCCTGCGCGGGGCCCGTCGGGGGCTGCATCGCGCCCGGCTCCCGGCTCCGCTCCGGGCTGCGGCTCCCTGGCTGCCGGAGCCGCTAGCGGGAGGGGACGTCACGGGCACGTGGGGTAGGAACCCCGGCCCCCCACCTGTCCCCCCTGCCCTCAACCCCACCTGCCCCTCCTCTAGTCCCACCTGCCCCCAGCTCCCAACCTGCCCCTCTACCCCTACCTGCCCCCAGCTCCCACCTGCCCCTCTACCTCCCACCTGCCCCCAAGCTCCCAACCTGCCCCTCTAGCCCCTACCTGCCCCCAGCTCCCCACCTGCCCCTCTACCCCCACCTGCCCCCAAGCTCCCAACCTGCCCCTACCCGCCCCCAAGCTCCCAACCTGCCCCTCTAGCCCCTACCTGCCCCCAGCTCCCCACCTGCCCCTCTACCTCCCACCTGCCCCCAAGCTCCCAACCTGCCCCTACCCGCCCCAAGCTCCCAACCTGCCCCTCTAGCCCCTACCTGCCCCCAGCTCCCACCTGCCCCTCTACCTCCCACCTGCCCCCAAGCTCCCAACCTGCCCCTAGCCCCTACCTGCCCCCAGCTCCCAACCTGCCCCTACCTGCCCCCAGCTCCCAACCTGCCCTCTACCCCCACCTGCCCATCAAACCCCAACCCATCACCTGCTCCTCAACCCCACCTCCGCCTTCGACCTCCTCCATCCCATCCCCAGCTCCCGCTTGCCCTTCTAGCCCCCAACCTCCCACCTGCCCCTCCCCCCTCCCCTCCCAGTTCCCTGATCCAGCCCAATGCATTCCCCTGAACAGAGGGAGCAGCAGAGACTGAATAGAAGCTGCTGCCTCGCGGCCCATTTGCTCCTTCCCGCAGGCAGTGGACCTGGCGCAGGGGCACCGCTACGCCCCACCGCTGGATGGGCAGCCTCGTCTACAAAGCACCACCGTCCCGGCAGCCTGCCCTTGCGCCTAGGCCCAGGCTGCTGCTTTCCCCAGGGCACGGAGGGATTTGGATCTATTGGTCCACTTATTTCATTGCTTCCGACCTCCGACCCGAGCAACGGCAAAAGGCTTGACACAAGACCTTTCTTACCAGCATGCGGCGTGATGCTTCTCTGCCACGGTGGCTCCTGCTCTCAGAGTCCCATGGACCAGTTCTGAAAAAGAAAATATTGGGAGACACCCCCCCCCCCATTTATACTGGGTCATTTAAATATGTGCAGACCACACATCACTGCACTGTGACCACTTACCCCAGAAGGGGTGTGACGTAGTGGGGGGGCTGTCTGCTCTGTAACTCAGTGTCCCCTGCGCTGTGATGTGTGATTCCTACTACTGACTCACCCACACGTGTATTAGCCCAGACACTAGGACCAGTCTGACCAGATAACAAGGCTCTTCCCACAGGGGAGAGACAAAGGGAGGGAGGCGGAGATGAACACCTGGTTTGGGGGCAGGGTCTGGGAGCGAGGCAGTTGCTGGCTAGGAAACATGAAGGAAACTTGAGGGAAGTGGCTGTCTGTAGTGTGTGTTGTGTTTGGGGGCTTTCTTGCTGTGTGCTGAGTTTGTGTTTGTGAGTGTGGTGTGGTTTTTTTCTCCCCCCTTTCCCTGCCCCCCCCCCCCCATGGAGTGTGTGCTGTGACTGGCAGCTGGAAACTGTTGGCTTCTAATTAAAGTTTGAAATCTAGAAGCCTCTGCTGATTGGCTGAGCCTTGGTAGGGGGAGGGACTATCAGGCAGTCCAGGGCTTTATAAAGGAGTTAGTCAGTGACCAGGTGATTGCAAACAGGGAGTTTAGAGAGGGAGTTTGGAAGGGGTGAGGGAAGGGGGCAAGGTACTCTTGTCTTTCCTTTAAACCCTTCTTTAGGACAGCAGGTATGGATGGTGATAGTTCTGCTGTTGTTACCTGCACCGCATGTGCCATGTTTGTCTTCCTCCTGAAAGAAAGAAGGGATTTCATCTGCACTAAGTGCAAGCTGGTCGCCATTTTGGAGGAAAAAATTAGAGGCCTGGAGGCCCAAGTAGACCCTATGCTCAATCAGAGAAGATGAAGACTTCCTCAATAGAAGGTAGCATTTAATCCTGCAAGCACGGCAGGCGGAAGAGCCAGAGAGGGCAGTACAGGACGAGGAAGAGAACTGGCAGCATGTAACTTCTAGAAGGGAAAAAAAGCCAGCACGGGAATCCCCCATTCCTACAGAGGTAAGAAATCGCTTTCAGGCTCTCTCCACAGGCTCTGCGATGGGGAATGCTTTGGAAGGGACCTCACAAGGGAAAAATCAGACGGGAACCACTTCAACTGGGAGGCATAGTCCTAGGGATCGGGGTTCCATGACCACCACCCCCAAAAGAAGAAGGCAGGTGGTGGTGGTCGGGGACTCCCTCCTAAGAGGGACTAAGCCATCCATCTGCTGTCGGGACCTGGAATCTCGAGAGGTGTGCTGCTTACCGGGAGCTCGAATTCAGGATGTAACTGAGAGGCTTACAAAACTGATCAAACCTTCAGATCGCTACCCCTTCCTGCTTCTCCACATGGGAACTAACGATACGGCCAAGAATGACCTTGAGCGGGTTACTGCGGATTACGTAGAGTTGGGAAGAAGGATCCAAGAATTCGGAGCGCAAGTGGTGTTCTCGTCCATCCTCCCTGTTGAAGGGAAAGGACTGGGCAGGGATCATCGAATTGAGGACGACAATGCGTGGTTGCGCAGGTGGTGTCACAGAGAGGGCTTTGGTTTCTTCGACCATGGGACTCTGTTCCGGGCACAAGGATTGTTAGGAAGAGATGGGATCCACCTAACCAAGAGGGGAAGGAGCATCTTCGCAGGCAGGCTTGCAAACCTAGTGAGGAGGGCTTTAAACTAGGTCCCTTGGGGGACGGTGACCAAAACCCTGAGGCGAGCGGGGAAGTTGGATACCGGGAAGAAATGCAAAGAGGTACGAGCAAGAAAGGAGGACCCCTGATTCGAATGCAGAGGGTAGGGCGATCAACTGGTTCTCTAAGGTGTTTAATGAGAGAAGTCTGGGTAACAAACAGGAAGAACTGGAGGCCCTGGCCCAGTCCAAGAACTATGATTTGATTGGGATAACAGAGACTTGGTGGGATGACTCGCATGACTGGAGCGCTATCATGGAAGGGTATAAACTGCTCAGGAAGAACAGGCGGTGTCACGTTACTGGATTTTAAAGGGAGCAGCCAGGTCACTGCTATGTCCATGGGGGGGTGTTTGCCCCAAAAGTTGGTCCAAAGGGGGCCATGTGAGGTGTCAAACAAAGGCCCACTGTTTACTGATTCTGTATATGCTTGTGACGGGCCTGCCAAGGCCCGCACTATGCTGGGCGGGACCCCTCCCACTCGCCCGGGCCGGGGCGGCACTGCGCCAGAAAGCTGCAGCCGGCACGCCGGGCCTGTCAAGGCTGGCGCAGAGCCCGGCAGAGGACCGGCAGTCTGGTCGGAAAGGGGGCGGGGCAAAGCCACGCCGGGGAAGGGCAGCTGTCGACTGCCAGCGCTGCGCCTCCGGCACCTGACGGCGGCACCTAGGGGAGGAGCTTCGGCTCTTAGGCGCAGCATCCCAGAGCGTGGGGACGCTGAGGGGCCGGGGCAGCACGCCGCGACGACCTTTGGCGGGCCAGTTGAAAAGGCCCGGGGGAGGAAGCGGCGGGGCGGCTCGCATGGGAGGAATCGCCGGGCAGCCTGGGGGGGACACCTTACCCCACCCAGGTGGAACAGCCGGGAGAGTCCCCGGGGGGGCTGGAGCAGCGAGGCAGGAACCGGAGGAGACGATGGAGCGGTAAGCCCTGCGGGCCCATCTGGAGGAGCTGTCATACAGGAGGGGGATAGGAAGCAGCCTGGGGCAGAGCGCTTTTGGCGCCCATGGGCTGGCGCGCTTCGGGGAGGAACCCCGTCAGCTGCGTAAGGGTTGCACTCCCTGATCCCTTAGGGCCCCGGGCTGGGACCCGGTGGAGAGGGCGGGCCCAGGTCCCCCTAATCCCCCATCCTACGCCCTGTGATAGTCTCACCCATCATACTAGCACATACGGAGTGGCAACCTACTCAGTGGTTGGCCACTGGGTTAGCCTGGACCCCGGGGAAAGGGCCATGCTTTAGGGGCTCAAGGACCCCGTGAGACCCTGAAATATGTAGGATGGTGGGCTCACTGCCCCCGGCCCCCCATGGGCATGGGGTGGGAGCTCGTGCCCATAAATCTGCCATGCTGCGGGGTTTAAAGGTGGTGGGCTCACAGGGCCCCACCCTCCAGATGGAGAGCAGGAGCTTGTGCCCATAAATCCGCCACAATGCTCTTCATATACCTGTATAATGTCTGTGTGGAATTTATAAACATGTACTCTGTATGGACACTGGAAGTGTCTCTATCTGTGGTTGAGCAATAGGCGAGAAAAGCTCAGCCTGTGGACATGCTCATTAGCAAGCCACCAGGGACAATAGGTCTCTTAAGTACCAGAGACCCACCTGGGAAGGAATCTAGGTGCCTGGCCACTGACCATGTGACTCTCTCCAGCTTGGAAGAAGACCAGGAAGGGATATAAATACGCCATGTGGCCAACTCCATCTTAGTGCTCAGCTCAGCTCTTCATCCCAGAGGCAGCCTTGCAGGGATCAACGAGCCGGAAAGAACTGTGGACCCATCCTGACATAGGATGTACACCAAGGACTTTTTAAGCCAGCAGCTGTAACATCTCTGCTGCGCGAGCCTGCATCGAGAACTGGGAGACTCGATGCATGTAATGTGTGGTACTTTAACAACCTTACTCTCAGGCTTTTCTTTCTTTTAGTAATAAACCTTTAGATTTTAGATTCTAAAGGATTGGCTCAGCGTGATTTGTGGGTAAGATCCAGAGTGTAAATTGATCAGGACCTGTGGCTGGTTTCTTGGGACCGGACAGAACTCGTTAGGGGAAGGTGAGATTGGGTTCTAAAGCCCCTCACCTGTGTGTTAGGCCCGGGGCTGTTTGGGGCACGGAGAGAGCTGGGGTGTCTGAGGGGTTTGTTCGTGAGGCTTCTGGCTGGCCAGGCAGGCAGCTGAAGCGCTCGGTGGGACTGGTTTGTGGCCTAGTTGGGAAGGTCTCCAGTCAGGGGTTGTAAGGAGCCCCGAGTCTGAGCAATTCGCCCTGAGCGGACGCCTTCAGCTGTGCCCAGACCCGGCCCGGTCCGTCACAGGCAGGCGTGAAAAGGAGGAGGAGTAGCACTGTATGTAAGAGAGCACTATGATTGCTCAGAACTCCAGTATATAGAGGGAGAAAAGCCTGTTGAGAGTCTATGGGTCAAGTTTAGAGGTATAAGCAACAGCAGTGATGTTGTGGTTGGTGTCTGCTACAGGCCGCCAATCAGGTGGATGAGGTAGATGAGGCTTTCTTCGGACAACTGAGAGAAGTTTCCAGATCGCAGGCCCTGGTTCTCACGGGGGACTTTAATCACCCTGACATCTGTTGGGAGACCAATACAGCAGTACACAGGCAATCCAGGACGTTTTTGGAGAATGTTGGGAATAACTTCTTGGTACAAGTGCTGCAGGATCCGACCAGAGGCCGTGCGCAGCTTGACCTGCTGCTCACAAACAGGGAGGAGCTAATACGGGAAGTAGAGGTGGGTGACAACCTGGGAAGCCGTGATCATGAGATGGTAGATTTCAGGATCCTGACAAAAGGAAGAAAAGAGAATAGTAAAATATACACCTTGAACTTCAGAAAAGCAGACTTTGACTCCCTCAGAGACCTGATGGGCAGAATCCCCTGGGATGCTAACATGAAGGGGAAAGGAGCCCAGGAGAGCTGGCAGTATTTTAAAGAAGCTCAATTGAAGGCACAGAAAGAAACCATTCCAATGCGTAGCAAAAGAAGCAAATATGGTAGGAGACCGGATTGGCTTACTGGGGAAATCCTTGGTGAACTTAAGCACAAAAAGGGAGCTTACAAAAAGTGGAAACTTGGACAGATGACTAGGGAGGGGTATAAATGTATAGCTCAGAATTCAGGGGAGTTATCAGGAAGGCGAAAGCGCAATTGGAATTGCAACTCACAAGGGATGTGAAGGATAACAAGAAAGGTTTCTACAGGCATGTTAGCAAGAAGAAGGTGATCAGAGAGGGTGTGCGGCCCCTACTGGATGAGGGCGGTAACCTAGTGACAGATGATGTGGGGAAAGCTGAAGTACTCAATGCTTTCTTTGCCTCTGTCTTCACAGAGAAGGTCAGCTCTCAGACTAATGCGCTAAGTGACGCAATATGGGACGAAGGTGGACAGCCCATGGTGGGGAAAGAACAGGTTAGGAACTATTTAGAAAAGCTAAATGTACATAAATCCATGGGTCCGGACTTAATACATCTGAGGGAGCTGGCAAATGTCATTGAGGAGCCTTTGGCCCTTATCTTTGAAAAGTCGTGGAGATCAGGAGAGATCCCGGATGATTGGAAAAAGGCAAATGTAGTGCCCATCTTTAAGAAAGGGAAGAAAGATGATCCAGGGAACTATAGGCTGGTCAGTCTTACCTCGGTCCCTGGAAAAATCATGGTGGGGGTCCATTTTGAAGCACTTGGAAGAGGGGAAGGTGATCAAGAATAGTCAGCATGGATTCATGAAGGGCAAGTTGTGCCTGACCAATCTGATTAGCTTCTATGATGAGGTAACTGGCTCTGTGGATATGGGGAAGTCAGTGGATGTGATATACCTTGACTTTAGCAAGGCTTTTGATATGGTCTCCAGCAAGTTAAGGGAATGTGGGTTGGATAAATGGACGGTAAGATGGATAGAAAGCTGGCTGAAAGGTCGGGCCCAGCGGGTAGTGATCAACGGCTCGATGTCAGGTTGGCGGTCGGTTTCTAGCAGGGTGCCCCAAGGTTCAGTTCTGGGACCGGTTTTGTTCAACATCTTTATTAATGACCTGGATGAGGGGATGGATTGCACCCTCAGCAAGTTTGAGGATGACACTAAGCTAGGGGGAGAGGTAGATATGCTGGAGGGCAGGGAGAGAGTCCAGAGTGACTTAGACAAATTGGAGGATTGGGCCACAAGAAATCTGATGAGGTTCAACAAGGACAAGTGTAGAGTCCTGCACTTGGGACGGAAGAATCCCAAGCATTGTTACAGGCTGGGGACCGACTGGCTAAGTAGCAGTTGTGTAGAAAAGGACCTGGGGATTACAGTGGATGAGAAGCTGGATATGTGTCAACAGTGTGCCCTTGGAGCCAAGAAGGCTAATGGCATATTAGGGTGCATTAAGAGGAGCACTGCCAGCAGATCCAGAGATGTGATTATTCCTCTTTACTCGGCTCTGGTGAGGCCACATCTGGAGTATTGTGTCCAATTCTGGGCCCCCAATTACAGGAAGGATGTGAATGCATTGGAGAGGGTCCAGCGGAGGGCAACCAAAATGATTAGGGCATGAGCACATGACCTACGAGGAGAGGCTGAGGGATTTGGGTTTGTTTAGTCTGCAGAAGAGAAGAGTGAGGGGGGATTTGATAGCAGCCTTCAACTTCCTGAAGGGAGGTTCCAAAGAGGATGGAGAGAGGCTGTTCTCAGTAGTGACGGATGGCAGAACAAGGAGCAATGGTCTCAAGTTGCGGTGGGAGAGGTCCAGGTTGGATATTAGGAAAAACTATTTCACTAGAAGGTGGTGAAGCACTGGAACGGGTTACCTAGGGAAGTAGTGGAGTCTCCATCCCTAGAGGTGTTTAAGTCTCGGCTTGACAAATCCCTGGCTGGGTTGATTTAATTGGGATTGGTCCTGCCTTGGGCAGGGGGCTGGACTTGATGGCCCTCTAAGGTCTCTTCCAGCTCTATGGTTCTATGAAACAGCCTAAGCTGAGGGCTGAGGGTCTAGGGGAGGCAATGGACCCCTATCCCAAGGGGTCTGAGCCATCCTGGCCCTGACTCCTGTAAGCACATCACGTCTGTGCTGGGCTGTATCCTGGAGAAGCAATAAACCCCTCTATTCTACTGGCTGGTGGAGCCTGTTCTTGCTGCTACGGGGCTGCAGGACCAGGGGGAACCCAACGCGCCGTCACAAGGGGTAACAAGGCGGTGTTTAGATATGCTACTACAGCAGGTGCTGCTAAAAGGCTCCATGTGGTGCTAGAGCGACGGCTTGCTAGCCCGAGTTAGCCGCTTCCTGCCCTGTGCCGGGGCCGGGGGTGCCTTGTTTCTTTCCTTCTCAAGCCAACATAAGAGGGGTTTGGAACAGCCTCACTTTCCCCATCTCTTTTTTGCTTTGGATGTTCCATGTACAGCGCCGGCCCAAGGGGTTTTGGCGCTAGGGATGTTAAAATATGTCTAGTCTTGTAAAGGTGTAACTGCTGATGTTTCCAGAGGTTACACGTTTACCTGCGAGCCGGTGCTCGCGGGGAGCCTGCTTTTAAGCCATACGGGTTATCGGTTAACCATGTACACGGAGACATGTCAACATCCCTATTTGGCACTCTAGCCAACTAGGACTTTGGAACCCCCCCTCCCTGGCATTCAGTCATTTGGGGGAAGCCATCACCAGAGCCCCTGCAGGGCCGGCTCTGCCTGGCAGGGAAAGGAAGAGGATCTGTGCACTGCGGTTCCCGTCTCCCCTGCACTGGCTGGGGAAATGGCAGTGCAGGGGAGCGTTTGCCTGCAGGCTCCCCAACTTCTATTGGCTGGGTCTTTGGGACCCCTTAAAGCCTGGCACCCTAAGTGACCACCTGGTTCACCTGTGTGGTGGAGCCAGCCCTCTCCCTGCGCTGCAGCACACTTCCCCCTTCGCCCGGCAGGAGGTTACAGAGAAATGGCTCGGAGATGCTGGGATGGGTCGGAAAGGGGGAGGGGGCTAATTAACCTGACAGGCCACATGTCTGAGGAACCCAGGTGGAGTGGAATGAGCTGGGTGGGAGGGCATAAGAACAGGCTACTGGAGGCAGAAGAGGCTGCTGGGGAAGGCTGCAATTGTACCTTAGGATGGGGTGGGCAAGACAGTGTCCGCGGCCAGACCCCCCCACCAGGCCCATCGAGACCTGGGGACAAGGGAGTACGCAAAGTCTCCTCTGTGTGGCTAGGGGAAGATGCTGGCTGTTTCAAGGAGCAGCAGGGAGGGAGGGTGGGCCGGAAGCCTGCCTTAGCCCTGTCAGTAGTGGCGGATGGGGCCCTGTGGGGCCCTTTTAAATCACTGGTGCCCCTGGGCTAACCCCGGCCCCCCCCGACTGGCGGGCCTGTCTTTTCCCTTTTGGAGCCAGAACTCCAGGCATCCTTCCAGAAGGCCACACTGGTTCGTTGGCTTTCCCTAGTCCCACCAACCGTAGCCCCTTCTCATAGATCCTGATTCTCTAGCAGTCTAGTTCCCCAGCCCCCTTCTGTGTTCCTTGATTGCACTGCTTGCGAGAGCTGCTCACCACTTCTGTTTCACCTGGAGCTCTGTCCACGCAGAATTGGACCTAGCCACCGTAAGGGAATGTTCAGCCACTAGGTGGCACTTTGTGCACAATCTTATTTAAATGAACCTTACTTGCAAATCCGCGGGTATCCCGGGACAGGGATAGCGGTAGCTCATTTTTTGTATCTAGAACTTAGCAACTGTGTGGCTATCTGCTGTCTATCCATGGGCATCTGCATCCGCGGATGTTGATGAAGATATCTGCGACTCATTTTTGTGGATACAAATTTTGTATCCACACAGGCCTTTACTTACCTGCATCTGCCAGAGCATTAAAGCAGTTTTGGAACACAGGTTGTATAAGCAAGCATGCTCCGAAGCCAGGCCACACCTGGTAGAGGACAGGTGTCAGAAGTGAACCAAGAACAAAAATCAGATGGAAAATAGCAACAAAGATGCAGATAGAAGGAAGAGGATGCGGGATCAACAACATGCCACTCAATGCCCCAGAGAATGTCAGTTTTGTCAAACCTTCATAATGGACAGGAGGCTGGATTGGGAAACAGTTTTTTGCAAGCTTTCAAATTGCAAACAAATTCCACAAAGCCTGGAGAGATACAGGTATCTAATATATGCTAAGGCAAAGCATATCTTTCAATCTTTTGACTTTACTGAAGACAGCCACAGAGACAGCTCTGAAAGGGCTGTGACTATGTGTGAGACACACTTTATACCTCACAGAAATATGGTTTAATCAAAGAGCATGTTTTCATCAAAGAATTCACGCAGCAGGGGAAAATGTTGAACGCTTTCTAACAGCTTTGCAAGCATTGGCTGAACACTGATTTTGGGGACTGCAAAACAGGAAAATACTAGAGATGGGTTGGTTATTGAGTTAACAGATAAACCTGATGCTACCTCATTGTGACGTAGTGTGGGTACCTTGCTGGTTGCTAGGCTTGGGCTGTGGGGGTGACCCCCACTGGCTGCTGTCTGTACCACGGCCCAGCCGAGTAGCTGATGGGACAGGGAGGTAACCTGTTCTACCGGTTACCTCCCAGGGAGGGGAACAAAGGAAGGAAGGCGGAGTGGAGCCCCTGGCTGGGGGGCAGGGCTGGAACTCATAGAGCCCCAGCGGGGTGATGAAAGCCGATTTCAGTCTGGCCTCCTGGTCTAGTGGCACCTGCCAGTAGCCCTTGGTGAGGTCCAGGGTGGTGAGGTAGTGAGCTTCCCCCCAGCTTGTCCAGGAGCTCGTCAGGCTTTGGCATCAGGTAGGCGTCGGACACCGTGGTGGCGTTGAGCTTCCGGTAGTCCACGCAGAACCGGATCGACCCGTCCTTCTTGGGAACCAGCACCACGGGAGAGGCCCAGGGGCTGGAGGACGGCTGGATCACCCCCAGGGCCAACATGTCCTGGACCTCTCTCTCCAGGTTCTGGGCTGTCTTCCCCGTGACCCTGAACGGGGAGCAGCGCACCAGGGGGTGGGTGCCCGTCTCCACCCGGTGGACAGCCAGGTTGGTGAGACCAGGCTTGTTGGAGAACAGCTGCTGGCGGGAGCGCAGCACCTCTCGGATCTCGGCCTGCTGGGCCGGGGTGAGCTAGTCCGAGAGGGAAATTGACTCCAGCAAAGAGTCCTCTCCGGTCCCAGGGAACAGCCCCACCAGGGGATCCTCCCCCTGCTCCTCCCAGGGCTTACACACGGCCAGCACCAAGTTCTCCCTGTCCCAGTATGGCTTCATCATGTTCACGTGGTACACCTGCTGGCCACGTGTCCGGCCCGTCAGCTCCACCACGTAGTTCACCTCGTTCAGCTGCTTAACAACCTTGAAGGGGCCGTCCCAGGCGGCTTGCAGCTTGTTCTTCCGCCCGGGGATTAGGACCATCACGGGTCCCCGGTAGCGTAGGCGTGGGCCTGTGCATTGCAGTCGTACCAGACCTTCTGCTTCCTCTGGGCCCTGCTCAGGTTCTCTCTGGCCAGGCCCATGAGCTCGGCAAGTCTTTCCCGGAACTTCAGGACGTATTCCACGACCGGCTCCCCCTCCGGGGAGACCTTCCCCTCCCCCTCATCTCTCAGTAAGTCCAGGGGGCCCCTCACTAGCCTCCCATATAACAGCTCGAACGGTGAGAACCCCGTGGACTCCTGGGGCACCTCCCTGTACGCAAACAGCAGGTGGGGTAGGTACTTGTCCCAGTCCTGCAGGTGTTTATGCATAAAGGTTGTTAGCATCTGCTTCAGAGTCCCATTGAACCTCTCCACCAACCCGTTGGTCTGGGGGTGATACGCCGAGGCCCAGGTGTGCTGGACCCCACACTTCTCCCACAAGCACCGGAGCAGGGCCGACATGAAGTTGGATCCCTGGCCCGTGAGAACCTCCTGGGGGAACCCCACCCTGCTGAAAATGGTCAGCAGAGTGTCTGCCACTGTGTCTGCCTCAATAGAGGGTAGGGCCACAGCCTCGGGGTAGCGGGTGGCAAAGTCCACCACCACAAGGATGTATTTCTTCCCCGTCTGGGTCGCTCTGTTGAAGGGCCCCACAATATCCATCACCACCTTCTGGAAAGGCTCCTCTATGATGGGTAGGGGTCTCAACGCAGCTTTCTTCCTATCTTGGGCCTTCCCCACCCGTTGGCAGGAGTCGCAGGATCGGCAGTACCGCTGCACGGCCGCAAATATCCCCGGCCAGTAGAAGTTTTGGAGCAGCCTCAGCCGGGTGCGCCGGATCCCTGGTGTCCCGAGCGGGATGTCATGGGCCAGGTATAGCAGCTTGCGGCGATACCTTTGGGGGACCACCAGCTGCCGCTGGAGCCCCCACTCCCCTACCTTCCCGGGGGGAAGCCATTCCCAGTACAGAAATCCCCTCTCCCACAGGAACTTCTCCTGGCAATCTCCCCCTAGGGGCTGAGCTGCGCCCAGGTGGGCCCGGTCCCTCAGGGCCTGCAAGGAGGGATCCGCCCGCACCTCCGCCTGGAATTCAGCGGCTGGGGCTGGGACAGGGGCGTGTTTCCCCCCACTGCCTAGGTCCGACTCCATGTCTGCTGGGACAGGGCCCTGGGCCCCTGTTGGGGAACCTCCTCGAGTTCCGGGCTGCCAGCCCCTCGCTGGCTCTGGCTACGGGTGGTGATCAGGGTCCTGTGGGGTCCATCTGGCCACTCCTCTAGGTCACCCCCCATCAGCACCTCCGTAGGCAAGTGCGGGTGCACCCCCACTTCCTTGGGGCCCTCCTTGGCCTCCCATTTCAGATGCACCCTGGCTATGGGTACCTTAAAGGGGGTGCCGTCTATGCCCCTCAGGCTCAGCTGAGTGTTGGGTAGCATACGGTCTGGGGCCACTATGTCGGGTCAGGCCAGCGTCACCTCCGCCCCCGTGTCCCAGAAACCCGTCACCTTCCTACCATCCACCTCCAGGGGGACGAGACAGTCGCTCCGCAGGGGCTGCCCTGCCCCCACCCGGTACACGGAGAAATCCGCCTCCTGAGGGTCAGATCTCCCATGGGAGGTGCACTGAGCATCCTTTCCCCCACTCTGAGCTGAGGTTTGCCTGCCAGCCCCTGCCTCTGGGGCAGCCTGCCCTTCCTCCAGCCCCAGCCAGTTAACCCTGGAAAGTCCCCGGTCATGGGACCTGTTCTTGTGCCTGGTGCACTGAGCCCTCTTGTGGCCTCGTTGCCCACAGCGATGGCAAGTTAGGTTCTGCGGGCCCTTTTGGGTCGGCTCTGCCTGGGCCCTGGCTGGTTTTCTGGGGCACCGATGACGGGTCCCAGTCCCTGGGGCTTGCCTCGGAGGTGCCTCTCTCCGTCGCTCAGCCGAGAACCGGTCTCTGTGCGATTCCCTTTCTCTCCGGGACTCCTGTTCACACCCGGACCGGCTCTCTGTGAACTCGTCCGCCAGCCTCCCAGCTTCCTGGGGGTTCTCCGGACTTCGGTCTTTGAGCCACAGCCTTAGGCTGGGTGTGCGCGCTTCATAGAACTGCTCCATCATGATCAGCTTGAGCCGTTCCTCTGCGGTCTGGGCTCCGACTCCAGACACCCACTTGCGGCAGTATTGCGCCAGGCGGGAGGCCAGATCCACATAGGTCTCCCGTGTCCCCTTCTGCACCCCCTGGAACTTCTTCCTGTACATCTCGGGGGTCAGCCTGAACTTGTGCAGCAGGGCCTCCTTGACTCAGTTGTAATCCCCTGGCTGTAGGTCCTCCAGCTGATTGAGCACTCCGGCAGCCTCCTGGTTCAGTGCAGGAATGAGCATAAACTCAGGAAATCTAAAATTAGCTTAAAAACTGAAACCAGGCAGCTGAGTGCTAAGTCATGATCATAAAACCCCTGAGGCAAGGAGAGAACACCCAAGGTAAGAGGGATAAATTCCACACTCCATGCATGAAATGTGGGAAAAGTCATATCCCAAGAGATAATGCTAGACCAGCCAGAGGCACATGCTGTAATAAATGCCTATAATATATTAGACACTTTACAGCTGTTTGTCCCACCAAAGGGTCAGGGAGTTGACATATATGATAGACAATCAGAAGCTACTGTTTCTGGAATCTATTGTTTGTGATAATAATAGAGATGTAGCCCTGTTAGTCTGGTCTTGCTGAAACAAAAGACAGGACTATGCAGCACTGGGCATTGTCTCAACAACCTCACTACATGAATATTACTTCAAAGAGACTTTAACACCAGACTACAAAGGGAAACCTCAGAACTGTCATTCATGCTTAAATTTGACACTTTACGAATGGGCCTTAACAAAGATGCTAACTACCTTACCCATTACAAAGATAGCTTCCCCAATTATCACCCCTAATATCTATCTCATAGACACTAACCTCCCCCCCTCGTCCCGCCTCTGTTCTAAAATCTGATTTGTCAATTTTATGTGTGTTCACTTTTTTCTTATTGTATCCCTTTGGTATATATGGTCGTGCCAATTTTCTTCCAGAATTTGATCTGAGGAAGTGGGTCTGGCCCACGAAAGCTCATCACCTAATAAACCATCTTGTTAGTGTTTAAAGTGCTGCATTGTTTGTGATGACATAGATCCTGTCTGGAGAGTGAACTTGAATATTCATGGCAAGATTGATTTAAAATTGACTCAGGGTCTGAAGTCATAGTCATCTCAGACTAGACTTGCAATCATCGCCAATCACTCCACAACTGAAGTCACCTGACACACAGCTGTGACTAGCCCTGGAGGTAGTTTGAACTGCATGGGGCAGGTCACTACAAACAGCTTACAAAATACAAAAGCTTTGCATTCAGATTGCATGGGATCAACACCCCACGATGGGTCTAATGAGAATTCAATGGAATGCTTGGTGCTATTGGACTTTTGGTAGGAGAGCAAGTACAATAAGCTTAAGAGGCAATGCTGCACCATACTGCGTACATACAGGTTGTAGGATATCTATCCCACTACTTCATAAAGTGGAAACTGAGTTAAAGAGAATAGAATGGATAGCATAATCAGGAAAATCGCTGAGCCAAAAGCTACCTTTTGAGACTATCGGTGCACCTGACATTTTACAGAGAAAGATGGCAGTATGGTTAACCATCATAGGAAGCCACAGACAGTCTCCTTCAGGTCTCTAGCCCTCATGAACCGTCCAGACAGACCAGAGTTCTGTGGTAGATTATTTAATCTAAAATCACAAGCATTAGGATCTTCCCATTCCAAAGAACCAGATTCATGCTCCAGATCAAAATATACTTTAGATCTTATCCAAAAATGATGCAGTAACTAAAGAGTAATAACTCAAAAAATACATAAAAAGGAAGCATTATAAAGCGGTTAAAATTAATCATATACATTAGTTGATTTCTGAGTCTATAAATCGGATTCATAGCAGTGATATTAAATCTGCCAGTTTGTAATATATCTCTCTGATTAATCCCAAATATTGGGGTCCTCAGACCCATTGTTCTAAGCTCTTCTTTGGTAGAAATCATAATCCAGAGTCTTGGAGCAGGAAAGAGGCCAAAAATTGATGTCACAGTCTCCACTTTTATATTCTCAGCCCATGTGCATGGAAAGTTACTGGCATGTAAACATGAAATCTTGGATCACATGTCGTTACATGCTGTTGCTGAGTCATGGGGCAGACAATGTCATCGTGCCTTCTCAGGAGAGGCTTACTGAGAAGTTAATTCTCCTTACTGGGCCATCACCACATGGCTGACTAGTTTCAATGCATTTCTTTCTTGTTGGTGTTATCCAGGAACACAGCACATCTGAGATGCAAACACACACAAATATTCCTGATGCAACTTGCCCTTCAGATACAATGGTGATGTGTGGATAATAATAATATGTAGCAGCTCATAACATTTCCATTGACATACTTGTATAAGATTTATCACAATTGTGCACCAGTGGTGATATCTTAGTGTAAACATGGTCAATTTGCTTTTTAGACAACGTCACAGCCATCTCACTGTAGCCCAAGCAAGGACTGTAGAAGTTACGGGATAGAAACATATTCATGGCTACATCTACACTGCGCATTGTTGTGCAATAAGATACGCAAATTAGGCGCAGGGATGACTATCACCACGCCTCATTTGCATACCTAAGGAGCCTCCATTTTTGCGGCACAGGCTTTTGCACAAGAAGCTGTCTACACTGCTCCTTCTTGCACAAAAAAACCCTCTTGCGCAGAGCCATTCTTCCTGAAAATAAGTGGCAGAACGGCTCTGTGCAAGAGGAGATTTTTTGTGCAAGGAGCAGTGTAGACAGCTCCTTCTTGCGCAAAAGTCCGTGCCGCAAAATGGCAGCTCATTAGGTATGCAAATGAGGTGCAGCGATATTCATCCCCGTGCCTCATTTGCATATCTTATTGCGCAACAATGCGCAGTGTAGACGTAGCCTTGG
The DNA here is from genome assembly GCA_019425775.1 of Rafetus swinhoei. Taxonomy (NCBI): domain Eukaryota; kingdom Metazoa; phylum Chordata; order Testudines; family Trionychidae; genus Rafetus; species Rafetus swinhoei. The sequence continues at coordinate 45,132,191 of CM033434.1, read as the reverse complement.
TAAGCAAAGATTTCTTGTGCTGCTGTCAAAAGTAAGAGCAGACCAGCTGGTTCTCAGGCAAGTACGTAATGAAGAGGCTTGTTTGCGTGTGCACGATGCACGTGAAATGATGGCCACTGACACATGTAATTTGAAATCCATACGACAGTGAAAAGCTGTGAAGATACTCGAGTTTCCAGACCCCTGAGCAGGAATTCCAGCCCGGGGGCCCCCAGTTCTTTGGAGCTGAGTGAACTGGATTGCTGGGGGGCTCCAGGAGGCCTTTCCTCCTTGCTGCTACCATGCAGTGTCAGGGTGAAAGGTATGTCAACAGCCAAGGGGCAGAGGTCAGCTCTGTGTGCAGCAAAGGCCCCAGGACGACACCAATTCAGTGACTGGCCTGAGCAGTGACCTGTGGTCGTGCGTCAGCACCATAGTCAGCCAGGCCTCCCAAGAGCTGCAGCAACACGCTGGCTAGTCAACAGCAAACCCCTGGCTAGGGACGAGTCTGTCGAAACTCTGTACTAGGGATGTTAAATTTTGATTAATCAACTTATCGAGTAGTCAATGAAATTTCCATCGACTACTTGATTAGTCAATAAGGGAGGGCGCTCCCTATCCTGATGCAACTTGCCCTTTGAAATATACAAGAGCTGCCCTGGCTCTTGTACATTTCAAAGTGAGGCGCAGTAGTAGGGATGCCTCTGCCTCCCCTGCCCCCAGTGAAGACGGTGCTGGGGGGAACCAGCTTTTAAGCCGGCTCCCCTAGCACCAGCTCCTGCTCCCCCACCCTTATTGCCTCTCTCTGATAAAGGCAGCAAGCGGGGGGAGGGGGGAAGCGACTAGTCAAGTGACTACTCAACTATCCCATAAGCTTAAGCTTATTAGATAGTCAACTAGTCGCTTACATCCCTACTCCGAACCCCCTCTAGCCTTGGTTACAAATGGTGATTAGCAGGTTTACTGAGAGCTTTAACCCTAGGGCTATGTCTACACTGGCATGATTTTCCAGAAATGCTTTTAATGGAAAAGTTTTCCATTAAAAGCATTTTCGGAAAAGAGCGTCTAGATTGGCACGGACGCTTTTGTGCAAAAGCACTTTTTGCGGAAAAGCGTCCGTGGCCAATCTAGACGCGCTTTTGTGCAAAAAAGCCCCGATTGCCATTTTCGCGATCGGGCTTTTTTAAAACAAATCTCAGCTGTCTACACTGGCCCTTTTGCGCAAAGTTTTGCGCAAAGGACTTTTGACGGGAGCAGCATAGTATTTCCGCAAGACGCACTGATTTCTTACAGCAGGAAGTCAGTGCTTTTGTGGAAATTCAAGCAGCCAGTGTAGACAGCTGGCCAGTTTTTCCAGAAAAGCGGCTGATTTTCCGGAAACACTGGCCAGTCTAGACACAGCCTAGGTGTCCTCTCTCCCTTAACACTGGGAAGGGCCAGGCCTCAGGCTGGTGACAGGGCTCAGCCTTGCCCACGGGTTAGGAAACGGGAGCAGAGCCAGTGGTGCATGGACACCCAGCAGGTCTGGGAAAGGCAACAGTTGAACTAGCCGCCCATGTGGTCTCTTATAGCACAGATCCGCACAGCACCCAGCATGTTTCATGGCTGCTCCATCACATGGCCCCGCTTGTGCACCCCTCCCACTCCTAGTACCTGTGGTGATGTTTGTGTATCCCCTTCTCCCCAACCGCAGCACCTTCCTCCTGCATCCCTTTGCCCTCTTCCCCTGCCCTCTCCTCCCCAACTCCTGCACCCCAGTGCCCCTCCTCCCTGCACCCCCACTGTGCCCCTCCTCCCCAACCCCTGAACCCCACTGTGCCCCCTCCTCCCTGCACCCCCACTGTGTCCCTACCCCAACCGCTGCACCCCACTGTGCCCCTCCTCCCCAACCCCTGAACCCCCACTGTGCCCCCTCCTCCCTGCACCCCCACTGTGCCCTCTTCCCCAACCCCTGAACCCCCCACTGTGCCCCCTCCTCCCCAATCCCTGCACCCCCACTGTGCCCTCTTCCCAATCCCTGAAGCCCCACTGTGCCCCTCCTCCAACTGCTGCACCCCCACTGTGCCCCTCCCAACTGCTGCACCCCCACTGTGCCCCCCCTCCTCCCCAACCCCTGCACCCCCACTGTGCCCCTCCTCCTGAACCCCCAGTGCCCCTCCCCAACCCCTGTGCCCCTCCTCCTGAACCCCCACTGTGCCCTCCCCCCAACCGCTGCACCCCCACTGTGCCCCCTCCTCCCCAACCCCTGAGCCCCCACTGTGCCCCCCCCCAACCCCTGAGCCCCACTGTGCCCCTCCCCAACCCCTGAGCCCCCACTGTGCCCCTCCTCCCCGGCAGCCGGTGCCCGGCCGCTACCTCCCGCCGCTCGGAGCTGTGGGCGGGGAAGGGGGCGGGACGCAGCCGGCAGTTCCGGGCCGCATCCGCGGCTCCCATTGGCCGGCCGCAGTGTGGGGGGCCGGTTGCCCCGGTGACCGGCGGGCCGGGCCCCGCCCCTAGCAGCCGGGCGAGCGGGCGGGGCGCGCGCTCAGTCAGTCGGCCGGTTGGGCGCGCGGCGCAGGGCTGAGTCCGTCCGTTGGGCGCGCGGGCGGGGCAGTTGCGCCCATGGCGGCCGGGCCGCGCGCCGCGCTGTGCCGCGTGCAGTACCTGGACGACGCCGACCCCTTCGCGTGCGCCAGCTTCCCCGAGCCGCGCCGCGCGCCCGTGCACCCGCTGGTGGAGGTGCTGCCGCTGGGCGCCCAGCTGCCCGCCCTGCACCGCCTGCTGGCCCCGCCCCTGCCGGTGAGCGCCCGGGGGGTCCCGCGGCGGGGCGCCCCCCCGCCGCTTCCGCCGGCCCCCCGCGCCACGGGATGCGTGGAGCAAGTGGGGAGATGGGGGGTGCGGGGCTGGAGGAAGGGGGGTGCAATGGGCTGGGGGTGCGGGGCTGGAGGAAGGGGAGGCAATGGGTTGGGAGTGTGGGGCTGGAGGAAGGGGGTGCAATGTGCTGGGGTGCGGGGCTGGAGGAAGGGGTGCAATAGGCTGGGGTGTGGGGCTGGGGTGCGGGCTGGAGGAAGGGGGTGCAATGGGCTGGGGATGCGGGGCTGGAGGAAGGAGGCAATGGGTTGGGGGTGTGGGGCTGGGGTGCGGGGCTGGAGGAAGTGGGTGCAATGGGCTGGGGGTGCAGGGCTGGAGGAAGGAGGCAATGGGTTGGGGGTGTGGGGCTGGGGTGCGGGGCTGGAGGAAGGGGGTGCAATGGGCTGGAGGTGCTGGAGGAAGGGAGGCAATGGGTTGGGGGTGTGGGGCTGGGGGTGCGGGGCTGGAGGAAGGGGGTGCAATGGGCTGGGAGTACGGGGCTGGAGGAAGGTGCAATGGGCTGGGGTGCGGGGCTGGAGGAAGGGGGTGCAATGGGTTGGGAGTGCGGGGCTGGAGGAGGAGGTGCAATGGGTTGGGGTGCGGTGCTGGAGGAGGTGGGGTGCAATGGGTTGGGGTGCTGAAGGAAGTGGGGTGTCATGGGTTTGGAGGAGTAGCTGGGCTGGAGGAAGCTGTGTTGGGCGGCCTGCCCAGAGGTGAGTCTGGCATGGCGTTGGGGGGCTGGGCTGGAGGAAGTGAGGGGTGATGGGTTTGGGGGCACTGGGTATGCCCACAAAGAGGAGGTGCTGTCGTATGATTCGTGGGGGGGTTGGTTCCTTTGGTAGGTTGATATCCTTTAGTCAGGTGAAATCCTGTTGGACTGGAATTCTCGTTTCCCATGGAGAGCTGGCAGCGGTGGGCACTGGTAGACCTGCAGCTGGGCGACATCGCTTATAGCATCCAAGCTTAGATCCCTTGGATGAGCCCCTCTGCACCCCAGGAACGGAAAGGGTCAGCATAAGGGCTTGTATTTAAACACAGTGTATCACTTGTGGGTTGGGGCCTGTCTCCGCTATTCTTGAGTAGCATAAACCAGGAGCACGCTGCTAGAGAAACAGATGACCCCAGGGGATCGAAACCTCCCTTGAGCTGTCCTCTGAAAGGTCGGTAACACAGGGCCCCCATGCTAGACTCAGGCCTGACTTGAAGGAAACAGTTCATGTCTTCTGAGTCACTAGCACAGCTTCCTGCAGCAGCTGGTTTGCATAATGCCTCTTGCATGCTTGGGATTGTGAAGTTGATAACTAGATTCTGTGACGAGGCCAAAGTCAGAGCTCTTACACAGGCTGCAGACTCAGAGGGGGGTTGATCAGGACTTCTGGGTTATCCTTGAGAGTAGTGTCCTGCAGGTGGGAGGATGCTTTTCCGGAGTACGATGCTTCTCAGAATGCAGCTCCCTCTGCCTGCTCTGCAGTGCCGCTGTGAGGATGAGCATCAGCGCTTCTTTTTCCAGATGCAGCCTCGGCCATGGGGGGTGGGGGCTTAGCTGCCTAATCTGGAGTTTCCGTCCTGCTGCGGGGTGACAAGCACACCTGAGCTGCTAGCCAATGGGGCTCCACGCACAGATAGCTGGACAAAGGGTTGTATGTTTCTCCGAATAACACGCATGTTATTCTGTGGTGGGTTTCCTACAAAGTGGTCCAGAGCTAGATGAGGTAAGAAATTAAGAGGAGATGCAAAGGATAGAATCACAGCTTCCTAAATGATCCAGGGAGCCAGCGGATGGCTATGTTAAGGCTGTCACAGAGTAGACAGGAGCTGTAGAGGAGGAGGCTCTCGGACCAGCATCCACTTAAGCTTTGAGTGGTCTCAGAGTCAGCTGGTACAAAGGGGATGGGGGCAGAGGAGGTTTACAAAGTCTGCTATGGAGGGTTTTAAAAACCAGGCAAACTTTGACCCGCTGAAAGCCTGGCTGAGCTTGCTGTCAGAGGTGGAGGGGGGATAAACAGATCGGCAAGCTAACAGTGATCGGCATCGGTGTGCACATTGAGACTTCAGGGGTTTCTGGAGTGGTTCTCAGGGCCTTTCTGCAAAGCAGGCAAAGTTAGCTGGAAATTGTCTGGTTTCCTTCCTGGTACTCTGAGTGGATTATCCGGGAGGAAGTGGACAGGCGCTTGGAATGTTCTCTGCTGGGAGCAGAGCTCTGAACATGGAGATGGCTTTGTGCTTTTGCTGTACACTGACTTAGTCCAGCAGTAATCAGTGATTCCCAGGCCAGAAGGAACCACAGAACTCATCCAGGCTGGCCTCCTGAAAACAGGCCTACGGCTGGGCTTCAGCTGGTCTGTGGGAATCAGCTGCTGTTCTCGAGCTGTCCAGCGCACCCCAGTTTCTATGTCCTGTAGTATCTGTATAACATGATTTATTCTGATCTTTGGTCTGCTTCGCCTGGGCCTGGATGCTGTAACATTCTTCTCCTGGGGCACATCATAGCATGTGACTCAGTGTCCCACCCTGCCATGCGTGTCTGCTGATTTAGCGAGAGATCAGATGGGTAGGAATGAAAGAATTTCAGCTTTCTGTAAGTTAGAGTGCTGAAGGGAATGTAGGGAAGCCCGTCTGTGGTGGAAAGATGGCAAACATATAATAGCCATTGCAGAAAAGGGTCTAGTCAGGACAAAGGAAGATGTAACAGCCTTGCTTTACAGCACGCAGGAATCACATAGCCCTTTGTTTTCAGTTGTTTTAAAGTCTCCTGAGACTTTATCAGTGTTTGTTTCAAAAGAAATAAAAAACGGGTTAATATCAGTGCAAATAAGAACTTTTCAGTATTCTGGGTAAAAATATTGGAGGACAGAAAAAAAAACAATTACAAATTGATGTAAGAATTTGTCTGGCCCAGCTCCCTTCTCTGGCACATGAGATGGCAGCTTGATTACCTGGTTGGCCTAGTTTAGTGAGCTACCGTTTTCTTCCAGCATGGTGAGCTGAGTTTGCAGAGTTCTGGCAGTTTGTTTGGTGTTTCTGAGTGTTTCAGTGTTCCCGTGAAAACCAGTAAAACCTGAATGCAGCGTTTGTAAAACCTGAGCCGTTTTTGGTAAATGCTTTATGCATTGGGCATGGAAGGTGGTTAACGTGTAGGTGGCATAGCGACTAGAGGACTCTGTAACTTAACGCTTTCCTTGATCTGTGCAGCTGTCCAACCTGGCCTCAGGGAGTTGTTTACCTTCTGTTAACAAAGAATTGCCATGAGAGGCCAGCAGAAATAGCTATCCAGGTGAAGCTTATTGACCAACAGTTTGCTTTTCCGAGGGCAAGTAACAGCTAAGCAGTCGGCACCCCCTTTCCTTTACTACTTGGGAAGACACGTCCGCTTGTCTGATCCAGAGCACAGAAAGGAAGGGACAGCATTAAGTGTCTGCTGGGGTTACCGGTATCCATGCAGTGAGACCACTCTGCTTTTGTGGGGAATCCTTCCTTGGGATGGATGATTGTCCCATGTCTTCTGAATGTCATTGGGGTGTCTCAGCAATGTATGCACATATTCAAAACTCTGGGGTGAAGATGGAAAAACATCCATAAGTCCTCCCGAAGTCTGAGCGGTGAATTAAAGAAAGAATTCTGGGAAGAGTAAATAAGTGAGGGGTGGAAAACAGGAACATTGAATGTAACCCAGCACAAAACCATCAAGTGAGAAGAGACCCACCCATAGTTACTAAATGCTGCTCCTCTGCTGGTGATTCTAAACTTGCAACGGAACGAAGGAAACCAGAACAGCTTCCTGCTGCCGTAACTAGCAGTGCATTGATGTCCCAGTTAGAGGCTGGAGGGAGCTCTGGACACCACTTAATTTATTTGTGGGAAATGGTTCATCTTTGGAGATTAGAGCAAACTGCCCCATTGCAATATGGAAAAACGTAAACAACAACAAATAGTCTTGCAGCACTTTAAAGACTAACAAAACGTGTTGATTGTATCATGAGCTTTCATGGGCACAACCCACTTCTTCAGATGAATGGAGTTATTACAGGTCCAGTTTAGAAATAAATACGGGTGGGGGGGGAGCGGAGAGAAGGGAAAAAGGAAAGGAAATAGTGCCCCTCTGCCATGTATGTTGGCCAAACTGGACAATCTTGACGGGAAAGAATTAATGGACACAAATCAGCTATCCGAAAAGGGAACACACAGAAACCTGTTGGGGAACATTTTGACTTTCCTGGGCACTCATTAATGGATCTCCAAGTCACCATACTGTTTCAGGCCAATTCCACAAGCCAAATACACAGGGAGCCTTGGAACTTAATTTATACATTTCATTCCTATTACAAAGGTATGAATAGAGACATTGGCTGGATGGCCCACTGCATTCCACATCCTAATGACATAAAAAACCCAAGTAATGGGCACTTCAGAACAACTTGCATCATGTAGCATGGAGACTCTCATTGACTATTTCTTTCCCATTTCTTTCTTCTCTTCCCCCCCTCCCCCATATCCCCTATTTATTTCAAAACTGGCCCTTTAATAACTCCACTCATCTGAAGAAGTGGGCTGTACCCATGAAAGCTCATGAGACCATCAACATGTTTTATTAGTCTCTAAGGTGCTGCAAGACTATTTGTTGTTTTAAGTTTTTCCAGTTACAAACTAACTTGGCTCCCCCTCTGAAACCACTGCAATATGACATTGCAGAAGTGCAAAATGGTGCCTCGCAATGATGCATTGTTCAAAAAACAGCCAAAGGCTCCAGCAGCAGTAGGATAGCAAAATGCACATAGAGGCCAGTGCAGTGAGGGCAGGAACCTTGCAAGGTGCAAAATTTGGCCTTGAGTACTTGTCTGAACTGAATTTGAAGCTCTGTCCCTCAGTCAAGCCAGATGGCCATTCCTCCTCTTTCCCTATAATCCCTGGAACTATTCCAACAGAGTTTGGCTTCCCCTGCACCTTTTGTGGGGCTCATTGGGTTTTCAGTCATGTTCGATCTCGGTTTTGTGGACAGCCAGCCTCTCCACTGTTTCTGTGGCACTTCCACCATGTCTTCACTTCAGAGGGTTCCTTTCCCCCCTTTCCTCTCAACGTCCTATTGCTGGTTATTTTTGTTTCCACCGGAGGAGTGGACTGCCTTCCCCCATGGCGCTAGGGTCGTTTACTTGTTGCCGTAGACCCAGTGGGTCCTCTTCTCCCACCCTAGTGATGGGGCAGTGGGTCTCTGGCTCCCGCTTGCTCTGCAGCAAGGCCTAGTGCAGGAGGTGTGCAAGGCAGCGGCAGCGCATGATGCACTCAGTCAGCTGCTCGAAGGAGAAGAGGACTCGGCGTGGAGCCCACCGCGGCAGCAGCCAGCAGTAGGGGCGAAGGAAGCTTCTCAGTGCCGGAGGGCGGAGTACGCAGGCAGGAGAAATGGGCCAGATAAATGAGCTTAGCTTGGGACTCGGGAGCCTGGGGGCGTGGGGATAACAGAGCTTGTTGTTAAACCTTGCTCTGAGCCAGGCAAGCTCCCTTTCGTGCACAGCTGCATTTTTCTTGGACTCGCCCACCAGAGTCTCCTGTCATGAGATATTTTTTTCAGGGGTGACTAAATGGAGTTAATTTGGGAACAAGCAACAAAGGCGATGCCTAACGAAGCTAACGGCTCTCTGGCATGGGTTGTCCTCTCTGAGCTGGACTCTGTGGGTAATGAGCGCTCGGCCTGGAGGGGCTGTTCTAACGAGCGTGGAAGGAGAGATTTCAAGGCCTAAGTCTCAGTGACGTGGGGAAGACTTGGGAATCTGTCTAGGTGCATTGGACTCTCTTAGAAAACTATCCCACGGGACCCTGGTAGTGCTGTCCTTCCCTTTGTCACAGCTCAGCAGCAGCGGCGTTTGGCGTTTGCTTCCAGGGCTTTGTTTCATGTGCCCTCCCCTATTTGTCCTTAGCAAGCAGCAGGACTCTGCTCTGTGATTGTGCAAAGGGGTCAGTTCGCTGCTGGCGCCTCCTTGTGTCCAGGATTGTCTGGGAAGCACCTGCTTTCCCTTGGCCCGGGCGGATGGTCTGTTCTCTCCCTGCGCTGCCTGCACGTGAGCTGTTCAGTAGAGCCCTGCACCAAGACAAAAGTTGTATCCGCAAAAATAGCCGTGGATGTGGATACCTGCGGATTTGCAGGGCTCTACTGTTCTACTCCCCTTTCAGCACCCCTCCCCAGTCTGTGCCTGCCTGGCAGGTGTGGTGGGGCAGGGCTGGCTGAGCCCAGAGCAGCTCCTTGACCCCTGTCCAGTGTGGGACTTGAATGCCCCATCCGAGATTGCAACCCCCGCTTTTACTGTAAGCTGCTTCACGTACTCCAGTCCCTCTGTGTGCCCGCTGGAGTTGGTAAGCCCAGGGTGGGCTCCTGAGCTTTAATCGCTGTCCGTATGCTGTCACCTGAGATCTCTGGGTTCCTACAGGGCAGCAGGCTTAGCCTGGACGAGCCATCATTTGTCCAATGGCATCTTTTGGCAAGTAATGGCACCACGGAGAGGGTGGCCCTGTGGCACTCTGCGCTGTGGCTTGGAGGACAGCTGGCATTCCCCAGCGCTGGCTTTGCTCTGCTCTTGAATACCCCTCTGGGTGGTCATTGGGGTGCAGCACGTCCCCTCTGAGCAAGGAGCAGTGAGACCTGCACTGCAGGCATTTCTTGAGCTCTTTTGAGGGCCTGGCCCCATTGGAGGAAGTGACACCCGTCTCATTCCATCAGTGTCTTTACCCCCAGGGAGCCTCTCGGCCCCTGTGTGAAGTGGGGCCCATGCTGGTGATGTTCAGATTGTTGCACCAGGGTAGGGTGTCTATATCAGAGGTTTGCACTGCTGTGACTACATTGCTGTGGCTGCACAGGTGCAGACTTTTGCACTTTTCATTTAGATGGGCCCTTAAGGCACAGTAACAGCAAAAGTTCAACCACAGTCCAATTAGCTAGCTGCCTCCAAAATTAGCATATGACCAGGCAAACTTTTCTAAAGACTTTGCTCCAAAAATGCAGCTGGGAATGTTAAATATAAAACTTGTTCCAAACACTCTGTGCCCTCAGTGTTATGTGCAATTCCCCAGGCAGGGTCGTTGGTACAGATTCCAGATTCCCATGAGCCTGCTCTTCTCCTTGGAAAACTAGCAGCATCTTTCACAAAGCCACAGGCAGTGAAGTAGAATTCTGTCTTCTAGCCAAGAGTCTGCATATCCTTCCTGGAACCCCGCGAGTCCTCCAAAGCATCTCCCAGAAAGAGTTAGTGGCATCAAACAGCCCTGTCCCAGGCTGGGTATTTAGAGTTCCCAAAGCGAGCTTTCCCAGGCTTCTCTCCCTTGGTAGGAGAGGTGACTGCAGTGGAGAGTGCAGGGAAGGGGGTAGGCTTGTTCCCTCCTAGTGTCAGGAGGCCGCTGTGGATTTGGGAGGAGTGAGGCAGGAAACTGTGTATAAGAAGGACCAGTTTGGAGGAAACCCCAAAATAGAAAATGTGTAATTTCCTGCATAAAGTAAGGACTTTGGACAGAGTCAAAATAGCAAGCACCTCCTATGCATGAGTATGCCTGAGTGAACTTTCTCTCAGCTTATTGGGTTTAATTGGATTGAATGGCTCACAGATGTAATTGCATGATTAGGCTTCATTGCTAGAACTGAGCAATGAGTTCAGTTGTGAGCTTTCCCTTTTCAGGCCAAAGAGGCTCTGGTTTGGCTGGCAGCACAAGTAAGATGCTTATGGACCACTTGACTGTAGTAGGAATGACCGATGTAGATGACTTCAGCGGCCTTGTCCCCTCTGACTGACTGCTCAGGGCTGTTGTTCAGCAAAGTCCCCTCTCCTTCCTTTGCCTCTGTACTCTCCTTGAGCCATCCTCTGGTGCCAGCACAATGCTGCTGCATGCAGCCTCTGCAGTCTCTCTTACCCCGACAGCACTTCCAGAAGCTGGGAATGGGACACAGGGTGCATCACGTGATGATTCCCTCTGGGGCATCTGGCATTGGCCACTGTCGGCAGACAGGACACTGGGCTAGATGGGCCTTTGGTCTGACCCCATCTGGCCGTTCTTATGTCCTCGTATCCACACACAAACTTACACCGATTTAATAAAGCTGTTTTAGCTAATCCAGGGTAGTTAAAGTGGTGTAAACCCCTGTGTGCACACCCTTGTTTCAGTTTCAGTGACTTTGGGGGTGTTAACTGAAAACTGTTCCCAGTCACCTAAAGCTGAAATGAGAAAAAGCTGCTCTTACACTGCAGTGAGAGCATATTTGCAGTGTGTGCATCAGCCTACCTACACTGGTTTAAAAACAATTCAAGTTGAACCAGAGCAGCTTTCTCATGCATGCAAGGCTGGTGTGTCCCAGGCTTCTAGGCAAAAGGATTTTCCCAGCATGGCTAGGCTGTTAATAATCATAAGCTGTCTAATGTGTCAGCGTAACCAGCGTCTTCCTCAGGCAGTCATCACAATTGCTGGGGCAAATAGGAAACACAATTTTCTTAAATTTTGCATAATTTCCCACCCAATATTCTGTAACCACTTTTAGACACCTAGATGGATTTCTAAAACAAATCTACCCATCGTGGTGGATGCGTATAACATAAGATTCATTGGTAAGATGCTTGTATTGTTGAGTCGTTTTAAGTAAAATTAACTTTTTTTTACCCAGGCTTGTAAAGTGAATCTGCTCCAGATTCAGTAGTACAAAGATGCTGGCTTTCAGGAGACTGGATTTTGGGTGGAATTGAGAAACTTGATTAAGACAGTGTGAATGTGAAAGTAGCCCAGGGAATTTAAAAACCCACCATAAGGAAGGTACAAGAGACTTGGTTCCTCTGGGAGGGGAAAGACTGCAGGGAACAAGACGGGCACATGTGGCTTCTTGTGGATCTCTTTGGAACTCCAGAGTTTAAATCAACCACTAAACTCTTCCAAATGGGAAAGGGGGAGGCAGCCAGTTAAGTCTCTAAGCTCACTTACAGTGTGGGGGTGGGGGAGAAGATAGGGCAGTTAAAAGCACCATGATTAAGAGCCAGAAGAGTAAAGGTGGATAAAAAGCAGGTTTGCTACTATCTGTTGGGAGTAAGGAGTGGGGAGCTCGAACTTAGGCGCTGAACTCCGTCTTTGAGAAGAGTCCCTTTAGACCACTGAGAAGAGAAGACCATTTTATACAACTGGGATCCAGTAGATATAGTGTACTTAGATTTTCAGAAAGCCTTTGACAAGGTCCGTCACCAAAGGCTCTTGTGTAAATTACATGGCCATGGGATAAGAGGGAAGGTCCTTTCTTGGATTGAGAACTGGTTAAAAGACAGGAAACAAAGGGTAGGAATAAATGGTAAATTTTCAGAATGGAGAGGGGTAACTAGTGGTGTCCCCCAAAGGTCAGTCCTGGGACCAATCCTTTTCAACTTATTGTGACGACGCATTGGGGTCCCCTGACTCCTGCACCCCCGTAATGGCACGAACAGACTCCACCAGCCCGTAGAATGGAGGGAGTTTATTCCTTCTCCAGGATACAGCACAGCACAGCACAGCACCGATGTAATCTGGTTACAGGGCAGGTCTAGGATGCCTCAGCCCCCCTTGAGATGGGGGAGACTGGGCCCCTAAATCCCAGCCCCTGGCTTAGGCTGGTTCCTCCATGATCCCAGACAGAAACTAAACTAACTCTCTTCCAGCCCTGCCCCCAGCCCGGTCAGCATTCCCCCTTCCTTTGTCTCTCTCCTTGGGGGGTAGCTGGTCAGACAGGTTGAGAGACCCTCTTAGCATAATGACTCATCCTTCTGGGCTGTGGTACCGATGGCAGCCATTGGGGATTACCACAGAGCCAGCATAGGAACTAGCCAGATACCCCCACTACGTCACACTTATTCATAAATGATCTGGAGAAAGGGGCAAGCAGTGAGGTGGTAAAGTTTGCGGATGATACCAAACTGTTTAGGATAGTCAAGACAGAAGCAGACTGTGAGGGACTCCAAAAGATCTCACCAGACTGAGTGATTGGGCAACAAAATGGCAAATGAAGTTTAATGTGGATAAGTGTAAAGTAATGCACATCGGGAAAAATAACCCCAACTATGCATACAGTATGATGGGGGCTAATTTGGCTACGACAAATCAGGAAAGAGATCTTGGAGTTATCGTGGATAGTTCTCTGAAAACTTCCACACAGTGTGCAGCGGCGGTCCAAAAGGCAAATAGGATGCTAGGAATTATTAAGAAAGGGATAGAAAATAAGACCCAGAATATCTTACTGCCCCTGTATAAAACTATGGTATGCCCACATCTTGAATACTGTGTACAGATGTGGTCTCCTCACCTCAAAAAAGATACTTTGGCCTTGGAAAGGGTTCAGAAAAGGGCAACTAAAATGATTAGGGGTTTGGAACGGGTCCCATACGAAGAGAGGTTAAAACGACTGGGACTTTTCAGTTTAGAAAAGAGGAGACTGAGGGGGGATATGATAGAGGTATATAAAATCATGAGTGGTGTGAAGAGGGCGAATAAAGAAAAGTTATTTATTAGTTCCCATAATAGAAAAACTAGAGGACACCAAATGAAATTAATGGGTAGCAGGTTTAAAACTAATAAGAAAGTTCTTCTTCACACAGCATGTAGTCAACCTGTGGAACTCCTTGCCAGAGGAGGCTGTGAAGGCTAGGACTATAACAGAGTTTAAAGAGCAGCTAGATAATTTCATGGAGGTTAGGTCCATAAAAGGCTATTAGCCAGGGGATAGAAATGGTGTCCCTGGCCTCTGTTTGTCAGAGGCTGGAGAGGGATGGCAGGAGACAAATCGCTTGATCATTGTCTTCGGTCCACTCTCTCTGGGGCACCTGGTGCTGGCCACTGTCGGCAGACAGGCTACTGGGCTAGATGGACCTTTGGTCTGACCCAGTACGGCCGTTCTTATGTTCTAACTATCAGGAGAAGGGGCAGGTGAGAGCATGCCTGGAAAATTCAGATACGGAGCAGCTGGTCTGGATACTGTCTCAGGATAGCTGGGGGATTCTCACATCTACCACCTGTGTTACCAGCAGGGGTTTTGTTTGAAATGTGATGAAAACTGGGTGTTCTGTCTGGTGTTACTGCTGTCTCCTTCTCCCCTAATTTATCTCCACTACAAGAATCTTGCTAAAACGTAGACGAGAAAAAAAATCCCAGTATATAGCAGCGTGTGCACTTCTCTGATCCTAGAACCCACTCTGTTCATCGAAAGTGGCCCGCAGTGTCCCTGAGGAAACAGCTAGTACTAAGCATTTATGCTCTAGATTCCCCCAGCATGAGTACTGTGCTACCCTGTAGTACTGACTTTTCAGACCAGCCTCTCTTCATCCTCTTTCAGAGACTGCTCTTGGGGAGGCAGCTGGTGAGGTGCGGAAGAGGTGGTTTGGGCACGTGCATCTTCTAAAGAGAAGCAGAGCAAGAGCCTGTTTGTGAATCTCAGACACAATCTGGGTACCAAATAAGGCTCCTATCTATTTAGATGGACATGTGCAAGCAGGTCCGTCATTCCGATTCAGCAAATGCAAGCAAGTTGTCAACACTGCCACTTGTTCCCATCAGTCAGGCGGCAAAGGACAGGTTACCATATCTAGTGACACCCGAAACCAACACCCTGGGGATGCACCAGAGTTACTCTCGGGAGCGCTCTGCTGGTATCTGGCATTTCCAGCCTTGATTTAAAAAAAACAAAACAACACAAATAACCAAGGCAGAGCCTTCCGACTTGGCAGCTGCACAGAACAAAACAAAGCCAGGGCTGTCCCATCTCAGAGGGGAGTCAGCTCTGAAGCCTAATAATGACAGCTTAAATGTCAGTGTTTGAAACTACCCAGCCAGTGATTGATGGCCATAGCAGAAACATCCCGTTGGGCGCAAGGATTTCTTCAGAACCAGGCGGGGTGGCCAGGAAACTCCGACTCGGAGCAAAGGTCGTGTTCTTTGTGTCGTGCAGTCAGGGCACGGCAAACCTTGTGGCTGTAACAAGTGATGTCAGTGTCTTTAAGTGCACTGTGAAGGCTGAAAAATAAGAGGACAAAAGAGTTGGAAATTATTGCTGATTTCTGAAATGACTCACAGGAGGTGGAAGTGACTTCTTGACATCTGGGCTGGATTAAAAAAAAGAGTATGGACAGTCCTTCCATGGCGTGTGCCTTTGTGTGATAGAGTACGAGCCAAAGCAGACCAGAATTGTGGAAAGCAAGTCCCTAGACAGATGTGAGCAAGGCGATATTCTTGGCGATAGGAGTGCCCGGTGCTCAGAAAACAGTGACTGTTCAGGAAGAGGTTGTAGGAACTTCTGTGTTAGGAAAAGGTTTTAAAGTACTTGGGATGTTGTAGCTTACGGCTACATTTGGAAAACTACAAGCTAATAGGTATGAGTCAGCTTGGATTTGTGAAAGGCCAATCTTGTCCCAGGTTGCTTTCTAAAATAACTAGCCTCGTGAGGTTCCTGTTCTTAGATTCCACTACATACCTCTGATACTTGTAAGATGCTTATTTGGGACCCTTGCATCCACATCTAGGTTTATTTGGATAGCACTAGAAGAGCAGAATTAGGCCTACGTTACAGCAGGACTGTGTCCATCCTGGAGGACTGGGGTCTGCCCTGTGGATTGCAGACACTATACGTGCCCCATAGTTAGGCACGGACAATTAGCCTTTCCTTCTGGGCCACTGAAATACAGTAAAGAGCAAACCCGGGAGCTAAACGCACCTGTGTTGTGTGGGACTACTTAGAGAAGTTGTGCCTCAAAACTTAGAACTCTCCTTCACAGCACGGATTAGCTGGGGACAGAATAAAATGACATCTTTCCAGATTTGGGGCCTGGTGTACAATTGTAAGGCATGCCAGTTTAACTAAGAGTGAGGAAGCTTTTGGAGGGTGTACACTAGTGCCAGCCCCTGCATGGTCATTCTGAATTCAGCTGAAGAATGGCTGATTTGGGTTTAGCATATGTCTTTTCAACACTTCAGAGTTTTTTCAGTTGGCAAAACTGTGCATGGAAATGCCTGCCCCAGCCACTTAGCGCTTTCTGGGGGGAGCAGGCGGTGCCACTGTCCACTGTGGGGTTTCCAGGGATAATTGGGGACACTCTGATCTCTCAGTCTGTGGTATTGCTCTCCCTGGAAGACACCTGTGTGCCTGCCGTGTGTTTGGGAGGGAGGCTGTTACTTGAAACTCCCCGGCCGTCCTGTCTGACTGGTAGAAGGGCCGTGTGTCCGAGATCCTTCATGGTGTCAGGTGCCTGCTGTCAAACCCACTAGCTGATGTGGTCCCCACTCGCTCTGTTCGGGTTCCTTTGTGATTGTGTGCGATCCTGCTCACGCCTTTCCCAGATCTCTCCCTGCCTCCCCCCCTCCATGGGGGTTCCCAGCATGCACCAGCTCCCGGCCCCACTCCTGGGGAGCTGGCTGCTGCCCCCGCTGGGGGCTGTGCTGTATCGGAGCCTGCAGTGTCAGGCAGCAGCCGGCTCCCCAGGAGCTGGTGCATGCTGGGAACCGACTTAGAGTATAAAGTACAGTGTAAGCCGGCTCCCAGCCCCACTTGCGAGGAGCTGGCTGTGCTGCGGCGGGCTCTGCAGTGTGTGTAACCGCTAAGATGTTTACAAGGTTACTTTTTGAAATCGTGTTTTACATCCCTAGTTCCCTCGGTGCGTCTACACGGCAGGGCGTAACTCGAAATAAGCTGTGCAAATCGAGCTACATCCATTGTGTAGCGGGAGCGTGTACACAGCACTTATGTCAAAACGGAGCCCTCTTCCTCCGGCTTCCCTTCCTCCTCGTACAATGAGGTCACAGGAGTGGGAGTAAGAAGTCCTCCGTCTTGACAGTTGCTGTATAGACGTACTGGGATTTGGCAGGCAGTTGTCTTTTGGATGCTCTCTCTAATCCTTTCCTATTGGAATTGGTGCCCTAGATCAGCCGTAGTTCCCAAGTGTTCTGGGTGTCTAGACGCATAGTGAGTGACCCGGTGCAAGGCAGCGTCTTCCTGCACAGGCTCTGTGCCCCTTCGTGGCCGTCTCCTGCTCTAGTTTGCAGACGCCCTGTTGAATGTTGGTTGTTCAGGCTTTAGTTGTTAAACCAAAGCCAGCGCACCATCCCCTTCGATCCACGTTGAAAGGGGCAGACATCCTAAGATTGTTTCCCACCTCTGAGTTCTTGACAGATGGAAACTGCGCTCAGATCAAAGAGGTGGTTTTGTCCCAGGGCTGCCTCTCCCTGGTGTCAGGTGAGGGCCACTGCTAATTGCTTCCAGCACTGGGTCTTCAGTATTTCTGGTCCTGATTTAGCTGTGTGCCACAGAGCCTTGTTTGGGTGGGAGGAGAGGAACCAAGCTAATGCCCTGCTGGTGTCCCTGCCCCCTCACGCAGGACTCCCCTGCCATGGGAGCTGCCTGTCAAGGGTTCCCAGGGCTGAGCAGTGTGACCGGACTGGAACAGCATGTCCCCGTCCCCAAGGGTTGGCACTAGGGACAGCATGTGCTTGGGGTAGAATCCAAACCACGCTTGCCGGGGCTGGAACTGCATGCCTGCCGTGCTCACGTGGGAGACTGGCACGGGAGTTCCTGCAGCAGGCTGGAGGGCTTGGCCTCCCAAGCAGGCTGGCCCAGTCATGAGCCGCCCCCCTCGAAACTGGCATGGACATTGACGCTGGCCTGCCCCTGGCTTAGCAGGCAACACCATGGGAGGGAGGGGGGGCTTGCTCTGTTCCTTGTGCATAGCAGGGGTGCACATGACTCCGGGGGAGGGAAGAGTTCCACGTTTAGTTACAGCTCAGGGGCTGGGGTGTGAATGGGGGACCTGTACACCCTGCAGTCTCCAGCAGCGCTCCTGGGGTGACAGGGGGAGGTTTGCAGAGAGACTTTATGTAGGAAATAACCCTTCTCAGCATGTCTCTGCTCAGCACCTTACTGCTGCACTCCACCTGGGCCAGTGGGAAATGCCTGGCTTCGTCCCTTCTCCTGCCTTTCTCAGTTACAGAGCCTCACTGCACTTGCTTTCCTGCAGCAGCTCCCAGTTCCCACCCCGCCCTTCTCCCCTGGGTTTCACTCCCACCCCTTCTCCCCTAAGGTGATCAGCAAAGAACTAATTAACGTGGACATTCAGTAGGTCTCCTCTAGGCATTAGCGTTCACACCCGTGTACTTGACACAGTCCTGCATTGGCTACACTGGCTACCCCTGTGAGTCTATGCATGCTTTCTGCGTGGCCAGGAAGGGATGGAAACACCTCCTTGAGTGAAAGCTGAAATGCTGCAGGATCTGCCTGTCCTGTGAGTCTCTCCAGTGTTTCCATATGCCAGGTGACCCCCGGGTTTGATACCCCGATGTCGATTGTTGTCATAGATGTGCACCGGTGAGGCCAATGCTGTGTGGTTAATGGCAACGCTCTTGTAGCACATGGGAAAGATTTGGGACCCCTGGGTATGCAAAGTGGCATATCAGAATCTCCAGGGGGTAGCCGAGTTAGCACCCTAAAGACTAACTGCTGGACTATTCGTTGTTTTATAAGAATCTCATCAGCACCCCATAGTAAGGCAGCCGTATTGCAAGCCCCATGCATTCACAGACCATTAGCCAGGTCTTAGGTAGCATGAGATCGGCTTAACAAAATCACAAGCCCTTTAAAAATGGTACAGTTAGCGCTTGCTTGCTTTGGCCACTGGTTCTGAGCCTTTGGGTCGCACCCATGTCACATTTCCAAGCTCTTCTCTGCGACGAGGAGGGCTAGGTACCTGCTTTCCAGAGTCCCCTGCCAACCTCTGTCATCGCTCCTGGAGCTGGGGCTTAATTAGCCCGACAAACATTGCAAGAATCACGCCAAACCAGCCCCAGCTGGAAGCACTGCTCTGGGCAGCAGTTTAGGCTGGAACAAATCAGTGGAACCGGTTGGTGGAATTGAAGTTGGCAGAAGGCCACATGGCTCGTGGTGGAACTTGAGAAGTACCAGGGAGGAGAGGTGGGGCTCTGACCCCAGGAGTGTTCAGTTGCACCGATTTCCATCACTCCTAGTGCTACAAGAGTGCCTCAGTCAGTAGGAGAGGAGGTGGGGATCTCCCGGGCGCTTTGGAAGCACGCCCTTACCATTGGATGGTTTTTCCTAATATCTAACCCTTGTTGCAAATTGAAGCCCCATTACTTCTTGTCCTGCTGTCAGTAGGCATGCAGAACAATTGATCGCCATCCTTTTTGGGCAGGGTTGGGGAACTTAAGGCCCGAGAGCTGGATGTGGCCCCTAGTTTGCCTGGATCTGGCCCCCGAGGCTCAGAGCCCCCCTTAGCAATGGGGATCCCACGTTGATGCTCCATCCCCTGCCCCACTGCCTCACCGCGGGGCTGGAGCACACAAGATCTACTAGGCTGGGCCCCCCAGGCTCTGGTATGGCAGGGGAAGGTGGGGCGTGTCTTTCTCCTCAGTTGAGTGCCATGTCAATGAGGGTTAGGTGGCTTTTTCCTTGCTTCTCACTTGTGTGTGGCCTCCGATTGATTTTTCTGTGGGTCAGTGGCCCCCCGCCCCGTCCCAGAAAAGGCTCCTCACCCCTGTTTTTGGGACAGTTAATGTACTTGAAGCCAGTAATTAGGTCCCCTCTCAGTTGTCCTTTCTCATAGGCTGGGTCACCTAAACCTTTTAGCATTTCATTGCGCTCGTCTGGACCCTCTCCAGTTTGTCCACATCTTACCTCACGTGCAGTGCTCAGAGGTGCACAGTAGTGCCAGCTGAGGTCTCTGTGCCGAGTAGAGCTGGAACGGAAGGTTTATTAGCCCTTAGGGACACGGCATAGAACAGGCTGCTCCTCACAGGAACCAGAAGCAGCCAGCACTGTCCATCTTGGGGAGAGGGGCCCAGAGCAAGGGCCCTGCCCCTCTCCCTGTCCCCCCCTCCCACCCCGAAGCCAGCGAGACTCACTCACACCCCCAGCAGCCCATCTCCCCGTGCAGCCAGCCCCACCCCCAGCCTTTGTCCAGCTTCCCGGGCAGAAGGTGCCACCTGGTCACACCCCTCCCAGGTTCAGGTGACAAAGCATCCACCATGGTGTCCGTGCGGGAGGCTGTCGCCCCCAAATGCCCATCCCCATCTCGCAACTGGTGCAGTGCCCAGGGAAACTGAGGCACACATGCAGGGTTGCTACAGGACAGTAGAGACCACATGCAACATCACAAGTGAACAGAGCAAATCTAATCCCTGCTTTGTCTCACACGTGGGGAGCTCGGATTGACCACTCCCATCTCCATGGGGGGCTTGTGCTCCCACCGTGAGCGACTCTGACCTTCCCTGACCAGGGGTTTCTGTCCCACATCCCAGCACAGAGCTGAGCCCCCAGGAGTGAGCGTAAGAAGCTCAGACCAGGTGAAGAAACGGTCCCTGCGGCGTCTCTATGTGAAGTGGGCTGTGGGAGTCGGAGGAAGAGGCAGCGTTTGGGCAAGCGACTCCGACTTGGGAGCTGCCCTCTCCCTCCAGCTGTTCAGTAAGGGGGCTTTCTTCCTGTGGCTTTTCTAACTCCGCCCACACGGCTGAGATCCCTGCTGGAGGGGCACCCGCTCTAGTGGAGGGGCGGGTTCTTGCTGGCAGTCCCTAGCTGGCTGGGGGCCAGGGCCACCTGGCCGATCCCCCGGAGGGGTGGCCTCATGACTCAGGAGCGGTAGAACCCGTCCGGGCCGTGCTCCTGTCTGGGACGCCTTTCTTCTGAGATGCGAGTGCTGGGCTGAGCTGGAGGCTGTGGTTTTCACGGCTGGCAGGAAGCTGCCAGGCGGCAATGAATCAGCACACAGACCTTGTCAGTGGCATGGTGGTGGGTGAGTCACCAGTGCCTGCCTGTACCAAGGGCGTGTGCACATGTCTCTGTGCCATGACGTCAGGCTGCATCTCCAGGGCATATGTTGTGGGGCGAACTGCTAGCACCTTGTTGCTACGGGGTGCTGGCACGGCGTCCTCTTCTCTCGTCTCATCCCACCGATGAGCGGTCCCTGCCTCACCGCTCCCCTCTAGGTTGTGTTTATTCCCCACCACTTTCCCCTGGGGCTTTGTAGCGCCTCGCTTAAGCACTGGGGAGATGAGGGTACCCCTGCATTTCACCCAGCTGCCAACGGGGCGGGGTGGGGAGGGGAATTGGTTGAATGTGTCTCCTAATGGGGCGCTGTGGCCAAAAGAGTGAATGCTCTTTTGAATGAGTAGAACTATTTTACCTCTCTCTTTGGCACTGGTGTGACCGCTGCTGCCGTGCTGCGTTTGGTTCTGGGGCCCTCTGTTCAAGAAGGATGTTGATGAGATGGAGGGGGTTCAGAGAAGAGCTACGGAAATGACTGAAGGGTTAGAAAACCTGCCTTATACTGGCTGAACCTCTCTAGCCCGGCACTCTCTGGTCCAGCTACATCCGTGGTCCGGCAGGATTTCAGTTAGCCAGGTGTCCACTTAGCATGGGGGTGGCCAAATTTCCTGCAGTCCTGTAAAGTTTGTTTACAGCCCCCAGGCCTGGCGCTCAGTGTTCTGGGCTGGTGTTTAGCTCTACTTTGTCCCTAAATGTCTTCTAGGAACCCAGCAAGCCGCGGCAGTGTTGGGAACGCTGCTAGATAGTAACGACCTCCCGTGGTTTGGCAAACTCTCTGGTTCGGCACCGGTCGGGTCCTGAGGGCGCCGGACTAGAGAGGTTCAGCCTGTAGTGACAGATTTCAGCAGCTCAATCTGTGTAGCTTGCCAGAGGGACGATGCCGGGGTGACTGGATCATACGCGGGGAATAAACATGGACTCCTGTGCTCTTTGGGCTAGCAGAGAGAGGTCTGACCCGGTGCTGAATCTAGACCCGTTCAGATGCACAGAAGGCGTAAGCTTTGAACAGCGAGAGCAGTTAACCACTGGGACCGTTTACCAGGCCGGGGGGCAGTCTCCGTGGCTGACCAGCTTTAAATCGGGACAGGCTGTTTTTCTAATCTCAGGGATCTGCTCTGGGAAGGATTTCGGGGCAGGTCTCTGGCCAGATGGTCTCGGTGCTCTCTAGAGGGGAAGAGAAGACAGGAACGTGAAGAAGTAGCCCGTGAAACCCAACCCACGCAGCCTGGGGGGCGAGAGGGGGCAGAACGCTGTTGCTGAGGGGACGCAGAGTGGGAGTTGCTGGATTCGTGGGTGATTGACGCTCTTGCACCCTCGTTCTGAAGTGAAGTTCCTCAGTTCAGTCCTCAGCGAGCCATCCCCAGGCACTGCAGCTGGGCAGGAGGGAATGGCTAGGAAGTCGCGTGGTTGAGAGGCGGGGGTCCTGCCCCCCACGACCTGGCTAGGCAGTCCCCCCTCTCGTGGCAAGCACCGTCGCTGATCTGGGGGGCCTTGTGTTTGCAGCTGGAGGACTGTACGCTGCAGCTCTCGCCGTCGGGACAGTACTTGGATCTTGACCTGTCCCTGCTGGAGCAGAAGGATGAGCTGGAAGGGTTCTACGAGGAGATCAGGTGCGTTGCTGCTGTCGTGAGCATACCTGTCTGAGCCCCGTCGCTGGGCTGGGTCACTCAGCAGGCTGCCCAGCCAGGTGCTATGACCTGGCCTCCCCCACTTCCACCTTCTGCAGGTGCCCCAGTTACAGAAAGCATCAGCCATTGTGTCCGCAACTCTCACTGAAATTGCCATCCCCGTCTCAGTATCGGGTCAGTGCCGGGAAACCGAGGCGCACAGGGTTACTGGGGGGCAGTAGACATCACTCGTGACATTGCAGAGCAGACCGAGTGAATCAGTCCCCCTTGCATCCCCCTTGCTCCGCTGCTGTGAAACACGTGGCACAAGGCTGTGGTGCCCGTTGCTGGATGGAGCAGACAGGCCAGGGGCCCGCAGGGGAGCAAGAACGCCTGAAACAGAGTCGCGTCAGGGAGCCACTCCATTGCCAGCTGCTTCCTGGGTGTCACAGACCAGCTTTCAGTGGGACAAACTCTAGGGCAGCCTTTGGGGGGTGAGGTGCCCAGCAGAGCTGTGGGGAGAAGCCGCAGTGGCTGAGGGACGCTGGCAGAGGCACGTGGATGGCCCAGGAGCCGCCTTCCCTGTGTAACTGCCTGGATTTGGTTTCTGGGGCGTGGCCTCCGCGGTAGCCAGGTGCTGCTGGTATTCCCTGTCAGTGGTGGGGCTGGCTGTGTGCTGGGCGTGGGGGGAGCGGAGGCTCCGCTGACTTGTGGGCTCTCGGGGTGCTCTGCGAGTGAGGCTGTGGGTGACGCTCATGGTGACTTATCTGCTTTCCTCTCCTTCCAGCAAAGGGAGGCGGCCAACTATCATCCTGCGCACACAGCTCTCAGTCCGTGTGAATGCCATCCTCGGTGAGTCCCGGCAGCCAAGAGTTCTAGGCCCCGCCCTTCTGTGTTCCCCAGGGCTGTGAGCAGAAGCGCTGTGGCCTGTAGCCGCTGTGGGCTTGTGCGTGAGTGCTCCGGGGGGGGCTGGCTCCGTTCCCGGGCTCTTCCGTGCTCCAGGATTCTCTCTGGCTTCCTGTCTGGTCATCCATGCCTAGCCCCAGCCCTGTCACCGCCACGACTAGAGCGGAGCAAGAGGGCCGGGGCTCTACGGCAGCACGGGGCAGCCTCTCTCAGGTGCTTGCTCGGTGACCGTGTGGTCCTGCCATGGGGCGGGAAGGAACTTCCCCCAGACCAGAGCGTCAGCAACCTGGAGAGGCTCCGCCTTCCCATGCAGCCTGAGGCACGTCGTCCTTTCCATCCTCTTCTTCCTTGTGGCTCACAGTAACCTGAGCTCCTCTGGGCTGTGCTAGGGGTTCAGTGAGCGGGTGCTAGGGGCCTGTGCTGGATAGACCAGACTGGAAGACCTGGCCCTACACACTGACTCATGGCTCCTGGGGCTGAAGGGGTTAATTCTTCTCTGCATGCAGAGCCCAAATACAACAATATTTGTGCCAGTTGCACAGAAAACACATCGCAAGCTACAAATATTCTGGGTCGCTTAAGCAAGCCTTAAATATAGCCTTGGAAAGTACCCACGGCTGGCTCACTTGGCCACGGACCCCAACAGCAGGTCAGGCATCCAGTGCTGGGAGCCAGCCCGGCTCCTCGGAGCTGGGTCTCTCCCTGCTCCCGTGCTTGGCGGAGGGAGGAGGAGTAACCCTGGGGGGCTGTGTTAGTGAAACCTAGCACTGCAGCCCGAGCCCCTGCTGCCGGGGGAGCAGGCGTGGCATGGGGTGCGAACTGCATGGGGCCCGTGGTCTGCTGTAGCGTGGGAAGGAAGGGAGGCCCGTGCTGAGGCGACTGGTGCGTGCAGTAGGAGCCCAGGGGAGAACCGTGGAGTGGCTTGCCGACGAGCTCAGTCAGCTTAGACCAGCGTTTCCTGAAGAGCGGGTTCCAGCGCTGCGTTTGGGAGGGGCCAAGTGGGATTGCACGTGCCACGGAGGTTCCCTCTCCCCGCCCCGTGTCATGCTTTCGCTTCTCTGGGCAGTCTGCCTGGACGTGGGCCCCAGTCTGGAAGGTGCAGCACCCCCTCGGCTTTGTGCCTGGAGTGCCCCCCTTCCCTGCAAGCCGGCAGGTCTTCCAGGGATAGCCCCTCCCTGGGTTCCTGTGGAGGAATTGTGCAATCCCTTGCCCAGAGTGCAGAGGTCAGGGCTCTGTCTGTGGGGACTTCCCAGCCCTGGCTGCGGCCTGCTCTGCTTGTGCCTGAAACTCTGACAGTCAGCAGTTGTAGGGGGCTGAGGCCACAGGAACGGCAAGTTAAAGTCCCAGTCAGCCTTCCTGAAATCTTCTGAAGGCTGCTGCTTGCCTCCCGAGAGCCCCCAGCTCCTGGCCGGGCTGCTGCTTGCCTCCCGAGAGCCCCCAGCTCCTGGCCGGGCTGCTGCTTGCCTCCCGAGAGCCCCCAGCTCCTGGCCGGGCTGCTGCTTGCCTCCCGAGCCCCCAGCTCCTGGCCGGGCTGCTGCTTTTGCCTCCCGAGAGCCCCCAGCTCCTGGCCGGGCTGCTGCTTGCCTCCCGAGAGCCCCCAGCTCCTGGCCGGGCTGCTGCTTTTGCCTCCCGAGAGCCCCCAGCTCCTGGCCGGGCTGCTGCTTTTGCCTCCCGAGAGCCCCCAGCTCCTGGCCGGGCTGCTGCTTGCCTCCCGAGAGCCCCTGCTCCTGGCCGGGCTGCTGCTTGCCTCCCGAGAGCCCCCTGCTCCTGGCCGGGCTGCTGCTTGCCTCCCGAGAGCCCCCCCTGCTCCTGGCCGGGCTGCTGCTTGCCTCCCGAGAGCCCCCCCTGCTCCTGGCCGGGCTGCTGCTTGCCTCCCGAGAGCCCCCCCTGCTCCTGGCCGGGCTGCTGCTTGCCTCCCGAGAGCCCCCCCTGCTCCTGGCCGGGCTGCTGCTTGCCTCCCGAGAGCCCCTGCTCCTGGCCGGGCTGCTGCTTGCCTCCCGAGAGCCCCCCCTGCTCCTGGCCGGGCTGCTGCTTGCCTCCCGAGAGCCCCCCCTGCTCCTGGCCGGGCTGCTGCTTGCCTCCCGAGAGCCCCAGCTCCTGGCCGGGCTGCTGCTTGCCTCCCGAGAGCCCCCAGCTCCTGGCCGGGCTGCTGCTTGCCTCCCGAGCCCCCAGCTCCTGGCCGGGCTGCTGCTTGCCTCCCGAGAGCCCCCAGCTCCTGGCCAGGCTGCTGCTTGCCTCCCGAGAGCCCCAGCTCCTGGCCAGGCTGCTTGCCTCCGAGCCCCAGCTCCTGGCAGCAGGAGTAAGAGGAAGCCAGCAATACAGCTCTCACCCCCAGCTCAGCACACTATGCTGCAGGCCGTGTCCGGGGGCACTGAGGCAGCGGTGGTCCCAGTCAGCTGGCAGCGATCGCATGCGGCATTCCGCAGCCTGCGCTGGGCAGAGGCGTTTCTCTAGCCCAAACCAAACGTGAGCTGCCGTGCTCTGGCGGAAGCCGTCCCTGTGTTCAGCGGGAGAGGAGCGTTGGCTGGGACCCTTGCTCCCCCCAGCTGCAGTTTGCAGCGGTACCGGCTTTGGGACAGGCCGTCAGAATCTGCCTCTCCGTGGCTGGACACTGGACTTGTGACCGAGGCGTGTCAGGCCCAGGCCTTGTGCAGCTCAAGCTGCTCACGGAGCAGGCCCTCTGCACGGCTTTGCACCCCGACTGCTGGGGGCTGCTGCTGGAGCCAGCCTGCGCTCAGACCGGGCGCGGCTGCTGCAGGGCCCTTACCCTGTTGTCTGGCTGATTGTCACTCATGCTTTCTTGTCCTTTTCCCGCTGGGCCTGCAGGTCCTCGCTCAGCCCCCTCACTCCACCCGTGTCAAGCCCCTGCTGCTTCTGGGTGCTCTGTAAGCCCTGCCCAGATCGCCAGCCTCTCGCGCTCCGCTGGGGGCGGCGGGGAGCAGGCCCGTCTCGACGGAGCACGGGTGAGGCTGCCTTAGTGCCCACAGAGCTGGGCTCTTTTCTCTTCCCCTTTAGTGCTCCCTCTGCTGTTTGAACTACTCCTCTGCCCCGGGAAGATGCCCTGAGCTGCTGCCTTGTCCCTGGAAAGGACAGTCCCTAGGGGAGCGCAGGGCCTCGGGCCAGTGCCCCTGGCATGGGGCCCAGGGAAACCCGCTGCTGCAGGCCCTGCTCCGCTCCACCCTCCCCAAGCAATGTGAGGCAGGGAATTATGGGGGGGTCCCTCTCCTGCACTCACCACAGTGGCTCTGCTCCACCCTGCCTTCCTCCGCGAGCCTGGTTTGCCTGGGGCCGGGCTGCTCTGCTTCCCACTGCCATGGTGAAGCTGTGCCGGCAGGCTGGGAGAGGGCAGCGGGGCGCAGCAGGGCAGGCTGCCGGGTTCCAGATCCCGCTGCCGCGGTGTGTGTGCGTGTGTTTGGGGGGGTGTTGACCTCTGTCCCCAGGTAAACCCCCAGGCCACCCTGGGACCCGTCTGTGAGCGGCGGAGGCGGCCGCCACGGATCCCCAAAGTGCGGGGCCTGAAGCAGCCCCCCAAACCATCCTGTGGGGGGGATGCTCTGCCTCTGGAAGTCGAGTGCACGGGGTGCAGTGCGGGGGGAGGTGGGTGGCTTTGCCAATGCCATGCCTGCCATGGCCAGGCCCAGCCTGCAGTGTGTGCACAGCTCGCTGCGGGGGCTCCCGCCCTGGGACGGGCTGGCTGCAGCGAGGAGACCTTTCCCCCGCAATCCCCGCTTGTCTAGCAGCTGCATGGGGACAGCAGCAGGTCTCCGAGGGAGAAGGGGCCAGGGCAGGAGCCGCCCCTCGGGTGTGAGACGGAGGAGTTTCTCGGGGGCGCGCTCTTGTAGGAGCTCCGGAGTGGGAGGGGGAGCGTAGAAAGGCCTGTCCGGGACGCGCTCCATAGGCGTGCAGATCTGCAGCTCTTCTTCCCAGGCTCCGGCCTCCGCGAGCCGTCCCTCAGGAGCCGAGAGGGACCACGGCGTCGCACGCTGCAGGATGTGCCGGGGATCGGGGCGGGCTCTGTTCCGTGTCCAGAGCCGTACAGCTTGCCCAGTGCAGCAGGAGAGGGTTTCGCCGGTCTGGCCGGTCGCTCTAGGTTGGAGGTGGGAGAGCAGGCCTCATGTGGCGTGTCTGCACTCCCCAGCCGTGTCCCACAGCCACCACGTGGGCCCTCTGTCTACGGCAGACTAGTGCTGGACTTCCGTCGGCATGAGTGGGCAAAGGGCTTGGCTCCGCAGAGACTGCGTGGGGGCTGCTGAGCTGGGCAGGCTGCCCACCGGACAGCCCCCAACACTAGGCCTAGAGGACCGCTGGCCAGAATTCTGCTGTGGAGCCCTGGGAGCGTCGCCTCTCAGCTGGATGGAAACCCCCCAATCTGGGCTGGGACCGGCCCCCTCGTGGCCCGCCCTGGGGAGGAGCCAGCCGGGGCTGGCCCTGATCCCGAGCAGGGGAGGGCAAGAGGTCTCACTTCTCCTCCAAGTTCCTGTTTCTTCTCTGCGTAGGAAGCCAGGGGGCTATTTATAGCTTTGTTATGCAGAAAGCACACAGGAAACGGGCATTCCAGATAACCCCTGCTGCCAGACCGCCAGCCACATGTCTGCTTCCCCCAGAGCTGTGGCTCGGCCTGCCTGCAGCCAGGGGCGCCGGGAGCGTCGCTGGGCCTCCCCGAAGGGAGCAAACTCGCTGCTGGGGGGCGAGCGGGGGGCGTTCCGGCCCCACGAGGCACTTCCGCGGGCTGGGACTTGAAAGCAGCGGTTGAGAATGGAGGGAGGGGTCCATAAACTCCTCTGATAACAGACTGGGATCTTTCTGTCCCTCGTTTACATTCACATTTCAAAGCCTTTATTGTTTAAAAAAGAACCCGGCTTTGTGTGGTGAGAGTCGGTGTGCGACAAAGGGCCGTCTTCGGTGAAGCACCCTGCGCCACAGCTGGGCCGTAACCGGGGAGATTGGCCTAATGTTCTGAAACAGGGCCAGGGATGGGATCTGGGGCTGTGGGCGATGGGGAGTGCCACAGGAGTAGGGCTGGGGGGCACAGGGACTGCAGGGCCAGGGGTAGGATTGGGGCTTGTGGGCGATAGGGGGCGCAGGGACTGCAGGGCCAGGGGTAGGTCTGGGGCTGTGGGCGACGGGGGGCACAGGGAATGCAGGGCCAGGGGTAGGTCTGGGGCTGTGGACGATAGGGGGCGCAGGGACTGCAGGGCCACGGGTAGGTCTGGGGCTGTGGGCGATAGGGGGCGCAGGGAATGCAGGGCCAGGGGTAGGTCTGGGGCTGTGGGCGACGGGGGGCGCAGGGAATGCAGGGCCAGGAGTAGGTCTGGGGCTGTGGGCGACAGGGGGCGCAGGGACTGCAGGGCCAGGGGTAGGTCTGGGGCTGTGGGCGACAGGGGGCGCAGGGAATGCAGGGCCAGGGGTAGGTCTGGGGCTGTGGGCGACAGGGGGTGCAGGGACTGCAGGGCCAGGGGTAGGATTGGGGCTGTGGGCGATGGGGGGGCGCAGGGACTGCAGAGCCAGGGGTAGGTCTGGGGCTGTGGGCGACAGGGGCGCAGGGACTGCAGGGCCGGGGGTAGGTCTGGGGCTGTGGGCGACAGGGGGCGCAGGGAATGCAGGGCCAGGGGTAGGTCTGGGGGCAGAGGGTGATAGGGGCGCAGGGAATGCAGGGCCAGGGTAGGTCTGGGGCAGAGGGTGATAGGGGGCGCAGGGACTGCAGGGCCGGGGGTAGGTCTGGGGCTGTGGGCGACAGGGGGCGCAGGGACTGCAGGGCCGGGGGTAGGATTGGGGCTGTGGGCGAGAGGGGGCGCAGGGACTGCAGGGCCAGGGGTAGGTCTGGGGCTGTGGGCGACAGGGGGCGCAGGGACTGCAGGGCCAGGGGTAGGATTGGGGCTGTGGGCGATAGGGGGCGCAGGGACTGCAGGGCCAGAGCTGGGGTCCAAGGCTCTGGAGCTCAAGGGGACAGGGTCCGGGGACCTGTAGAGCTGATCAGCGTGTCACATCGGTGGCCCTGCCAATCCAGCGCTCAGTTCTGGGGGTTCCAACGTCGGGCCTTTTCAGGCTGTGCGCCCTTGCCAGGAAGAGAACCCAGGGTACAGGGCCGGGGTGGGGTCCGTGGCTGGGGGGGGTAGCGGCACACAGGGCCAGGAGTGGGGCCCTTTCATGCCCTCTCGGGGGGGAGAGGGGGCCTGGAAGTTCTCTGGGGTGCGGCCAGGCTCCCCAGCAGGGGCGTGGTGTCTGCAGCTGGTGGGCTGGGGAGGTTTGTCAGCGCGGGTTCCACGACTGGGTCGTTTCCTGCGTCTGGCTCTGTCCTGACGCCCCAGGCTGGCCCGTAGCCCATCCCGTCCCTGTCTGGCTGCCGGGCGGCGGGGGGGCCGGGGTGATGCTTGGCCTGAGCGTGTGTCACTGCTGGGATTCTCCTGGCGGGTGCTGCTCTCACCCTAGAGGGTGCAGCCTTCAGAGAGCAGGGCACCTCCCTCACTGGGGCGCAGGGAACCGAGCGGCTCAGCGGGACACAGGCCTTGTGCCATGGGGCACAGAATGGGATCCGGAGCCTTCCCCGGGGGAGCGGGTCCCAAGCCAGCCCCGGCGTGGCCACTTGAAGGCTCTCGAGCCCTTCTAGTGGGAGGCCCGCGATGCCCGGAGACCCCTCCTGGTGTGCACAGCAGTGTCCGGTGTTTGGGCTCAGCGCTGGGCCTGAGGTGAGGGGTTACCACAGCCCTGGGGCGCCCCCCTGCGCTGGGATCTGCCGGCCGTTGCAGTGGGCAGCAGGTGAGGGTAAGCCGGGAAGCAGAGCTGGGGGTGGCGGGTGGGCAGGACCCCTCGGATCCCCCCCGGCCGGGGTAGTCCCAGGCCCAGCGGGCTGCATGTCGGCACTGGCAGCCTGTCTGTGTCCCGCCCTGCCCCGAGGTGGACGGCCCATGAGGCAGTGGCCCCGGCCCGTCTCCCATCCCCTCTGCAAAGGGAGCGAGCCCAGCTGAGCCCCGGCGCTGGGCATGGGGCCTGGCCAGCCAGCACTCTCCCGCCGCAGCGTCTCTGCCCGATAACGCAGCGGCTGCCTCTCCTTCCCTTCCAGAGAAGCTGTACAACTCGCAGGGGCCGGAGCTGCGGCGCTCCCTTTTCTCCCTCAAGCAGCTCTTTCAGGTAACCTTCCCCCCACCCCCATAGGCCCTGTGGCACTAAGTGATGCTGGGGGATCCCATCAGCTTCCCCCCCCGCCCCCGCTGCTGCTTTGGGGGATGAATTCGCCCTTGTGTCCCGTCCATCCTCCCCACACACACACCTGATTCCTGCTGCCCCCATGTGCGCACTGACGGCACACGCCTGCGACGAGGGCTCTGGCCCGAAGGCTGTGTGGGTTTGCTAGCCCAGCCTGCCCCCGTACAGCACAGGTGCTGCCGGCACTCCTCCCCCTTTCTCCCTCCCCAGCTAAGCCCCTTCGTTTGCAGTGTAAACCGATTTGTAATGACACATTCCCGGATTTTTACAAAAAGCAGCCTGACACAATTCAAGGCATTAATCTGCTGAATGCTCCCCCCGTCTTCCAGTCACATTAGCCCCGATCTTTACCCAGACACGTCAGTAATTTTGCCCTGGTTTTTACTGAGACAAACGCTGATAAATTCCTGGGGGAAATTCAATCAAGACTTGGATCGAGAGACCCAAGGTACAGCGCGGGCACAGCCGGTAATGCTCCCCCCACTGCTTCCCCCTCCCCACCTTGCCCCTTAGGGTACAGCCGGCATTGGCCCCTTGCCCGACCAAGTCTTCCCTAGCTGCGGGGTCTGGGCAGCCCTTGGACTCTCTCGCCCCCAGCCCCGCCTTTGTGGGGGCTGCTCTTCGGCCTCCTGCCCCCCAAGGCTGCGGGGTCTGGGGCCCTGCGCGCGGTGCCATGTGTGCTCTGCTCTGCTGCAGGAGGACAAAGACCTGGTGCCGGAGTTCGTGAGCTCAGAGGGGCTGACGTGCCTGATCCAAGTGGGGGCAGAGGCCGACCAGAACTACCAGCACTACATCCTGCGAGGTGGGTGACGGGCCGGGCCTGCCCCCGGTTGGGGGCCTGGAGCCCCCAGTGGCCGTGGGGCGGTGGGAGTCCCACGCTCTGGGAAGGCGGGTGCTGGGCTCTGACGGCTCGTTCCCTCGCAGCGCTGAGTCAGATCATGCTGTTCGTGGACGGGATGATGGGCGTGATCGAGCACAACGAGACGGTGCAGTGGTTCTACACGCTCTGCGGGAGCATGGTGAGTGCAGCGGAGCGTGCCCGCCTTGCCCCGGGGGGTAGCCGCAAGCCGCCCCCCCCCCCAGATCTGTCCGGGCTGGGCACTGCACTCTGTCAGGCGTGCATGGGGACCCAGGGGAGGCGCCTGCTCTGCTGGACGGATGACCACAGTAAATCCTCTCCTTCCGCCTCCCTGCTACTCACGTTCCATCGGCGACCCGGCATGCCAGAGCCTCCCTGCTGGCCCAGACAGCTCCGACCCACGGCGCCCTGGCCCCAGTCTGGGCAGACCCCGGCGTGGCGTTCCACCCGGGCTCCCCGTCGCACGTGCTCGGGCTCCGTTCGCAAGAGCGGGTCAGCACAGGGACGGCAGCACTGCAGACGTGCCTGCTGCCCGCTTCCTCGCAGCCGCCTCCCGGCCAAGCGCTGCACGGCAGTCTCCCGCGTGCGCACCACACTTCGGGATCGGCGCGGGACGCGGTCCCTGCTTGCCCCGCCCGGCCCCTGCTTCTGATCTGCCTGGGGCGCGGTAAGAGGAGGGACGGAGTGGCCTTGCGCCCTGGGCCTGGAGGAGAGTTACTGTGCTCAGCAGCGCTCGCCGGCCTCCTACCCACCCCAAAGGCTCCTGCCAAAGGGGCCTGGAGGGGCCTTTCTCACTGACCCAGAATCTGCCAAGACACCCCGGCTTCTTGCTGCCGCTGGACTTTTGAGACTGTAGGCTGGGCTGGGCCTGAGGGCCACATGGGGCTCAGAAATTGTATGGAGGTTGGGTAGGGAAGCCTGGGGGGAGCTCCCTCTCCCATATGACCTCCTGCTCTCTGCCTCTTGGCTCCCCCAGTCTCCCCACTTCCTATTCAACCCCCACGTTCCCTGCTTCCCACCCCCCAGCACCTCCCGCCTGCCCTCCCACACCCCTGACCACTCCCAGGACCTCCTGCCTCTGTCCAACCTCCCAACTGCCCCCGCCCCCGCCGTCCGGAGCACCAGGGCTGGCAGTGTGGCAGGCTGAGGCTGCGGGGGAGGGAGGAGGGGCAGGGGGCTGGAGCTCGAGGGCCGGACAGGAGGGGCTGGCAGACCGGGTAGGGCCCGCAGGCTGTAGTTCACACCCGAGGGGCACATTGTGCCCAGTTGCAGACGGGGAGTTGTGAACAAGGCTGACAGGCACACGGCTAGAGGGCAAAGATACAGCCCTGCTCCAGCCAGCCCCGGCCCCTGGGGTTCGATGGCTGTGTGGCACAGCCGGCTGGCTGATCCTAGCCAGGAGCCAGGGCATTGCGTGCTGTCACTTACCTCTCCCCTCAGCACTGAGGTGCCGGGCAGCCGCCAGGTGCGAATCGGGTGCGGTCCAGGGAGTCCCTGGCCTCCCACCCCTGTAACGCGCCCTCTGTCTGCCCAGTATCGCCTGGTGGTGAAAACGGCGCTGAAGCTGCTGCTGGTGTTTGTGGAGTACACGGAGGCCAACGCCCAGCTCCTCATCCAGGCTGTCAACACGGTGGACCAGGCACAAGGTGAGCACAGCCCCCGGGGCTGGGGGAATCCTGCAGTGCCGGTGCCCTGGAGGGGTCCCCACCCGCGTGCCCCCCCCGGCACAGTGACGGCACACGCTGGTGTCAGGGAGACGCCGTTGCCTGGCGATTCCCAGAGGCCTGGCCGGCTGTGCGGAGCTGGATTGTGGTCCCAAGGGTAACTCGCTGGCTCCCCTCCCTGCTGCCCTGTCTGTGTGCTTTCTGCCCAGAGCCGGCCCTGTGTCCTGGCAGCCCCTCACCCGGGCCCTGGCCGTGAGTCCCCACCTGCCGTGAGCACGGTGTGCTGGGTGCTGCGTTAGGTAGCAACCCCGACAGGAACCCGACCCCCTTCACTCTGCAGCCATCTCCTCTCCAGCCATGCAAGCCGGCTGCGGCCAGCCCCCACCCTGCCGAGTCGTGCCCCGGCTCCGGGGAGAGCTGTGCGCCCCCAGGGCGTGGGACCCTCCTGGGGGGCAGGGCCTGTGTGCCACCAGCTGCGTGCCGCAGAGGGAGGCCCCAGGCTGGACGGGCAGCGGCCAGGGCTCTGGTACTGCGCTAGGCAGGTGGCCTGGCTCCTGCTCGCCAGGCTCTGCCTTAGCGGTGCCCCAGCGACCTCTGCTGGCGGGTCGAGGTGTTGCCGCATCTGTCCCCGTGGGGTTAGCGTGGCTGACGGCCCTGGGCCGGGAGGCGCCCCGTTACTGCCAGTCACCCGGCCCGCAGCGGCGCTCGCATTTCTGGGGCACGTCCCAGGCTGCTTTGTGCTGCAGGGGCCAGTCGCTGGGAGGGGCCCATTTGCCAGCTTGCGGTGCTCTTCCCTAGGGGCCTGTCCGTGGGCGAACCTGGTGGCAATCTTAGACGAGCGCAATGGGGCTGACACGGAGCTGCTGGTCTTCGCCATGATGCTTATCAACAAGGTCAGTCCTGTGGGCGGGGCGCAGGCCGGCCCACCCCCCCTCCCCGCCCGGGGCAGCCTCGCCCCGCCCTGCTGTGGTGCGGGCTGGCCTGACGGCGTGCCCGTGGTGTCGCTCAGACGCTGGCGGCCCTGCCGGACCAGGACTCGTTCTACGACGTGACGGACTGCCTGGAGCAGCAGGGCATGGAGGGCATTGTGCAGCGCTACACGCACGGCAAAGGCCTGGACCCCGACCTGAAGCAGCAGTTTGCAATCTACGAAGTGAGTGCTCTGCCTTCTCCCGGCCCCGCGGCCCTCCGTCTCCCCGGGCTCTGGGTGCGCCACGGCCACCCCGCCGCAGCAGCCTGGCCCGGGGGGACGCCCTGCCGGATGGACAGGGAGGGGAGGGCCTGCCGGCTCCTGGCACGCAGATGCTGCAGCATCACTGGGCTGTTGGGACAAGCGCCAGATGTCCCTGCCTCCCGGGAGCCTGGCAGCGAGGGCTGTGACAGATGTCGCCACATCCCTTCAGGGGCTGTGCCGTCCCCTGGGGCACCGCTCTTCCTCCCCCTCGCTCTCCCGGCGGCTCATCACCCTCCGACCCCCAGCCGCTAACATCAGCAGTGCTCGAGTGAGCGGCGGCTAGCGGGGAGCTGCCCTGGTGCGGCTGCGGGAGCCAGGGGGCGCTGGCTGTCGGCAGGCTCGGGGTCACACTCGTGTGAAGCCGGGAGGTTCTCTCCCTAGCCGTGCCAGCTGGAAATCGGGGTCGCAAGGCGAGCGCCAGCGCCGTGCCAGAATAGGCGGGTGGGTGGGCAGGGGCATGCAGGCAACCCCTAAGCCCAGTGGCAGCATGGGGCCAGAGGGCCCTCCCGCGGCCCCGCGTTCCCTGGCATGCCCTGCCCATGTGCTGCTCTCAGGGCTCGCTCAGGCACGAGGACGGAGAGGAAGAGCCGCTGCCGGGGGTGCGCAAGGAGCGGAGGAAGACGGACGAGAATCGGCGGGGCCGGCGCTCCCTGGGTGGCAATGTGGATGCCGGAACCGGCGCGAGCTCCCCAAGCCCGGCTGCGGAGAGCCACGAGCAGCCCAGGGCCCCCAGCCCACCGAGGGAGCCTGGTGCCGAGAGGGTGACGCCGAGCAGCCCAGCTCCGTGAGTGCGGGTGTTGGGCAGGGGGAGGCAGGCTCAGGAGCAGGGCTGGGCACTGGGGCACATTGTGAGGCCCTGGGTGCTCCTGCAGAGGCTGGGCCAGACCTGAGGCAGTGGGCTGGGCATGCCCAGCTAGGGATCCGCTCCTCCCCCTCCCATTCTCCGGGCCTGGCTGAGCCACGCCAGACTGCTGGGCCCCGAGCCGGGCGCTTGGCCTGGCTGGGCACGCTGGATGCAGGGCCCCCCTGCAGGCTCCAGGCCGGGCGCTGTGGCCACTTCACGGAGGCGTAAGCGCAGGCGCCCCCCCGGGTGGCCGTGGTGGGGAGCTGGCGCGCGGGGCGTGGGTTGAGTCTGCGCTGTGTTCCAGGCCCTGCTTCGAGAGCGTTTACAGCAGCATGCCCAACGTGTGGTGCGCTGCGCCGGCCGCCCCGGAGGAGACGGAGCACGCCGGCCCAGGGGAGAGGAGCATTTACAAGTGAGTGGCCTTGCTTGGCGGGAACTGAGGTGCATGTGCTGGCCCGGGGGCACCCCCCAGCGAGG
The DNA here is from genome assembly GCA_019425775.1 of Rafetus swinhoei. NCBI lineage: Eukaryota > Metazoa > Chordata > Testudines > Trionychidae > Rafetus > Rafetus swinhoei. Next base: position 45,096,795 of record CM033434.1, on the reverse strand, counting down.
GCACGGTGCGAGCCAGGCCTTGGGCAGAGCCGTCCCTGCTGGGCTGACAGTCGGAGGGGACGCCGCCTGACAGAAGCCTCCCCCCTGCCCAGTGAGGGGCCCCCCCAGCAGAGGTGCCCCAGAGTCAGTGTACACAGCGCCAACCAGCAAACCAGCGCAGCAGGGAGTCTGCCAGGTCACTTGGCCCTGGGGGTTAAACCCGCCGTGTGGATGTTCCTCCCCGGGCTTTGGGGCACCCCTCTCCCCTGGCCGGGTCTCAGGCTTTGCACCGGGGTTTCCTTTGCAGTGTAGCCACCCCCCGGGAGCCTGAGCCTGGGCCTGGGCCTGCCTGTGCTCTCAGGCCCTCGGGGTGTGTCTGGCAGTGGGCGGGTGGCGTTGCTGAGCCCCAGGGCCCTTCCTGGGGAGGCCTGGGCCCCCGCCTGTGCAGGGAGGGCTGGGCGTGACGGGGAAGGCCAGAGTCGGGAATGGTCCCTAGGCTTTGGGAGCGCAGGGCTCGGGGGAAGCTGTCCTGGAGCAGGGGTGTGTAGTGATGGGCCGGCAGGGCACGGGCCGTGCCCTGGAGCCAGCATGGGGAGCGCCCTGTGGGGCTGCCTGCTCAGCTGGGTGCGGGTGTGTGGAGGGTGGCCAGCGCCCTCCCAAAGCAGGGAAGGAGAAGGCCCTTCGGCCTGCAGCCAGCATCCCACCCTCCCTTTTCCTGCCAAGGGGGATCGCTGCCAGTCCCGGGATCCCAGCCTGCCACCTGCCCACTGCTCTGCTGGCTGTGCCCCGCGGGCAGAGCTCAGGCGGGCGGCGTCTCTCGCTCCAGCTCTCGCGCTCTCTGCTCCTCCTCTCGGCGCTGAATCTCCTCTGCCTAAACTTTCTTTCCTTTTTCAGACTTCACCAAACTGCCCCCGTTTGGTAAGTGACACGGAGGCTGAGCGTGTGCATGCTCCTCCCGCGGGTGGCGGCCTGGCTTCCCTCCCTGCCTGCGGCTGCTCTGTCCCCGCGCCGTGCCGCGCGGCTCTGGGCGCTGCTTGCACAAGGCTGGCTTTCCGATCTCTCCCTCTTCTGCACTTTGCCTGGCTGTGCATGCGCAGCGCTTCCTGGAATGCCTGCGTGGCGGCCCACGGCTGGTCGGCACGGCGCTTCCCTTCCTCTCCTGCAGCGGGCGCCTCGCCGGCGCGTCTCCTAGGCGGACACAGCCCGGGCGCGGTGCTGAGCGCGCAGGGCGACCGGCTAGCCTCTGGCACAGGCCCCTGGCTGAGTAGCTCTGGTTGTGGAGGGAGGGCTCTCCGTGCAGCCGTCCCTCGTGCCGTTCGCTCTGGGCCTGGGCAGCCCCCTGCTCGTGTGTTCTGTCCCGGGGCGTCTCTAGAGCCTGTCCCCCGGAGGCCGCGATGCGTGCCTGGGAGCCAGCTCTGTTACCGGACAGCCCCCCGTTCGCCGCGGGTGTGAAGACGGCTGCCGGGCACCCTCCGGAAGTGCAGTGGGGATGGGAGGTGGCAGCCCCCCCCACGAGCCCTTGTGAAGGACTGGTGCGTGCGGGGAACCGAGTGACCAGCGTGCGCTGTGCCCGGGGTGCCGGTGGCAGTTTGTCCCAGAGGCAGTGGCTCTCGTGTCTCCGGACGGGCCTGCCGGCGGGCCAGGGCTGCTCTGGTGTGTGGCTGGGGAGCCCTCCGTGGAGGTGGGCCCCACGCAGCGGCTGGGGACATGTGTGACCGAGTGGGGATTGTATTTGCCTGGCTCACTTGTGATCTTCCATGGGATTGCGACTGGCCTGGAGTGACCCCGTGTGTGCCTCAGTTTCCCTGGGCACCGCACCAATAGTGAGATGGTGACAGCCTCCCACAGGGACAATCACCTGACCTGGGAGGGGGAGTAACACCAATGGACACCTTTTCCCCCCGGGAAGCAGGACAAAGGCTGGGGAGGGCTGCTGGCTGTGAGAGTCTCGCTGGCTTGGGGGGCAGGACCCTGGCTCTGGGCCCCTCTCCCCAAGTTGGACGGTGCTGGCTGCTCCTGGCTCCTGTGCTGACCAGCCGTGTCCCTGTTGACTAATAAACCTTCTGTTCTCCTGGGTTGAGTCTCCTCTGGCCGCAGCTGGGGGGGGGCAGGGCCCGGTGACCCCCAGCTGAGTGGATCTGCATGTGTCCCACCCTCCAGAGCTCTGGTTCCAGCAGAGGTCCCCCGTAATGTCGTGGCATTCCCGGCCCAGTGACCGCAGAGGTACCGCGAAGGTGGAAGGAGGCGGGCTGGCCCCGTCCAGAGCCCTCCCGTTGGCCAGCTGGGATGCTGCGACGCGGGAGAAGGGGCGGGCGCAGAGCAGGGGGAGGCAGGCATCGGTATATCTACACTGGGATGCTAGCTCAGGGCCAGGAGAGCCGGCGTTTGTTCACCTGGGGGTTGTTCAGGAAAGGCGGGGTCCCACACTGCAGCCCCAGGGTCTACGCTGCATTGAGACCTCCGAGTCCAGCCACCCGCACCCCCGGCTTCCTAGCGCCCTGCCCACCCTCTGGTGGTGGTGCAGTGTGGGGTAAGGATGTTAAGGACTAGTCGAGTCAACTAGTTGCTTCCCCCGCCTTTGCTGCCTCTATCAGACAGGCAGCTAAGTGGGGGGAGGAAGAGGTACTTCAAAGCAGCAGCACCGCACGGAGCCCAGGATCAGCTGTGTGGCGCTGCCCCTTTGAAATGCCGCCTCAGTGTTTCAAAGAGGCAGCGCCGCGTGGAGCCCCTGGGGTCAGCTGGGGACTCCAGGCTCCGTGCAGCATTTCCGCTGATCCCAGGTTCTTTGGAAATGCCGCGAGGAGCCCAGGGTCAGCTGGGGAGTCCTGAGCTGACCCCAGCTCCGTGCGGCATTTCAAAGTGACAGCGCCGCATGGAGCCCGGGTTCCACGGGGGACTCTGAGTCTCCTGCTGACCCCAGCTCCATGCTGGCGCTTCTGCTTTGAAACGAGCAAGAGCCCCTGCTGGGGGGACTCGTACATTTCAAAGCTGGCACCCGCGTGCAGTCGGGGGCTAGCGGAACTCCCGCTGACTCAGCTCCACACAGGCGCTCCTGCTTCGAAATGCACAAGAGCCCTCGGGAGTCAGCAGGACTTCCCGCTGGCCCCGGACCGCACGCGGCATTCCAACTTGGGGCTCTTGTACATTTCAGAGGAGGAATGTGGAAGTGCCTGTCGGCCTGAAAAATAACCGATAGTTAACACCCTTAGTGTGGGGAAGCCTGACTCCCCCAAAGCTGGCTGCCCAGAAGGCAGGGAGGGGGGCCCTGGACGGTGGGATATTTCGGGTGGTGGCCAGAACACGAGTCCAGGGAGCTGCGTTCGGATGCTGGCTCGGGCCCTGCGCCCGCCTGGGGCCCTGGCGTGGCTCGGTTTGTGTGCGGGCAGAAAGCGGTTTAAGCTGGTGCCTGAGCTCCCACTAGGGGTGTAAGATTGTTAGCCCCGGGCTCTGGGGGCGCTTTGCCACTTGTGCTCGGGCCCTGGGCCCTGCCGAGCCCCTGGGGGCTGCGGGTGGAGCGGAGCTGAGAGGCGGCTGCCGTGTGGAGAGCATGCAGAGAGCGTGGGGGCGCCGGCGGCGCTGCTATAACGGCTCTTTCCTCCCAGGCGAGAGGAGAGCCCCCCTTTGCACGGGGACAAGCCCGTTCTGAGGAAGTTTGAGTAAGTACAGACGTGTGCGCCTCTCCGGAGGCTGGAGCCGGGGGAGCACAGCAGAACTCGGGTGCTCCAGGCCCCCGCTCAACCCGACTGGGCTCCCCCATGGGGTCGCTGTCTGTGGTAAATGCCAGGGACAGCAGCCGCCAGAGCGGGGAGACAGGGCGGGAGGCAGAGAGGTCGGGCTGGGCTGTCTCGGAGTGGTCCTGCTGCCCTGCCTGCTTCCTTGGCCCACTCTGACTGGGGACGCCGCGTGCGTCCTGCCCCGCGTGTGCTGGGAGTTTGTGCTTAAACCTTTCCAGGTGCCTGGGCTCCCTGGTGGCTTCCGGACTGTGACAGAGCTTGGTAGTGGCCCTTCCCTGCCTCCACGGGCCCCTGGGCAAGGTGGAGGGGGGTCAGCTGCCTGCTCCTGGGGTGTGGGGCTGCCCCCTCAGCGCCGCGTGGTGCTCTGGCAGCAGTTCAAAGGGCCCGTGGCAGCTGCCCCCTTAGTTCCCGGTCCCTGCATCGCCAGGCCTGTTGGCAGGACGCCAGAGCTCGGGGGGCCCGGCGCCTGTGTCCGTAAGACCGAGCTGTGCGGTGCAGGCTGGTGCAGGGCGCAGGGAAGGGGTTGTGTCCATTAGCGTTGCCGCTAAGGAGCGAATCGGGCAGCATGAGTGGAAACCTAGCAGCCGGGAGAGCTGGGGCTGGGGCCAGCCGGGCCCACGTTCTGCGCCGAGGCCCCTGGATCCGTCCGTGCTGCCGTGCGCCCCGCTGCAGCGGCGTCCTGCTCCCTGCCTCGGCGTCGCAGGCGCCAGATCGTCCCGGGTTGTGTCGGGGGAGTCGATCGGGCAGGCCAGCGGGGCGATGGCAGTGGTTTTGCCTGGCCCCCCCGCCCCAGGCAAACGGCTGGTGTTGGCTGCTGGCACTTTGAGTGCCCTTTGTGGCTGGGCAGCACTGGCTCGTGAATCAGCAGGCAGGTCGTTTGCGCTGAGTCCTAAGGAGGTGGGCAAGGCGCGTCTCCGCAGGCTGAGTGCCCGTTTCAGGCCGGCTGGACAGCACTGCCACCGCGCCTGTTTCCCACCTCCCAAGGCAACGGCAGGGCCACAGGGCCAGAGCCAGCGTCTGCCTTTGAAAGGAGCGCTCGGCTCTCGCTCATCATTCTGCGGCGAGCGGCACAGTCCCAGCGAGCTCTGGGCGGCGGGCTGCCCCAGCCCCGTTTTCAGTTAGCCAGGGGCCGGGGTTGGGCTAGATACCCGCCTGCCCAAAAGGCCGATTTCGAGCAATCCCACGGCACGGCCGGGAGCCCTGGAGCCTGAGCCGTTCGGTGCCTCTGAACTCCCGGTTGAGCAGAGCTCCCGGGGACTCCCCCAGCCGGCCTGGGGAAGGAGGGGGCTGTCAGCAGGCAATGGGAGCAGCGTCCTTCGCTCCAGAGACCTTCCGGTCGCTCCCCGGGCCTCTCGCGTGGCTGCGGGCTTCCCCACGGCCTGAATGCACCCGCCTCTGGGCAGGAGGGGGCAGCGCTCTGCGCGGTGCTGTACGTTAGGTGGGGAGGGAGGGCGGCGCAGTCTTGGGGGGATCTGCAGAGTGCCCCCTTGGGGCATTAGCCGCAGAAGAGCACTCATGTTTTGGCAGCTTCCGGGGCAGGTGCATAGTGGAGCTGGGAGTGTCGGGGGTGGGCCCCGGGTGGGAAACGGGGCCATTTGCGCAGGGGTGCTGGGCCACGCTGGGGTGCCTGGGTTTTCTCTGCTCGGGGGGGGCTGGGGAGCTCTGCAGAGGCGGGAGGGAAAGGCGGCCGGGCCGGGAGGGCTGTGGGCAGGTGCTGGCCTGAGACACATGGCTCTGTTCCATATGGTGCCGTGCTGTGCCCTGGCTGGGGCAGGCACGCCCGCTGTGCTGTCCTGGGACACAGCTGCCCCACTAGACAGCTCTGTGCCCCCTGCCCTGCCCCGGTGTGGCTGGTCACAGGCCTGCGACTCCCTTTTGCAGAGCTCGCTTCTTGGAGAACCTGGCGTCGGCCCAGAAGGAGAGGCTGTCCGCCATGTCCAAGGGGCGGCTCGATGTCCTCGCCGAAGCCGTGCAGGTCGGTGGTGAGCTCAGCATGGAGCCGGTCCTGGCAGGTACGCAGGTGCCGGGTGCCCCAGCCGTGGGCTCGCACCGCTCCCCCTCGGAGCCAGGCAGCAAACCGGGCTCTTGCCACTCGCTGCCCGGTCGCTTCCAGCCCTGCCCTCCCCAAGCGCCGGGCTGCAAGGCCCCGGGGGGGCGGGGCACTCGGACCAGCCAGGCCAATGGCCCCTCCCTCCGGGCCTGTGAGAGCAGCTGCCGGGGAAAGTCCCCCTGGCAGGGACCCCACACACACGGGGCGTGTGCAGCCCAGGCGGCGGGGAGGATGGCCTGGGTCCCAGGGGCAGCCGCGCGCCCTGCCGCCGGCTGCCTAAGGTCTGCTCTTTCCGGGCTGCAGGGAAGCTGACGCGGAGCGAGGGGGAGGAGCGGACCGAATCGGAGCCCTGCCGGCCATCAGCCGGGACCGCCCCGGGCAGGGACAAGAGAGGAGACGGCGCATCAGGCAAGGACTCTCCTGGGGACACCTCCTCGGTGACCGTGGCTCCCCTCCCCCAAATGCACCAGCTTCGGTGCCTAGGGACCCGCTGCCTGGGGCCACCTGCAGCCCCTCCCACGGCTCTCGCGTTCGCGGCTGCCTGTCCCGCCCCCCCGAGGCGCATGCAGTGTGACCTCACGGGGCAAAGGGGCTGAGGCAGTCAGTGGGGAGGGGGGGCAGGAAGCCTTCCCCGCCCCTTGTGCAGCCCTGGGCCGTGCAGTGCCAGAGCCCTGAGCCAGGACATTGAGGGAGGCCGAGCTGCCGGGGTTCAGGAAGGCCGGGGCCCATGGGCAGGTGCATGCCCTGGACACACTGTCCTCTGGTTCCCCCCCCAGGGCCTGGCAGCCCCCAGCAGGAGAGCGCAGATCCCTGCAGCTCCATCTCCTCGGACGAGGTGCTGACGCGGGCCGCACTGTGCGCCAACAGCCGCGCGGAGCCGGCCCAGGACCCGCCCCGCCAGGCAGAGCTGCAAGGCCGGGAGGGCCTGGAGAGCATCCGGCCCCGTGGCAAGGCCCCTGCCAGGCAGGTCTCCATGCGCCCCCAGGCCAGCGTGGAGGCAGAAGCCAGCGCTCAGAGCATGGAGCGGGCCCTGCTGACCCCCTTTCGGAAGGACGCCGAGTTCCCATGGGACCGTCTGGAGAGCGGCCCCCTGCTGCTGAAGGTCAAAGACCTGGATTTCTCCGACCTGGGGGAAGAGGAGGATTTCGACGCCCTAGAGCAAGGGGCAGTAGGAAGCAGCTCGTTCCAGGCGCCTGCTAGCACAGGGACACTGACTGCGGGAGGCCTCCTGGCTCCCCCACCCCCACCCCCTCCTCCGAGCTGTCCCCAACCCCCCGGCTGTCCTCCAGCCCCACCCCCACCCCCAAGCTGTCCCCCACTCCCCGGCTGTCCTCCGGCTCCACCTGCCCCGGCCTTGCTGGGCTCCCCGGTGCCAGACGGCCATCCCCCAGCCCAGAAGAAGAAGACGGTGAAGCTGTTCTGGAAGGAGCTGAAGCCCCCTGGCACCTGCCCTGGGGCCAGCCGCTTTGGCCAGGCCTCCGTGTGGGCGTCCCTGGAGCAGGTAGAGATTGACGCGGCCAAGCTGGAGCATCTCTTTGAGTCCAGGGCGAAGGAGGTCCCGAGCACCAAGGTACGCAGCAGGGCGGGGGCAGCGGCCAGGCCCCGCAGCCTGAGCGGGCCCCAGCCTCGGCACTCCCTCAGCTCTGCGCAGAGCCGAGTCCACTGACGTCACAGCAACCCACCGGGCTGCCTGGGCCTGCCATGGGACGTTGCTGGGGCGGGAGGCCCAGGGCGGAGCAAAGGCCCTAGAGTAGCTGGGTTTTCTCCTCCACGCCCCATAGCCTCATGGGGGCGGTCCCACTGGTTTCCCCAAGCCGGGGGCAGTTACAGCCCTGGGCCTGCAGTCCGAGCAATGCTCGTCACATGAGTAGCCAGACGGGGTCAGCCCAAAGGTCCATTCAGCCCAGCGTCCTGTCTGGCCTCTGTGGCCAATGCCAGGTGCTCCAGACCAGTGTGTCTCAGCCAGTGGTGCAAGTACCCTCAGGGGTACTCCAGAGAAGTCTGGGGGGGACGTTAACACAACTGACATTTGGAGAAAACTGAATTTTTGTGTTAAGTTTTGCAGCGCCTTAATATTTTTGTACGTTTTACACCCAAAAATTTCATCGCCCGCCCGGCTACGATTAAGTTGTTTAAACAAATGTGTTGCAATGGTAGAAAAAAACGTTGTGTGTCTGAAACTATAGGCACTGGGGGTACTTACACATTGTTTTTGAAAAAGGGGGTACTTACCATTTTTTTTAAAGGGGTACTTTATAAAAAAAGGTTGAGAAACACTGCCCCAGAGGGAAGGAACAGAACAGGGAATCATCAAGTGATCCCTCCCCTCTCGCTACCTCCCAGCCTCTCACAAACAGAGGCTAGGGATACCATTCCTGCCCATTCTGGCTCATAGCCATGAATGCATCTAGTTCTGTTTGAACACTGTTAAAGACCTGGTCTTCACAACATCCTCTGGCAAGGAGTTCCCCGGGTTGACTGCACTGCATGAAGAAATACTTCCTTTGGTTTGTTTTAAACCTGTTCCCTGTTAATTTTGTTTAGTGAGCCCTAGTTCTTGTGTTCTGGGAACCAGTAAATAACTGTTCCTTATTCACTGTCCATATTGGTCATGATTGTACAGACCTCTGTCAGATCCCCCCTTAGTCGCCTCTTTGCCAGGCTGAAAAGCCCCGCTCCTGTTACTGTCTCTTCAGACGGTACCCGTTCCCAACCCCGCCGCATTTTGGTTGCTGTTTCCTGAACTTCTGCCAGCACCAAGATACCGTTTTTGAGCTGAGGCGACCACATCTGCACGCAGGATTCAAGCTCGGGGCGTCCTGTGGATGTGTGCAGAGGCCGTTAGATTTTCTCTGTCTTATTCTGGGCCCTTTTGTAATGACTCCTGCTGATTGTAGTGGCCCTGCCCCCCGGAGTGGGTCTTGTGGGCTGGTGCATGGGACGTAGGAAAGGAGGAGTGGGAGCGCCCTCCGGGGCTGCGATCCAGTCCCTGCCCTCACACACAGCCTAGCAGCCCCGGGGGTAGAATGAGTCCCCTCTGTTGGGTGTGAGACCTCCACTGGCAGGTCTCACCCAACCCTCTCCAGGCCGCGCTGGCCTCTGCCCTGCTGCGGCAGCGGGGGGCAGGCAGTCGGCACTGTCTCCAGGGCATGCCAGCCGCCCCCGCTGTGTTGGAGGGCTGTGCAGCCGGGCGGGGGAGCGCTGGGCATGAGAGTCCAGAGTGAAACGCAGGCCGGGGGAAGCTCTGTTGGAAATGGGCCCAGGCTGCCCTGCACAAGCAGCCCCTGCGTCTCCCGGGCCCTTTCTGGAGCAGGCAGCCTGCCTGCACGGCTGGGCCCCGCTTTGGGGCACGGGCCGCTGTTCCTTGGGAGCGGAGCCTGGAGAGAAGGGCTCTTCCTCGGGGCCGGAGGGCCGGGCACGTTAGTGTGAGGTTATCTGGAGGGAGAGGGGCCTGGTCTCTCACAGCTCAGCTCGCCGGGCGCCTGGCGTGGCCGCCCTGGCCCCGGAGCTGCTCTCACTCATGGAGATGCTGGCCAGAGTGATCTTGCAGTCGCTGTGCTGTGAGCCCCACCCTCGTGTGAAGCCGTGCCCAGAACTCCCCTTGTAACCTCACCAGCAGGGCTCACGAAGGGGTCGCGCTGCACCAGGTCCTGGGTGCAGGGGAAGGTGGTGAGGGGGGCTGCCTGCCCCTGGATCCACTGAGTCGGCGCCGATTTTCACAGCTCCTTGGCGGGGCACCACGGCAGATACCACAGCAGCGTGCCCCCGGTAGGGTTCGGGGCAGCCCGCGTGTCCCGCACCTGCCTTTCAGCCCCTTTCCTTCCTTTCCCGCGGCCCCGCAGAAAGCTGCTGACGGGAAAAAGTGCACGGTGGTCCTGGACCCCAAGAGGAGCAACGCCATCAACATCGGCCTGACGGTGCTGCCGCCCGCGCACGTCATCAAGACGGCCATTCTCAACTTCGACGAGTTCGCCATTAGCAAGGAAGGGATCGAGGTGAGGCTGCAGCTGGTCGGCTCCCAGTCCCCAGCAGGTGGCGCTCTAGCCTCGCGGGGTGCCCCCCAAAGCGCATCCCAGCCTTCCTGTGCCACTCCTCCGCGGGGCGGCCGTGCACAGGGGCAGGGAACTGCTCGAGTCCTTGGCCTTGAGTGTAGCATCCAGTCTGCCCTGCCCAGAGCGTTTCACTGGGTGGGTCTGTCTGACCCAGCCCGGCCCTTGGAAGGAGACGCCCAGGCTGCCAGGGACAGGGAATCTGCCCCAGTACGAGTCCCCTGACCCGGGGGTACCTTAGCTTCCCCGCTAAGTGGGTGCGGCCTTCTGCAGGGGCAGCGTTTGCCCACAGCCGAGCCCCGCTCCCCCGACCCTCGTGTTCTTTTCTAGCAGAAAAGCGCCCGGGCGCCCCCCGGCCGTCGGCTCTCCCGAAAGTTGCTCTGCTGGGGCTGAGAGCCCGCGAGCCCACAGGCTGCTTGGTTGCCCCAAATTCACAGCCCACTTTGGTCGATTTCACAGTCATGGCGTTTGAAAACCAACAGATGTCACGATTTGAGCTGCTTACATCTGGAATTTCAGTGCTGACTGTAAGGGTCCTGGCCCCCAACGAAGTTGCGGGAGGGCACGAGTATTTTAGGGAGGGTTGGGGTACTGCTACCCTTACTTCCGCGCTGCTGCTGCTGGCAGGATGGGGGGCCCGGCCATCAGCTGTTGCTCTCTGGCCGCTCCCCTCTGGAGGCAGCACAGATGTACGGGTGGCAATCCCGCAACCCCCTGCAGCTCCCTTGTGGGTCAGGATCCCCAGCTTGGGCAACACCAGTCTGCCCCAGGACATTGGCCTGGTTTGGGTTAAAGGCCCACGCAGGGGAGACCAGATTTCATGGTCCGTGACTTGGCAGGGCCCTGCCTGTCCATGATAGTCCCGGTGGGGTGGGGGAGGAGAAGAGTGGCCGTGGCCACTCCCGTGACCTCTCCTTGCGTGTGTCCTTGGAAGGCTCCCACTGAGCCAGCTGCCCCAGCCCGGCACGAGGCCTGCCCTGTGGCTCTGACCTGTGGTTCCTTGTGCCTTCCAGAAAATCCTCACCATGGTTCCCACGGAGGAGGAGAAGCAGAAGATCCAAGAGGCGCAGCTGGCCAACCCCGACGTCCCGCTGGGCTCCGCCGAGCAGTTCCTGCTCACCCTGGCCTCCATTAACGAGCTCACGGCTCGCCTCCAGCTGTGGGCCTTCAAACTGGACTACGAGAGCATGGAGCAGGTAGCGGGGCAAGCCGCTAGCCTGTGGGCCGAGCAGGATGCGGATGAGGGACCCTCGGCCTGCTGCTTCGGGGGGGATGGGGGATGGTACAGCCACGCTCAGCAGCTGTAGGCCACGGGCCGGTCTGGCCCTGCGGGGGCCGGCGCTCTACTCTCCCCGGGCTGGTCTGTGCGGGTGAGTTCCGCCTCCCTCCCCATGCGGCGCTGCCCTCTGACATGGGGGGGAGCAGACCCCGGGCGGGCGCTGGCGCGGTGCCTGGCCGCTCGACACAGCGGCGACTGTCCCCGCGCACATGGCCGGGCGCTGGCGCGGTGCCTGGCCGCTCGACGCAGCGGCGAATGTCCCCGCGCACATGGGCGGGCGCTGGCGCGGTGCCTGGCCGCTCGACACAGCGGCGAATGTCCCCGCGCACATGGGCGGGCGCTGGGCAGGGCCAACCGACTGGTCACGGCTGCTACACCTTTCCCCGCTCAGGAGATCGCAGAGCCTCTGTTCGACCTGAAACTCGGCATGGACCAGCTGGCCCAAAACCAGACCTTCCGCTGCATCCTGGCTACTCTGCTGGCCATGGGAAACTTCCTCAACGGCTCCCAGGTGAGGAGCCGGGGCCTAGGGGGAGATGCAGGGTCCCCTGCTGACGGGAGCGCCCTGTGGGCAGCATGGCCAGGCTGCCGGGCACTGCGTGAGGCTGAGGGGCCAAGCCGGGGGGATGCCAAGGGGGCCAGTGCCCTGTAGCAGGGAGGCCTGCAGGCAGTGCCCAATGGGCTGCCGGGGTTTCGTGCTGGCGACAGGGCTGGTGCGTGGCAGTGTGCACTGAGGATCTTGTCAGGTGGAGATCCAGGCGGGGGGCCAGGGGGAGCAGAGCGAAAGGCCGGAGTCAGCGGAGTGGGGCTGGTTAGCTGTGGAATGGGGGTGATTGTGCCTGGTGACCCACAAACACAGTGAGCAAGGCAAACCCTGCCCCCACCCCCAAGAGCTCACGGATGAAGCAGACCAGCCGTGGGAGGGGAAACCGAGGCAGAGAGGAAGGCTGGCGCATACCCTGCCAGGGAGAACCTGGGCTCTGCTTCTGGCGCAGGCTGTGCCCTAGGAGCCTGCAGTTGTAAATGTGACCCAGCCCCTCCAGAGCTCAGCAGCAGCTGGGATGGGGCCCAGCTGGGGAGGCGCAGGCAGAATCAGCGGCGGGGCAGGGGCAGGTGGCGCCAGGCGGCAGGGCAGGGTGACCTGGGCTCCCCTGGCTCCGGGGGGGCTGTGCCCCTGCGCTGAGCATGCGCTTGGGTTTCAGAGCCGGGGCTTTGAGCTGAGCTACCTGGAGAAGGTCTCGGAGGTGAAGGACACCGTGCACCGGCAGTCCCTGCTGCACCACCTTTGCCACGCCGTGGTGGAGAGGTTCCCCCAGACCAGCGACCTCTACTCGGAGATCGCAGCCATCACCCGCTCGGCCAAGGTAAGACCCGGGGCGGCCGAGTCCCGGCTCCCTGCCGACCGGGGAGCCCCGCCAGAGCCCAGCGTGGCCGAGTGCGCAGCTTCGCTCCTTCCGCAGGTGGACTTCGATGCGCTGGCAGAGAGCCTGGGCCAGCTGGAGCGGCGCTGCCGGGCCTCGTGGGAGAATCTGAAGGCCATTGCCAAGCACGAGCCCAAAGCGGGCCTGAGGAGCAAGCTGGAGGAGTTCCTGAGGGACAGCTCCCAGCGGGTCCACGTGCTGCAGGTGGTGCACAGGCGCGTGCTGCACAGGTGGGTCTGCCAGCCCGCGGGGCACCTCAGGGCTGGCTGGGGCTGCCCTTGCAGACGGGGCCCCGGGCAGGGCGAATGTCCCTTACTCCCCCTGGAATCATGTTCCCAGTCCTGCAGCGGGGAGTCGGGCGGGGGTGGGTTTTCCTAGTCCTGCGGGGGCAAAGGGGACGTGGCGGTGGCAGCAGGTGGGAGGTGGAGGGTGTTTCTACTGCAGGGGGCCAATTAAGAGGGGGCTGATGGATCTGATGGTCTGGGGGAGGCTGGCAGAGCCAGCGGCGTTCCCAGTAAAGTGGGAGGAGGCTGGCGGCCGTTTCTGGTAAGGTGGGGGCTGGCAGAGCCGGTGGCTGTCCTGGGAAGGTGGGGGCTGGCGGAGCCGGTGGCTGTTCCTGGGAAGGTGGGGGGGGGGCTGGTGGAGCCGGCGGCCGTTCCCGGGAAGGCGGGGTCAGGGAGCCGAGGGGAGCCAGGCTGGTTACAGGACTCCTCTGCCGTGTGATTGTCAGGGCGCCCGATGCGGCTCCTCTGTTCCGGGCGTAGGTGGGCCCGTGTGAGCTCCCCTCGCCAAGCCGCCCTGTCTCTCCGCAGGTTCCGCTCCTTTCTGCTCTTCCTGGGCTACCCGGCGGCAGGCGCGCGGGACGTGAGCGTGACGTGGTTCTGCCGGCTGCTGCGGGAGTTCGCCCTGGAGTACCGCACCTGCCGCGAGCGTGTCCTGCAGCAGCAGCGCAAACGGGCCGCCTACCGCCAGCGGAACAAGACCCGGGGCCGCATGATCACGGAGGTACGGGGCGGCCCGGGGGGGCGGGAAGCCGGCTGAGGTCTGTGTCTGCCCCTCCCCTCACGCCGGCCTTCTCCTCCCCCCCACAGATGGAGCGGTTCTCCGGCATGACCGGCAGCCCCGAGGCAAGCCCGTCCCCGGCCCGGGGCTCGGCCTCCCCCGAGCAGCAGGCAGAGGCAGGCCATGAGACTATGAAGAGCATGTTGAGCTCGGCAGCGGAGCCCCACAGCCGGCGCAGCAGGGCCAGCCGAGGTAGGGGGCATGGCCAGCCTGGGACGTCGGTGCTGGCCCCAGGGCAGGGGCTGTGCTGGCCCCAGGCGACAGCTCAGCTGGGAGCCTGCCTGGCCCTGGGCAGAGCAGAGCCCGGCTCACCTAACGCCCTGGGCTGTGGACGCGGGTCCCCCCGTGTGGCTGGAAGCCTGCCTGGCACAGCCTGTCGTGCAGCTGCTCCCAGGCCCTGCTGTGTTTGTGGGGCCCCAGGCTCAGCCCAGCCTATGCCCCGTGGCCTAGGTACTGGTCCATGTGCAGCCAGGGACCCTGGGTGGTACTGCCTGTGGGATCGATGGGCCCCTCCCCCAGTGGCCATGACACTTAGGGGCCCATCAACCCAGCCCATCCTCATGGGGCCCTGGCTGGCAGCTGGCTCGCTGGCCAGCTCTGCGCTGCCGGGCTGCCCCGTTAGCGGGCCCTTGGAGCTAGATTACTGCTGGGCCAGCGCCCGCTAACAGCTGCTGGGAGGTCGGCTGGCAGGGACCAGGCTGTCGGGAGGGAGGTCGGTTGGTGGGGAGAGAGGAAGGGAGGTCGGTTGGCGGGTCCAGGCTGTCGGGAGGGAGGTCGGTTGGTGGGGAGAGAGGGAGGAAGGTCGGTTGGCAGGTCCAGGCTGTCAGGAGGGCGGCTCTGTGGGGAGAGGGGGAGCTGGCAGCTGGTAGAAGGGGAGCAGCCAAGTGGCCGTGGGGCACGGCTGGGAGCAGGCTGAGCTTGGCTGCTCCGGTCCCTCGGCTGACGTCCCCATGCTCCCCGGGCAGCCGTGGGCCAGTCCAGCCCCTCCAGCGGCTCCGTGCCCCAGGATGACAGCTCTGGCTCCCCCGCTGATGCCTCGGATGAGATCATGGACCGCCTGGTGCAGTCGGTCACGCACAGCGCCCGCCCGCGCCTAGAAGCCGCCAAGGAACGCAGGAGGTCGCGTGTCAGCAGGAAGTCCCGTAAGTGCCGTGCCAGGGCATCCCTGAGCGGGGCAGGGGCGACTCGACCTCTGCCAGCCACGGCGGTGGCGGGGAGATGCCTGGGGGTGCCAGGCCGACAGAGCCCCATGCCAGGGTCCCCGGGGGCTGGCTGCACTGTCGCGCCCGTCTCCGCACGCCCGGGTGGGTGGCTGGGCAGAGCGCCTACCCGTGTCCCGGCGTGGGCGTGCTTGGCCCCGCCCCCCCTCATTCTCGCCTCTCTTCCCAGTGAGGCGGACGCTGAAGAGCGGCCTGAGTGAGGAGCTGGTGCAGGCCCTGGGCCTGGTGCGGGCTCCCAGCGTGGAAGTGTGACACTGGCCGTGGCTGTGGAAGGAGCCTCCTAGAGCCTGCGATGCCCCGGCCCGGAGCGAGCAGAGCTGGAGCCCAGCCGACCCAGGACTGCGCTGGGTGGCCTGGAGGAAGGTCCTCACAGGGTGGGGCCTGTGCGTGGGGAGCCCCGAGGCAGCCGGCCCCGCTCACCTGGCACCACTGCCCCTGCGGCCCCGAGGCGCCTCTCAATGGCTACTGCTCCCCCCGCCGGCCATGCTCCCCAGCGTCCCGTGCTCGCCTGCAGCGGTGCTGTGGGCCGGGCGGGGCAGCCCCGGGACCGCTGTGGCGCCGGGGCCCCTGGCTGCTAGCTGGCAAGTGGGTGCTCGGCTGGGCCCTGCCAGGAGCAATGCTGGCGGGGGCAGGGGCTTGGACACGGATGGGCCGCATGGCCCTGCCATCACAGCTGCTCCCAGCCCCGGCCAGCCCCTCCCAGCTTTCCCCTTCCGCCCGTGCAAGCCAGGGCTGCCCTGCACTCCCCAGCATCCTGCTAGGGAGCGAGTGCTGGGGTGCCTGGCCTAGCCGGGGGAGGAAGGTCTGCATGTGAGCTAGCCAAGCAGGCGGGGGAGCGCTGGCCCGGCTGGCTGGGGGCCGAGGCGGGTGCCGCCCTGGGGAAGGCCTGTGCAGTCGCCGAACAGCGGGAGAAAAGGCACCAGCCATTCCCTGCTGCCTGCTGGTCTTGTCGGGGCCGCTGGGCGGGGGCAGCTCCCCTCTTCCCCACCTCAACGTGGCTCCTGGGCTGGTTCGTAGGGTTCTGCCAGCCCCAGGGCGAGGGTCTGTCCCTGTCTGCTGGCGCTGCCAGGAAAGCCCAGCCATGACCCGGGCCAGGCTGCTCCTGTCCCCACAGCCAGCGGGAAGCCTTCGCCCTCTAACCCCTGTGCCGCACTCCCTGTGCTTGGCTCGCTTCCCTGAGAAGCTGCAGGAGGGACCTGGGTTGGCTCTGACCGTGCCGCTTCCTTCTGGTCCTGGCTGGGCTCGCAGGCCTCCAGCGGGACTACCCACAGCCGGGGAAGGGGCCTGGCCCTGGGAGCAGGGCGTGCTGTGCCGGCACAGCTGGCCTGTGTCAGAGCAGGGGCGCCTGGCCTCCCTCCCCAGCGTCTGGCCGAGGCAAAGGCCGTGCCCAGCTGTGGTGGGAATTCACACACTGCCCCTGGCGGGCCCCTCGGCCATCTGTGGATGACTTCGCTTGGCACGTCCGAATTCAGCCGCGGCTGCTTGTCTGCCCATCTTCCAGCTCCTGGGCGGCGGAGCCAGAGGCCTGTTTCCACGCATGCCGAGGGCCTGCCGGGCTCCCAGGCACTGGCCAGGCCTGGGGGGAAGGCCTTTGGATAGGCGGCCTTTTCCCTTCACTTCCCCCCTGGCCCTGCACCTCACGTGTTTTCCTGCATCATCCGCCCGGCTGTCCCCGTCAGCAGGGCGCCACGGTGACTTGATTTACAGTGACTTTCCGGCACAAGAACTATTGCACCCAATTGGGGTTAGTCCTCTTTCTAAGAGCTCCAGCTCCGTGGGCCATAGAACTAACTGTGATGGGGGGTAGCTGTGAGGGATTATGGAGGTTTCATTTACTTAGATGCAAACAGGAGAGTCGCGTCTTGGGATAGAGCCATTTGGTGCTGTAAAGGCCACCTCCCAAAAGTGAAAGCAGCCATGTGCAGAAGGGAGAAGGAGGAAATATGGAAGCATGCAAAGGTGAATGGTAATTGGCAATTAGTTAAGAATGTTTTATTAGATGTAAAACCAAACACCTCCCCCCTCACTGGTCTGCAATCACCAAAGATGTCTGTTTTCATTAATAAAAAATACCTTGGTTCAGAGGGGAGGTGAGAGAAGCAGTAAAATGTACATAAAACAAATGGGGAAGCTGATAACACTCAGCAATGGGAAAATGCAGGCAATTGAAAAGGGAAGCTAAAAGCATTGGTAAAAAATCGATGGCAGTAGGGTCAAGGAGCAGGGGGTTAATGGGCTTGTGCCAGAGGAGAAACCAGCTGCTTGGCCTGCAATGTGCCAAGAGTCGTGTCTCTCGAAGCCAGCTGGACAGAGGCAGGTACCGGCCCTTCCCGGAGCCAGTGTCTGCTTGGTTGGCCCAGCTCTGTGCTCCCGAACCTCGAGGAGCTTCATAACTCCTTGAGCAGCAGCATCTCAGAAACATCCAATGTCCCCACCCCATGGGGCATGCAGCAGGCCCTCGCTTCCAGCGGGTGCTTCCCCCCACAGCCTGCCTGGCCTACCTGCGCTGGTCTGGGATGCAGCCCCGAGCTACAAGGGGCTGGATCCGTGCCTGTCCTGTATCCTGGGTGCCAGGACCCCGGCAGACAAGCAGCTCACACCGAGGGTCCGTGAGCTGCCTGGCCCTGGTTGGGCGCTCTGAGCCCAGCAGCCTGCCTACAACACAGCTGCCCCACCCCGGTCTCTGACCTCGGTCACTATGTGCAGGGTGACCCCAGCACAGCCCCGAATCCCCCCAAAGCATATGCCCAGCCCTCTCCTGCTGTGCTCATGTGTCGTTCCCCCTCAAGGAGCAGCACACCAGCCACGTGCTGCCGCACCGGGGTTAGCGAGCTGGCTTGGGCTACATGTGTTTATTACACCCAAGTGCCCGGTGCTGAGGTCCTCCCCGCCCTCGAGGCTCACGCTGGGGCTGCGTCTCGGGCTCCTTGGTGCTGTGCAGGACGGAGGCAGGGGCTGGCCTGCAGGGCTACAGTGTGGCACCAGCTTCCCCTGCTGGCCTCACTGGCCGCCTGCTTTGCCTGCTGCAGCTTTTGTGCAGCCACAGATGTCCACGTTTCTACAGCTGCTTCAGGGCTGGGCCCCTGCCCGGAGAGCCTCCTGTCCAAGCTGGAGCATGTGTGGAACATGCGGCCAGCCCTGTCCGTGGGCAGAGGTCCCTCTGGCTGCTGCATGTTCTCGCCTAGCTGGGCTCGCAGGGATGGGTGTCTCCAAAATGTGCAGAGCGCTTGGTCCCCAGGGAAAGGCCTGGGCTTGGGAGGGGGGGGGGGGGAGGTGATGTATGCTCTTGTGGCCCTGGGTCCACTCTGGTTGTCTGTAAGCGCTGCCCAGCCATGGGGTGGGGGGGTCCCCAAGAGCAGTGCACGTAGACCATGACTAGCAACTTCACACCTGGCCAGGGGAAGGGGTGTGGCTACCTGGGGGAGGAGTGTTCTGTGGTTTTGAGAGGGGGCAGTATGAGCGTGGGGCAGCATGGAGGAAGCAGATAAAACCAGAGTAGAGTCCAGGGGCCTGTGAACCCCTCCCCCCAAGGGAACTAGGGCTGTCGGCCTCTCCCCCGTTGCCTGCGCCAAGCATATGCTGTGCTGTATCTTGGAGAAGCAATAAACCTGTTCTACGGGCCGGCGGAGTCCCATCTTGCTGCGGACGGGGGTGCAGGGTCAGGGGTCCGCAACGTGCCGTCACCGGGGGCGTTCACGTGCCTTTGCTACACAGCAGAGCAGGCCCAGCTTGTCTATGGGCTAAGCAGGGCCCGTTTGCTGAAGATGGGATAGGAGGGAGCCGGAGCCGGGAAAGCCTTTTCCCTGCCCCAGCAGGATGGGCCCCTTGCACGTGTCTGGCTCGCAAACGCTTCCTGAGCAGAGCCTGCTGAAATCCCAACCTCACGCCGCTGCAAACCCCTTTCAGCCCCAGCGGCCGCGCTGGTAACTAACTCCACACAAAGGGCAGCGACCGCAGGACACCCCGCCCGGCCTCCCTGGGCCATATCCAGCCCCCCCCAACCTCCACCCGGAGCTGTGCCTGAACACAGCCAGCCCAGAGATAACACACACAGCCCGGTTAGACGCAGCGCGGACCCGCCACAGGGCAGCCACACGCACAAAGTTCTCACCCCGCCCTCCCATCACCTCCTCTCGGTCCTGGCTCCCCCCCAGTTCAGGCTCATGGGGACCCACCTCCGGGCAGCCTCTTGCAAACCAGGCCAGGAACCCCACCCTGGCTCTGAGCTCTCTTCTTAGCTCCCCGCAACAAAGCAGGGCCATACCAAGCACTGGCGGTCTTTGGCCTTTGCTCAGTAATCCTGACCCCCCAGTGTCCAATCCGCAGGAAAGATCCAGTCCCTCTTTGTGGGGACTTTTTATTCCTCCCCAGCCTTCTGCGGTGGGTTGCAAAGTCAGCTGGGAGGAGCAATGCGCACGCTCTTCATTGGGCTGGGGGCAATCAACAGTCTCGATCTTCCGTGTCTTGCAGTAGTTTGCTGGAGGCCGGTTGTCTGAACTAGGGGCCACGCTGGGTAAGGGCAGGGCTCTGATCCCTCTTGGTAGTGCTACCCAGCCCATCACTGGGACATCTGAGTGCCTGAGCCACGCACCCAGTGCCAGGGGTGAGGAAGGAACCTTCTCCGGGGCGATAATCCATGGTTGTCCATTGGGCTGGGGGGGCAGCACTTTCTTCTAAAGAGCTGGGCCTGGCCACGGAGAGAGACCTGCTTCTGGGCTGAGAGGCCACATTCCCCAGGTTCTTGTAGCAAACCACAGAGGGAGTTCCACGTGGCTGTCCTCCGTGTCCATCTCCCCACCCAGCCTTGCCTCACCCCAGCCGTATCTCTGCCGCCTGGCATCCCTGCCTGGACCCCGAGGACCGTCCGCAATACTCTGCTCGAGAGGCACCCCCGGCGTGAACACTGAGGCTGCACAGTGCATGCCACCCCGGCACAAGGGGAGCACGGCCGGGAGCGCAACCCCCTCTCGCCCTCCAGGGTCACATGCTCTGTGGACGAGCTTGGTGGCCCCGCAGCCTGGATGGTGGCCCCGTGTCTGTGCTGCCTGCAGGGCGCAGCCGCCCACCGGAGGGAGCAGCCAGTAACACAGGACAGACCTGGTGCACAGGGCTGGCTTGAGCACAGAGCCACGGTTCCCGTTGGGTGACTGGCTCTCAGCCCGGCGCGGCCCTTGCTGGAGGACACAGAGCCAGGGGGAAGCAGCAAGAGCCCAGAGACTGGCAGGACTTTTCTCCAGGCTCCTCCATTCCCGGGCCTGCCACCCGCCCCACCTCACGGGCTTATTTATCTGGCAGATCTCAGCTCTGTGGCCTTGGAGCTGCTTTGCCTCCTCCCAGCCCAGAGCCGACGCTGGCCTTGAATGGCGCCTGAGCTCGCACTCGCTGGGAGGAAGCTAGAGCCTTGCTAGTGAAGCATCCATCACGCCAAGGGCGTAGTGGTGCCAAGAGGCCAGGGAGAGGGAGCAAGGGGGCTGCGTGGCTGCACAAGGAGGAAGGGGCAGCTCCTGGGCAGGTTCCGTTCACTTGAAAGCACCTGGCATTGGCCACTGCCGGCAGGCAGGACGCCGGGCTGGATGGGCCTTTGGTTCGAGCCAGCCTAGCCGCTCTGCTCTGTGCCCCTACCCGCCCAGACGCACCCTCAGCTAGATGGACTGAGGAGCTGGGGCCCTGCAACTCAGACTCCTCCCCGGTCTGAGCAAAACCTGGCTGGGGAACAGGCCCCCGCGTACCAGCCTGGCTCGCCTGGGCGCCTGATTCCAGACTGCTCACACGCCGTCGCCCACCTCCCCTCCGGCGCCGCACTGGCAGGCTGCACACTCCCCTGGAAAACGCCCCCTCGCTCTCACAGGCCTTGGGGGACAGGACAGGCCTTGCCTACGGACACCCCCCAACCTGAAGCAAATACTCGCCAGCAGCCTCGCCTCAGACACACTCCCCCAGGAACCCACCCCTGCCACAAACCCCATTACCAGCTCGGTCAGCACAGCTACACAAGCGACACCATGACAGGCCCTAGCCACATCCGCCACACCATCAGAGAGGCTCATACAACTACACATCCACTAACGTGATCTGGGCCAGCAATGCCCCTCTGCCACGGACATCGGTCAAAGCAGGCAGTCCCTGTGCCAAAGGGTAAATGGACACCAGTCAGACATCAGGAATGGGAACACACAGAAACCTGCGGGGAACATTTTAACCGGCCTGGGCACTCGATCCTGGATTTAAAAGTAGCCATTCTGCTATAAAGGAATTTCACCAGCCAACTAGAGAGAGAGAGTGCAGAACTGGAATTCATCAACAGATCTGAGACCGTTCTCCTGGGCTTGACTAAAGATACTAACTGGTTAACGCACTACAAAGCCAATTTCCCCTGCCTTTGATATTTGCATTTTCGCATCAAAAGCTATGAATGGGACACATCCAGCCTGACTTTTAGCACCGCTGAGGGCGTCCACTCAGGGTGAATTGCTCAAACTCAGGTGCCTTACAACCCCTGACTGGAGACTGTTCCCAAATAGGCCACAAACCAGTCACACCAAGTGCTTCAGCTGCCAATCCGGCCACCAGGAAGCCTCACAAGCAAAACCCCTTAGACACCCCAGCTCTCCCTGTGCCACAATCAGTACCCGGGCCTGCACACAGGTGAGGCGTTATAGAACCCAATCTCACCTACCCCGAACGGGTCTTTCCGGTCCCAAAGAACCAGCCACAAATCCCCGGTCAAGTTACACTTTGTATCTTACCCACAAGAGCATGCTGGGCCAATCCTTTAGAATCTACAATGTAAAGGTTTATTAATGAAAGAAAGAAAAGCACGCGAGTAAGGTTGTTAAGGAGAATACATTACATGCATCGAATCTCCCAGTTCTCGATGCAGGCTCTTAGCAGAGATGTTACAAACTGCTAGCTTAAAAGCAGGGCTTTGGAGCGGAGCTGGAGCACGGAGCAGTGGAGCTGCGGGTTTTTGCCCGGAGCTAGAGCGGAGCCAGAGCACAGAAAAATCTTGACTGCTCCACTGCTCCAGGTTTTTTTTTTTGGGGGGGGGGGGGGTTAATCCAAAATGAATGATATTTTAGCAAGAAAGTCCTAAAGGTGCCAAAAAGTTTCAGATTGTATAACAATTGCTATTAACATCTACTTTACCACTTTACATAATATGTCACAGTTATTCTCACGTTGGCCAAAATCAAGATTTAATGTACAGATACAAAATTACAAAGTTTTTTGGAGATATGTTTTATTAAAGAATCAGATAATTATCAGACATCTGGCAACAGTGCAGACTGCTCCCACCCTTGTGCCAAGGTTAGGCGAGTACGTACTCGTGTTAGATAGTTAGATTAGTATGTGTTTATTTTCAACCTTGTAACGTGTAGCCTCGTTACTTCCCAACAATTAATGTTGTAGAACAGCGATAGCACGTACTAACGCTACGGCACATACCAAATTTCATTGATATATCTATATTAAAGCGTTTCTGAGATATTAATTAAAAACTTGGAAAATATTTCAAATATTTTACATAAAATTTAAATCTGAAAAACTAACTTGCAATTTATAAATAAAAATGTATATTAATTATGTATATTAAAAATACTTCTTACTTCATTAAAACTGCAAGAAACATGTTAAAATATTAAAATATACTTTAATAATAATTTTGTGTAAAAAGACAATGCGATCATTTTTGTCCGGACAATCCAAAATAAATTCGAAGTACCTTAAGTGGTTAAGCTATCACAAGTAGGTACATTATCAAAAAATGTAATGCTTTTGTTCATTGCTTTTCGAAGATCATAACAAGAAACATTTGGATTCGGTAGCAACACAAGAAGATTTGGCCATGGCTTCAACAAAAAAATCAAATCTGCCCACCATGATTGATAGCCGCTTTACGGAAAAGGATCTCAACGACATCTTTACTTTTGAATTTGAAAAGGGAAAAGCAAAGAAGAAATCGGCAACGTGCAAGGTAGAAAAGGTAGAAATGGCAACGTGCAAGGTAGAAATGGTGAGCTCAAACCATGTAGCTTCAAGGCAAGTGAAGCAAGTGCCGTGAAAAGTTTTAACCTTTGGCGGCATGCAAAACGTAACCATCCTGAAAACTATGCGGCTCTGGTTACAAAAAAGGACCAGGAAGATGAGGCAAAACAGAAAGCTGACGTGGCTAAACGACGTTCATCTGTCTCTTTGAAAACTCCTGGAGAAAAGATTTTGTTGCGAAGCTTCATCTGAAAAGAAACCCAAAATTGAGCAAACAGAACTTGACTCATATTTGAAGTCCACAAAGGTTACAATCACCATGGATGCCAATACTTTCCATGAAGGGCTGATGGAAATGGTTTGCTTGAGTTCAACACCGCTCACTATCTTCAGGCTAAAGAATTCCAAAAAATTGCAGGTGAAATGGGTCAGCAGCTTGGCAATTCAATGGGGCACGATGCGGTTCGTCATTTAGTTGTCAGCACAGCTGAGTCTGGTCACAAAGAGCTCAAGAAAGCTTTGGAGCAAAAATTGTGCAACCTGAAAATGGATGCGGCAACCCGTGGAAACAGAAATTTCCTTGCAATCAATGCTCAGTACTACGTAAGAACATAAGAATGGCTGTACTGGGTCAGACCAAAGGTCCATCTAGCCCAGTAGCCTGTTTGCCGACAGCGGCCAGCACCAGGTGCCCCAGAGGGGGTGGACCGAAGACAATGATCAAGCGATTTGTCTCCTGCCATCCTTCTCCAGCCTCTGACAAACAGAGGCCACAGACACCATTTCTATCCCCTGGCTAATAGCCTTTTATGGACCTAACCTCCATGAAATTATCTAGCTTCTCTTTAAACTCTGTTATAGTCCCAGCCTTCACAGCCTCCTCTGGCAAGGAGTTCCACAGGTTGACTATGCGCTGTGTGAAGAACTTTCTTTTATTAGTTTTAAACCTGCTACCCATTAATGTCATTTGGTGTCCTCTAGTTCTTCTATTATGGGAACTAATAAATAACTTTTCTTTATTCACACTCTCCACACATTATTTTATATACCTCTATCATATCCCCCCTCAGTCTCCTCTTTTCTAAACTGAAAAGTCCCAGTCGCTTTAGCCTCTCTTCATATGGGACCCGTTCCAAACCCCTAATCATTTTAGTTGCCCTTTTCTGAACCCTTTCCAAGGCCAAAATATCTTTTTTGAGGTGATATTCTACGAAGAAGGAAAAGATAAAGCTGTGGTAAAAACCTTGGACATAATCAAAACTGAAGGGCATCACAATTCTTCCTATGTGAGAAGTCAAGTAAAAGCTATTTTAGAAAAAGTTGGGATCAGTGAAATGCAAGTGCTGAGCATCTGCGTTGACAATGCAGCAAACATGACGGGTGCCGTCAAAAATTTCAGCGAGGACAATGAAACCATTTCTACCTCTGAGAACAGGGATGTGGACAGAACTGAAGCTATTTTGCCTGATGAAGGAACTAAGGGAATGGATGAAATCGAACTCAACATGGATGCTGCTGCGCAATGGGTTAATGATCCTAGCCTCATACTTCCAACATGGCTTCATGAGGACGACTCAAAAGTCCAACTGCTGAGGTGCAGTATTCACACTCTTCAGTTGGCAATCTGGGATGGACTGAACAAAGAACATGCGAAGAAAATTCTGGCAAAAATTTGACAAGTCGTTGTCAAACTACGAACCCCAAGTATTTGAAGTGTTCTGCTTGATCTGCATGGGGTAACTCAATCATTGGATACTGTGACTCGCTGGGGTTCAACATTTGCGATGATTGATCGGCTTCTCATTTTTCAATCTTACTGTGAACAAGTGGCTGCTGCTGGAACAAGAGAACTCAAGTTAACAAAAGCTGAATGGGATGAAGTGAAGAACCTGCGAGACCTCTTGGCAAAGCCAAACCAAACAACCATGAATCTTCAAGCTATCAATGTAACCCCGAGAGTTTTAATGAAGGAATGGTGAAAACTGTCAACATTCTTGCAAGAAAATGGTGGACAAATTGCAGAAGGAATTCTATCCTCCATGCAGAAACGTGAAGAGCAGCTTTTTGACAATATTCATTTTCTTGCTGGAGTTTATGTTGACCCACGGTATCGGATTCTTCTTACCTCAAGGGAAATACCAAAGGCAAAGGAAGGGCTCCTTGATATTGCTCGACGACTCGAAAAACAAAATCTATTGCTCCATTTGAACTTGGCGAAAGAGGTTGAAGAAAACGAAACACAACAAAAGGAGTCATCAACAATCGAATTTGCGGTTTCGGAAAGTTCACATCCTTCAGAAATGGCAGGCTGTTCTCAAACTTCCGTCTCCACTCTGAACTTGTTCGAGCGTCCATCCCTGAGATGTCTTCAACTGTCACAGGGAAATGGCGATATTTCAAGCACCAATTCTTCAGAAGATGACGACTTCGAAAAGGAATTGGATAAACAAGAAAGACGCCGGCGAGTTTCTGCGATTCATAATTGTAACGAAGCATTATTCGAGAGACACTTTTGGGAAGATTGTGAGGCGATGGAGCCTATTGGTAGGGTAAAAGTTAAGTCTGTTTTTTGAGGCCATTCACAGCTACCCACACCACATTCAGGCTGCCTGTGGAATTGCTTCGAGCATGCCAACAACTCAAGCTAGTGTAGAGCAACTGTTTTTGGCTTGAAAGTTAATTTTAAATGATCTGTGGCAGGCTATGGAAGACGACTTGATTGCTGCAATAATTTTTTTACAGATTGAATTATGAATGATTCTAGTTTGTATCATTGTTGATGACGTTTAAATTGTTTTAAAACTCTGAATAAAAATAATGTTTTTTCAAAATTACAGTATGCACTTTTTTTATTTAGTTAAAAATTAATTTGTCGGAGCGTGGAGCGGAGTCGGAGCGGAGCTGGAGCTAGAGCAGTCACTATCGGAGCAGAGTCGGAGTGGAGCTGGAGCTAGAGCAGTCACTATTGGAGCGGAGCTGGAGCGGAGCAATTCAAAAATCTGATTGCTCCAAATCCCTGGTTAACAGTCTCTGGTGTACATCCTATGTCAGGACGGGTCCACGGTTCTTCCCGGCGCGCTGTTCCTCGCAAGGCTGCATCTGGGATCAGGAGCAGAATTGAAGGCCAGAGGGAGTTTGCATCATGGCATTTTATATCCATCCCTGGTATCGTCCAAGCTGGAGCGGGTCACATGGCCCAGTGACCTGTCCCTGTGTCCCATGTCGGCAGCCGTGGTGTTGGCTGGTTTGCAGGTTCCATACGCGTTCCTTGGGTGTGTCTTGGGCACCTTGAGAGCCATTGTCCCTGGAGCCTCGCTAATTAGCACAGTCACTGACTGGACATTCCTTCCTCACAGCCGGCAGTTCAGGCCCACAGCTCTGTCTCAGGCAGAGGACACTCAAGTATCAGCACGGAGTCCATATTCAGAACTCCACATACACATATCACACAAGTACATGAATAGCACGTACAGAATCAGTAGAACACAAGCTTTCATTTGACACCTCACATGGCCCCCTTGGTACAGACTTTGGGGCAAACACCCCCTCTGGCTGCGCCCCTTAAAATCCAGGAACGTAACAACAGGTAACTGCTTTTTGCGGCTATATAATCTTGGATTCTGTTCTTTCCACTCCAGCTCATCGGAGGAGGTGGGTTTTGCCCCCAAAAGCTCGGGAGCCTTGTATTTGTTAGCCTCTAAGGTGCCCCCGGCCTGCTCCTTGTTTTCAAACTGCTCAGGGTTACCCTGGTGTTTGCCTGGTCTGACCACTAGGAGACAGCAGTTCCACTTGTCCTAGGGAGAGGACCCATTGGCTGGCCTGGATACAGCCCTCTTACCCCCAACCTCTGGGGAAGGCCCCGCTTCCCTGCGCTAGTGTCCCGCCTGGCCACTGAAGGGAGGCGAGGTAGGGGGAGATGGCCAGGGGGCAGCAGGGGGAGGCGGCCAGGGAGCAGCAGGGGTGATGACGGGGTGGAAAGTTCTTGGTCAGCTGTGCGCTGGCCTGTCCCCATTCAAGTGGGGACACGGGAGAGCCCCACATTACGTGCACCCCTCAGTGCAACAGGTAATGACTCTGCAGAGAGGCTGTGCCCAGGCTGCGGAGGGAGGCGGCGGCTCGAGGTCTCCGGACCATCGTGTCCCATCCCGGCCCATGGAAGGAGGGCGGGTTCCTGCCACGCGGGGAGGGGAGGACACGCCACAGCCGAGATGGGCAGGGCTCCTGGAGCTGTGTCCTTCGCTGCGGTTCCCAGCTCTGAAATTCTTGGGCTGGGCCCCAGGTGTGTCACCGAAGCCCAAAGGCGACGTGCGGTTTGGGGGGGTGTCGCTGCGAGCCCCCGGAGCAACAGGCAGCTGAGCGCCACTCCGCTCTGGGAGGGGACGGGCAAACGGCCCTTTGTTGCTTGGTGGCGTTCCTCCCGGGGGCTCCACAGACCCGGCCCAGCTCTGGGGGCCCGTCCACACAGCGCGCTACAGCCCAATTAAGCCACGTCCTCCCCGTGCTGGGAGCCGGAGTAAGCAGTCCGGTATGTCGAAAGAGCGGCTTGCCATGTGGACGCGCACTTAGGTATTTCGGAGTTTCGTCAGTGACGCCGCAATAACGCTGCTGTGTGGACGTCCCCTGGGAGAGGGGCCCGCATCCCGCTCCTCCTTGGGCACCATCAAGATAGTTCCTTGCAGCCAAGTTGCCCCGGGCGACTACAAGGCGGCAGGCTGGCTTGGGTGTCGCCGAGAGCCTCTCTTGCCCCATGGCCTTTCCTCTGAGGGTGACGCCGGCGATGGAACGGGCCCAGGGCGACCCTCAGGCCGAGCCGGCTGGCCTGGTGGTCAGAACGGGAGCTGGCGAGGGGGAGCCGCGGTGACTGAGTGCCGCTGAGCGCTTCCCATTATGTAACTGCCAGGCGGGGCCTGTCCGTGGCGTCAGCACCATTGTCCCTGGAGCCGCACGGGGTGTGCTGTTCTGCAAGAGGTGACGTAACCCGCAGACCTGTTTACTGCCTGCCGGAGCCAGGGTGTGCCCCTCATGCTGCTGACCAAATTCCAGGGCGGCAATTCCACCCTGCCTCCCTCATGTTGCTCCTGCACTTGCAAGTGGCCGACTTGTTCTTCACTTTACAAAGGGCCGTGGCTCCGCCCTCTGCTCCACCCCTTCCTTGAGGCCCCACCCCTCCTCCAAAACGCTGTCCCCACTCACTCCATCTTTTGGGAGTTTCTCTAAAAGAGCTGCCAGAAAAATTACAGAGCTAGGGGCTGCCTCATGCAGGGGTGTGATGACGCGTTGGGGTTTTTCCCGTCCCCTGCACCCCCGTAATGGCCGGACAGACTCCACCAGCCAGTAGAAGAGAGGGAGTTTATTGCTTCTCCAGGATACATCACAGCACAGATGTCATCTGGTTACAGGAACTGCAGCTAAGAGGCCTCAGTGCCCCCCTTTGAGATGGGGGGTGGCTGGGCCCTACAATCCCAGCCCACTCCCCAGCTCCTTCCCTAGGCTGTCTCCTCCATGCTCCCAGACAGAAACTAACTCACTCTCTTCCAGCCCTGCCCCAGCCAGGGGCATTCCACCTTCCTTTGTTTCTCTCCTTGGGGGGTAGGTGGTCAGACAGGTTTGAAGACCCCTTTGCATAATGACTCATCCCCTGCCCTGCTGGGCTGTGGTGCAGACAGCAGCCAGGGGCGGTCACTCACAACCCACGACCCAGCATAGCAACCAGCAAGGTACCCACACTACGTCACAAGGGGTCAGACCTAGGGACGTACAACCTAGATGGTGCTGCTGTAAGGTGGGTGCAGAACTGGCTGGAGAACCATTCTTGGAGAGTCGTTATTAACGGTTCACAGTCGTGCTGGAAGGGCAGAACAAGGGGGGCTCTGCAGGGGTCTGTTTTGGGACCGGTCCTGTTCAATATCTTCATCAACTATTTAGAAGATGGCAGAGAGAGGAGGCTTATTAAGTTTGCAGATGACACCGAGCTGGGAGGGGTTGCAAGTGCGTTGGAGGATAGGGTCAAAATTCAAAATGATCTGCACAAACTGGAGAAATGGTCTGAGGTAAACAGGGTGAAGTTTAATAAGGACAAATGCAAAGTGCTCCACTTAGGAAGGAACAATCCGTGTCTCACACACAGAATGGGAAGCGACTGTCTAAGAAGGAGTCCTGCAGAAAGGAATCTAGGGGTCAGAGTGGACCACAAGCTAAATATGAGTCAGCAGTGTGACGCTCTTGCCAAAAAAGCAAACATTAAGAGGGGTGTTGGTCCCTTCTGGCTCTGGAATCTAGACAGCAGGTCAAAACTCGGCTGCACTATGGCTGCCACTTCCCCGTCCCGTCTCCCAGGAGGAGGCTGGAAGCTGACGGGTGAGTGCGTAGCTGAGCTGGGGCCCATGGCCATTGGCCATAGCCAGGACCCACAGGTGGCAGGACCTTGGAGCGGGGCTGAGGAGAAGGCCCCGTGGGGCCCGGCTTTGCCAAGCGCCTGGTGCTTGCCAGGCTGGTGCCACAGAGAGAGCAGAGATGGGAGGATGGCCCGGAGCTGCCAGCCGGACTGTTCCGGTGACTGGCCAGTGGCCAGCCCAGCAGTGGGGGAAGACATTAACAAAGCCCAGAGGCCATTGATGCTGTAACCACGACAGCTCCCGACGTGGCCCGTGAGCCAGCCGGAGAGCGCTCACCCTCACGGCGCAGAGGGATGTTTGTCGCTGCCCCAGGCAGGCGCTGAGAGAGCTGCCGGAGGCAAGTTCAGCTGTGCAGGGGGTCAGCCTGCCTGGGCAGGGCCGTTCGCCGGCAGGGGCACTGGCTGGACCCTTCCCGGTTGTCTCGACGTCTCGGCGTGCTGGGGGAATGCCAGGCGGCTGGATGACAGCCAAGGCTGGACCAGGCTGCTGGAAAGGGGGGGCCCTGGGTCAGAGAATCGAGGTGCCTTTGAATGACAAGCGTGGCTGCCCACGGTGCTAATGGCGAGGGGGTAACGGGCAGGCCGGCGTGGGCCTCGGCCCCTTGCGCAGCACTTCGATGGAGAAGGCAGAGCCATGGAAGGCAAACAGCAAACAGGTTTGAAACTGGCCAGCCGCTGGGTCTCCAAAGGAAAGGGGGCCGGGGGCCCCACCTAGCGCGCCTGTGTCTCCAGGGCTTCTCAGGGGGTTCTGCAGGGCCCAGCCCCGATCCCAAGATACCAGTTCACCAAAAAAGGGAGCGGACCCAGAGCATGCTGGGTCGCTTGGCAAACTGGGCGCAAGTCAACTGTGTGTTTTGATGTGGCTAAATGTTCTCTCTAGAGCGGGGAGAGATTTTGGGGGCACTCCAAGGGTTTGGCAAATGGTCAAGGGCTGCACTTTTCTAGGGAGGGGGTGCGGGGTGTGGGACGGAGGTTGGGAGCAGTGGGGAGCTCAGGGTAGGGGACCGGGATGCAGGAGGGAGTGTGGGGGTCTGGGAGGGAGTTTGGGTGAAGGAGAAGATTCTGACCTAGGGGAGAGGGTGCAGGGTCTGGGAAGGGGTTGTGACCTGAGGCAGGGGGTGCAATGGGTTTGAGTTGTGATGTGGGGCAGGGAGTTGTGGGGAGAGAGGGGCTGGGGGGCCAGGTTGGACCAGCAGTCCAACAGGCCCCTCAGGCTGGCCCCTTGCCGGTCATGTGCCCCACTGACCGCTCAAAGCGGCCGGCTGCTGCAGGAGGCCATGTGCTCTCTGCAGGCACAGCCCAGACAACTCCCATTGGCTGTTTTCTGGCCAATGGGAGCGGCAAGATTGCGCTGGGGGTGGGGTCAGGGTGAGAACACTCCCCCCACTTCCCCTCCCAGGCGCACGGCAAACAGGGAGCACATGGCACCTGCAGCCGGCCGCACTGAGCAGCATGCGGGGGCCATAGCAAGCGGGGCGCCTGGGCTGCGGGATGGCAGCGGGATGGGTCCAGACAGGACGGTGTTACCTTTCGGCTCCGTGTTCTTAGGGAATCCGGGCGTAGCATCCAGCCTGTCTGACTCACAAACCCCAACCCCCACTGCTTGAAACGAAACCGAGCCGAGGGACTCGCCTGAACCCTCCCCGGCAGGCGTCTCCCCCAGCCCCATTTGCGTGGCAGATGGGCCGGGGAGGCGCCCCATGAATGTGCACGGGGATTCCAGCCACGCCCCGCCCTGAACTCCGGGTCCAGGGGAATCTCTGCCCCAGAGCCTCTCGTGCCCACACCCAGCTCAGCCGCTATCAGATCAACCCGAGCCCTAAATCCCCTGCTGGCAGCCGGCGCACGGGCGCTGCCTCATGGCCGTGGGAGCGCTCTCGACGGAACCCGCCCACGCTGGGAAGGAGCAGTCCCGATTATCTAACCTGAGCAAAACAGCTGGGGCTGGCTCCCCTGACACCCTTACCAGGAAACCAGCGAGTGCTGCCGCTTGGCCCATTGCCGGCCCGGAGGGATGAGAAACCATCTCTCGCTTTCCCAGGGCCGCTGACTGGAGGGGCAAAGGGGGCAGTTGCCCTGGGGCCGGGCCCTTTAAATTGCTGCCGGAGCACCGCATGGCGCGCTCTGGGCAGAGCTGAGGGCTGGCTGTCCCGGCCCCGCCCCCTTCCACCCGAGGACCCGCTCCTTCCAGGATTTTAGAGTCTGCCCCCACCTTGCCCAGGGGCCTGGCCCCCGGTCTCCTTATAGCCTTCTAACCCTGTCTGGTGTGATCAGTTCTACTATTCTAGATCTGAACATAGAACAGCCAGGCTGGGCCAGGCCAAAGGTCCAGCCAGCCCAGCGACCTGTCTGCCCACAGTGGCCAATGCCAGGTGCCCCAGGGGGAGCAAACAGAACAGGGGACCATCACGTGATTTCCCTCCCCATTCCTCTGACACACACAGGCTAGGGACACCATCCCTGCCCAGCCTGGCTAACAGCCATTGATGGCCCTAACCTCCATGAAGCTATCTAGCTCTTTTTTCAACCATGTTAAAGTTCGTCTCTTCACCACATCCTCTGGCAAGGAGTTCCACAGGTTGACTCCGTGCTGCATGAAGAAAAACTTCTTTTGGGTTCTTTTAAACCTGCTCCCTATTAACCTGAGCTGACTTCTGTAATCAAATCGAAGCTCGATTTCCCATTCTCTTTTGTTTACCCATCAATAAATAACTTTCCTGGTCATGCTGGTTGCTTCCCTCTTTCTCCCCTGCGTGTGCTTTATGGCTTCTCTGTTCTTTCTGCCCCCAACGCCTCTGGGACCTAAGCTACAGCTCCCTGCAGTGCCCAGCAATCCCTGGGGCTCGCTCAGCAAGTGGGTGACATGAAAGTGGGGGAAGGGGCATGCTCGAGGAGAGGGCAGCTTGGAAGTGCTCCGACCTCCCCACCGCCGAGCAGGAGTGCTAGGAATGACCCTGCCCCTCGGTGACGGGCCAGCCCGGTGACCATGCGGGAGCCTGTCCTGGGACCATGTGGGTAATCGAAGGTCTAATGTCATCCGAGGCCGTGTGAGCAAGGGAAGCGCAGCAGCAGCAGCGGGGTCACTGTCTGTCTGTCCTTGGCCCAGCTGCGATCCCACGTGCGGGGCTGAGGGCCACACACCCGGCGTGTCGGTGAACGGGAGGGGGTCTGAACGCAGGCAGCAGGAACTGGGGGCAGCACCCCCTGGCTGGACGTGGGGTCTGTCACAGAGGC
Source organism: Rafetus swinhoei (assembly GCA_019425775.1). NCBI lineage: Eukaryota > Metazoa > Chordata > Testudines > Trionychidae > Rafetus > Rafetus swinhoei. The sequence goes on along the minus strand of CM033434.1, from coordinate 45,064,387 downwards.
CGATCTGTGCAGCTAACTGCCAAGGGGTGACGGGCTGAGCGGGCCACGGTCTGTAAGTAGCCACGTGGGGGGCCCCGTGTTGTTAATGGGCTCTCCGGTCTGGCAGCCCGACCCATGGCAGCAGCTGGAAGCCGAAGGGAGACATCCCCAGGCTGGCAAGAGGGTGTAAACTTGAAACAGTGAGAGTAATTAACCTGGGGCGGGCAAAATACGGCCCCTGAGCTGGATCCGGCCCGCCAAGCCTTTGGATCTGTCCTGCAGGGACCCTCGGGCACGGGCCCAGCGGCTGGCTGCTTTGGGTTGCCTGGGGCTGCGGCAGGCAGGGCGCCAGCCTGAGGGGCCTGCTGGGCCGCTGGCCGGGAGCCGCCTAGGTAAGTGCCTCCCAATCAGAGCCTGCACCTGGCACCCCAGCCCCTCCCGTACCCCAACTGCCAGCCCGAGTCCACCACCCAGATCTGCACCCCACTATCCCCCCGTCCCAGGTCACAACTCCCGCTTAGACCCTGCACCCCCTCCTGTACCCCTTCCCCAGGCCAGAATCCTCTTCTGCACCCGCACCCCTCCCGGACCCTGCACCCCAAACCCCTGCCCCAAGTCACAACCCCCTCCATCACCCAAACTCCCCACCCTCTCCTGCCCCCCAGCTCCCTTGTTCTGCGCCCAACCTCCATCCCAGCCCTCCCCCCACCAGAAAAGTGCAGCCCTTGAACGCTTCCCAAAACCTTGGAGTGGCCTCTCCCTGCAAGATGACTGCCCACCCCCGGGCCGGGGTGACATGCAGATCAAGCAGAGGGGCCAGGCTGGAGGAAGGCAGCCGGGACGCACAAGGCAGCTGGCTCCACTCCAGTCAGACGGAGAACAAGTTTCCCAACCTGGCCGAGCCCTGCTGTGTACAGGATTCCTCGAGGGAAAGGGAACACGCCCGGGGTGAGAGGCCAGCCCTCAGCCCCGCGGTGCGCACAGGGGCCCGTGGCCCCCCCGTCTCAGCTGCAGGAACCCACCCGAGCGCCGGGGCGCTCAGGGAAGGGGCGATGCCGTGGGCTGGGCCCCGCGTGGGGGTTAACGGCCGTTCTGTCGAAAAGGCAGCCGGGCCCGGGCTCCGGAGCTGGTCAGCCGGCCCGGGGAGCGTCTGTGAGAGCAGGAAGGGAGTTTCACCTCAGAGGAGGTTAGCGCCGCGTGGGGGCCGGACGGCGAGACCAAGCCTCTCCCCCGCAGGCCAGGGCCTCTGGAAACGTGCCACGGGCTCGGGAGAGCCATGCGCCGAGCCTTGGCGGGTGGGGTTGGGGAAAGGCGCCACGCAGGGCCGGCACATGACACTTTGGCACCTGAGGCGGGGAGCTCAAATGACGCCCCCCCCGTGCACAACTGCACCAGCAGCCGACACAATTCTCTACACCCTGGGTCCTAGTGGCCCCCCCCCCACGCCCGTCTGGCACCCGAGGTGGCCACCTCAGTTCACCCCATGGTAGGGCCGGCCCTGGGAGCCAGGAGCCCAGCACCTGTGGGGTGGCACTGCGGGAAACCCGGGGCTGGCGCGGGAGGAGAAGCGCCCAGCGCGAGGGGCTGTTCACGCGGCTGCCCCGCCACTGGAGAGCCCCCTGCCCGGCTGGGGGATCCAGCACGTCCACCGTGAAGGCAGCTGAGGGGGAAGCCGCCCAAGCTGAGGCCGGGCAGAAAGGTGGGGAAGCGCAGAGGCCAGGGTCAGGATGTACCGGGCGGGCCGTGGCGGCAAGGCCCAGCGTGTTGTAACAGATTCCAGGTTGCTCGGGAGGGGCCTGGCAGGCTGATGCAATTCTCAGAGGAACTGGCTGGTGCGGCCGAACCCTAATTCGAGGAATAGCCGCCAAGTGTAACGTGCCAGCCCACACCGCGCACGGGGCATGTGTGCCAAGAGCAGGAATGTGCAGCGGGTGCAAAGGATGCCGGGAGATGCTGGGGGGTTGTATCTGGCCTCTCGCCAAGCCGGCTGGGATTCCCTGGGAGAGGTGGGGTAGCCAGAGCCCTGCTCTGGCACAATGCAGAGAATTCCAGCGCCAGGGATGGGGCGGGGGGCTCATGCCCAGGGGGAGAATCCTAGAACCGGAAGGGATCTTGCGGTTGTTGAGTCCAGTCCCCTGCCCTCATGGCAGGACCAAGCACCGTCTGACCATCCCTGACAGGTGTCTGTCCAACCTGCTCTTCAATATCTCCAGGGATGGAGACTCCACAACCTCCCCAGGCAACTTATCCCAGTGTTTAACCACCCTGACAGGCAGGAAGTTTTTCCTAATATCCAACCTAAACCTCCCTTGCTGCAGTTTAAGCCCATTGCTGCTTGTCCTGTCCTCAGAGGCCAAGGAGAACAAGTTTTCTCCCTTCTCCTTGTGACTCCCTTTTAGATACCTGAAAACTGCTATCCTGTCCCCTCTCTGTCTTCTCCTTTCCAAATGAAACAAGCCCAATTCTTTCAGCCTTCCCTCATAGCTCATGTTTTCTAGACCTTGTATCATTTTTGTTGCTTTGCTCTGCACCCTCTCCCATTTCTCCACATCTTTCTTGAAATGCGGTGCCCAGAACTGGATGCAATCCTCCAACTGAGGCCTGACCAGCGCAGAGCAGAGCGGGAGAATGACTTCTCGTGTCTTGCGCACAACACACCTGTTCATGCAGCCCGGAATCATGTTTTTGGCTACAGCGTCACACTGCTGACTCATGTTTAGCTTGTGGGCCACTCTGACCCCTAGATCCCTTTCTGCCGGACTCCTTCCTAGACAGTCGCTGCCCATTCTGAGTGAGAGACACGGATTGTTCCTTTCCAAGTGGAGCACTTTGCACTTGTCCTTATTAAACTTCACCCTGTTTCCCGCAGCCCATTTCTCCCGTCTGTGCAGATCATTTTGAATTTTGACCCTGTCCTCCAACGCACAGTCACACCTCATTACGAACGAGGTTAAGAACACTCTGCAGCCCCCACCTTCGGCCCCTGAACCTAAGGATAGACAGGTGCTTACAGGCGCCAACTAGCTCCAAGGTTTGCCAGCCACATTCATTTCCCGGGGCTCTTTGCACCGGGTGATATTAAACCACCCTGCTGTGTAGCTGTTAATCCATCCAAGTGACTCACCAATCAGGATGCTTTTCCTGTGTTATTAACCTATTGCAGTTGATAAAATAATGCCTGGTCAGTCATTTTGCTGTGAGACAGGCACATATGCACACAGACACATTCGCACACGGACACACTTGCACGCACACAGACACACTTGCACATGGACACGCTTGCACACACACAGACACACTTACACAGGGACACACTCGCACGCACAGACACACTTGCACGAACACAGACACACTCGCACACAGACACACTCACGTGAACACAGACACACTCGCACACAGACACACTTGCACACGGACACACTTGCACACAAACAGACACACTTACACATGGACACACTTGCACACACACACTCGCACACACAGACACACTCGCACAGGGACACACTCGTGCACACGGACACACTCGCACGCACGGACACAGACATACTCGTGCACACACAGGCACACACAGACACACAGACACACTCGCGCACACAGACATATTTGTGCGTGCACAGACACACACGGACACACGCGCGCACAGACACTCGTGCACACACAAACATATACACCCACACAGAGACACCCGCACACACACAGACACGTGCATGCACAGACACGCACACACGGACACAACCGCATACACATGGACACGCATGCACCCACACATAGACACGCACACAGACACACACACACACAAGACACAGACACTTTAAAAACAAATCTGTAGCAAATGAAACCCGTCCACCACACGGCTCTGGCTCATCTGGATAACTTTGATCGCTGATTTGGCTCCTGGACCACTGAGGTCCGAGTACCGCAGCGCCAGTGAGGTGGCTGCAAAGCCACGCCCCCCTTTCCTCGGGCAGCAGAGTACCAGGAGAGGCATCGCTTGGAGCCGGCTAAGGCCGCGCCAGCCTCCGCCCCAGTGGCAGGATGTAGGAGGCACAGACAGCGGCGCGGTTTCGGGGAAGTTGTATAACAGGGTGGAAGCGGGTGTGAGACCGGCCCACGGGTGGGGTCGGGGACTGGCGGGACGAGTTATGGTGAGATACCAATGTGCTGCCCATCTCGCATTATGGAAGGTGAATAAGGAACGTATCCATTTCCCTGGCTGGGCATCTGCTCCAGGATCTATCTGCACCATGCCGGCTGGCCCAGGTGGGTCTTTGTTTGCCGAGGGCCCAGACAATGCCTGAAATGCAAGCCCCCGGATGGGGACACCAACGCCCCTGGCTGCGGTGTGAGTGTGTCTCGTCCGAGGGCTGGTCCCGCATGGGATGCAGCCAGGCCATTGCTAGCTAGTGGTGCATGATAGCCATTTGCTGACACTACCTGCGCACAGGGCAACATGCCACAGCCACTTAACCAGGGCTGCTTCCGAATCGGACTCATTAGCTCTGAAAAAAGAACCACTAATAACTTGGAAGTGCTAGCATGGAGCTCTGGCGGCGTTCCCTCATTTTTTTCCACCCATGCACAGAATAAATTTTGTTCTGCGCACCAGGGCATGTGTGGATGTGCACCACCAGGAGAAACACACGCTGCCGGCTGTGGACACGCTGCTCATCAGCTGGTTGGCATCTGAATCTCTCCTGCGTGGCCACCCAAGCGCTCAGCTTGCAGGGGAGCACAGAGCACTGGTGAGGAGGGGAGGAAAATGGATATTCCCAGGTAACGTTGGCTAATAAACCAGAAGGGAGCAAAACGGACATTTGGTTCTGGGCTCACTGAGGACACGGTCCCAAACGCTAACGGACACACGTCGCTGTGAAAAGTGAAAGTGTCTCCATCTCACACACAGTCGGAGCTATGGGGCCTGGACGAAAGAGACAAATTTGGAACAATGGTTGAAATCGTCTTTTGTGTTACGTTTCGTGGATCTCTTCAACCTTACAAACCCTCCCTTGGTAACGACTTAGCTGCGCTAATTTCTTTGCCTCCGTGGAAGCAGCTGCTAAGCCCCAATCAGCTGATCTCTCAGAGGCAGTTATGTACAGTCGGCCATGGCGATTGGCCACACCCGACCATCTCTGCGCCAAAGGCTAAGTGAGCACAAATCAGATCTCAAGGACGGTAACCTACAAAAAAGCAGTAGGAGAACACTTGAACCTCCCTGAGCACTCCGTAACAGATTTCAAAGTAGCCGGCCTGCCACAAAAAGACTTCCAACCCCGACTGCCAAGAGCAACAGCAGCGCTGCACGTCACTCACGGATTTCACACGATCAAATTAGGACTGAAGAAAGATTTAGAATGGCTCTCTCATTACAAAGGCAATTCCCCCTTTCTTGGCATTCATGCCTCCCCATCAGCTGCCACATCCTCCCTGACCGAATTGGGCTCAACCAAATGAATGAGGAGCCTGGGGGCACCGTATATATGAACAGATTCATTTGGGCATCAGGATGCATGGGTAAAACCCGCTTTGCCGCAATACATCTGACAAAGTGGTCGTTACCCACGAAGAAAGCTTTCGCCCAAATAAATCGGTTAGAGTACATCTAGACTGCGCTCTAAAATCAAAATATGATAGGCCATTTGTGCTACGCAAATTGCGTATCTTAGTTCGATTTTATTTCGAAATAGGCTGTTTCGAAATGTGGCGTGTCTATACGGCGCCACATTTCGAAATAAAGTACTACTTCTAGACATCCCTTATTCCTCGTGGAGTGAGGTTTACAGGGATGCTGAAATAGCGCGTCTGTTATTCCGAAAAGTATTTCGAAGTAGTGGACGCGTTCTATGGGCGTGGGGTAGCTATTTCGGGATACTGGAGGTATCCCAAAATAGCCTTGCAGTTGAGGCGTACCCTTCGTCTCTAAGATGTCCCCGGACTGCTTGTTGATTTTGCCTCTACAGACTCACCCAGCGGCCCTTCTGAGATGGCTGGCTAGCGATCCGGGGATCTGGAGAGTTTGCTCCTGCTGCCAGACTCCAGCCTGCCTGGCACTTGGACATTTTCAAAGCGCTTTGCTTTGCTGACAGCTCAGACCTGGGCTGAACCGGCGTATGGGATCAGAGGGCTGGGGGAGGGCTGAAATGCAGAGGCATAGCCATGAAGGATAGCCCCATTCCCGGGGCTGGGACGTGCCGTAGCCATTCCTGGCTGAGAGAGGGAGCATAGGGCCCGCTTCTTTTACAGAAACAACTGTTAGGCCTTGTCCAGAGAACGGTCTCTCTGATCCTCAGGCTTTATCTAGCTGACACTGTGTTTCAGATTGGAATTTCCCTTTGTCCGAGGAAGACCGTGGATAAGATGTTGACGGGGACAACTCTCCAGCAATCTCTGCACTTGGAGGTCAGTGTGACGCCCCTCCAGGCCTTGAGGAGCTGGGGCTGTCGGCTGCAGGGGGGACACGTGCTCAGCCCTCGTGAAAACCGGCCAGGGGGAGGCAGGTGCAGGGCCGGATTAAGGGGGGGGCTAGCCGGGCAGCTGCCTGGGGCGCCAACCTATGGCTGCAAGGTGCGCAGCGCGCCAGGGGGTGGGGCCGCGCATGCACCGTGTGCCCGGGGCGGAGCTGAGCATGCATTGCGCACCCACTGCCCGGGGGTGCAGGAATGGCTTGAGCCGGCCCTGGGCGGGTGTTTGCGTTAGGCCAGCATGAGATCCGTCAAACCATGTTGCTCAGAAAAGGGCCGGTTCGGTTTGCCTCCTCCTTTCGCGCGAATAGAAGCTACAGATTTGATGGGCAACTCAACTGTTGTGTGCAGAGGGACCGTTCGCACCCAAGGGAATGAAAACGCACAGAGAAAACGCCGTTAATGTTCCGCTCACGCAGGAGCGCCTGTCATGGAAGGTGATGGCCAAGCACCACAACAGGCATTGTCACAGGGCGGCGTACGAAATCCCCCAGCCCTGTGCTGTGTGGGAGCCAGATTATTATTCATCTGTGTTATGGTCCGGTCTAGAGCCCCTTGACCAAAATCCCTCTTGTGCAAGGCATCGTGCAAACACACAGCAGGAAACCGCATCTGCCCCTTCCCCCGAGCTGACACTGTGCAACCTGCTGGCACGCAAAAGTCGCCAAAAGTGAAAACCGGTCAAACCAGCTTTTCTGCCTCCTGTTGTCGACATTTCCTGGCCACCTTGCTAGCTCCCCTGTCGGCAGCTAGAGCAAAGCCTTGTGGGTAATCATCCCACAGGGCAGTGCGGTGGGAAGGCAGAGCTGATTCCTGCCCTTCTTGGGATTCCCCCGTGGCTCTGGGAGCTCCCCAAGCTGAGGAATGTCCAAACAGCACAGCCATCTCTCCAGCCCTCCCCCTGCAGCTGCAGCCTGCCGGCCGCTGGGCTCCTAGCCTGGCAGAACAGGAGCATCCCAATGATTTGCTCCTTGTTCCCCAAAGGGAGCAGCTCACTCAGCTGCCAGACACTTCCCGGAGCTTTGACAGGGAAGGGGCGCCTGCCTGCAGGGCAGCAGAGATCACAGAACACTGAGTAGAACCAGCCGAGCAGGGATGGTGGGATGCTGGCGGAAGCCAGTTCTCAACAAAACAAACAGCGGAGTCCACCCTGGCTCTTTGTTGACAACAAAGGGAGGGGAAAAGTCAAAAGTCTCTGGCAGGGCCGGAAGGGTTTTTTTGTCACCAAAACTGAGTGTTTTTCCCGACAGAAGTCGCCTCACGGTGTAAGCGCTCTCGCTGTTTTGTCGCCAAAAGGCAATGTTTGGGGACAAAACATGCCAGTGCGGACAAAGCCCCTAGGTTCATGCCCCTGCTGCCCAGCAAGCAGAGCGGGGATTGGAACCTGGGTTTCCTGAGTGAGTACCCTACCTCCTGGGTATAAATGTGGGGAGGGGATCTGGCTCAGAGGAGGCTAGGTGTCCTCCGAGCACCTATCTGCTGCCTTAGGCCCCAGGGGAGAGGTAGGCAGAGAAACACCCACTCTGAAAATCTTGCCAGGGCTCAGGTGAGAGCCAAGGTTCTGAGCTGTGCCAGGATTTAGGCAGCTTGGTAAAGGGGAACTGGCAGAAAAGGGAAGCCCAGGGGACTTTGCCAGCAGGAACTTACCAACCAACGGGGTTAGGTGGCAGCTGAGCCGGGCTTGGAAGATCCAAATGTTTTGGTGCCTACAGCAGTTGTCCAAGACCCTTTGTGGCAAGCATCTCCAGGCAGCAGGTTTTGCGGGGGGGCTGTGGCAGAGAGGAAATGGCAGAAAATGCCTCCCCCCCCGCCCCCCAGTCATTTTAATGGCTGCGGGGTAACACTGGGCTGTCATTCACTTATCAGCCTGGCTTCTCCCACAGGCAGACGGGCGGTTTGGACTTTCCCATGGGGCAGACGGAGTTTTACTGGCTCCGCTTGCTATTCGAGAGGCTTTTACTTCCCTAGCACAGGGTGGCCCTTCAGGTGGCATTAAAATACCCACCAGCTGGGAGCAAGTTTCGGCTTCTCCTGAGCACGGCCGGATTCCAAGGGGTGCGGGGACGTTGCGTCCCTTATTTATTATGAGAAGCTGCTTCTGAGGGGAATATACGCCCACCTGGCACCCTGCACTGCTGCCTCTGATACAGAGGCAGCAGCGTGGAGCGGTAGGGGGCTCCTTGGAAGCACACTGGTGGCCAGCCCCACCCCCGGGGACTATAGACTAGTCGACTAACCGATTGAGGTTACTCGACTGTTCGATTAACTGATAGTTCACATCCCTACTTCGCTCTGCACCGCCCCGGTGTCGCGTTTCTCCGCGGACACGTGGCGAGCTTAGGCAAGGACATGCCTGCTTTGTGGGAAGCTTGTGACGTAGCTTTCTTGCGGAGGCTCCAAAACGAACACCCGCGAGAACTCAGAAGCGGAGAGAGGCGAAGCAGGCTGCTCCCTGAGGCACCGCGCACCCCCCTGAACCCCAGGGAGTCCAGCTGCCCTACAGAGCCCTCTGCCAAAGCCTGACGACCTTCACTCCACCACACGCAGAGGCTCCATGGGCCTGTCTGGTCCGCGTTCTTCCTCCCGGCACGTTCCCCCTCAGAGAGCTGGAAGCGAAGGCCTCGGGGTATCCTGGCGCTCAGGGCGATGGGACAGGCCCTTGAACGCCCAGCCTGGCCTAGCAACTTGGGCCAGGGGGCAACATTAGGTGATGACGCACTGAGGAGATGGCTGGGTTGGCTTCTTGCTGGGGGTGAGCAGGCCAGGCTGGGGGTCGGCCAGCAGGCTCCCCTTCCCCCCCCCCCAGGCCCTGTTTCCAGCCAGCCCTGGCTGTTTGCTGCTGCGGCCGGTTGTGTCTCACCTCTGCAGTCCACTCATCAGCCCTTCCCCTCCCACTACCTTCTCCCTGCAGTGTCCCTTCCCCTCCCCATCCTGCCTGTTCCTTCGCAGCCCGCTCCTGGCCATGAGCCGCACGCCACTCCAGCCCCAAGCCCTCGCCCCTCCACGGCCGCAGGCCCTAGTGCGAGGCGGCCCCGGGCCCCTGACCTGCCTCAGCTCAGGACGTCTGAGGTTGCGCAGGGCCAACACCTGCAGCCCACCCGGCCTGTCACAGTGACCCTTCTCATCCCCCTTCCGTGCGCCCAGCGGTCTGAGGGAATGTCTTTGACTCGAATGGGCAGGCGTGAGAATGAAGAGGCACTCGGGGGAAGGTTAGCATCTCCTCCAGGCCCAAAGCCATGGGCAGCAAGTGCCTGACTTCCTCGGAGGGGAACATCAGCCACATGCGCTTGGAGAGCGTGCCCACTTTCCCTCCCGCCCCGGCCGTGTCCTGTACTGTCTTGGGAGAAAAGGAGCAGCGGTGTGAACAGCAGCCTCAGGTTCTACCGTGCCCAGGAAAACCCTCCCTGCTCCCTTTGATGGTACAGTCCCAATCAGCTGCTGGCGGTGAAAAGACCGGGACTTCTCAGCTTGGCAAAGAGGAGACCAAGGGAGGAGTGGAACGAGGTCTGTAAAATCATGACAGGTGCGGAGAAAGTGAAAACGGAAAAGTTCTTTACTTGTTCCCACAGCACACGAATGAGGGGGTCACCACGTGAAATGAACAGGCAGCAGGTTTAAAACAAACCAAAGGACGTTTTTCTTCACGCAGCGCACAGTCAACCTGTGGAACTCCTTGCCGGAGGATGTGGTGAAGACGAGGACTCTAACATGGTTGAAAAAAGAACTCGATAAATTCATGGCAGTTAGGTCCATCAATGGCTGTTAGCTAGAATGGGTAGGGTTGGTGTCCATAGCCTCTGTCAGAAGCTGGGAATGGGTGACAGGGAGGGATCCCGTGAGGATTCCCTGTTATGTTCCCTCCCCCCAGGGCACCTGGCATTGGCCACTGTTGGCCGACAGGACATTGGGCTAGATGGGCCTTTGGTCTGACCCAGCCTGGCCACTCTGCTCTTGCTATGAGGTGTGTCTCCCCACTCCGGTGCAATGGGGTTTGCTTTTGTAACATGCACCACCGCTCCCAAGAAGGCAGCAAACCTTATTCTTCTCTTCTCCGACAGAGCCGGTTCGGAGGTGCCTCACGGCCCTGGCTGCCTCCTTGCCCCCTGCCTCTGCTCACCCATTGCCCTCCAGCGAGGGACCTGGCAACTCTTGGTAAGCTGGCACGGACAGAGAATCCATTAGCTTCAGGGGGTAGCTGAGTTAGTTTGTACAGCAAAAAAACAACCAATGGGCTGGTAGCACTTTATAGACTAACAAAACATGTGGATGGTGTCATGAGCTGTCATGGGCACAGCCCACTTCATCAGATGACCGGAGTTTTGGGTTTAGGATGTGCACACCCAAAATAAATAGGAGAGAAGGGCTGGGGGAGGAGGAAAAAAAAGGAGGGGGTGGGAGACAGGGAACTAGAGGGAATCAGTGAGTATCTGTAGAATGGGTGGTTAAAACAGAGCAGATAAGAATCAAAGTCAATTGATAGTATCCATTGGCAGAGTTCCTGGGACCGTGTGTGATTCAGGGGGTAGCATTGGTCCTGGCACACCAGTGTCTCCTTGGCCCACAGACGCACACACCCAAAGGGCCAAGGTTGCTGCCGGAGATGGCTGGCTCGAGCCGCCCGGAGGGTCACCCAATCCCGGCTGAGGGAAACATGAAAAAAGTGAAGTGAACGTGGCAGAAGCAATTACCTTGAGCAATAAATGAGGTGATGCAAAGGGACTTTGACCCACTGTCTCGCAGGGCATAGGTGGGGCTGTTCGTCCCACGGACTCGGGCCCTTTCCTGCGCCCCGCCGCCAGGCCACGGCTGGGTCCCACCGGCACGGGGCCAGGGCATCTCACAGGAAAGGCTGAGGAGAAGCAGGGCCCTTGGATTAGCCATTGGGGCATGGCTCCCTAAAACGGGTCCGTCGTCCCACGCTTCAGCTTCGTGCCGCAGGACTCAGCCTCCCCTAGAACCAGAAATCCGGGCAGGCTCCCCGGGGAGGAGGCAGGTGCCCAGGTGGAGGGGGCAGGAGGCGGGCTTGCCATTAACCCGTTCCTTGCTGCCACACGCCAGGACGGGAGGGCAAGCCCTGCGTGGAACACCTGGGCAGGTGCACAGGTGACGCATGGGCGCCAAGGCGAAGCGCGCGGAGAGAGACAAGGCCGCATCTCGCTCTTGTTAGAGCCAGAGCGATTCTCAGGGGCTGGAGTTCTCTGCCTGGCCGCAGTTGTACCCGGCTGCGGGGGTTATTTCCAACAAGGAAGCAACAGCAACCCTTCCAACCGCACAGAAGCCTTGTCTGCCAATGCCCCAGCTGTGCATGGCAACCACCGGGGGGCTCACACCTGCTACCTGCTCACGGCAGAGGGGGTTTGCTCTGAATCCAAACCGGGTGGGCAGGGAACAGCTGTCCAGGAGCCGGGCCAAGGTCCAGTCGCACTCGGGCCAGATTCCAGAGAGGTCAGCTGCAGCCAGGCCAGCTAGAAACCTCCCTGGGCAGTCAAGGGAAGGCGGGAGTCCCGGGGGGTCACCTGACTCCAGGAGCTGGAGCTTTACCCACACCCAAGAGACTCAATACCCTCTGGAGAGCGGCCCCGCCCCTTGGCCGCAGCCGCAACACAGTGTTAGGCGGGGCAGAGATGGGCCGGGGGCTTGCCTAGCCAGAGGAGGGGCTTCTTCAGAGCTGGCCATAGGGCACTTTTTACTCAGTCCCCCCCACCCAAGTGGAAATAAATAGGACAAAGCAGGCACTTGTCCCAGCTGACCCCCACACCCGTCCCCGCTGCGCCCCCCCCCCAACGCCTGGCCCGCTACACACACCTGGCCCCGCTGCGCCCCTCTCCCCGCACACCTGGCCCCGCTGCGCCCCTCTCCCCGCACACGCCTAGCCCCGCTGCGCCCCTCTCCCCGCACACGCCTAGCCCCACTGCGCGCCCCCCGCCCTGCACGCCTGTCCCCGCTGCGCGCCACCCCGGCCCACACCTGGCTCCGCTGCGCGCCTCTCCCCCACACACGCCTATCCCCGCTGCGCGCCTCCCCGGAACACGCCTGTTCCCACTGCGCGCCTCCCCGGCCCATACCTGGCCCCGCTGCGCCCCTCTCCTCCGCACACGCCTATCCCCACTGCGCGCCCCCCGCCCTGCACGCCTGTCCCCACTGCGCGCCACCCCGGCCCACACCTGGCCCCGCTGCGCGCGCCTCCCCACCCCGCCTGTCCCCACTGCGCGCCTCCCCCGGCCCATACCTGTCCCCGCTGCACCGCCCCCCCTCCACGAGCACACCTGGCCCCGCTGCGCGCCTCCCCGGAACACGCCTGTTCCCACTGCGCGCCACCCCGGCCCATACCTGGCCCCGCTTCGCGACTCCCGGAACACGCCTGGCCCCGCTGCGCCCCTGCACACACCTGGCCCCACTGCGCGCCTCTCCCCCGGCCCATACCTGTCCCCGCTGCGCCGCCCCCTCCACGAGCACACCTGGCCCCGCTGCGCCCCGCACACACCTGGCCCCACTGCGCCCCCCGGCCCATACCTGTCCCCGCTGCGCCGCCCCCTCCACGAGCACACCTGGCCCCGCTGCGCCCCCGCACACACCTGGCCCCGCTGCGCCCCAGCCCATACTTGTCCCCGCTGCGCCCCCGCGCGCACACCTGCCCCGCAGCCCAGCCACCCGCGGCGAGCGGGGCCGGGCTCAGGGAGGCTCCGCAGCCCGGGGTCGGCGCTGCCCGGCCGGCCCCGCTCCCAGGCGCACGCAGGGGCCGCCAGGCGCCGCTTTCATTTTCTCTTCTTCGAAAGCCGCGGCCGGGCCAGGCTCCAGCGCTGACCCCGGGGCGCCGCCGGCTCCCATTGGCAGGACAAGGCCGGCTCCGCCCCCTCCTGGCCGGCTCCGCTATAAGTAGGGGCCGGGCGGGCGGCTGCCCATGCCGCACGCCTGGGCACAGCTGGCGCGCAGCCATGGAGCGCTGGGTTTACGGCGCCCTCTGGCTCCTCTTCGCGGGCAGCCTCCTCCTGCAGCTCGCCCGCTCCGGGCTGCGGCCGACCCGGGCCCTGCTCCTGCGCCTGGGGCTGCTGGGGCTGCTGCTGTGCCTGTGCCAGGCATACCTGCCCTGGCCGCTTGGTGCCCTCCTTGCCACGGCCGCCTGCCTGGCCCTGGGCTGCCAAGCCCAGCCGAGAAGGCTCCCGGTGGCTGGGAAAGCCGTCTTCATCACAGGTGAGTGAGCTGGGCATCCTGCGCCTGCCTGTCCCCGGGTGGTTAATGTTTAATCCGCCAGCTCTGGCTGGGATGCCCTGCAGTCCTGGCCAGCCTGTTGGCACACGGAGCCCGGTGCGTGCCCGTGGGCGCCGTGCAAGGGCTGTGCCCCTGTGAGTCTGCACGTCGGGCTCTCAAGACCATGGGGTATGTTCACACCTGGCGCGTGCACAAGGACTCTTACAGGGCCCTGTTAAAAAGGGGCCACCCAGGCTGGTCCTGCGCCAAGGTGTTCCCGGTGCCAAGGTGGAGGCCCTGACTGTCTGGAGGGCTCCAGGCAGGAGACGGCCATGGCGTCCCGGTGCGAGCGGCTGGTTCCAAGGGAGCAAAGAAGCCCCTTGGAGCAGGATGTGCTGGTACGCTGGAGGTCGTCCGAGGGCTCCCTGCAGCTGGCGTTAGTCTCAGCACCAGGAGTTACCCTCCTTCGGGAGGAACTTTGGGTCCCACGTGGCCCCCGACTGGCACGGGCAGCAGGAGGGTGGGACAGTAACTGGTTGCACCACAATAACCCTTTCCTCCCGCCTCTTCCTGTGCCGGCGACCTCCGCCTGCCAAGCAGAACACATAGGGTCCCCCCTTGGCCCGGGCGCCTGCTCTCTGACCGGCGCTGGCAGGACTTGCACTTCCCTGGCTGAAGGACTAGCCACACAGCAAGGAAACCCCCCCGGCTGGCCCATGCCGGCCGTCGTGGGCTCACGGGGCTGTTTCTTTATGGTGCAGCCCCCGGTACTTGGGTAGGAGACCCTCCCGCCCTGCAGGGTCCTAGAGCCTGGGCTCCCTGGGCTCCCCGGGAAGTCTATACCGCAGAGGCACTGCCCCAGCCCCGCCAGGCAGAGAATTGGTCCTTGGTGATGGCGTGGCGCTGGCATCCTGCCCGTGGCGCCGTGCAGCTCCTGGGCACTGCCCTCTGGAGCCTGGTGAGCTGCTGGCGGTGCACGGCTGCACTTACCTGCCTGAGGGGGAGGCTGAGAAGGGACCGACGACCACCCAGAGACACCCCTTTGCGGGAGACCACATGTGCCAGTGAGGGGCGGGGGCGAGGTCCTGGGGGCCTGGACGCATGGGTCCTGGTGCCAGCTCTGCCCTTAACTAGCACTGTTAGTGAATCTCCCAGAGCCTCTGTTTTCCCTTCTGTCAAATGGGGCCATTCATGTGCACAGACCCCTTGGACTGCCTCGCTGTCTCTTGCACTGGCCATGGCTCCCTCTCCCTCGATGACTTCCAGTCCAGGCGGCTTGCGGGGCGAGGGCTTTGCACTTCGGCTGTCTCTGGGAGCTGCAGTCTGATGGGGAGGCCGTGGCTGAGGAGCCGGAGGGAGGCCGGGGCCGCAGGCTAGGGAGGAGGACTGGTACGACGGCAGCAAAGGATTCCTCGCCAAGAAAGGAAGGTCGGAGTGGTGGACAGACCAGGGCCCGTGGGGGAAATGAGGCTGGGGGGGCTTGGCAGATGGGAGCATGCTGCTGGCAGGTGGGGGAACAGGGCAGTGGTTCCACGCACAAACCACCGGGAGGGTGGCTGCAAAGTTGGGATGTTAACAACAACAACAAAAAAGCCGCTCGACATGTCAGCGGTGACCGTTACCTGCTGGCTCCCTGGGAGCAGGGCCGGCAGCCAGTGCGCTCCCGGAGAGCCAGCAGCCACTCCCTCGCTGCAGACTCTCCTCCAGAGTCAGCAGCGCAGGGCGGCAGCTGGCTCTCGCCTGCTCCCAGGGAGAGCAGGCCGGAGGGAATGGTTCTGCTGGGCTCAGGGGCGGCAACTGATGTGAGCAGTGTGCCCTTCGCCGAACACCCCCCTGCGTGCTCGCCGTGTGCACATGTGCCGTGC
Source organism: Rafetus swinhoei (assembly GCA_019425775.1). Taxonomy (NCBI): domain Eukaryota; kingdom Metazoa; phylum Chordata; order Testudines; family Trionychidae; genus Rafetus; species Rafetus swinhoei. The sequence continues at coordinate 45,048,894 of CM033434.1, read as the reverse complement.
TCCAGGGCCCACACCTCCTCCCCAGCCTCCGACCGCGTGCCTCTCTCGCACGCCCTTGCTTGAGCCTCGGCACGCCCCACGTGCCAGCTATGCCACTTTTGCGGCAGCCGGGCTGACTTCGGAGGCCTCGGAGTGTGTCGCACGAGGCCTGTGCACGGCGCTGCTTGTGCAAGTGGTGAGTCAGTGAGTGGCAGGCGGTGTTCGTGCCCCGGAGCCTGGAAGGGACCCTGTCACCTGGTGTTTTCTGTCACCTTGGTGGCTCCCTGCGGACGAGGGTCCGATCCTGCCCTTCGCAGGGGCCGATGCTGAGTGCTTCATTCAGGCAGGACGAGCGTGAAGTCGGCTGAGCATTTGCACACAAAGTGACCCTCCCCACCCACTTCCATGGGGAGTTGATGCCCGGCCTGCTCCCAGCACCCAGGTTCGGGCTGGTGCATGTCACTCCTTGTCCCCAGGAAGAGGGGGCCTGACCCCAGGGTGAAAGCTTTGGGGAACTGGATCCCTTCCCCCCTCCCCACCCTGGGCCTCGGGATGGGGCGGCCTGCGGCAGGGCAACGCGCCTCGCTTCTTGCCCACGGCCAGCTGCAGGAGTGGCGGGTGTGCGCTGCCCGCTCATCCCTTCCGCCCTCCGTGGCTCGCCACCGCAGGAGCGTCCACACCTGGAATGGACGGCTCTGAAGTGCAGCGGGGCGCAGGGCTGCACACGGAGCCTCGGGGGCGCGGAGGGACAACGGCTTTCGCCGTGTTATCCAGTGACGAGCGTCCGGCCCTCGGTCAAAACGGCGCTTTGATCCCGCCACGCGCCTTGCCGCGGCTGGTCGCTCTGGGTACGTGCTGCCTGCACGGGGGCTGTGCTGCCGGGTGTTCTCCCCAAGGGGTGCTGGCCCGGGGCTCCCCGCCTGTCCGGTGTTGGTGTACGGGAGGAGCGGACGTCCGGAGCACCTGGCGCAAACGGTGCGGAAAGTTTCAGGAACTTGCATGCGGCTGTGCGGTGTGGCTGCGCCGGGCCGGTATTTCGGACGTCACGGTGAGGCAGAGGTGCTGCTCGGTCACGAGGCATTTTTTGAGCACCAGAGCCGTGTCACCCAGAAGGAAGGGGGGGCAGGGAGCTGCGGATCTGTGGGGGAGGAAGGGGCTGTCAGTCCTCCAGCGAGATCTTTCCCAGAGTTTGTACTTGCCCCCGAATGTTTGGGCTGTTGTGGTGGGAGGCGACCAAGTGCAGGATTTCCTGCTGTGGAACCTCTTGCATGTGTGTTCGGGACAGGGGGGTCGGCGGGTCCAGGGCCGAGAGGCAGGGGTCCTGCCCAGCAAGCAGGTGTGCTGCAGACCGGGAGCTGCTCCTGGCTCTAGACAGGCTCCGGGTGTCCCTGGAAGGTGAGCAAAGAGACAGCTCCCTACATCCGTGGGGTGTTACAGGGTGCACAGACACCCCCCCCCCTCGCCTTGGCGCAGGGAACGAAGCCAGTGGGTGGGGACAAGAGCCCAAGTGGCTTCAGCTCCGGAGAGAGCCGGCGGATGCCTGGAGCCCCAGCAAGGGCCCGGAGAGCGCGAGCGAGCCCACCAGAAACAGCCGCGTGGCCATCGCTGAGCTCTGCCCCGGGCACTTGTGGGGCTGGAGACGCTGCTGGATGACCCAGGAGGCGGCCTGTGACGTAGTGGGGGTATCTGGCTAGTTCCTATGCTGGCTCTGTGGTGATCCCCAATGGCTGCCATCGGTACCACAGCCCAGAAGGATGAGTCATTATGGTAAGAGGGTCTCTCAACCTGTCTGACCAGCTACCCCCAAGGGAGAGAAACAAAGGAAGGTGGATTTGCTGCCGGGCTGGGGCAGGGCTGGAAGAGAGTTAGTTTAGTTTCTGTCTGGGATCATGGAGGAACCAGCCTAAGCCAGGGGCTGGGATTTGGGCCCAGTCTCCCCATCTCAAGGGGGCTGAGGCATCCTAGACCTGCCCTGTAACCAGATTGACATCGGTGCTGTGCTGTGCTGTGCTGTATCCTGGAGAAGGAATAAACTCCCTCCATTCTACGGGCTGGTGGAGTCTGTTTGTGCCATTATGGGGGTGCAGGAGTCAGGGGACCCCAACGCGTCGTCACACGGCCTCAGCAGCTTCCCAGGTGCAAATGGCTGTTGATTGAGGCACAGCGGTATCCATGGGGCCTGTCCAGACACCTGGCAGCTCAGAGAGGTATGGGCCAGCGGCCACCTTTGGGCTCTGGCCAAAGGCAGGGCGTGAGAGACGGCACAGCCTGGCTTCCGGCCAGCACAGGAAACAGCAGCACCCCTAGCACGGCCGGGTGAGCTCCTGCCGTCCGTGGCTGGATGGTGGGCAGCAGAGCCAGCAGCCTCCCCGGGCAAGGTGAGGGGAGGGGGCCCGGTTCCATGTTCCTGGGAGGGGCGGGGCCTAGGATGCAAGGGAGGGGCAGGGCCTAGGGTGGAAGGGGCGGGGCTGAGGGCGGAGCTAGGAAGAGCTTCCAGTGTCTCCTCTACGTGGCTGTTGATGTCATGGGCTGCAGAGCCGGGTAATGGCTGTGATGTCAAATTCGCTAGCTTGCCAGGAGTCTTTCTGGGGTCCTCCGCCCATTGTTCCAAGCTCTCCTGTCGGAGGAATCGCAGCCCAGAAGTGTGGGGTGGGGATGAGCGGCCAGCTCAGAGCGCTAGCAGGAACAGGGAGCAGCGCACCAAGGGCTTTGTGTGCCTTGCTGAGTCACAGGGCACCCGCGTGAGACTGTGGCAAACGTCTGGGCTGCATTGACGAGAGAGCGGTGAGCAAGACACGAGACGTTACTCTTTTGCTCTGCACTGGTGAAGCCTCGGCAGGAGTCTTGTGTCCAGTGCTGGGTACCACGTTCCAGGAAGGATGGGGAAAAGTTGGAGAGAGTCCAGAGAAGAGCAACAAGAATGACGACGGGTCTAGAGAACATGCACTAGGAAGGAAGGCTGAAAGAACTGGGCTTGTTTAGTTTGGAAAGGAGAAGACAGAGAGGGGACAGGAGAGCGGTTTTCAGGTATCTAAAAGGGTGTCACAAGGAGGAGGGAGAAAAATTGTTCCCCTTGGCCTCTGAGGACAGGACAAGCAGCAATGGGCTTAAACTGCAGCAAGGGAGGTTGAAGTTGGACATTAGGAAAACCGTCCTGCCTGTCAGGGTGGTCAAACACTGGAATAAGTTGCCTAGGGAGGTTGTGGAGTCTCCATCTCTGGAGATATCCAAGAGCAGGTTGGACACACACCTGTCAGGGATGGTCTAGATGGTGCTTGGTCCTGCTGTGGGGGCAGGGGACTGGACTCGATGACCTCTTGAGGGCCCTGCCAATTCTAGGATTCTCTGATATCCATTGTCTCTCTGAGGGGTCTTTGGGAGGGGTCCATTCAGGGGGGCAAGCAGGGTTGGGGGGCCTGCCAATCCGTGGGGGCACAAAGTCCTCCAGAAGAAGCCAGCCCCACTGGCCCTGGGGATCTGGTGAGGAGAACCAGGTGGGCTGAGGGAAGCCACCGCCTCTGACCACAGGGGGAACAGAAAGTGGCCCCCCCCCATAAGCGGCCAGACTTTCAGTCCCGGATACCCCTGGGCCCACTGGCGGAGTGGATTCTCTTTCATGCCCCGTCAACACATGGCTGGCTAGCCTTGCTGTAAATCTGTCTTGTGGGCGTGGCCCTGGAACAAATGTGTTGTCTTTAGTAACAAGCGTGTTTGCCAGCAATAAAATGTTATGACTTCATACCGGGTGGTGGCACGCACGTTACACAGCGATAGGCCTGCTCCGTGGATTGCAGCTTTGCCAATGGGCCCGGACAAGGTGTACCTTGCACAAGATTGATCACAGCTGGGACAATAGACGGGAAGACTGTCCCCTTCCTTTTGTTGCAGCCTATCTCGACCCAGGGCACCCAGCTGTCCCGGCTTGAAATATTGGCTTTCCCCATCTTCCCACACTTCCCTGGTGTTCCAAGATGTACTGAAAACCAGCGGATCTAGGAGCAGCTTCATCGGGTTAATGCGGCACTTTAATTGACCTCAGCGCCTTCCCCGAGGGGTGAGTATAGCCATTCCAAGGGCAATGGTAGATCTTCCATCCCTTGGAGCCATGGGGACCGGATGCCTCTTGCGTTTGCCTTAGCCAAACGCAGCTTCAGCTCAGGGATACCTGGGTGAAATGTAGTGGCCTCTGGTAGCCTGGTCAGAGGATCTAATGATCTGTTGTGTTTTAAATGGACTCTAGGAGCCCAAAAAGTAACTGGTGTTAGCAAGACTCTGTCCAACATTAGTGTTAAACAAGGCTGGAGGATTGGTATGGCCTGCTTAATCCCATGGCCAACGCAGCATTCAACACCACTGACCCTTTCAGACACTCTCAACCATATTAGATGTTTGTTCAAGAACTCCTCCTAAGAGCAAGGATCACCAAATTCAACAGGCAGCTTCCTCTTCTCCTAACTGACAGCAAGGTCTGAGTTTGGCTGCGCCAGGGCCACAGGCTGTGCCTGGAATGGGACTGCTACTCCTGAAACCAACCAGAAAAGAGACCGAGTCACCAAAGCCAGTACAACCCTCAAAATCGACATTGCTGAGCACATGGTGAAGGAGGCTGAACCCAGGGGAGCCGGAAAAATAGGATCAGCCTGGGAGAGGCTGGCGTCTCAAGAAAACTTGCGGAAAAGGGAGACGTTTGGAGCAGGGCTCTGTTTTGGCACCACTAAATCAATGCTTACGAGAAGAAGATGATGTTGGAAGCCAAATAGCCCTTTTTTAGTTAAAACAAAGTGCTCTGGGCAGGGGGCTGGACTCAATGACCTCCTGAGGTCTCTGCCAGCCCTGGGATTCTATGAATGATAAGAATGTATAGGGCTGAAGAAACAGAATACACGTGATGGAATTCCTGCATTACGGACCTGTTGGAATTCCCGAATTACGGACCCGAGCAGCACTGGGTCAATCAGCTAGTTTAAGATACCAAAAGAAGGAAATCCACTTAAGCCTTGCAAATGTAAGGTGTGCAGGCAAGTCTGAAACACAGGTCCAGCTCGGGCACAGTCTGCCATGGGGCTGCCTCAGTTTCCCTTGTGGAAGTTGTTCCACTGGGACTGGATTTGGCCCTACCCACCAAGCTACAGAGTCCTCCTCCCTCTCTTGGGCCAATGACTCGGGTCTTTCCCCCAGCCCGAGAGCAAGTGTAAGGCCGGTTCTGTAGCCCTGTGGCTTAGGAAGCCACTGGGAAGAGGAGAGACATTAGGAAAAACAGCTGGGACAGCCTCAACTTTCCTGCAGCACGTCAATATCGTACAAACTACATTGGCCATCAAACCCGCCCTGTTAGAAAAGTCCCAGGCAGCCGGCGTCCTGTCCCTTGTGACCTCAAGTCTCCTTTTTGAATGGGCTCATTTAGCCGGACCTGGCCATCGGACTTCACACACTGACTCTTGCCTCCGTCCCGACATCTGGGGGGACAAAGCTAGAGCCCATCTGTCGGACTGGCATCCGATCCTGCCAAGACCTGCCTTGCCCGGCTGCTCCAATGGGGCACCTTCCCTCCCCCCCCGCCCGCCCCCCGACACATGCCAGTCTAAAAATGACTTCTTTCCTCCAGTCTGAACTCTGCTGACTTCAACTTCCACCCACCGGCACTTGGTCTCCTGGCTTCCAGCCCTCTAGCGTCAGATCTAGTTTCCCTCTGCAGATAATGAGAGATTGTGATCAAATTGCTGCTTTACCTCTGATAAACTGCCTAGATTGGGCTCCTGAAGTCATGTGTTTCAGTGCTCCACTGAACCGGGCACTCTCACTCGAGGATTTTATTAGCCCTCCTAGCCAGCATTGCGCTGATGATCTACCATGACCTTCTCGGGTCATTTTTCCCTATGTTCCAGGATATAGCATGACACTGTTTTGCTTTTTTTTTTTAAAAAACCACCACCTCATTCTGGGCCGCATTAGCAGGAGTGCGGTGAGCAAGACATGAGAAGTCATTCTTCCGCTCTGCTGATTAGGCCTCAGTTGGAGTCTTGCCCAGTTCTGGGCACCACCTTTCAAGAAAGATGTGGAGACATTGGAGAGGGTCCAGAGAAGAGCAACAAGAATGATTCAAGGTCTGGAAAAACATGACCCATCAGGGAAGAATGAAAGAATTGGGCTTGCTTAGTCTGGAAAAGAGCAGCCAGAGAGGGGCAAATGGCAAATGAAATTTAATGTGGATAAATGTAAAGTAATGCACGTTGGAAAAAATAACCCCAACTATACATAAAATATGAGGGGGGGGGGCTAATTTAGCTACAACTGATCAGGAAAGAGATCTTGGAGTCATTGTGGATAGTTCTCTGAAGACATCCACGCAGTGTGCAGCGGCGGTCAAAAAAGCAAACAGGATGTTAGGAATCATTAAAAAAAGGGATCGAGAATAAGATGGAGAATATTTTATTGCCCTTATATAAACTCATGGTACGCCCACATCTTGAATACTGCGTACAGATGTAGTCTCATCTCAAAAAAGATATACTGGCATTAGAAAAGGTACAGAGAAGGGCAACTAAAATGATTAGGGGTTTGGAACGGGTCCCATATGAAGAGAGATTAAAGAGACTGGGACTTTTCAGCTTGGAAAAGGGGAGACTAAAGGGGGAATATGACAGAGGTCTATAAAATCATGAGAGGTGTGGAGAAAGTGAATAAGGAACAGTTATTGACTTGTTCCCATAATATAGGAACTACGGGCCACCAAATGAAACTAATGGGCAGCAGGTTTAAAACAAATAAAAGGAAGTTCTTCTTCACACAGCGCATAGTCAACCTGTGGAACTCCTTGCCTGAGGAGGTTGTGAAGGCTAGGACTACAACAGGATTTAGACGAGAACTAGATAAATTCATGGAGGTTAAGTCCATTAATGGCTGTTAGCCAGTATGGGTAAGGAATGGTGTCCCTAGCCTCTTTCTCAGAGGGTGGAGATGGATGGCAGGAGACAGATCGCTTGATCATTACCTGTTTGATTCACTCCCTCTGGGACGCCTGGCATTGGCCACTGTCAGCAGACAGGGTACTGGGCTGGATGGGCCTTTGGTCTGACCCAGAATGGCCGTTCTTATGGACATGACAGCAGTTTTCAAGTATCTAAAAGGGTATTAGAAGGAAGAGGGAGAAAAACTGTTCTCCTTGGCCTCTGGGGACAGGACAAGAAGCAACGGGCTGAAATTGCAGCGAGGGAGGTTTAGGTTGGACATTAGGAAAACCGTCCTGCCTGTCAGGGTGGTTAAACGCTGGAAGAAATTGCCTGGGGAGGTTGTGGAATCTCCATCCCTGGAGATATTGAAGAGCGGGTTGGACAGACACCTGTCAGGGATGATCTAGACAGTGCTGGGTCCTGCCGTGAGGGCAGGGGACTGGACCCAATGACCTCTCGAGGTCCCTTCCAGTTCTAAGGGTCCATGACTCTCTAGTCCCCCATCCTCTAACTATGACCTGCATTCTTTGTTCCTGGGGATGTGACCTTGCATTTTGATATGGGGTTTGCATGTTGGAATGTGCTCTATTTAGCAAACAGTCCAGCTGGTTTTGTGTCCGGGACCTAGTCTCACTGTCATTTACCTTTGTGTCAGCTGTAAAGTTAATCAGCAGCGTTTCCATCTCTTCATTCCTTTATCAGTGATCAGGAAGAGTTAGCTGTGGTCTAGGAACAAGTTCCTGCCGGTATAGCTGTAGATCTGCCCGATAGTATTTTGTAAATTACTTCTTATCTGGCTTAGAAACTGGCTAATACTTGAATCAAACATGTTCCATGGTGCAAAATCAAATGCCTCCCAGAAATCACAGGGTTGTGTAAATGCAGTCCCTTCTAGTATGCAGATCTCCCCCAAACAGACATAAAGGTCACTTGACAAGACCTGTCTTCCAGGATGCAATGTTGACGTGGATTTAATTCTATTTCGGGCTCTAGCTCTCTTTTGTGATCGTCCCACAGCCGCCTGACCACCGTCCCAGGACACAAGATTCAAACATCTATCTGGTCTACCACATTGTAATCCCTTTTTAAAGATGGGCACAGATTAGCTAGTTCTCGGGCACGTCCCCAGTTTCCCCGCACTCATTAAAAATTAACAGACCCAGCAGCTCCCCCCCAGTTTTTAAGCAAAGGCCTCGAGCGAGTGTTCTGGTCCTGCCAACTTAAGAATGTGTCACGTCAGAAGCTGCTGTGTCACACCCTCTGAAGTACCGGGCGGGGAAGGGGGCGGGGGGTGTCATCCTGTCCAGTAGTGACCCGACGTGGAGTTTAATGCACCCTTTTTCCAGGGAAAAGGCAATACACCGTGTTTGTTAAATACAGTATGAAAAGCAGTATAGGCATTGAAACCATCGGGGTGCACATGTGTGCGTACCAGCCTGGCGTGGCTCGAGTCCGTCTCATTGGCTAGGTAAGACTGACCCTGAGGAAGGGGTCGGGGTTCACCGATCGCGGTGCGAGGCTCCTCCGAAGCCTGGCTTGCAGGACCCAACCCAGAGTCTGATGGCAAAAGCCCCCCACTTTATCCACGTCGGCTCCCATGGTAGTCCGTGGGGTTTGCAGTGTCCTGCTGCAGTCCCCCATCCTTGGAAGGAGCTAATCTCCAGGTTTCCCACTGTCCCCCTTAGATGGCGATTGTCCCTTCCTTCTCTCCAGTTGTCTCCCTCTTGGGGGTGGCCGCCTGTCTCCAGGGGTGTCTCCTGCTAATTCAATTCCGCCTCGGGCAGGCTGCGCGTTTCCCGGTTCTCTTCGCGGTCCCCACTTCTCCTTGGCCAGCGGGCAGTGGTGATGGTTTCAGCTCACAGGCACATCCACCAAGTGCTGGCGCAGAGCGTCTGACAAAGGGTGACCCCGGTCCTGGGAGACACCGCTCCGCTTGCAGGACCACCATAGTCTCGGGGTGAGAAACAGGGTGAGATGGAAGCCGGCAGCGCTTACAAGCAAGTTGCTCTTCCTGAGGGCACGAGCTTTTCCAGCCTGCTGCTTTCCTCTGGAGGACACGGCCGCCCACCTCCAGTGCTCTGAGCTGTGCCGGGGGCCCTCCTGGCTGATTCCTGCCCCGCTTGTCGCTGGTGGGGGGGCCTACGGCTGGCTGTCCGAGAAATCTTTAGCCTCTTGGATGTCGCCTGCAGGTCCTCGGGCTCATCGTTCTTCTCCGGAAGGGCGAGCCGGGGCGTCTCCTGGGGTCCCTCTCCACTGGGCGCTTTCGGCCTCGACCGCGGCTAGGAGGTTACGGCGGAGGGAAGAAGAGGGGCTGGGAGCAGGCATGCCGGGGAGCAGCTCCCACAGCCGTTTGGAAAGGGCTGAAATTGAGGCCGGCAGCCGTGGCGTTGCTGGGAAGGAAACCGGCTGCGGCGGCTTTTGGGCCCAGATGTGATGCTGGGGGCGGTGACAGCACGCGGAGCCGAGAAGCGGATCCCTCAGGCGGGCTGGGGTGGTGTTGATCTGCCGCGGCACGGCCCAATCCGCTCCAGGCAGGGTTGCGCGACGCCTCCAGCATTCACACTGGCCTGTGTCTGTGAGCGCTGCTCAGCGGAGGGTCGCCCTGCGGGCCCTCATGTCACGGAGTCCATGGCCCAACCGGTTCTCACCTGATGAGAAAAGGGGTCTGAACAAGGGAAGGGGGTGGCTTGGAGAAGGGCAGTCTTTGCTGGAAAAACATGGAGAGGAAACTAAGCTGAGTACTGGGGGTTGAGGGGCCGGTGGACCCACACCCCAAGGGGTCTGAGGCTGCCTGGCCCTGACTCCTGTAACCACATCATGTCTGTGCTGTGCTGTGTGCTGGAGAAGCAATAACCCCTCTCTGTTCTACTGGCTGGCAGAGTCTCCTCTTGCTGCGGGCGGGGGTGCAGGAGCAGGGGTTACCGGACACTCCTCCACACGGTGGAAAGAGGCCTGCAGGGCCGGCGTCCCAGACAGCAAAACTCCTCCTGCAAGGCGCTGGGTCTGTTTGCTAGGAACGGAGAACCCAATCCTCCCTCCTCCTGGCAAACTCCTGGGGCTCTAGACCGGGCCGTGACTGCCCGGCCCTGCGATTTATGGTGACTTTATAGCCCCCACGCCCATCTCTGTCTGCAGGACACACCCCATCTGTGCTGCCCTTTTCCCTCGGTGCACGGTCTGGCTTGCACGGCCCCGTGAGATCTCCAAGTCCCTGGGCCCGCAGGAATCCAGTCCTGGCCCCTCCTCTGCAGAGCGGGGAACGTTCACCGGCCGGGCGTTAAAAGGAAACCGAACAGCCGTGGGAAGAGGGAACCACTCCTGCTTGCTCCATTAGTGTCCTCAGAGTGTCTGGCATCTTCCAAAACACTTCGGGACCAGGCGCTGTGGGGGGCAGGCAGGGCTGGACCCTAGGGCTTCATTTCCACAGTGGGGCTAGTTCAAGAGAACATCCGTTAGCCTGACATATTGCTCGGCACTGTCTACACAAGAAGCCTGTTATTTTGAAATAATGGGCTTCTTATTCCGGCTTCCTGCAAAGCTTGCTGCACGAGGATTAAGGAGAATGCCGGAATAGCGATTTATTTTGAGATTTAGGGTGGGGTAAACGGCGCCAAATTTAAAAAAAAAAAAAAGCTCTTTCAGAAGAAGTTACCCAATTTGCACAGTTCGACTACGTTGCTTATTTTGAGGAACGCGCTACTGTGTAGACGTACCCTAGGTCTGATTCCTCTCATTTTTCAGGGCTGCCTCAGTTTCCCCCACACTGGCACGTGGCTTGTCTGGCCCTTCAGAATTGGCCAGCGCAGCCCTGACTTGTTTTCCCTTCTCCATCCTCATGTTAAGCCCCTTTTCTGACACGGCGTCAATGCCGGGGGGGCGACCCCAGGGCAGCACTACAGATGGTCTGTAGGTACCTCCCAGCCCCGGGAGAGGGAGCTAGGTGAAGTCTCAGCCACTGGGGACAGAAGTGCTGCTCAGCTCCTTCTCCCTCCCCATGGCTGTGCCAAGAATTTGTTCTCTCCCCTCACCCATTCCTCCCTTGTCTGGCCAGGCTCGCCTTGTGCCCGGGTGCTGCGGCTGCCCTGCAGACATGCGCTCTTTTGTTCCCCCGCTCCTCTTCCCGGCATCCTGCCTGACCCGGGGGGTCGTCTTCCGCCGCACTGCCTCTCTGCCCCGTGCCTGGCTGCCCCCCAGCTGGGCTTCGTGCCACGCCATGCCGAACCGCGGGAGCGTGAGATCGCTGTGGCCCAGGGCTGGCTGGCTGCACAGCTCCGCCTAGGCCCTGGCCGCAGGGTGCTTCTGCCTCCCAGCGGCTCTGAACCAATGCTGGGCATTCGTCAAAGGTGTCGCCTGCTACTAACATGCTGCTATGGGGCCCTGCCCGGTCAGCGCTGCGGGTGAGGCGGGCTGCGCTAGCAGGGGTGGCACGGCAGCCCTCGGATCTGTCCACTTACAGGCCACGTTGCCACGGGTGGACGAGCACCAGAATCTGCTCTGCTGGCAGTAGGGGCGTAAAATCCCGTTTGAGCATTTTAACCAGTTAACTAAGCGGGGGCCTGAAAGGGGCCGCTGCTGGGCACCAGTTAACCATTACCCAGTAAGCATCACCTAGTAAGGGCGACTGGTTAACCAGTTACCCGTTGGTATCCCTACCTGGCAGAGGCATTCGCGCGTGCTAAGCTTAGGTTTGACAATATTCTCCCTCCCCAGCCTGGCTGCAGCGGGTGAGCGAGAGGGCAGTTGTGGGCCATGCCCTTCACCGTCCTGCACCGCAGCAAGGTTCAGTGGGTGAGCGGAAGGGCGCGCCGGAGAAAGCGTGGGAGAGTGGTTAGAGCGCTCGAGAGTGACTTCTGCTTCCCCAGACCTGCGGTGTCCTGAGCACCAGAGCTGGCTCTGAGGGCAGGGAGCAGCCACAGCCTTAACCGGTTAACCTTTCGGACCCCCTAGAAAAGTGGGGGTGCTGAGCCCCCTCTTACCCTGGCCACCCCCAGCTGGGGCCGGCAGCCGGGAGCCCAGGCACTAGGGTGGGAACCCGCGGGAACTACAGCGCCCCGGTTCCCGAGCCTATGCAATGGATGTGCCTGACTTCTGGGGACAAGGCTTTCCTCCCTCTGCGACGGGGCTTGGGTGTTGGGTTTCCGATAGCAGCTTGCATCCCTGCCCCGGGTGTTTCCCGTAGCGCTGCAGTCAGCCCTAGTGCTGTTCTGGGCCGGGGGCCAGGAACAAGGCGATTGCAACCCTGGTGTTCTCGCCCGCTTCGGAGACTCCGCCCACCCTTGAACAATTGCAGACCTGGCTTCTCCGTCTCCCCAGGGCTGGCATGGCGCCCCTCGGACCCTCTGCGCCCCCAAACGCCACAGGCGCCCTTAAGAGCTTTGGGCTGGCTCCGTAACGGGCAGGAGCAACCTGGATTCCAAAGGAAGGCCGCAGCCCCTCCTGCATCTCCGGGCAAGGCCGGTCCCCAAGCTGCTGGTCCCGACCTGGGCGTGCTGAGACCTGGGCATCTGGCCTGCGGTGCGGGCACGTGGAAATCCGACTCGGCACCTTGCTGGGTCCCCTTCCCTCTGCCCGTCTTCTCCCACGGCCTTGTCCTGGCCCATGCAGTGTGGATTTTAGGCCCCAGTTCAGCAGCGTGTTGGGTGTTTTGTGTTGACTCGCTTGGTTGCAGCTGAGCCGGCCCCTCCCTGGCCAGGCCTCGTTCAGCACCTGCTCCTGGCAGCGTAGGAGAACCCCAGCCCTCAGGCCGGGGCCGCTGGCATCCTCCAACAGAAGAGCAACAGCAAATTCCTACCCCCCCCCTCGCTCCCATGGGCGGAGCTGGCCTCCATGGGCAGTGCCAAGAGGCCCTTTGGGTGTGTTGTAAGCCGGGTCGGAGGAGATTCCTGGTCCTGCTGCACTGTCCCGGGCCAAAGTCCTCTGTGCAGCGCCGTCTCTGGGGGCGGTCTAATGCTTCCCAGCGTGGAGGGCAATGCGGCTGCTATGGGGCAGGCCTGATCCCCGGCCCCCCGTGATTCCAGTGCTCATGCTAAGTGGTGGATTTTCCTGCTCTTGGCTCAGACACTGAGCCGTCTCCGGGACCCCCCACAGCACATGGGCCCGGCCCAGAGCCACACTGTGCTGTGTTGGGGGTCCTAGTCTGTGCTCTGCCTTGTGGGGGGGGTGCAGCCCTGGGGAGGAGGACGGAGGTTGCCCTGGGCAGTGTGGGTAGGACGGCCTAGTAGCGAGGGCACTAGAGTGGGAAGTTGGGAGACTGGGCTTCAGGTCGCTCCGCCACAGGCTTCCCATGTGCCTTGGTCCAGTCATTTAGTCTCTCCCTGTTCCCCTTTGCATTGTGGGTATATTCACGGCTCCCAGGGGTCACTCTCTTTCACAACCAGCTGGTGAAGGAAGAAGGGCTGAGCTGCGGGAGGAGGAGGGGCTGGGGGTTTAGAATCTGCTGACTCCCATGTGTGCGCCGCCCCCCCACCCCCCAGGATCTTGGCTGGGCTCCCAGCTCGCCCTCCGCCCCCCGTCGGTTCTCCTTGGGCACGGACGGGTGCAGCCAGGCGTGGGCTAAGCCCCGGCAGTTCCTGCCTCCCTCTCCACGCTGGTCCCAGCCAGCCTGCCTGGGGAACTCCATAAAGGCCAGGGGGAAGAATCCAAACCGGCCGATCCGGTCTGAAGGTGACTGGAAGAGGGGAAGAGCACCAACCCCAGCATCTCGGCCTCCCAGGGGCCAGGCCGGGTCCTCGTAAGGTCACTCTCCCTCGCTTGACTCTACAGCGCACCCGGGCCGGGGCTCTGGAGCCGCACCTGCCCTGCATGGCCCCTCGGAGGGGGAGAAGAGGGGCTGTGGGCCAGGGGGTCCGAACCAGAGACCGGATCCACTGCTCCCTCAGCGCCCTTCTCCCCCGCTCAGCCCTCCGAGGGCGAGCTGAGGTGAGTGGCCATGTTTCCAGGGAGGTCCTGGAGGGCAGGGCGCTGTCGGGGATGGAATGGCCCAGGTTCTGCCAGGGGAGGGATGGAGAACTCGGCTTGGGGGATCCCCTCTGGCAGGGGGATCGGGGCTGCCGGCACTCCCTGGCAGAGCAGCCCCCCGCGGAGTCAGCCTGGGAGGTGCTCGGAGGAGCCCCGTGGGGCGGCAGGGGAGGGCAGTCGCCCTCCATCCACTTGGCTGCCGGTGGGGCGACGCGGTTCTTGGCTCCCTTCGCCCCTTGGGGGGACGGAACGGGTCTGACCCAGGCACCTCTAGCTCACACGGCTTGGCCTCCTCCGCTCCCTCTCAGGCCGGTTTCCCAGGCCCGGAGTCGTCCGCATGGTTGGTGTCTGAACCCCTTCCGGCGTTTGAACGTCCCATGCGCAGTCCGGCCCCTAGAACAGGGCCCGGGTCCAGTCCTTGGCGCCCTATAGCTGAGCAGAGCTCTCCCACGCTGCACAGAGAGGTGATGTCACCTGCCGCCTCCCTCTTGGTGTTCCTTGGGTCTTCCAACTGGTGGCTCTTCTAGCCACGTCGTCCTCCAGGTTGAACCTCTCTAATCCGGCACACTCTGGTCTGGCAACCTCCGTGGTCTGGCATGGTTTTAGTTCGCTGGGTGGCCACTTAGCACAGGTGTAGCCAAGTTTCCCCGGTCCCATAAAGGTCCTTTACAGCCACTAGGCCTGGATCTCAGGGTTCTGTGCTGTTATTTCACTCTAATTTACCCCGCAATGTCCTCGAACAGCCCAGCAAGCCGTGGCAGTGTTGGGAACGCTGCTAGACAATATTGACCTCCCGTGGTCCGGCAAACTCTCTGCTCCGGCCCCCTCAGGGTGCCGGACTAGAGAGGTCCAGCCTGTCCTGGGAGTTTGTTCAGCTTCTACCCATTAGCTGAGTGAGCCTTTGTTCCGGGGGGTCTGACTGCATGTGGCTGCTGCAGATGCCCGGCTGATCCAGGTGGTTCTGTGGCACTGCTCTGTCCTTATCTCCCCTGCCACGACTCTCTTGTCCGCACCCTCTGTCTGCAGTTTTCTCCTCTTCCTCCAGATTGATCTCGGATTGAGACCAACGTGGAATAGTTCCGAGCCAGGATCCCCACTAGAAACACCCCCACTGAAGGATGATTCCCAATGAAGAGTTTCAGAGGGGTAGCCGAGTTTTTCCAATTAACAGTTAATTGAGGTCGGTCAGTTTCCAAGCTACTAACCCATGCACCGTGGCCCCTAGCGCCTTCCCACCCCACATGAGCCTGGCTCCTGAGAGGTTCTTTGCCCCGGATACTGGCATTAGATTCTGGGACTGGAGTGGCAGAGCCCCTGTGGCCCCGCCGATGGATACGTGAGTCTGCCGTGGGCCAGAGGGTCCAGGAATCCAGTGGGTGCCTCTGCATGGTCATAGTGACTTTGGTTTGCTGCTGTGCGTCTCCGCGCCCACCTAGAACTTGCTCTCCGCCCCGAGACATCACTGTGTCCCGGGCTGGCGCTCCACGGATTCGCTAATTCCTGGCCGCTTGCCCTGATGAATCTGGCCTCTGTTCGGTTCCCTGCACTCAAATCTCTCGTCCTCTTTGCTCTGGGTCTCTGCCGGGTCTGGGACCCTGCCAGCTGCACGTCAGCTGGGGATTTGGGCTGCTGACTCCTGCTTCAGTCCGTATGTCCGCTTTTCCTGCCATGCCGGCAGGAATTCTTGTTCGCGGGGCCCGTCAGCCTCCAAGGACATCGGCCCTTCCCTTTCATCGGCTGCTGGGTTCTTTCCTCTGATGTGTCTCCGGCCTGGCTTGTCCTCTCCCAGCCTATGCTGCTTATTGCTGGGGGGAGCTTCCTCTGACACCGCTTCTAGGCTCGGACAAGGGACCGAGGTTGGGGGCTGGATGGCCACTGCCAGGGCCGGGCTGTTTTCCTGCTTGGAAACGGGCCCAGCTCTGGTTTTAATCTGGGCTGCTCAGGAGAGAGTCATGTGCTGCCCAGCTGATGAGCAGCATGCCCGCAGCTGGGTTGTGTTTCTACTGGTGGTGCACATTCACACATGCCCCGGTGCGCATAAAATGTATTCCGCACATGGATGGGAAAAATAAATCTGCACCTGGATGGGAAAGGATTGGAGGGAACATTGCTCATCGCCATCCCCGGCCGCCCTCAGGTGGACTTGCTGCTGCTAGTTGTGCCAGGAGACTCTGGCACATCCCCCTGGGGAGCATCCGCTGACCCCCCACAGGGGAGGTGTGGCAGCCCCCAGCAATCGAGGAGCAGGGTTCCCCCTAAGCTGAGCACTTGGGCAGCCACCCGGGAGAGATGCAGGGGCCTCCCAGCTGATTAGCAGAGTGCCCGCAGCCGGCAGCCTGTGTTTATCCTGGTGGTGCACCAACGGCCGTGCACAGAACAAAATTTATTCTGCACAGGAATGGAAAGCATGAGTGGGGCCCCTGGTCAGGAAGAGCGCCGTTCGTTTCCCCAGCTGTCGAGGACGAGGCTTGGGAGCGCGGATGCGAAATCTCTCCCTGCGTGATTGCTGGGGGCGTCGCGCCAGCTCGCAGGCAAAGTGGCTGCGTTGAGTGGGGCGGATAGCGTGGGATCGTGCTATTCACGACGGCGTGGCCTAAGCGAAGGCGCTGAGAGGCAGCGCTAGTGTCCCTGGTCCTCGCTCTGCAGGGGGATCTGGGCTTGGCTGGGACTTGATTTGCTTTTCTAACCGGCCCGGACAGTCTGGCAAGGAGCCGAGAGAGCAGATTTAGGATGGGTGGCGGCAGAGACTCGGCCGTGCGTGCCCTGAGCACAAGCGTGTCCCCCCCGTGGCTTGCGGGGGCGGGGGGAGGGGTTTGGCTTTGTGAGATCTTTGCATGACGAATGGTGGGAACCTGCCAGCCAGAAGGCGCGGAGATCTGCTTTTCCCTCTGCCTGGGGTGGGGCGGCCCCGTTCCCAGCTCGCCAGACTCTCCAGCCTTTGGCAAGAGACCTTATGGATGAGGGGACAGCCCTGTCCTCAGAGCTGCTAGACACGGTCAGTCAGGCACCGGCTGACACCCCCCGTCCCCCTGGGTCAGGCAGCTGCAGGGTTTGGCCCTGGACTGCAGAAATGCCGGGACATTTGGCCTCTTGGGAAGCCGTTCTCACCCCCCCCCCATCCGTGGGTGGCCGGTGATGGAGGCAAGGGAAGGCACAGCCTCCCCAAAATTGCCTGCATGCCCTGGTCGCCAGGAAGGCTGGGGCTATGGCAAGCAGCCCCGGCCCTCCAGGGGGCCAGAAGGATCAGGCTGGGGGTGGGCGGGGCTTGGCTCCAGGGGCGGGGCCTCAGGCAGAAGGGGTGGGGTCCTCCCCAGCTGGGTGCTCATCTTGCCCCCATCCATAGATGCCGGGGCCAGGCGCCCAGGGACCTGGGGGGCAGGCAGCGGCTGGGGGTGGCAGAGGAGTCTCCTGAGCGGTGTGTTTGCGGGCGGGCGCTCTCGATGTGGAACGTGGGGGTCACGGCAGCTGGAAAGCCAAGGGGAACGCCTGTCGGAGGGGCGGCAGGGGAAAGTGGCCGTCCCGGCTGCGCTGTCACTCCCATGTCCTCTGGCTGCATTGCCGTGTGACACAGACGCTGGCCCCACCCAGCTCTGCTTCCTGGCCAGGTCGCTGCAGGCGTGCGGGGCAGGAGGGCAGCCCGGAGCAACCAGGCAGGGGGACGGGATGAATTGTGCTCTACAGGTGCAGGGCCCGTGGGCTCTTTGAGGCCCTGAGCTGGAGGAACGGGAGGCCTAGTTCCACCCCAGCCTGCCCCGGGGTTCCAAAAGCTGGGGATCTGCCCCTTCTCCCAGCCCGGCTGCCTGGCCCGGACGTTAGAGGCCCCAGCAAGGCAGTCGGGGCCTCCCCGCCAGGGAGCCGTGGGACCGAGCGCCTGGTCTGGTTTCCCGGCTGGGGGGCCAGAGAGCCCCCCGCGATCCTCCGCAGCTGCTCTCCTTTGCGCACAAAAGCCGTGGGAATGGCCCGCCCTGGCGCAGCTCCACGCAAGGGGCTGGCAGCCGGCTGCTTGGCTCTGGAAAGGCCACGGTGACGGCCGGTGCCCTGCGGGGTGGCCTTTGCCTGCGGCGAATCGCACCTAGGCTGGTGGCGCCGTGGGATGCGTTGGCCGCTCCAGACCTTCTCCCCCAGAAGAACTCGTGCGTAGCCTGCCCAGGGGGTTTCAGGCTCTGGCGGCTCTTGCAGACTGTACCCGGCGCCTGGCCACCACCGTGTGATGGGCCGGGGGGCGCGGGGAGCAGGCTGCCCCGTGGTGGAAGAGGGCGGCTCTTGCTGCTGCCCGTTCCTGGCTTTCCTGGGCACAGGATGTTGTGACAAAGTGGGGACTCTAGTCCCCTGGTGATGTGGCCTGTGACGTCCCCCTGTCCTGCCGTAACCCCATGTGTGTGCCTCAGTTTCCCTGGCCACGGCACCGATGCCAAGATGCAGAGGGGCATTCAGCTGTGGCAGCCTCTCATGCAGACACTGGCTGAGGCCCTTGGTGAGCTGAGCCCAGGAGGGGAGCACCCGGCTGACCCCTTTGGCCCGGGAGGCAGGACAAAGGCCCTGGGACCCATCTGCTGGGAGTGGGCCCGTCTGGGCTGGCTCGGGGGACAGGAAGGGGGTCAGGGTGCTCCCCTCTCCAAGCTGGGCTGGGCTGGCTGCTCCTTGCTGCTGACCAGCCTGTTCCACGCCGTGTCCCTGGGGCCTGAGAACCCTGCTGCTCTCCCAGCTGGCGGAGAGTCCCCTGTGGCCGGGGGTGCAGACCCGGTGACTCCCCGCACCTCTTGGCCAGCACAAGCCCCCGTCGGCAGGGGTCTCCCTGGGAGGAGCAGTGGCCGGGCGGCTGCCCGCCGCAGGGCTGGCGCTGGGTACGGCGGTTCTGTGCAGCCTGGCTGACACCCAGCGTGCTGTGCCCTGGCCTGGGAACCACCTGGCTTTCTCGGCCGGTGGAATTAAGTTACTTTTTCGCGTGCCGCTCAGCTGGCAGGACCAGATGGCCTGGCGCCTGGCTGCCCTGGGAGCGAGCGGGGCTAATGGGCAATAAAAGCCAGGCGGGAGCCCTGGGGCCGCGGCCCAGGCACTTGGAGCTTTACCTCTTATCTTTATTGCCGTTTTCTCCGGCCGGTGGGGCAAGGCGGCGTGCGCCTTATCTCAGCCGGCTTCTGCCAGCCGGGCCTGGCTCCCTCGTGCCCCCCGGCAGGGCAAAGGGGGAGGGGCCCCTGCAGGCCCTCGCGCTGGAGCCGGATGGTGTAGACGCTGCGGCGCGGCCGGACCTCAGGCTGCCAGCCCCCCGCCCTGCCCCACTGGCCTCGGCACGGGTGCTCCAGGCGAGGACGCGCCCGCTGGCCGTGCGACCGCAAAAAGCTGCAGTAGTGACGGCCCAGTCATGTCGCCAAGGCCTAGGCCTGTGCCCCTGGAGACGGCCCGTTCTTGCTGCGGGAGGCATGGGTGGCCCGGAGGCTCAGTGAGCCGGTCAGGCTGCCCTGAAGCTTCTGCCAAGCTCCGTCTGGCTCCATTTCCTCAGGCTCCAGCTCTGATGCCAAGCCGCCTCGTCCTCCCATCTCTCCAGCCGGGGGTGGCTGCGTTCCAGCGGGTGGGGGGAGACCTGACCTCCTTGCGCCCCCAGCTTTCGGCGTTCCAGGCCGGCTCTGCTCCCTTGGTGATTCCCCTTCCGTCTAGACGGCTCGGCTGGCAGCCTCGTCCCCTCTCTCAGCCTCGTCCCTCCTTCCCTGGCAGGGAAGCCGGTGTTCCCGGGCCTCGGCCATCCCTGCTTTCTCTCCGCCGCGAGCAGCTGGGACCGCGCCAGCTGCTGTCCCTCTCCCTAGCTCTGGGCAGGACCCCCATAGCAGGGGCGGAGGGCCCGGGCGATGCAGCTGGCATGGGGAGGGGGACACGGGGTTACCCCGCTCGGCGGGGGGACGTATCCATGTTCAGCGTGGTCTCTGGCGGGGGTTCAGCCAGTTGCGTGGGCGCTTTACGAGGCGCCACTGAAGTAGCGGAGCAGGGACTGAAACCCAGTTGCCTTGCGCCCCGGCCAGCCCTTGGCGTGGAGATCCCCAGTGAAGGGAGGAGCTGCCTTAGCTTGGCTGGGGGAGATTTCTTTCCATCAGCCCTTCCTGCTGCCTGAGGGCCTCTTGTCCCGGGCGGCTCCCTGCTCTGAGACTGGGCCCGGGGACCCACCAGGCCAATGGCGGCTGGTTCTCTGCCCCTTTCAGCCTGGTCCCCCACCGCCCGCACTCCCATGCCTGCCTGGGGCTGTCCTCTCTGTGCGACCCCTTTGGCTCCCCCTCGCTCCTCCGGGATTCCTGGGGAGCCCTCCAGGCCCGGCAGAGGGAGACGGGGAGTCCTGTCAGCAAAGCTCGGCCGCTGTTTTCCGGCCTGGGTCGTGGGGGCAGGGGAGCTACTGAGCAGGCATAGCCCAAGCCCTGGGGTGTCTCGGGGCCCAGAGTTGGGGGGCCTATTGCTAGGGTCCCAGATGTGGGGATAACGGTGGGGCAGTCTGGCAGGGGTTGGGGAGACTTGTGCCTCTCAGTGGCTCTTCATGAGCAAGTCCCAAAAAATCCGCCTCCCCCAATATTAACACCCCGCTCTCGAAACGTTTGGCAAAACAGAGAGGGGGGAAAAACGAGTTTGGGGTTGACCCGGCTGCCGTGCGTGCCCCATACGAAGCCGTTCTTGCCCCATTGAGCATTTGCACCCGTTTTAGTCCCACGTTTCCTTCCCTCTGACTTTTGTCAAACCGGACTCGTTTCAAATGGAAATGTTTTGCCAGGCGGGTGCCACCAACAAGGTTTCCAAAACGGTCAGGGCCGCCCGATGGGCACTCTCCTCCCCCAGTGGTCTGGAGAAGCAACGGCACGAGGCAAGCCCCATCGCCATGGGAAGAGGCCCCGGGCTCTCTCCCGGGCGGGGGGCCAGGGCTGAGTCGATCCAGCTGGAATCCGGGCTGGCACTGTCAAACTGCCGGGATTTGCTGCTTTAAACCAGCTGGCCCTCGTGGCAAGTGAGGTGATGCAGAACCAGCCTCTGCCCTGGGTGACCTGGACAGATTAGAGGATTGGGCCGAGAGAAATCTGAGGAGGTTCAACAAGGACAAGTGTAGAGTCCTGCCCGTGGGACGGAAGAATCCCAAGCATTGGTACAGGCTGGGGACCGACTGGCTAGGTAGCAGTTCAGCAGAAAAGGACCTGGGGATTACAGTGGATGAGAAGCTGGAGATGAGTCACCAGGGCGCCCTTGTAGCCAAGAAGGCTAACGGCATATTAGGTGCATTAGGAGGAGCATTGCCAGCAGATCCAGAGAAGTGATTATTCCCCTTTACTTGGCTCTGATGAGGCCACATCTGGAGTGTTGTGTCCATTTCCAGGCCCCCCACTACAGAAAGGATGTGGACGCATTGGAGAGGGGCCAGTGGAGGGCGACCAAAATGCTGAGGGGGCTGGAGCACATGACCTACGAGGAGAGGCTGAGGGATTTGGGCTTGTCTAGTCTGCAGAAGAGAAGAGTGAGGGGGGATTTGATAGCAGCCTGCAACTTCCTGAAGGGAGGTGCCAAAGAGGATGGAGCGAGGCTGTTCTCAGTGGTGAGGGATGGCAGAACAAGGAGCAATGGGCTCAAGTTCTCAATGGGGGAGGTCTAGGTTGGATATGAGGAAAAGCTATTTCCCTAGGCGGGTGGGGAAGCCCTGGGCTGGGTTCCCTAGGAAGGGGGTGGAATCTCCATCCCTAGAGGTGTTTAAGTCCAGGCTTGACAAAGCCCTGGCTGGGCTGTTTGAGTTGGGGTTGGTCCTGCCTTGGGCAGGGGGCTGGACTCGATGGCTCCTGAGGTCTCTGCCAGCCCTGGGATTCTATGTTTCTTGGGCATCGGCTGAGTTTCCCCAGCAGCACCAGATCTCTGCTGAGCTGGGGGCTGCCTCCTTCCCTCTGCTGCCCGATCCCTGGCTTGCATTGCTGCACTGGGAGCCCCCCAGCTAGGGTCTGGCCCCTGCCATTTGGGGGGATCCTGTCCTGCCTCAGGAAATGGTCCATGAGCCTCCACCGCGGGCGCTGGCAGATGGTCCTGGTGGCTACTTCCCCGCGCTGTTCAAAACCAGCGCCTTGTCGGCAGCAGGAACATGTCCAGCGGCGCCTGCCTGCTCACGGAGCACGTTGGGCCTTTCTCTGGGGGCCTGGAGCCGCTGTAAATCAGGGGTCTCAAACTCACAGCCTGGGGGCCATCTACGGCCCAACCAGTTCCACAACCCGGCCCGCACCCACCTGCCGGCATGAGTCCCTGGTTCTCTATAAAACCAGCATACGCCCACATCGTGACTGCTGCATACAGGTGTGATCACCTCATTGCAAAAAAGATCTCTTGGCACTGGAAAAGGTTCAGAGAAGGGCAACGAAAGTGATCCGTGGTTTGGAACGGGTCCCCTGTGAAGAGAGATTAAAAAGCCTGGGACTTTTCCTCTTAGCAAAGAGGAGACAAAGGGGGGATATGACAGAGGTTTATAAAATCATGACAGGTGCGGAGAAAGTGAATAAGGAAAAGTGATTTACTTTTTCCCACAATATAAGAACGAGGGGTCACCCAATGAAATTAAGAGGCAGCAGGCTGAAAACAATCCAAAGGAAGCTTTTTTTCATGCAACCTGTGGAACTCCTTGCCAGAGGATGTTGTGAAGACTAAGACTTTAACAGGGTTAAAAAAAGAGCTAGATACATTCATGAAGGACAGGTCCATCAATGGCTGTTAGCCCTAGTCTGTCAGAGGCTGGGAATGGGTGACGGGAGGGATCACGTGAGGATTCCCTGTTCTTTTCCCTCCCTCTGGGGCTCCTGGCAGTGGCCGCTGTCGGAGGACAGGATACGGGACTGGCTGGATCTTTGGTCTGACCCCGTCTGGCGCCTCTTACATTTTTAACGTTGTGAGAGCCACGAGCGCCCTCGGTATCCTATCACAGCGCTGCTGCGGGTCAGTCGGTGCTGCCGGTGAATTCTAGCTAGGCCAGGGCTTGGCTGCAGCTGAAGCAGCCCCCCCCAAAATGGCACCCACCCCTCCCCCCCAGCCTTGACTCCTGAACCCCCTGCCTCCCCCTGCCCTGGGCTCCCTAGGCACTAAATGCAACTGGCCGCCGCTCGCTGGCACCCCCCGGCAGGGACCTGGTTTCCTGAGGTACTTGCTGCCCTGTTCACCACACGCTTTCAGCTGCGGCAGCGAATGGGGCAGGGCCCCTCCCTAACTCTGCCTCCTGCCCTGGGCTCGCGCCATGCATGGCCGTGGGGGAAAGGGGGGAAGCGTGTCCCCCACAGCCTGAGTGGAAGGGGGTACATGCCCGTGGGGTGTGAGAGCAGGTGCTATGGGGGCGCTTGTCCGCGCAGGACGGGCGCAGTGCCCGGTGGGACGCGGCCTGGCTCTGCGTGGGGGGTGAGCCGGGAAGGGGATGGCAGCCGGGGCGGGGCGTGCGTGGGGGCAGGCGGCAGACGCAGAGCTGTGTTCCTGCGCCGGGCCTGGCCCACTCCTGTTAATGGTTAATGTGGCCAGCCGGCGTGGCCCGCACCTCCCTTATCAGCCCTGCCATCAGCCCCGAGAACAGGCTGTACCGCGGCCGTGGTGTTTGTTTTCATTCCTTTCTTTCCTCCCCACGCCGCCCTCCCTGCAGGTGCACAGGGCCGGCCTGCCCCACACCCGCCCGGGCCTGGGCGCAGCTCTGCCCCAAGGAGTCCCCTCCCAGCGCCCTGCCCGCTCGGCCGCGGCCCCTCGGGCGGGAGAGCCGGATGCTGCCAGGACATGAGACAGCAGCATGGGCCTTGCGGGTGCCCACAGGCCTGGGCCGGCTCCAGTGGGGTGCCCCGATCTGACCAGCACCCAGTGCCCCCCACTGAGGAGCCCCCAGGGCCGTTGTCCTCCCGGCGTTAGACGGGGCTCGGTGGGGGTCCTGCTGTGAGGAGGGGCGCGTGGCACGGGGCCTTCCTGCTCGTCCCTTGGGCACCTCCCCGGCGCCCTCCTTCCCTCAGGGCAGCGCAGGGAGACCAAAGGCCCCCGCCGGGTCGCTGCCGTGGGGGGGAAAGGCTCCCCCTTGTGCAAGTCACGGGGCTCGGCTCCCGTGTTCTATCCCGAGGGGAGGTCTCCGGCCCCGCTGGCCTGCCCTGCCCCCTGGCCGAGGGGCACGCTGGGGGCCCAGAACGGCCCAGGCCGGCCGGGTGTTCCCCGCTGCAGACTGAGCCTGCCCCCCGGCCGGTCCAGTGGGGCACGGGCTCGGCCCACGGGCACCAGCGTGTGTATAGGGACAGGAGCCCCACAGCCCCTAGCTCGGCAGTGCCCGGGCTCCGTGGGGAGCAGAGGCCAGTCCTGCTTGTGGGGCCCGGGGCGCTGTGTGCAGCTCGCTTGCCGGCTCCGTTCCAGCAGGTCCCCATGGGCCTCCAGCCGGCTGGGCACTCGCCGCGCGGCCCAGCCTTTGGGAAGTGACCGCAGGGAGGGCCCCGCGGAGCCCGGCTTGCCCTGCAGTGAAGGCGTAGGGCTGGTGTGTGTGTGGGGGGGGCAGACGATGCTAGCTTGGAGCCAGCCCAGGCCAGGGCATTGGTGTCCGCGTGGCCCCTGCGACTGAGCCAAGGTGTGGTTAGCTGCGGCTATTTTTAGCGCCGGGCTCCGTGCGATGGGGCTGGCGATAAATGAGGTTTTGTTCCTCCTCCGAGAGGTAACAGCAGCAGCGTGACCTCCTGGCTCTCCGTGCCAAGGGCACGTCCCCACGGGGCTCCTCCCTGGCTGCTTGTTGGCTGAGGAGATCCGAGGGGAAGACTAGGGAGGCGCTTGAGCTGCGCCCGGCTTGGCTCCGGCGCTGCAGCGGGGGAAGGTGCCTGCGTGAGGCGTGGCTGGCGTCCCTGTGGTACCTAGGGATGGCCCTGGAGAGCGAAGGCCTCGGCCTATCTCCGCCAGATGTGGCCTGGCTGCTGCCTGGCCGCGGGCGAGAGGCCAGTGTCCAGGGCTCTTCGTTCCTGAACCGCGCGGCGGCACCGAAAACATGCCCGGCGCTTGTGGGGACGCAAGGGGCCTGGGACCGCTTGGGGCCGGCGTGCGCGCCACGGGGGCGGGCTCTGCACGGCTGGGGTCATGCTGGGGTCTGCAGGCTGGGGCGTGGCGCAGGTGGCGTCCTGTAGCGTGTGCCCCACGTACATTTGAGCTGGTTCCCCCGGTCCCATCCATGCTACGCGGCTCCACGCGGGAGGTTGGGTGGCTGCCGGGGAACGGCTCGTTGGCCTGTGGGCAGCAGCAAAGCTCTTGGAAGCTGGCAGCCAGAAGGCGAGAGCGCTGAAACGCCTCTTTGTTAGGTGATAGCTCAACTGGTAGAAGCCACCGCCCAAGTCTCAGCCCCTCGTGGCAAAGCTGGAGTAGGAGCTGAGCGGTGTCTCCCAGGGGTCCCAATGCAAACACAAGGGGCTGTGTGGGGGGGGTGGCGCGGTGGGGGGTGCCCGTCCCAAACAGCCCAAAAGGGAAGAGTGACCGGAGAAACCCAAGGGGGCTGCAAGCGTGGCCTTGTTCATGCGCCGAGCCTCGTTCCTGCAAGCGCCCTGCCCCAAAAGCTCTCCCACGGGGCTGATGGATTTGAAAGCCCTTTCAGGGGCCCCCGGGGCTCCATGACTGAACCCCAGACCACTGAGCCCTGTCACCCACCAGGGGGCTAAAGCTGGGAGCTGCACTTGGAACCCCCCACCCCACCTGCACCCAGCCCCTAGCTACCCCCCTGCTCGCACCCAGCCCCTAGCTACCCCTTGCTCGCACCCAGACCCTAGCTACCCCCCTGCTCGCACCCAGCCCCTAGCTATCCTCGCCGCACTCCAGCCCCTAGCTACCCCTGCTCGCACCCAGCCCCTAGCTACCCCGCCGCACCTAGCTACCCCTGTGTGCACCCAGCCCCTAGTTACCCCCCTGCTTGCACCCAGCCCCTAGCTACCCCCCTGCTCGCCCACAGCCCCTAGCTACCCCTCGTTCGCACCCAGACCCTAGCTACCCCCCTGCTCGCACCCAGACCCTAGCTATCCCCTTGCGTGCACCCAGCCCCTAGTTACCCCCTGCCTGCACCCTGAGCCGTTCTCAAACTTTTTGAGCCAAGTCCCTGCTTGGAGCTATGTTTATTGGCTGCGTCCCCACAACCCAGACAGGTGGGTGGCCTGCTGAGGTGAGTCAGGTGGAGGCCGCTTCACCGGCCCTGGCATGAGCCTGCCCGAGCCCCACCCACCCCTGCCTCCCCACGCAGAAGTCAAACGATGCCCATGCCCAAGGGCCAGCAACCTCCGTGGGCCGGCGTGACGTGTGTTAGCCTGAGGGCCACGGAGCACAGCTGTGGCCACGTTTCCCGCGGGCTCGTAAAGTCTGTTGAAAGGCCCCCAAGCCTGGCTCCCCGTGGGCTGGGCTCTAATTGGCCCCTAAATGCCCAGCAAGGCGGGGCAGTGTTGGGAATGCTGCTAGACCATTTCGACCTCCCGTGGTCTGGCAAAGTGCAAGGGCCCGGTCGAGTCCTGAGGGCGTTGGACTTGAGGGGCAACTTGGACTTGTCTCAACACAGGACAGCCCCGCTCCCTGAGGCCTGTGAACGCGGGTGGGGCTCTGGGGCACATCGTGTGTGGCTTTAAACAACACCCCGCCCCCCCCCGGCTGCCAAGTCTGCCCCAGCTGGGCAGCTGCTGCCGGGCCGTCCAGCGGCTCCGCCCGGATGGCACCACCTTGGCTGCAGTTACTGGGCAGTGCTGCTGAACAGCTAGTGGCGCTCAGGCCCCGCTGAGGATCCGGCGTGTCGCCGGGCCGGCCTGAGCCCAGCCACCCAGGCAGGACGAGACGTACCCGTCCTTGGCGTGGTGCGCGTGACGGTATTGTGACGCATTTGCTCTGCCGGCCAGGGACCCAGGGGCTGCTCTGGGCACACGTCCCCCTCTGCGCCCGGTGGGTGGGCACAATGGCTTAGTGCCCTTTCCACACCCCCGCTCCGGCTGGGAATGGGGGTGGCAAGTGACGGTGGCAGCAGCAGGCCATTAAGGACACGTTCTTGGCTGGGGCTTGGCTAGGTCCCTGTGCCTTTTTTCTGCTCCACACCCTGGCCCCAGTGTGTAGTCTACCCACAGGCAGCATTCCCTCAATTTTTCCATTCTGTGCAGAATAAATTTTATGTGCACCAAGGCAAGTGCAGGTGTGCACCACCCCTAAAAACACATGCTATCAGCTGTGGGCACTCTGCAAATCACCCGGGTGGCACATAAATCTTTCGTGGGCAGCCTCCCAAGCACTCAGCTTATAGGGACCACTAGTTGTGGGCAACATGCCCTCTAATCTTTTTCATCCATGTGTGGAATAATTTTATGTGCACCAAAACACATGCAAATGTGCACCACCTGTAGCAACAAAAACCTAGCTCTGGACGCTCCGCTAATCTCCTGGGTGGCCAGCCAAGCGCTCAGCTTACAGGGAGCACTGCCCATCGGAGGGGGAGGGGGATGAGGTGTCGAGAAAGCTGCCACGGCTTCACATCATCCATCCCTCTGTCGGTCCAGCCGTGTTTCCTGGACGGTAGGCTGGGCGTGGGCGGCCGCAGTGGTCCCCAGGCTCTCGCTGACCCTCCTCTCGTCCCGTCCCAGGGTGCGACTCCGGCTTCGGCAAGCAGGCCGCGCGCCACTTGGATGCCCTGGGCTTCACGGTCTTCGCCAGCGTGCTGGACCTGCAGAGCGAGGGCGCCAGGGAGCTCCGGCAGAGCTGCTCCCCACGGCTCACGCTGCTGCAGATGGACCTGACCAAGCCGGACGACATCCGGAGAGCCCAGCAGCTCGTCGCGCCCCAGACGACGGGCACAGGTAGGCGGCGTGGCGACGGGGGGGCCCCCAGCCGAAGGGGTACATGCTTGGTGCAGTTAAAACGGGATGGGCAGGCAGGAGCAGCCCTGGCCAGCGCCCTCAGGGATCCCTAGACCGGCCTAGGGATGTGAACAGGTTAGCAGCACCGTTTCCAGTCGATGCTTCCTGGTAACTGGTTAACTGGCAGCACGGCTGGGTTGGAGCAGCCTCCCACCGGTCTGTGGCCCCCCCAATCCCAGTTAACCAGAATGTCTCCCTTTCCCTTTAACCAGTTAACTTTGGAACCGGGATTTGCCATCCCTAGACCTGCCCCTTCTGCCTGGTACAGGCTGCTCAGGGGTCCGCCCCGGTCTGCTGCTGGCGCATCGGCGGTTCGGCCCCTCTACTGGCCCTGAGCTTAGCTCTGCCCTCACCCTCCGGCTGCAGGCGTGGGGACGGCGATTCATGCCGGGGCCAAGCCTCTGGCCCCGCCACCCCGGGAGAGCACTCCGGGGCAGGTCCCCTCTCTGCCGCGGGAGAGCCCCCCACGAGGCAAGGGCGGCAGGCACCAGGGGCCGCGTCCGGGTCCCGCTGATGCCCCCACTTCCTTCCCCGCAGGGCTCTGGGGGCTGGTGAACAACGCGGGCTTTGACGACACCATTGCCGACGCCGAGCTCTCCCCGCTCTGCAAGTTCCGCACCTGCATGGACATCAACTTCTTCGGCACGCTGGAGCTCACCAAGGCGCTGCTGCCCCTGCTGCGCGCCGCCCGGGGCCGCATCGTGACTGTCAGCAGCCCGGCAGGTAGAGGCGGGGGAGAAGTGGGGCTGGGGGGAGGTTTGATGGACGGAAAACGGCTTCACTTTTCGCGAGCTGGCTCTGTCTTTCAGGGGAATGTTCCGGGGCTGGACTTCGGGTTTTGCCCCAAACCGAACTATTCCAATTCAGAAACGGTGCCGCTGGGCCTCGTAAGACGGGCCAGGCTGGGTCGGCCCAATGGCCCGTCTAGCCCAGCGCCCTGTCCTCCACCAGTGGCCAATGCCGGGGGCTTTAGAGAGAACGAGCAGAACAGGCAAAGGAGAGGAACCCAGCCCCGTCACCCACGCCCAGCTGCTGGCAGGCCCGAGTTTCATGGGAGCTGCCGATTGATTGCCCTTGTCCCGGGCTTAAATTCTCATAAAGTATTTCCCAAAGCCAGCTGGCCTCCCACCGCCAGCAAGCTGTCAGAACTCCAGTGGAAACACCACCGGAAATGGTTCCTGGACCGGGCCGCTCCGCAGAGCTGTGGCTGAATTCAAGCCCTGCCCAGCTATCTGTATGCTGTGGGACAGACCCGTGTTCCCTGTAAGCTGGGGGCTTGGGCGGCCACTCAGGGGAGATTCACGTGCCACCCAACTGATTGGCAGAGCACCCACCACTAGGCTGTGTTTCTCCTGGAGGTGCACGTTCACACACACACCTGGGTGCACATAACATTATTCCGCACAAGGATGGGACAGATTAGAGGGAACATTGCCAGGCACCTCCGCCAGTCTTTGCCTCCTGGGAAGCAGCACAGCCATGTGACTAGCGAGGCCCCGTCCCAGCCACAAATGCGGGTGGGGGATGTAGTCCAATCCCAGGAGCCTGGCTCATAAAGACCAGGTGCAGGATTTGCCTGCACACCGGCTCCCCGGGGCCCTGCGGCAGCACCCTGGAAGGGAAAGAGTTTGGCTTTCTGCCCAAATGTTTTGGATTTTGATTTTTTTTCTCCAAAAAGTTGAAATTGGCCATGTATTTCCCCCAGCTCCCACCCAGGGATTTGGCTCGCCTGCCAAAAGCAGGAGCTAGTCCATATAATAGCCTGGACAGCAACCAACAGGTCCCATCCGCCTCAGGCTGGGAAGCAGATTTGATGCATCTCGCGAGGGTCTCGCTGTCTTACACGCTGGCCCCGGCGCGTAGATACCAAGCGGAGTTTGCCCCACCCAGGAGAGATTCAGATGCCACCCAGCTGATTAGCAGAGCACCCATGGCCGCTAGCATGTGTTTCTCCTGGTGGTGCACATCCGCACGTGCAGTGGTGCATAGAACAAAATTTATCCCACACATGGGTGTAAAAAAAATTAGAGGGGACATTGGGCCCGTCCCTGGACATATGTTTTACCTGGCTCCCCATTCCCACAGCATCGGAGTAAGTGAAGCAGCAAACGCAGCCAAGAGGCAGGCTGTTCTCAGTGGGGGCAGAACAAGGAGCAATGGGCCCAAGGTGCAGGGGGGGGAGGTCTAGGTTGGATATTAGGAAAAACGATTTCCCTAGGCGGGTGGGGAAGCGCTGGGCTGGGTTCCCTAGGGAGGGAGTGGAGTCTCCATCCCTAGAGGTGTTTAAGTCCCGGCTTGACAAAACCCCGGGCTGACTGAGCTGGGGCTGGTCCTGCTTTGGGCAGGGGGCTGGACTCGATGGCTCCTGCGGTCTCTGCCCACCGTAGGGGTGGAGACAGAGGGCAGGGGCTCAGGAAGAGCTAGGACTCGTTCCCCGTGGTGACTGGCCCAAGCCCCTCCCCGTGTCTCTTGGTCAGGACAGGCCGGTCCGTGTGCTCGGCTGGGCAGCGTGGGAGGGCCAGGCCACGCCCTGCTACCCGCCCGCTGGTGCGGTCTGGCACCTCCGGGTGTGCTGGCAGTAACGGCGCGGCCGCGTTTCCTTCTGCCCCAGGCGACATGCCGTACCCGTGCCTGGCAGCGTACGGGGCCTCCAAAGCTGCCCTGACCCTCCTCATGGACACGTTCCGGAACGAACTGGAGCCCTGGGGGGTCAAAGTCAGCGTGATCCTCCCCGGCTACTTCAAAACCGGTAAGAGCAACAGCACTGTGGGCGGGGCAGGGACCACCTGGGGGCTTGTCACAACTGCACATGTCACATTCACTGGGGTGTGAGTGGCGCCCTGCCCCCCCAAAACCGGCCGTGTGGGAAGATGCTGCCTGCGTTTCCCGGCTGGGTGCTGTGTTCTCCTCCCCACTGTGCCCCCCCACTGCTGTTAGTGGGTGCAGACCGCTTCCCAGCCTTCACTCAGCACCCCTGGAGCAGCTCAGAAAACCTGGGCTCGAATGGCACAGAGCCACCGTTCATCGGCTTCCTCTTTGGGAGGGCTAAGAACTGAGCTAGGCTGGGTCTAATTCAGACCCGGCCCTCTGCCCCCTCCGTGTACCAGGGCCGGCTCTCAATGAGACAGGTAACCCACTGGCAAAACACAGGCTGGCTCCCCTTCTGCGGGCCGGCTCTGCTACAGCTAACGCCGTACAGAGGATCTGCAAGGCCTGGGTTCAAATCCTAGGTAAGGCCATGTGGGTGCTCGGTGAGACAAGGGCATTGATCTGAAAAAGTCACTCGCTGGAGCTGGGAAGCTTTCCTCAGCCAAAGTCAGAAAAAACTTCCTGCCTGTCAGGGCGGTGAAACACTGGGATAAGTTGCCTAGGGAGGTTGTGGAATCTCCATCCCTGGAGATTGAAGAGCAGGCTGGACAGACACCTGTCAGGGATGGTGTCGACGGCGCTTGGTCCTGCCATGAGGGCAAGGGACTGGACTCGATGCCTTTCCAGGTCGCTTCCAGTTCTAGTGTTGTATTTTATGACGGGGGCTGTGCACAAGCACAAGTCATAGTGGACCACAAGCTAAATATGAGTCAGCAATGTGACGATGCAAAAAAAACTACAACCCAAACTTTATTCTGGGCAGCATCAACATGAGTGTTGTGAGCAAGGCACAAGCTGTCATTCTTCCGCTCTACTCTCTGCTGAGCAGACCTCAGTTGGAGTATTGTGTCCAGTTCTTGGCACCACATTTCAAGAAAGATGTGGAGAAATTGGAGAGGGGCCAGAGAAGAGCAACAAAAATGATGAAAGGTCTAGAGAACATGAGCTGTGAGGGAAGACTGAAAGAATTGGGTTTATTTAGTTTGGAAGAGAGACGACAAGAGGCTAGGTCTACACTATAGCCTTTTTTCGGAAAAAGCCACACAAATTGCACTCTGCAGTTTGCGTAGCTTTTTCAGATTGCTTGTCCGCCATTTGGCCCCGTCTAGACGGGGCCAAATGGCGGGAAAGCCTCCTCTTTCAGAGGAGCCCTTATTCCTCATAGAATGAGGTATATAGGGCCGCCGGAAAGAGCGCGTTTGCTCTTCCGCGAAGAAAAAGTGGAAGAGCAAACCTCTGGTATCCCGGAAAACCCCCGCAGTTTAGATGTACCCTCAGGGGGGATTGAAAACTGCTAAAAGGGTGTTACAAGGAGGAAGGAGAAAAAGTATTTTCCTTCGCCTCTGAGGACAGGACAAGAAGCAATGGGCTTAAATTGCAGCAAGGGAGGTTTAGGTTGGACATTAGGAAAAACTTCCTGCCTGTCAAGGTTAAACACTGGAATACGTGGCCTAGGGGGGCTGTGGAAGCTCCATCGCTGGAGATATTTCAGAGCAGGTTGGACAGACACCTGTCGGGGATGGTCTAGATGGTGCTTGGTCCTGCCCTGAGAGCAGGCGACTGGCCTCAACCTCTTGAGAGCCCTGCCAGTTCTAGGGTTCTATGGACCTTCGGTCTGACCCAGCCGGGCCGTTCTCATGTGCAATCTCAGCCGCTTTGCTTCCCAGGGCGGCTCCAGCTTTGGGATGATTTTCCCCAGAGATTTTGCTACCTTTTTGCAGGCTGCCCCCCGGCCCCGTCACTGGCGGGCCTCGCCGAGCCGAGCGACTGCTGCCAAGTTAGCGTCAGCAGCTGCCCGGCTTGCCAGGTGCGCTGTGCCTCGCCCTGGCAGTGCGGGGCTGTTACTTAACCGCTCTTGCGTAACGGCAGGAAGCGAAGGTAGAAGCGCTGCCGGCAGTGGGGAACCGGGGGCGCCCCAGCCCCAGCCGGGGCAGAGACCTGGGCAACCTGGATGCAGCTCGTTACTTTTACAAATCCTTGCAGCGCGCAGCCCAGAGGGAGCCCGGGGGCTTGGCTACACCCAGAGCAGAACTCGGCAGCACCAGCTGGAGGGGGGGCCTCACTCCAGCCCAGTGGGGTTGCCTGCTCCCCATTCCTTGCTTATTGTTTAAGCAGTTACCCACTGAGGGGGGATTGTCCAGCCCTCGGCCCCAGGGTTGCTGCCTGCGTCGGGCTGGGTATAGGAGCACCAGCGCCTTGGGCCGGTGGGCGCTAGGGCCTACGGCCCTCTGGCTCTTTGCAGGTATAAACTGCAGCCTGGCCTACTGGCAGGAGAAGAAGGAGCAGCTGCTGGCCAGCCTGCCGGCGGCCCTGCTGCAGGACTACGGCGAGGAGTACATCCACGAGATCCACAGGCAGTTTGTGCAGTTCATGAAGATCGGCAACGAGGATCTGAGCTTGGTGGTGAACAGCATCACGGACGCCCTCGTCTCGGCCCGCCCGGCCCCGCGCTACTACCCAGGGCAGGGCGTCTGGCTCATGTACTTCATCCACCACTACCTGCCCTGCGCCGTCAGGGACCTCTACCTGAAAGCCTTCTTCATCAACCAAACGCTGCCCCGGGCCCTGCAGCACCAGCCCCAGAACGGCCTCAAGCCCCAGTGAGCCTGGCGCGCCGGCGGGGTGACAGCAGGTGCCTGGGAGATCAATCAGCAGGGTGGCGGGAATCGTCTCATTGATCTTCCCAGGCTCTGAGCCAGGTAACCCAGAGGGGTGGGCACATGCCAGGCAGGGCGGATCCGCCCGCTCATGCTGCCAGATTGCTTCCTCCCAATCAAGATGGAGGCAGCTGTGTTTCTACTGGGCACGGATCAAAGCACCCGAGTGCCCGCGGTGCGGCGTGGGGAGGGGTCTCACAAAACGGCCACCGATGCACCGTAAGCCATGGCTCCTCCCCACCCCAGTGGGGCCTCGCACCTCAGTCGCTCCCTCAGCTCCGGGAGGGGAGCGTGGAGCTCGCAGCTGGATCTTGCCCGGCTCAAGGAAGCGGGCGTCTCCCTGCCGCTCTGCTCTTGGCTTCACGCTCCAGCCCCAGAGGACGTGGCTCGGGCAGCCTGTGGCCCCCGCGGGGGCTGGGCTAGAGCGGCCGGGCCACGGCTCTCGGTGCCGCATGAATGACACGATTGCCACTTTTCCAATAAATCAGTTATTTGTATTTCAACTTGGCCCCGGAGCGCCCGGCTCTCTCTGCTGGGGGGGTGCGGAGATGCCACAATGGGGGTGTCCACGCCCACGGGGGTTGGAAATGGAGCAGGGGGGAGGGAACGGGCCTGCCCCCCCCAGCCAGTGCCGGACTGGGCCTACGCGCCCCTACGTGGCTGGGGCAGGAAGTCTGTTTGCAGAGGGGGGGTGGGGGCAGCGGTACCTCCGGTGGCGGCACCAGGGGCAGGCCGCTCCCTTGCTCAGCCTGCTGTTTCCTAGCCCTGCGTGAAGGATGTTGTGGATACAAGGGGTGGTTGTGCTGCTGCTGTGCAGGGGTGGGCACAGCCACTGCTCTGGCTGGCTGCTGGGCAGAGCAAGCGGTGGGGTGTCCCTGGTGGGAGGGAGGGCAGGGGGGGAGAAGATGTTCCTGGGGTACAGGGCAGCAGCAGGGAATCCCTGGTGGCAGGGGGGGGACACACAGGAGAGCAGCAGGGCCCCTCGCCTTCTCCGCTCCACCATGGCCAGCTCATGCTGCTGCTGCCTCTCTCAGGCCTGGCGTTCCTCCCTACGGTCTTGCCGCACGCAGGGTGAGGGGGGCATCCGTGGTGGGAGGGGCGCACAGGGTGAGCAGGTCTGGGGGCACATGGGCAGTGACACAGCCAGAGAGCCACCAGGAAGAGGGCCTGGGCCTGCTGCTCTCCCTGCAGCCTCAGCCCTTGTGCCAGCAAAAGCAGCCGCCTGGTTTGGGGCCTGGGAGGTGCTCCCCCAGTCCCCCCAGCTGCCCGGCAGGGGAGGGCTCACCCAGGCAGCAGGGCACACTGGGAGCAGCACTGACTGTGCCCACGGAGCGCCAAGGACCTGCCAGCCCAGCCCCTTGGCTGCACAGAAGGCGCAAGGGGGCACTGCCCGGCCCTGCAGGAGGGCAGGGCGCTGGAGCTCCGGGCGAAAAACCAGCCAAGGCAGCCAGGTGCTTCAGGCAGATATTTATTGTCACAGGGAGGGGAGCCACGACAGCAAATCAGGCTGCAGAGAGGGACGGAGCAGCCGGCCCCTAGGAGCAGCCCAGATCTCGCCTTGCTGCGGCCCAGAACAGCTGCCGCAGGCCAAGCCCTGGCCAGACAGGAGGTGGAACCAGTCCCGGCTTGGTAACAAGCGAGGCTGGAGCAGGGCACAGTGGGCGGCTTTGGGCCAGGCCGCTCTGAGCCCGCAGCCCCGGCTGGCTTCGCTCCCACCTCGCAGCTGGGAGCATGACAGCTCAGCATGGGGCAGGATGCCTCCCTCCCACCCTGCTGGTGTGGGGACAGTGCAATTCCAGCAATTTCACCGGGGGAGGGAGGGGGAGACACACATCCCCAGGGGGACCTGACTCCAGAGACCAGCCGCTCGGTGCCTGGGCTGCAGAGACAAGAGCAGGATGCGCTGTGGACAAGAGCGTGGAGTCCAGCATGGGCCAAGGGGGGTGAGGGAAACAGGGGGGGTAGCTAAGGGCACCACAAGCCCCCTCCAGCCCCCCTGCACACAGCAGCAGCGACAGCTCAGCCACCCTCAGGCCACCCGCTCCCTGCCTCAGGGCTGCACCTGCCACGTCCCCACAGGCAGGCAGCTCTTGGGGCAGCCCCCAGGCACCCACAGGCCCAGGCAGCTCCCTGCCCTGATCACCACCAACCCGGGCCTAGCTCCCAGCAGCTCCCCCTGAAGCCCGGCCCAGCAGGACCACAGGGCCCTCCAGTGGCTTCTGGATCCAGAACCTGGCCCTGCCCAGGCAGTTGCTATGGAGCAGAGGGGCCTGTGAGGCGGCTGGGGAGGACGCAGGGGGCTGCTGCGGGGACGGCCACAGGCGTGGGCAGGCTAGCACCTCCGCTCGAGGCCCAGGCCCAGGCTGAGGGCAGGCGAGCAAGACTCATTCCAGGGCAGAGGCAGTGGCTGGCTGGGTCCCCCCGGCCCTGCTCACAGGCAGTGCTGCCCGGTGCCAGGGGAAGGACCCAGGGGCTGCACGCTGCCGGCTCACAGCCCCGGCGTGAGAGATGCACAGAGGGAGGTGAGAGGCTCACGCAGGGGCGGTTGCTGGAGCGGGGCGGCTTGCGCCAGCCTGGGGAAAGGGCCGTTGTGCCGGGCTAAGGCAGCACTCTGGGGCAGGGGGGGCACGGGCTCTGCGACGTACACACAGCTCTGGGATAGGATGGGGACACGTACACCACACAGACTGGAGCCCTCCCGCCACGGTGCTGGCCCCTCTCCGCACACAGCAGCAGCCAGGGAGAGCGGTCCCACTCCTTGGGGCTCCTTCCAGAGGAGCGGTGCCCGGACTCGCTCATCCAGCACACACGGGGCGGAGGGGAGGGAGGGGGGGCAGTTCCGGGGGGCTCCGCCAGCAGCAGGAGGGCCGGGGGAGCTAGAAGATGGGGATGTAGTTGTCGATCTTGGCGCGGTGCCGCTGCGCGATGCACTCGGCGATCCACACGATGTTGCGACACTCCTGCTCCTTCAGCTTGACAAAGGCGTAGAAGACCCCGAAGTGGAACTGGTTGAGGAACGCCAGCTTGTTCAGCTTCACCTGGGAGAGCAGAGCGCCCGCATCAGCGCCCGCCAGCCCCCTGGGCACCCCACGGCTCCGGAGAACGGGTTGCCCAGTGAACGGCTCCAGCCGAGCTCCCCAGCCGGGACGGAGTCCCTGTGGAAGCCCCTCCAGCCTGGCCTGCCATGCAGGCTTGGGCAGTCCAGTGTCTGGGACATGGGGGTGTAAAATCCCGTTTAACCGGTTACCATTGAACTGGTTAATTATTGGGGGGGACCTGGAGCCCCCCCAGCTGGAGCACCCCTGCCCACAGCACACCCCAGGCTGGAGTATCTGCCTGCTCTCAGGGAGCCTGCTCCAGCTCCTACAGGCTAACCAGTAACCAGGTAACCGACAGCGCTGTGGGGAGAGGGTTCTTCTGGGGCACTGGCTGCCAGGGCAGAGGGGGGTGTGGGGAGAACAGGGACACGCTTACCCATGAGGGCTCCCACCATCTTTCCAGGGAAGCCCCACGAGCCCTCTGCAGGCCTCCCTGTTGCTCCCTAGATGTGACCGTGGCAGGGAGCAGGGGACTGGGAGGTAAGGCAGCACTCTGCCCAGCCACCAGGCCAGCCCGGGAGGGCAGAATGTCTGAGCCACTTCCCACCCCCCACCCCGGGCGACGGCCACGGGACTGCTCCTTGGGGCTGCCGTGCAGACCTGCGCCGAGCTCCGCTGCGGCTGCCAGGACTCACCTCGTGCTCGAAGAAACGGTCCTCCAGGGTTTTGTCGCCAGGGTTGCTACCGGCTCCTTCGAAGAGCAGCTTGTACTCCTGCGGCAAGAGGCGGCGGTCAGGGAACACGGCCGTGGTGCGGGCGGGGGGCGGGAGCGCTCTTCCCCCGCTGCCAGGAGGAGCTAAGCACTGAAACCCTCGCACCCAGCCAGAAGCAACTGTGAGGAGCGAAGCAGGCTTGGTGCTCTGCCTGCGCCGGCAGAGGGCACGGGGCCGGCTCCCGGAGGGAGGGCAGGATTCTCTGCCGAAAGCACCGGCGAGTTACCACCCACACACAGTACTTCGAAAGAGGGCACAGTCTGGAATGAGCACGTCCGCACAGGTACCCGCTAACCGACAGCAGATTCGGGGCTGGTCTGTGTGGAGACGGGTTCAAGTGTCAGATGAATTTCACTGCGCTCGTTCACACGGGGACTAGGACAGGGCAGCTGGGGGGGCATCACACAGCAGGTGTGATTACAGCCCGGCTCCCAGTTGGCTGTGTCTGAATGACTCGAGCTCTTCCTATCCCACCCTGCGACAGGCACGGCGCCGGCCCCGGCCCCATCCTCCCTCTGCCAGAGGAAGCTGGACAAGAGGTCTGGCCGGGGCATCTGCCCCAGGGCTCTCCTGCCCCAGCCCCGGTCCTGCGGTGCCCCACACTCCTTGACCACGCCCCAGGGAGCAGGGGAACCCCCCAGGGGTACTTACCGGGTAGTAGTCTGCTACAGTTTTGACTTGCTCGTAGTCGTCCGCTCTGGCTAGCTGGGCCAGCCCCTCCGGCTAGAGCTTCCCACAGTGGGGGAAGAGCTTCGCGCGGTCCTCTTTGGAGAGCTCCGTGCCAAAAGAATTGATGGTGATGATGAAGGCTCTCCTGTCCGCTTCGAACTAAGAGAGACAGGCGTCAGGGCTGGGCCCAGCCCCCCGGGCAGAGTGCCCATGTTAGCTGGGCTCGGCCCGTTCAGCGCTCCCGCGGCCAATGCCCGGACAGCCACAAAGAGTGAGTCCAGCTTTGTTACACAGAAGGCACCTGAGCACCCATGTCAGGCCCCATGGCGCTGCTGGCACGTGGCTGGTACCATGAGGCGGCCAGCTGGCGAAGGAAAGTGGCCAGCAGGGCTGCAGAGCTGAACTGATCCATGCTCAGTAACCGTGGGACATGGGCTGAAAACCTGGGCATCACGTCCCCGGGCCGGGGTTTGGTTTCCTGCTGCAGGAAATTATGCTTATGTGCCACCCACTGCCCTGGGGCGGGGGCTTGCTGCCCACAGCCACAGCCCCGGGTTCAAACACGGCTCGGGTCAAACGCAGCTCCCGGCTCCGCCACCTGTGTTCACGAGGCTCACGGCATACAAGGCGGGTTGGGGAAATGCTGGGCGCTAGGAGCTAGCCACAGAGACAGGGCACGGGCAAGCTCTGCCCACGGGGTGCTACCAGTCCCGTTGGCAGAGGGTACGCCCAGGCGGGTATGAGCAGAGACCTGTGGTGGGAACACTTGTGGGCTCGGCTACCAGGAACAGAGCGGTCGCTTCCAACTCCTTCGTAACTTTCTTTGTCCCAGCACTGCCTGCGGGCTCCTCTCCAAGCAGGAACCTCTCTGCAGGCGAGGAAGCCATAGGGGGACCTGCTGCAATGATCTCCCCTGCCTCCCCACGCTAGCAATGGCGTCTCCCGGCGGCCCCCAAGCACGCCAGCCGCACACAGGGGGCACAGAGGCGCGTTAGCGACCAGCGCACCCGCGTGCAGTCAGGGGACAGCTGTCGCCTCTGGCTGGTGTGCGGCGATCGGTACGGCGCAGCGCCAGGAGCTCCTGCCTGTGGCCCTACCTCCAGGATGGGACACATGGCGTCTGCCGTGGTGCCTCCCAGGAGCTTGCAGAACTTGTAGAAGGACTCGAGATACGCCTGGGGAGAAAGCCAAGCAGACGAGGGCATGAGGGATGCTGCTCAGCAGCCCGCCGTACCCCCCAGGATGGCCTCCCGCTGCTGCCCCCTGCACCAACAACCGTGCGCCCACGGAGGCGGGGGCTACGTTTGGTTTGTTCATATGCGGCCAGAGCGCGGAGCCTCTCGCACTGCCAGAGGCCATGGGTTCCAATCCAAGGGCCGCCCGGACAGCTGCGAACACAGCGCCAGCTCCTCTCCGCAGCCCCTTCCTGTCCCCAAGGCTGTGGATCAAACTAGGGGGTGGGTTGCACAGGGAGGGGGACTCACACTAGCCCCCCTCAGCTAGCCAGGAACAGCCTGCTCAAATCTGGGCTGCTCCAAAGCACAGCGCTTCCTGCTGAAGGCCCTAGGCCCCCGCGGACACAGGAGATGCAGGCGACACCGAGCCCGGGGCTGCAGCACCCGCAGGACTAGCAGCCCACTGCCCCAGCGCCGGGTTCAGCTCTGCTGCGCTAGGGGCGCGGAGCGGCCCCCGCTGAGGGCCTGACGGCCACAGGGTGATCTCTGGCTGGGTTGATGCTCAGGCTGTAGACCGGCAATGGGCAACCCGGGCTAGCGAGTGGGCCCCCTCATCCCAGTGGGGGGACTATGCGGAAGGCCGACGTAGAGACCCTGGGCTGTCGCTTCTCACTCCTGCGCGAGACCTGGGACATGCCAAAGCAACATTCTTCCTGGGACGATACCGGTGAGTCACCTCCCCTGCACGTTCAGTACGGGGGGCGGGACACAGGAGGAAGCTGCCGGAGAGAGGCCGGGGGGCGCGCTGCCCTGCACAGCCATGGCTCCGGCACAGGGGAAGTGAGGAACCCACCGGCTTTCAACCGAGGCAGTCGGAGGTGGATGTGCGCCGTGACGGGCGCTCGGTGTGGGCCCCAGGGCGAAGGGATCTGCCCCCACCTTCAGCTCTGCCTTTCAGACCTGTGCCGCCCCACATCTCCCCCTCTACCTGCCCGGAGCTTTCTAACCAACCTCCTGACAGCGCCCACTCCCCTGCTCCAAGTCTAGCCACAGCCTGGAAGCAGATCCAGGCAGACAAGTGGAGGGAAAACACGAGCCAGACTGGCCTGCAGCCTTCCCGAGCTTTCTGCTCCTGGGGAATGCTGAGAAAGGTCCCAGAGCAAGCAGCCAGCCCCTTGGGGGGGTTACTGAATTAAATACCTCAGGTCTAGAGGGGCTCCGTGGTACCCATCCAGCCAGGGAGGGGCCCTGTGCTCCGTGCCACCCTCGCTGGGGCAGGCTGGATGTTACAGCTGAATCAGAGCAGGTGCAAGAGGTGGGACCACTGGCCACATCTGTAAAATCAGCAGGGCGCCCCTGAAGGAGCCCGACGCCCAGCTCTGCGGAGGTGGGGTGTCTCATCTCCCGCCAGGGACAGCCCAGCAGGGGCAGGAGAAGTCCTGTGCCTCTCCAGCCCAGCTGATTTCACTGGGCCAGGTGGATTCCCCGGTCCGGGACACGGCAGGGCCCTCGGCACAGGCATCAGGGCAACGTGGCAGCATCCTGTAAAAGCAGCCACGGCCTCGGCGAGCTACCAGGTGATCTGCGGAAGGAGACACCTGCATGGCGGGGAGGCAGAGTAACGCCACAGATCCAAGCCTGCCTGGGGACCGCAAAGAGCGGGGCCTAGAGACGCTGACTTGGGCCCCACGCTGTTTATGGCTGGGGAGGGAGGTGCAGGGAGGAATTTCAGAGACAACTGACCGAGCTGGGGTGAAGGGCATCAGGAGGGCAGCTGAAGTTGCCAAGTCCCTCAGACGAGAAGGACAATTTGCACCAGCCAGACCCTGCCAGCGTCCTGAACCGTTCCCGGCTGGGGAAAGGGAGTCACTGGGGCACCTAAGAACCCTCTGGCCCACATGCCACTGTGCTCAGAAAAGCAGGTTAGGGTCAGAGGGCGTGGATTCCAATGCCTCCCTACCGATCCCTGCAGGAGCCAGGGCCAGATAACAGGCAGAGCCAAGGGCTCGGAGAGGAGCCAGAAGGGCCGGCGCAGGCGGGGGAGAGTTTCACGCTGCCTACGCTCCCTGCACGCGTGTGCTGCACACAGGCCGGGCTCGGGGCTCACGTGTGGCGGGACACAAGGTTTTTCCCTGACCGGCCTCCCCTTCCCCACCAGCCCTCGGCCGCAGGGCTCCCCCGTCAGCTGGGGGCTTGTCCCGGCAGCCCCTACAAGGAGAGCAGACAGCCCCCATCTGCCCCGTCCCAGATTAGCGAGATCATCCTGAGCGCGCTGGCTAGACCCAGAGCTTACGGGTCAGAGCTGTGGCTAGCTCTGCCCAGGCCGCTCTGCCCCCACCCCTATCCCCCTCTAGCTCTGCTGGACCCGATCCTGCCCCGCCCCCACCCCTATTCCACTCTAGCTCTGCCAAGCCCGATCCTGCCCCTAGCTCTGCCCCTCTAGCTCTGCCGGGCCCGATCCTGCCCGGCCCCCACCCCATTCCGCTCTAGCTCTGCTGGGCCCAATCCTGCCCCATCCACACCCCTAGTGCCCTCTAGCTCTGCCCAGGGCACCCTGCCGGCCATGATCCTGCCCCCGACCCCACCCCTAGTCCTTTCTAGCTCTGCCCAGGGCACCCTGCCAGCCCCGATCTTGCCCCACCCCTACCCCTATTCCCCTCTAGCTCTGCCAGGCCCAATCCTGCCAAGCCCCATCTCTATTCCCCTCTAGCTCCGCACAGGTTGCCCTGCCGGGCAGAATCCTGCCCGCCCCCACAGCTCTGCCAGGGCCCCTCAATGCCGACTCATTCCCCTCCACTGAGATATTTAAGAGCAGGTTGGGGGGGACACTGGTCAGGGATGGTCTAGATGGTGCTTGGTCCTGCCGTGTGGGCAGGGGACTGGACTTGATGCCTCTCAAGGGCCCTGCCAGCTCCTGGGTTCCCCACAGACACAGTCGGGATGGAAAGCAGCCAGCACTAGCAGGCTGGGTGTAACAGAGCCCAGCCTCCAGTGCCCTCCAGTGGTCTCAGTCACTTTAACTGCATTGTGGCTCCGGGGGGGTGGGGGGGGGAGGCACTGCCCGTTTTACAATCGACGCCCAACGCACTAGCAGCGACCCCCCGCCCAGCTAGGGAAAGCGGCCCTGGGAAGCAGGCAGCTAGGCAAGTGCTCCAGGAGGACAAACGGGCCGGCAGAGGGCATGACGGGCAGCGTCCGTGACACCAGGCCCCTCACCTTGTACAGCGTGTTCCGGATGATCTCGATGTTCATTTCATCCAGGTCCTGCTCCGAGATGCAGTCCTGGAAGAAGGCAGCTGGAACAGACACAAAGTCATATGCGAAGGTGCCGCGCCCCCCTCCCTCACATACCCTCCGGCTTCCCAGACCTTTGCACGCAGGAGGGCAGGTACCCGCCAGCTCCCCCGACACAGACGGCTGCATGGCCAGGCGTGCCCAGAGTGGGTACTGCGTGCTGAATAGCCAGGCCTGTGTTCTGGTGCCTAGATGTGGGCTGAGCCTTTTCTATGAGGATGCCACGAGGCTAGGGAACCCCCCCAGGCACCCCGCAGGAAGGGACGGCCGTGTGGAAATTCATTTCCTGACCCTCCTGGAGCTGCAAGGCCAGACTCAGGCACAAGGCAGCACCACTCAATGCCACAGGGCCTGCTTTGGCACTGAAGCCGGCCCGGTCAAGGCGGCAGATGCAGTCCCACGGGGGGAGGGAAGGCCAAATGCAGGGGACAGGAAGTTCACTTTTTAAGCAGGGCAAGAGCTGAATTCAATGCCTCTGGCCCACCCGCACGCTCTCCCCGGCCTTGTTTCTCAGCAAGGGACGAGCCTTTGCCTTTCGTATATGCCCTGGACACTGGGTGCCCGGACAGGGCCACGCCGCATAGTCGGGCAGACTTCAGAAGTGCGTGTCAGCCGTGGGAACGTGGGACACAAGAGCCCGGCACTGGAGAACACGCTTCCCCGCAGCGCCCTCTGCGGTGACAGCCTGGATCAAGTTTCCATTCTGCTCCCACCTGGCTGCCCCACATGCAAGCTCCCTTTTCCCAGGCCCGCGCTCCCCCCGGGGGGTGGGGGATGCCCCACCATGCTCTGGCTTTGCTGCAGACGAGCCCGCCCCCTCTGCCCACACCCTACGTGGGAGTGGCTGCTGGGCCGTGGTCGTCCAAGGTCTTAGCTCCTTGTTTAGCAAGTTATTTTGCCATCAACTATTTCTCGGCCTCGCTGGCCCTGGCTGCGTACGGAGGCAGCGGTTTCTTTGCCGGCTAAGGAAAGTCAAGAGTGCTAGCAGGAGTCTAAGTCTGCGGGGGATTCGGGTCCTTTCTGGAGCAGCTACAAGAGGCCTGTGCGCTCAGACAGCTCCTGGACGCAGCAGAAACATTTGGGTCTCCTGGGTCTCCTCCTAGCCTGCTCGCGGCCAGCTGGCTTTGGGGTGAGGAGTTTAAAGCACTCACTCTGCCGTGGGGTGCAGACAATCAGCCTCCGCAGACCACGGCGACCGCCCCACGTTTTGTTACATGCTGGCCTCTCTCACGTCTACCCCTGGGCTAGGGAGAACGCGCCGCTGGCTGGGCTCCTAGCCAGCCTGGGAGGCGTGAGCGCAACCCGGCTGCTAAACGCCACGGTCTACAGACGGGCACGAGGAAAGTCTGGTTTCCAGCCCGAGCACCAAGCTTGGAGCCCTCCCGGTTCACGCG
The DNA here is from genome assembly GCA_019425775.1 of Rafetus swinhoei. Taxonomy (NCBI): domain Eukaryota; kingdom Metazoa; phylum Chordata; order Testudines; family Trionychidae; genus Rafetus; species Rafetus swinhoei. The sequence continues at coordinate 45,005,284 of CM033434.1, read as the reverse complement.
CCTGCCCTGCTCCCACAGCGTCCGTCTGAGCGAAGGCCGAGGACTCAAAGCGGGGGCTTTGGGGGGGACAGAACTGCCCCACACGCCAATGGGAACGGGAAATCTCTGCTGCCAACTTTGTAAAGGATCTTTGTAAACGCCCTCAGAGGGGCTTCAGGTTCCTTGCTGGTTGGGCCTGCCCCAGGCGGGTCACTCAGGACAAGGAGTTTCTTAACAAGCCTCGACTTTCGACCTTTGCGTTCCTGCGTCAGCGGGCTCGCAGAGCGGCCGAGGGGCGGCCCGCGGCAGGTCTCTGCGCTCACCGCACCCTGGGCACACAAGGCCGCTCAAGCGGCAGCTGACCCCACGCTGCCCAGGGTGGGGGCCAGACGCTCGCGGCACCGCACGCGGAGACATGGGGCGGCACCCGGCCCCGAGGCTCACCCAGGGGCGTGTCTACCAAGATGGCGTTGTAGAGCTCGGCTGGGGTCTGGGCGATGTTCACAGCTTCCATCTGCTCGAAGCTGCCCAGCGGGTGGCACTTGGGCACCAGCTCGGCGATGGAGCGCTGGTGCAGTGTGCCGGTGATCAGCAGGATGACGTTATCAATCATGTAGCTGTACCTAGGGACAGGAGAGGGGAGCAGGTCACACGCACGGCACAGGGCGGGGATAGAGCGGGGGCCCTCCCCACTTTAGATCCACTCCCACCAGCCCCCTGCCACCACGCGCCTCTTCCCACCTCTCCCAAGGCACCGGGACCCTCGCGTCACCTGTCCCTGGGCAGACTCCCCCGGCAGCCGGACAAAGCACTGCCACAGCATGGCCTGGGGACCCGCGGGGAGGAGGAAGGCGGGTTCTGCGGGGCGGCACTGCATTGCATTGCTGCCATCGTGCAGGTGCTGGGGGGAGAACGCAGGGTTCCTGCAGCCCTGGGCCAAACTGGACCCCAGGGTCTTGTGGCTACTTGGCTGGACTCCGGGAAAAACTTCCTGTCAGGGGAGTTGAACACTGGAATAAGTTGCCTAGGGAGGTTGTGGAATCTCCAGCGCTGGAGATACCGAAGAGCAGGCTGGACACACACCTGTCGGGGGTGGTCTAGACAGTGCTGGGTCCTGCCAGGAGGACAGGGGACTGGACCCGATGCCTCTCGAGGGCCCTGCCAGTCCTAGGATTCTGTTTTCCTTGGCGCGCACGCACTGGGCAGCCTCGTCCAGACCCCAAGGAGAGGAAAGCCCCGTGTTCGAGCGCCAGCACTGCGGCCTTAACCCCCTGCCCAGAGGTTCCCGGGGCTCTGCTCTAGCTCCACCAGCACGTCCGGGTTCAATGCAGAAGCCACCGGGGGTGGGTCCCTGGCTGAGGGTCAGAGGGCAAGATCCCAGGGGGCTCATCTGTCCTAAACCTACCAAGCATTCACCCCGGGGCGGAGGCGAGGGGCCATAGGCCGTCAGCCGTGCTGCACAGCCGCAGTAAGAACAGCCCCTCCCAGACCGGCACACGAGGCAGAGCGGCTGGCCACGCTGGAGGAGGAAGGGGCAGCACAGACTTGCTGCGTGTGCAGTGAACCGCCAAGCCACCCTGACAGCCCCAGTAGCTTTCTTTGGTTCTGCTGCACTGTGCGTAGCAGCAGCTCTCGGGGCACTTTACCTGGGAGCTCAGGGGCGTCTCACCCCCGGTACAGAGGGGGAAACTGAGGCACCAAGGGGGAAAGCGAGCTGTCCGAAGTCACACAGGCGGGGTTGAGAAGAGAGCCCAGCGCACCGAGCCCCGGCCCCGTGCTCAGGCCACTAGGCAGCGCTGCATCAGTGGCAGCAGCTGCAGCACCCTGCCTCCCTCAGCGCGGGCCGACGGTGACGGCGGGATGTCCCAGGAAGGTTTGGGGAAGGGGCCGGAAGGCAGAGGCGGCTGTCCCCACGGACAGGGATTCCCCCTCATGCGCGGAGCAGGCCGGGAGGGAGCAGGAGGCAGCGGGCAATCGAGACAGCTGTAGTTGGCAGATGCGCCCACCGGTGGGGAGGTGTCTCTTCGGGGAAGCCCAGCTGCGGCCGGGAGCCGGAGATACACAAGACAGGCTGAGATTCCAGCCTGAGGGAGATGGGTGCCAAGCAGAGGCTGCCTGGAGAGCTGGCGGGAGCCTACCCGCTCCCATGGCCCAGGCACGCCCGGAGCGCGGGAGAAAGACCAGGCAGGCGCCAAGGGACGGCCTCCAGTGAGCAGGGAGGATGGGGTGGGTCCCCGAAGGAGCAGCCGGCAAGATAGGTGGAGAACGCAGGCCAGGCCTCGGGGGCAGGCTGCAAGGAAGCCGGCAGGTCCAGGAGGAGGGGTGCTGGGACTGACTGGAAAGAGGCCTCAGCTCATTCTGTCGAGACTCCTGGTCGGCCAAGACGCAGGGCTCAGGTGTTAACCGCCTCCCAGCTCGCAGGTGACCCCTCCCCACGGTGGGCCCCAGAACAGGGCCGAGGCCGTTCGGGGCCACCTGAAGGGATGCCCCCGCCCCCACCTCGTCTGCAACAAGAGAAGCAGAGACCAGTTGAGGCCACCTCCCTGAAACACTTGGAGCAACCCCGGGCGGCCACGGCCAGTCTGCACCACCTGCTTGCAAACAGTGCAACTCAAGACAGGCTGCACGCCCCGATTTCCAGGAAAATCCCTCGCAGGCCCTCACATGCCCATCTGCCACTCCTGCTAGCCCGCCCCACCTATGCACGCTGCACTGGCAGGCAGCACGCCAGGCGTACGGTCCCGGCACCTCGGCACAGGCCTGGGAAAGCAGGAGAGGGGCGGCCTGCTCCCAAATGCACCCAGCACAGCTCCCTGGCCTCGCCCGCGCTGCGCGCCTGCCAGGACTTAGAGCCGAGCTGCCTGCAGACGTGGGCACGCTCGTACGGCGGCTTGGGAGCACCAACGGCTCCGGAACCCAACCCGCCAATGAGTGCCAGGCCTCGCCGGGCAGGGCTGACGGGCCCTCACGGGCCCCCTGCTGGAAGGGGAGCCCAAGTGCCGCTACTTCCCACACCCCGTTGTCCTCAACTCTCTCCCGTTTCTTGCCCCCAGCTGAGGCCGGAAATTCAGCACCCAACACTGTACAGCCAATGCAGCGTCTCCAACCCACACAGCTGCCTACTGCTGCTGGTCCCAGGTGAAATCAGGCTGGGGGGGACCAGCTTCACTTGTGCACAGTGTACAGCCACGGGTCCCCGGCCAGGTGCAGAGCCGTCGGTGTGCACCCCACTACCCCAAGGGAGAGGGGAAAGGTCCCTGGCTCGAGAGCTTGTAACCTCGACGCCGGCCCACCCGAGCCAGGCAACGCTCTCTGCATCCGACAGCGGTGACCGGGAACTAGGACACTACGCAGAGAGCAACCCCCCAGGGCGAGAGCAGCGCAGCTGGAAAGGGACCAGCCTTTGGTTTGCCTGCAGCTCTCGTGGAGGGGGGCATCACCCCAGATAAGACTAGAGCCGGACGCTCTGGGATCTAAGGTATCGGGCTGGAAGAGGCCAGCCGTCCGGGGGCAGCCCGGAGCAGTACGGCTGGCTACACAGGAGCTGCGGTTCCACGTTCCAGCGAGCCCAGGCAGCGTTTGGCTGCACCTGGGTTGAGAGATGCCCTAAAATCGGGGCCATGAACTGGGAAAGCAAATGCAGAAGTTTGGGAAGAACACATCCCCAGAGGAAAGGCCCCAGGAGTGGGGAATGCAAGAACTCCCGGCAACACCCAGAAAGCTGTAGCAAGAGCTAGCGAAGGAGTTAGGGAGGCCTAAGAAAGGGGAGCGGGCAAGCAGCAAGAGAGATTAGACAACAGCTAAACGCTGACGACACTGCCGCGCACGTGGCAATGGGAAATCCGTCCAGGGGGCCGAGTGGGAATGGAGTCTCAGCCTAGGAATCAGGACCAGACAGAAGCTCTCTACTTAAACTGCTCCCCTTCCTGAAACCAGGATCAAACCTTTGCCAAGGGCCGAAGGAGATTTCCAGGAGCACAGAACAGGACTCCGCCTGCCTGCAGTTGTGACAACAGCGGTCACGAGACTAGGAGCTTGGCCAGTAGCGTTCCCTGTAAACTGGACGCTTGGGTGGCCACCCAGGAGAGAGTTAGGTATAGCCCAGATGATTAGCAGCATGCCCACAGCCGCCCAGTGGTGCTGCTCATCCACACATGCATTGGTGCACAGAACAAAATTTATTCTGCCCACAGATTAAAAAAAAAAAAATGAGTGGCTAGAGGCTGGGTAGAGGGGAAGTTCTAGAGATCGAGTCACCTGCACATCCAGAGGAGTACACCCCTTGACTCGCAGCGCACAAAACACCAGATCACCTGCATCCACTGGCCTGTAGTGTCTCAGCTGAGAAAAGGGCCGGCGTCGGAAATGGAAATTCCCAGACACTTGCACGAGCAGACCCAGAACTGCAGAAATCGTGACTGTTCACAGCAACAACTGGAGGGGCCTTTCCTGAACCCGCCCTTGGCGCAAGCGGCATGCACGCCCACAGGAGAGGACGGCGTGAGGGCACAGGACATTCCAGGCAGGGTTGCTGGCAGTTTTGGATAGTAACGTGGGACAAGGCCCCCGAGGCAGCTTGACTGATACAAAAGCCCCAATTCAATGCAACCCACAAGTCACAGCTCAGTGCTGACATGTAACACCCAGAATAATTCCAGCCATCCAGGCTCCTGGGGCAGGTCCTCCCACAGCACAGCGGGAAGCCCTCAACTTTCCTCACGGCTTTCAACACTGCTGCAGCGCCAAGTGGTGGAAGAGGTGCCTTGCTCTGGGCACACTGACGAATGGTGCCATGAACCTGGAGTCCTGGCGTGAACTGCCGCACGCACGCTGCCGCACACCCGGGTCGTCTTGGGAGGGTAAGCATCATACAACCGCTTGTACCCAAAGGCTGCCAGATGAGCAGAACCTTGCTCCTCTGCGAGACCAGACTTCCCCCGGCTGTTAGCAGCAAGTACCCATTAGCCACCGCCGTGCAGCACAAATCGCAGCACCGGCACACGTCTGTGGCGCGGTCAAATGGGTTTTCACCGCCAGCTACTCGATCTCCAGCCCTCTCAGTTCCAGGACCTCAGAAGGGAGGGGCAAAGCTGGGCAGGAGAGCAGGAATAAGGCCCGGGGGACCTGAGCAGACCTAGAGGGAAGATAGATTTGATGGGGGCTACTGTGTAGGCCGAGGGTGCCCCCATACTGGGGCTGTAGCAGATTTTGCAAACTAAGAGGTTCTAGCAGATCTGGACCTGGGGGGGAAGAATCAAGGTGTGAGAACAGAAGAACATCCACACGGGGTCACTCCAACGTCCAACTAACCAGCGTCCTGCCTTCCAGCAGTGCCCAGGGCCAGCTGTTTCAAGGGGAATGAGAACAGGGAAACGTACGGAGGGATCGAGCCTGGTGTCCGGGCCCAGCCTCTGGCAAAGGCTTCAGTACACACAGAGCATAAGGCTGCCTCCCTGCCTAGCCTGACATTAAGCTTCGCGACTGCAGAGGGCTGCAAACCTGGCAGCCATGGCACGCGGAGGAGTCCACCGATGACAGCCCCAGCAGACAACTAGACCGGGGTATAAACGGGCTATTTGGGAGCGATCCCAAACAAAATCCGTGCAAAAGGCACACAGCAGCAAGCCTGACAGTACGTTCCGTCGGGCTAATGCACACACTGACGCCTGCCCATAAACCCGGTGTGGTAGAACCGCCTACAATCCCTTCCACCCCGCAAGTCCATAAATATTTGCTGCATTCAGAAAGTCATTTTGCAGCTTCACCTGTACTTAATACCTGCCGTAGTTGCCCTACAGCTTGACGGTACACACCCTGAGCCGAACGGCCCACTGGCTGTAGGGGAGCTGGGATTGTGACCGCCAGCTCGGGCCGGTGAGTCTGAAAGCTGTTCCAAAAAGGCCAAGAATGAGGAAGACACACGCCTTGCAGCAAGCGATCGATTATCGAGCACAGGGGAGTTCTATCACAAGGCCATTGCCAGCAGGAGTTTTACCAGAGAACACTGTCAGAGAACAGCATAAAAACATTTTCGGGAGGCAGAAGTCTGCTCCCTAGAAGCAGAAAAAGGCAGCAAACTCCACTCGTTAAGGGAAGAAAAGAAAAGAAAAGGAAAAAAAAAAAAAAGAGAAAGGAGTTCAGCGGTCACGCCAGATAAAAGGAAGTTCCCAGTATGCCATGTGCTGTCCCAACTGACCGTAACCGCAGCCCCCGGAAAGTTCCTAGCGGAGACGGGCATTTCCTACTGAGATCAAACATCACAACCCCTCCCCCCCACGTGGGGGAGAAGGGAACTGCCACTGGATGGGCACAAGCAAGGATCTGGAAGAGACACAAACACCGTGGTGCAGAGTAAGGACAAAATCCTGTTTAATCGGTTAACCCTGTTTAACCGGTTAACCGATTAAGGGGAGCGCCTGCCGCAGCTGGGCTGGAACACCCGCCCGGCCCCCTCCCCACCCCAGCAGGGGCTGCTCCGGCCTGGCCAGAGAGCCCCAGCCTGCGGCGTGCCCACCACTGACAGGCCGGATTAACCAGAACCGGTAAGCCCCGTGCTAACCCACCAACCTTTCAGGGCCCTGGCTCAGGCCTTTTCCCTAGAATGGCTGTGGAGCGAGGTGGTTTCTGGTCTCCCCTTGGGCGAGCGCTTTTCTCCGTGGACAGTGGGAGTTCTCCCTACCCCGTGGGCACTAAGAAACGGACCCTCCGGTCCTCAGGAGGGGCTCCACAACTCCATCCTCAAGCACGCTGCACCTCAGCCTGCACCCCACCCTCCTCCGCGCCTGCCTGCTCCTTCCGGGGTAGGGGCCCAATGGCACACGAGCCTCGGGCGCCACCTGCCGACAAGCTGCCCTTCACGCCTCCCTCCTCTGCCTCCGGCATCTCTGCGCCTCTTCCAGCGCTCTCCTCCAAGGGCGTGCCACACCCCTGGCTCAGCCCAATCCCCCGCCATCTGCACCGCTCGCATCCCCACCACCAGGTCAGAGCCTCCCCCGGCACACCCAGCCCAGCGCCCGGCACCTCTGCTAGTCAGGCTGGGCTGCTCAGATGCTGCCACATGCCAAGGGATGGGGCCATGCTCACCGGACAGTGGCTGGAGGAAGCGCCCGGCGTGCTCCCCCTCCCACCGGTCAGCATGTCACTAGCACGGATGACGTACAATCCTAGAGATCTGGGGAGACCTCAGGAGCCATCGAGTCCAGGCCCCTGCACAAAGCAGGACCAACCCCCACGCAGTCAGCCCAGATAGGGCTGTGTCAAGCTGGGACTTACTCTCCCCCAGGATGGGGGGGAAGCACTGGGAGGGGTTCCCTAGGGAGGGGGTGGAATCTCCATCCCTAGAGGTGTGTGTGTCCCACTCTCCAACCTAGACCAGCCCTGCTAATAAAAGCAACTGATATCAAAGTAGCTTTAACATCTCCAGGTCGCTCTGCGAGATCGCGCCATTGCGTTCTGCTGCAGCAGGCCTGCTCTCACTCCCAGCGCTTCTGCATCGCGCCCACCGGGGAGCAGGGACGGGAACAGGGAGCCAGAAAGCATCACCCGGGAACTGGTACGCAGGGAGCACTGCTGTGTATGGAAGGCTACTCCAGACCCACCAGGCCCCTGGCTCCCAGCCCCAGGCAGGGCCAGAAGCAGCCAGACTGGAGCCTCCCCCACTCCCTGTTTAATTGGTTAACATTAAGTTTAACTGATTAATGAATTCAACGGGATTTTGCATCCCCACACGGGAGACATGGGGCAGCTCCCCGGTGCGCTGTGCAGCACGCACCGCACGCACAGCCCCCACGACTAGCGGGGATGTTAATCAGCAACCCGACTTCCCCGCCTGTCTCCTGCCGCACTCAAGGCTCTGAAAGGAAGAACACGTTGGCATCGCGGTTCCTCGGGCACTACAGGGCCTACTGCCTGCCAAGGCCAAACAGGTCTGGGCAAGAGACCGAGCCTTCCTGGGGGGCCAGTCGCGCTGGGGAACAAGCCACCGTCAGGCCACGCCACGCCTCCACGCTTCCACTGGGAGGGCATCTCATGCTGCCAGCAGCCCCTCTCCGAGAGCAGCATGGACATTTTGAGACACGCCCCCAGCACAAAACCCCGGCCAAAACCAACCCTTCCAGTGCGCACGAGGGATGGAAAATCCTGTTGAATTAGTTAACTGGTTAAACATTAAGTTAATTCATTAAAAACAGCGGTAGGTGGGGGGAGGGGGGATTTCAGCCTGCAAGGCTGGAGTGCCCCCCCCCTTCCCATCCCACCAGGGCAACTCCATTAACTCTGCTGCTGGCTCCCAAGCTGTGTGGGCTGGCAGTCAGCAGCCTCGAAGAAGGGAAGGGCATTGGAAGCAGCGGGGGGGGGGCGAGGAAGGGGCTGACAGCTCCCAACCCGAGTCAGCAGCTTCCCCAGCCCCTTGCAAGGTGCCACGCAGGACACGGACAGTGGGCTGATCCTGGGATCGTTGCCTGGTAAGCAACACTGGGTAACCGGTTACCCCGTCACATCCCTGTGCACACCCAATGGTCCCTCTAGCGAAGGCGCCACTCGCGCCCGGCGCATTGCACCACTGACTGCTCCCTGGGAAGCCGGCCAGTACCACGAGAAGGGCAGGATAAAGGCCGGCCTGCAACAGGAGGGAAGCAGCATCCACGCTCCAAGCCCTGGCCAAGCTCCCCAGCTGGTGCTGGCTGGGAACCAAAGCCAGGCAGGGCGAGAAGGCAATGCCACCTTCTAAGGAGAGTTTTATGTTCTTCAGCTCCATCCGCACTCAACCGTAGCACGCTTCTGCCGCAGGGATGTTTGTTTTAGGGCAGCCATGCCCTGGCAAAGCGACTATAAAATCCAACGACAGGGCAAGGGAACAGGCTGTAACGTCTTTGCAAACAAGAGCTGGATGGATCAGGCAAGATCAGGACTGAACCGGGCGAAGCGCAGACAGGGCATGGCCCAGAGCGAGTGACACTTTGAGAGAGACAGAAAAGCAAGGAGCAGAGGCTTTAGACGCAGGGAGAAAAGGGCCTCCACCTCGCAGGGAAGAGGGCACCGTGAAGGCTGAGGTCTTTAATGCCTATTTTGTCGGTATTCACTGTGCACATTAATGAGGACAACACACTCAACACCATATTGCTGGGGGTGGGGAAGAGAACAAAAGCCCCAACGGGAAAGAACAAGTCTCAGAACAGCTATAGGGGTGTAAGCGGCTAGTCGAGCGACTCCACCGCCAGCACCTCACTGGGGGCTGCAGCCAGGCCTGGCCCAGCACTCCCCGCATGGGGACACCACGGTATCCCCCCTCCGGCACTGGGTGCATGCACGGCTGCAGGTCCCGACAGGCCCAAGGGACCCGTGGCTACCAGGTCGCTCTCCCTGACAGATTTAACGAGGATGTCTGGTGTTGAGAGGTCTGTTCACTTCAGTGGGACTCAGATGGAAACGTACCAGGGCAGGCTCTTCGGTAAGAAAGGAGTTTCAAGGGGAATGGCAAGTCACGGGAACACACCCTGGAGACCTAACGTTGCCACTAGCAACGGGGACTTCCTGTACCTACAAATCCCTGGGGAGGGTTCTAACAGAAGTAAGGTTCTTTCGCAACATGGGGCAACTCAGCAGGAAGCCTCCTTCTGACAGCTACAGATGTACTGATCATGAGACGAAAAACCAGTGGTCACCTTGGTACGAGTGACTAGGACTGGGTTATATTTGTTGTGTCAACAGAAACCCAGCCAGTAAACACACACACACACACACACACACACACACACAGTTCCCTGCAAGCTGTACGCTGCAGTGACCACCCAGGAGAGATTCAGGTGCCACCCAGCTGATTAGCAGAGCTCCCACGGCCGGCAGCATGGGTTTCTCCTGCTGGTATACATCCGCACATGCTTTGGTGCACACAAAATTTATTCCGTCAATGGATGGAAAAACTTAGAGGGACACGACAACTCTGCTGCGAAGCAGCTCCAGCTGCTACACAATAAGCCTGAGAGACTCACAGAAGCAGGTAAGTGTATATTTTTAGCCATCTCATGGGATATCCCCATCATCCATTGTTACTGACCCAGCCGGCACCCTGCAACCTTAAGCCAGGTACATTTAGATAAGAAATAAGGCAGACCAGAAACAAATTACTACAGGAAGTGAACATCAGAACAGCCACACTGGGACAGAGCAAGGATCCATCTAGCCCAGTGTCCTGTCTGCCCACAGCGGCCAATGCCAGATGCCCCAGAAGGAATGAACAAAACAAGGAATCATCAAGTGATTCCCTCCCCTGTCACCCATTCCCAGCCCTTAAAAAACAGAGGCTAGGAACACCCACCCTGCCCATCCTGGCTAATAAGTATTGATGGACCTGTCCTCCACGAATGTATGTAGCTTTTTTGAACCCTGTTAACGTCCTGGCCTTCACAACATCCTCTGGCGAGGAGTTCCACAGGTGCAGTTTTCATCTCATGAGATCTTCAAAACCAGACCGGATGCTTTTTGGGAAGATACTTTAGTCAAATGCCGTTTACTGTACTCAATATAAGGGTGTGCACGGGTAACAGCTTAACTGGGATTCTACATCCCAACTCAATACAGGGATAAGTGGGTGAAATTCGCTGCCCTGTGGCAGAGAGGTGGGCAGATGATCTAATGACTCTTCCTGGCCTTGAACTCTGCCCCCCTCCACCCTCCTCCATTGCATTCCTCTCCCCCAGCACTTAGAGGTGGACGTCTAGTGCTGCAGTTGGTCATGCCGGGAGAGGGCAGGTTGGTAGAGGGCTGTTAGCAGTTACAGCAGAGCTGGGAAGCTGGCATCCCCACGGGCAAGGCATTTGGTAGCTTACCTACATGTCCCTGCCTCTGTGGACTTGCGACAGATACACTGTAGTACAGCCCTATCGAAGGGGAGGTTTATATTATGCAGCTTTTAGCGACGAGGCTGTGTCGACAGCCTGGTCCACCCGTGTGAATGCTCTTAATACGCCCACCCCCAATGAGCAGAGCACTCCTGCCCACAAAGCAGCATTCACATGTGCACTTGCTACGGCAAAACCTTCTGGTTCACAGGGTGGGGGCGTACACACGCATGATTGAGAGAAGTTGTGTCGCGTACGTGCAAGTGCAGACACAGCCTAGGTCACGACCAAGCTTGTGCTTTAGTTTCCTGGGGATTTTGTATGGCTCAGGTTCACGGCATCTCTTACCCCATTCTGTCGGAGGACAGCTCTTCAGTGGCTGCACACAAACTTGCCTCTACTGTAGGAAAACAACCGACAGACACAGCAGCTGATGCAGGTTTCACAGCGCTGGTCTGCAGCTCACAAGCATCTGGTCCTAACAGCTAGAGTATTCTCCCAAATCCTGTTTTCCGGACAGCCTGCCAGTGCGCCACATTGCACAAACACCTGCCGTGTTGCGTGTAAACCGTATTCTTTTCAAAGGCAGTCCCCAACAAAAGTTCTTGGCAGCCCAGGCAAGTTTCAGACAGAACCAGCTTTAAAAGCTTCTTTTCAGAAATGTGTGAAAAACAAAAGCCTGTACAGACAATTCAAAGGGCACTAAACCAACAGTGGTTTTTCACACCAAAGGCCGCACATGAAAAGAAAAAGCTAGAATCACGTAACCGTTTTAAGCTTGTTTTGGAACTCGAGCTGTGCAAGTAGCTACCACGGGCCTCTAACTTTTGGTGCTTTAAAACCGCCAGTTTTTCAAACAAAAAGTGAGAAAACATAGAAAGAAAAGCTTAATCAGAAGAGTGAATTTAAAAAAAATAAATAAATCAGGCATTGTGTAAGAACATGGCAGTGCCTAAACATCTACAATTCCTGTGTCACAAAAAAGCGGTTTCCAAAAACAGCTGTAAGGGGTACAGAGAATTTGAAGGATGACTAGAAGATTTACCCAGCATTGCTTGGGTCCTTAACGCAAGTTAGTTTTGTTTTTCTTCACATAAATCATTGCTCTGGGGTGGAGCTGGGTTGAGGGGTTCAGGACACAGGCTGTCCCAGGGAAGACAGGACAACCCCAGCCCTCTCTCGCCGCAGCAGCTTCGGCCAGGTGAGAAGCGCCTCTCCGTGACCTCTGCAGTGGGCACAGCCAAGGGAGGGGTGCATGTCATGTGGGTCTTTTCCCCCAAATGGAGGACAAGACACACACGACACTCTCTGAAATATATAGTAGTTAGCGGTCACTTTCTCCACCCCATCGCCTGCTGGCCTAATGGGGTTATAGCTGTCCTAGGAACCATCTCCAGTCCCTTGCTGCCCCCCTGTGGTCATTCTGCAGTATAACTGTCATAGAATCAGAGAGCTGGCAGAGACCTCAGGAGTCATCGAGTCCAGCCCCCTGCTCAAGGCAGGACCAATCCCAACTCAATCAACCCAGCCAGGGCTTTGTCAAGCCGAGATTTAAACACCTCTAGGGATGGAGATTCCACCCCCTCCCTAGGGAACCCATCCCAGTGCTTCCCCACCCTCCTAAGGAAATCGTTTTTCCTAACGTCCAACCTAGACCTCCCCCACTGCAACTGGAGCCCATTGCTCCTTGTTCTGCCATCTGCCACCACTGAGAACAGCCTCGCTCCATCCTCTTTGGAATCCCCCTTCAGGAAGTTGAAGGCTGCTCTCAAATCCCCCCTCACTCTTCTCTTCTGCAGACTAAACAAATCCAAATCCCTCAGCCTCTCCTCATGGGTCACGTGCTCCAGCCCCTGAATCATTTTGGTTGCCCTCCGCTGAACCCTCTCCAATGCGTCCACATCCTTTCTATAGCAGGAGGCCCAGAACTGGATGCAATATTCCAGGTGTGGCCTCACCAAAGCCAAATAAAGGGGAATAATCACTTCTCTAGATCCGCTGGCAACGTTCCTCCTAATGCACCCTAATATGCCATTAGCCCTCTTGGCTACAAGGGCACACTGTTGACTCATCTCCAGCTTCTCATCCACTGGAATCCCCAGGTCCTTTTCTGCAGAACTGCTACTTAGCCAGTCGGTCCCCAGACTGTAACAATGCTTCAGATTCTTCTGTCCAAAGTGCAGGACTCTACACTTGTCCTTGTTGAACCTCATCAGATTTCTTTTGGCCCAATCCTCTAATGTGTCTAGGTCACTCAGGACCCTATCCCTGCCCTCCAGCGTATCTACCTCTCCCCCTAGCTTAGTGTCATCCGCAAACTTGCTGAGGGTGCAATCTATCCCCTCATCCACGTAATTAATAAAGATGTTGAACAAAACCCGTCCTAGAACAGATCCTTGGGGCACTCCGCTAGAAACCAACCGCCAACCTGACATCGAGCCTTTGATCACTACCCAATGGGCCTGAAGTCTAGCCAGCTTTCTATCCATCTTACAGTCCATTTATCCAATCCATACTCCCTTAACTTGCTGGCAAGAATATTGTGGGAGACTGTATCAAAAGCTTTGCTGAAGTCAAAGTATCTCACATCCACTGACTTTCCCATGTCCACAGAGCCAGTTACTTCATCATAGAAGCTAATCAACTGTCCCTCCTACCAGACCCCTCCCTTTCCGTTTTATGAGAAAAATCAAATCCCACACAAATCTCATTGTCCAGACCTTGATTTCAGTTAGGAGAAGAGAAGCAGCATACCAAATTTGGTGGCCCGAGCTTTTACCATTTTGGACAGGTACTTGAACAAACTGATTCTGACAGAAGCACATTTCTGAAATATATAGTAAGATTAATTTTCCAGCCCTTAAAAAATAAGAAAAGCTATCCACTTCTGTTTCTCTCCAACTAGGATCTAGTAAGTGAAGACAAGAAAAGAATTCATGTCACATGAGACACTGTCTAAAGACTCTCAGATCAGCTAAGGGTAGGAATTCCACTTTGTAAGAAGAGAAACTAAAATGGCTGAGTATTTTTAATCGCCTTGGAAAGTCTCCTACTCTGTATATGGACAAAAACTCTCGCCCTTCCAATCGAACTCCAAAGAAGTTACAAACATAGCAGCCCACTACAAGTTGGATGGGGAAGTTGCGAGGCAAGCCAACCAGAAATGACTAAATAGATAAATAAATAAATAATAGTCCTGTGGCACCTTAGAGACTAAAAATACATATAAATAAAATCATGAGCTTGTGTGGGTAAAACCCACTTCATCAGATGACTGGAGGTCAAATAGGCACTACCTGTTAACCCTAAAAACGCAAATCATGTTTTCACTGCAAGTGACAAGCTGTCCGTTTGCCTTATAAATCAAATCCACCATGATTTCTCCTGTCACGTCCAGTCACCCCAATTCAGAAGCAGCACATGTCTGCTCCGTGACTCAGACAAATGAATGAAATAACATTTACTGTTCTGTTGTAAGCCCTAAATAACGTGAGAAGCACCTAGAGAGTCCAAGAATAGAAGAAATGCCCATGAACGCTGCATGCTGGCAAGAGACTGACCTTGTACTGCACAAACAAGGGGGCTGAAAGACTCACCAAGCCAGGTAAAAGTTGGATGGATTAAGGAAAGTGCTTACTGCCCATTGAGAACGCAGAGGGAAATACAAACCCTTCAAACCACATAGGAAAAGCCTCCGAGGAGAAAAGGACTGAAGAAGTTTGTTCTACGCGGACGCCATCTTCTGGATGCAATGGAAGCAGCAAGAGGAAAGCTGAATACTCAGCTGGCAGGCAACTGAAATCAGCAGGTGGTACCCTCCAAGGACCTAAAGGCTGTGGATGCCTAAAGCAGAGGCAGAGCTCCCTGAACCCCAATAGACAGGCCCTCCTTGTGTCCAGTGTCCCACGATTGAATCTGCAGAATCCCAGCGTGATGCACGCCTGGAGCAGCATACAAAAAAGCAGTACCCCCATCCCAGGGATAGCAGGGCCAGCAGCAGCTGGGAGGGGTTGCAAGTGCTTGGGAGAAGAGGATTCGACCTCAGAATCACCTGCACAAGCTGTGTGAACTCAGCAGGGTGACGTTCAATAAGGACAAGTGCAGAGTCTTCCACTCGGGAAGGGATAATCAGTGGCACACGTACAGAATGGAAGTTACTGTCGAGGGAGGAGTCCTGCAGGAAGGGATCCGGGGGGCCGAGTGGATCACAAGCTACATACGAAGCCATGTGACGCTGCTGCAAAAGAGGCAAACAGACCTCTGGGATGTATTAACAGGAGTGTGGTGAGCAAGACACAAGAAGATCATTCCTCCGCTCTACTCCCAGCAGATAAGACTCCATTGGAGGCCTAGTGTCCAGTTCTGGGCACCACATGTCAAAACAGACAAAACTGGAGAAAGTCCAGAGAAGAACAAGCTGATCCCAGGTTCCGCAGAAATGCTGTGTTGGAGCCAGGGATCAACCGGGAGATCCCCAGCTGACCCCAGGCTCCACACAGGGCAACACTGCACAGCTGATCCCGGGCTCAGCTGTGCAGTGCTGCCCCTTTGAAGATAGAGGCAGCAAGGAGGGAGGGAGAGGAGAATCAACTAGTTGACTATCAGATAAGCATTTGCTTACTGGATAGCAGACTAGTCTTTAACATCCCTATATCAGAGCAGTTTTCAAACACCTTAAAGGTTGTGACAAGGAGGAGGGAGAAAAATTTTCTCCTTAGCCCCTGAGGAGAAGCCAAGCAGCAATAGGCTATTGCAGCAAGGGCAGTTTAGGCTGGGCATTTGGGAAAACCTCCTACTTGGCTGGCTGGTTAAACACAGGAATAAATTGCCTAGGGAGGTTTGGAATCTCCATCACAGGCGATATTTAAGAGCAGGTTAGACAGACATCAGGGATGGACTAGATCAGGGCTACTCAACTTTGGAAGCCCCGGGGGCCACAATGATACTCACAGCACATGCTGAGGGCCACAACTTTAAGTGTGGTTGCATAGACATGTAAATATATATGCAAATAGCTTCTTTCACACTGACAGGCATGAATACAAAGCTTAAGGCAAGGCTACACAACACACAGGCCCTGTTTACATTAATAAAATGCAATAGTTACCCGATTTCCACCAACATGACAGCACTTTGAATGAGCAATGACAGTGCAGGAATTTAACTACTAAAACGCTTATCAACCAAAGACCATTATATTGACGACTTTTATTTTGGCTCTCACCCACGGGCTGCCTGTTGAGCCCAAAACGCACCGTGGGCCGCAAACAAACAGGCCGTGGGCTGCATGCGGCCCACAGGCCACGTGTTGAGTAGCCCTGGTCTAGATGATGCTGGGTCCTGTCATGAGTGCCGAGGACTGGACTAGATAACCCTTTACTTCCCTAGAAGGGACCTCGAGAGGTCAACAGGAGCATGGGATCCCAGTTAAGTGGTTCAACATGCCGTTTAGCCAGTTAACTTTTTAAACAGGGTTTTACATCCTAGTCCTTTCCAGTCCTACCATTCTATGATTTCAGAGACTGTATTTCTTCTTTTGTTCTTTAACGTACAACGGAGGGCTTTAACGTACCTGGCTAAGCCCACACTCCTTAGTTAAGATCTAAAATATGCGAGGTCTCACTAATCTACAATTTATTCTTGTGTTTAACCAGCCAGACAGGTAGGATGTTTTCTCAAATGCCCAGCCTAACCTGTCCTTGCTAGTAAAGAGTGTCTGTCCATCTGTCTATTGAAGAGCTCCTCCTAAACGGTAAGAGCTAGGACCACCCAGTTTGGTAAGCAGCTTCCTCTTAACCAATCAAGTCTAAGACAGGTGGGACGTTAGGGAGGGTGGGCATGGACGTGAAGGGCCTTGAAAGTGAAGGGAAGCGGCCTGCGTTTGATGCAATTGAGATCAAGGAGCCAGTGAGCAGATGCAAACAAAGGGGGCTAGTGGTCAAAGCAAGGGGAGAAGAAAATGATCCTTGCAGCAGCATTCTGCATGGATGGGAGCAGGCAAGGGGACGCCTGCCAAAGCCAGAGAAAAAGGACGCCTGCAGTACATCACACGGCAAGGTGAGAACCTGGCAAGAGCCTGAGCTTTGAGGACGGACGAGATCTCAGAGACCGTACGCAGGAAAAAAAAAAAAAAAATCAGCAAGATTTAGCGAGACTGGTGTGGAACTGCCCCTTCGCATCAAGGCGAAGATGGCACGCAAGTTACAGGCCTGTGTTGTCCTAAGGCATGGGTTCCCAAACTGGGGGGCACAAAGAAATTCCAGGGGGGTGCGAGGCGACCCAGCCTCCCCCCCGATCAAGTTTTGCTGTCCCGGTCAGTGGTTTTTTTTTTTAAACTCTTTTTTACTCAAGTTTTGCTGCTATTTTGGGGGGAAGGGGCGCGGTGAGGGAGGCATGAGGGTTTTTCAAAAAAATCAAAAAGGGGGCGTGATACTGAAAAGTTTGGGAACCACCGTCCAAAGGCATTTGGAGGGGCGGGGGGGAGAAGAGAGAATAAGAGCTCTCTGTGCCAGTTGGAGCTTGAGGTAACAGCTGAACATCCATGCAGAGAACTACAAAGATTTTAGAACAGATCAGAATGGTCTCCTCTGCTCTCCAAACCTATCAATCGCTTGTCAAAGGCCCACCCCTCCGGCCCCCCACTCGCCAGCAAAGGGCTCCTGGAGGGCTATTTTGGAAGTGCTGGATGAAGTGGAAGGTGCATTGAGGAGGGGACCCATACGATTGGGGTGTCAGGTGGATGTCACCACTCACCAAGGTCTGCAAGGAGTCAGACTGTCGGCTCGCCTCTGATTAACCTTAGTGCAAACGAACAGCCCGATTAGAACTGTTTTACTGCAGGTAATGGGTCGGAACCACCCACGCAGGGCTGCGTGTTGGCGTGACCACACTAGCGTGGCAGCCCTGGGGTTTACATTAAGCCCGAAGATCTCAATGCCCACAGAAAGCTTCCATGAGGGAAATGGAGTCAGCCTGTCCTAGAGCAAATCTTGGCAGTTGTGTTGCCAAGGGAGACACCTGCGGAACCTTTGCAGCGCAAGCCTCGAGTACACACCCACCCAACGCACTGCGTGGCCAGCGAGGACACAATCGGGGACCCCAGGCAATTTCATTCAGGCTTGCGAGCCTACAGCCGTTACGCCCAGCGGGTGAGAAAGGCCCTTCCGAGTCAGGAAGCTCGGCCAGGTCTGCTGTGGAGAGGCTGGCACTCACGTGATGAAGTCCAGGAAACTCGCCAGTGGCTCGTACGCGTGGTTCCTCATGTGGCGGAACTCCACCACCATCTTCTCCTTCAGCTTGTCGTCGATGACGGACACAGTGAGCGGGGAGGCTTCGTTGGCCAGGAAGTTCCCATAATCCGTGCTCTGCAGGTGCAGCTTGAGATCTGGAAAGCAGAAGCCACACTCAGGTTGGGCAGGGCAGGGTTTACTTAAGCTATTACGGATGGGTGACGGTCCAGCAAACAGCGCTTTGATCGGAGCATTTCCCTGTGCACTGGCAAACGGTGACACCTACGGTACACCTGGGCTTTGACTGGGCAAGTCCATTCAGTGCGTTCCCAAACCCCACGAGGCCAGCTGTTTCTCCGAGTCCCAACCTCTTTTTCCTCAAGCAAGGCCTTCCTCTCCTCCCTAAAACAAAATTCAGACGTCTCCCCACATACCTGTCCCCCACCTCCTGAAGCCTTTACATTTGCACTCACACACCCCCCCTTATAGATAGCCCTGGGCGTGGCGGATCTGCCGGAGTGTACGAGCTGTTATTCTTAGAGATGCATCTAAAAGCATCCAAAAACCAAGTGCTCTCCTCTGCCAGCAGCGCTTTCCTCTCAGGTTCGTGGCAGGCCCGCTGTCAGCGAGCTTGGAAAAGAATTCAGGCTCCCCGGGGACTCCCATACAGTTACGAGGGGCTTCTGCTCGCTCTGCATGGTGCCTTGCACAGACCAACACCCCAGTTTCAGAAGCCGGGGGCACACAGACCACCAGCTCAACCTTTCAGAACCTGCACGAGAGGCTCACGAAAATCCCACTGATCAAGCAAGCGCACAAGCCGGCTGCCCAGCTCCCCCAGCCATGCCACGGGACCGCCTGCAAGCTGCGTGCCTGGCTCCCGGAGAGCCCCGCCGTGCTGAACGCTTGGCTTTGCCAAGAGAGGCGCGTTTGGACCAAGAGCGAGTCTGGAGGCACCTCCTCAGGCAGAGTCTGAACCCGAAAGAGTTAAAAGCCATTTAGAACGGATGTGTCCCTCCCAGGGTTACTAGTGGCAGTCGCACACAGTGGTAAGGTACGGCCCACAGGCTGCATCTGGCCCACAGGCTGCCCCACCGGCACCCTGAGGCACAAAGCAACCTGCTACTTCAAGCAGCTCTCTGCCCCACAGGCAGTGGGAGGCTTCGTGGAAACCAACCAATGGGAGCGGAGATTTGGTGGGGGCGAGGGCAGCTCACAAAGTCTCCCGCTCCCCCCAATGCCCGGAGCAGAGGGCCACAGGGAGCAGTCAGCCACAAAAAGCAGCTTGGGGCTGCAGCAGGCTGGGAGCCTGCCTCAGGGTCCTGCAGGGCTGCTGGCTGGGAGCCACCTAAGCAAGCACCATCTGACCACAGCCGGTCTCTGGCACACAGCCCCTCCCTCCCCTGGCCACCACCCCCCTCCTGCCCAAGTCACCATCCAAACCCTCTACACTCTCCTCTTCCCCCCCAAGCCACAGCTCCCTTCCAGACCCAGCACCGCCTCCTGCATCCCTCCCTCAGACCAGAATCCTCTCCTACACCCTATCCCCTCCTGGGCCCTGCACCCCAAGCCCCTGCCCCAGATCACAACCCTCCTTCACCCAGCCTCCGTCCCAGACCCCACACTCCCTCCAGAGACAAGTGCAGCCCTTGACCACTTACAGCCACTTTCCAGGAGGCTTACCCCAGTTCCCTTCTCCAGGCTCGTCACCCAGCCTCCAACATGGTCCCCCCCCCCCCATCTCTGCCCAGGCCAACCCGGGGGTGCCCGAGATAGATCTGCCACCACCGCCTCCTCTGCCCCACACTAGGGATGCAAAATCTTGTTTAATTGGCTCACCAGGCCCCCCGTGGGGCTGGAGCAGCCCCATCCCACCAGTTAACTAGTTAAACCTTCACATCCCTACCCCACACCGCAGCCTACCTCTTCCCCTCCAGCCTCAGAACTCCCCACACCCCAGCAGAGTGCCCCCCAGGCCAGAGCGCAGTCTGGTGGAGCTGCCGCAAGAACCCCGCCGGCTGGGCGGGAAGCCCAAGCGAATGTTGTCTTGGGCCCCGACATCCTTGGGCAACTTGGCAGCTGGCCTGCGCTTTCCTGGGCAGAACTGAGGAAGAGGAGGGTTCCAGGAGCTCTCAGGAACCGTCCCACACGGAGAACACAAGAAGCCTCCTCCAAACGCACCCAGCGGATGCCTGCTCACGAGCCCACTAGCCCCCGTCTCAATCACAAGCTAAGGAACCTTGGACAGCCCCCCGCTTGTCCCGCAGGAAGGGTTGGCTGCCTCTGCCCAGCCTCCCCGCTGTGGAAATAATGAGGCCAGGGGAACGGAGGTGTCAGGGACAAGAACGTCCTGCCTCTCCCAGGCCTAGGAACACCGGGGGCCTGCATGGCGCACCGGAACGTCCTCCAGCTCCAGCCTTGATGCTGCTGGGACCAGACCTTACCACTGCTGAGCGATACGCTGATGCCTCTTTCGACGCAAAGGATCCGCAAATAGACACACAGATACTTGGTTCTTTCCTCGGGGACCGGTCCAAAACCTGGCCCCCCCCCCCCCCATCCTTCAGTCCAGTGACCGATCACACAAATGGGGCCAGCTCACGGGCATGGGGGAGAAGAGACAGCCCCCTCCTCCCCCCCCAACTGCGAGGCCCATGCAGGAGTGATATTTCCCTCCCCTCCCCCCAACATATACGGCATTAGCTGTGGTTTCCAGGCCCCGGATGTACACGCAGGGACCGCTGCACTATCAACTCCCAGCAGGCGCGTTGTATTTGTACCAGCTTCACTCGACTCCTGCTCGAGACAAAGAGGTCAAGCAGCAAGCTCTGCATGGCAACCACTCCACGGGAGGGCTCCGGCAGCAACGAGTTCAGCCCCCCTGCCTTGCTCAGGGAGGCGTTCAGAGGCGCTCAGGGCAGGGCGGCAAAGCCAGCTGAAAGGGAACACATACAGCGCGGGGGTGGATTTCTGGGAGGAAAGGAGCCAAGTTCAACAAGCCTGGAATCAAGTTCAGCTGGGCGGCTCGGCGATGAACCAGAATCCGAGCAGCCCAAGCGCACTCCCGAAGGCTGGGGGGGTGAACACCGCTTGCTAACTCCCAACTCTGTGCCCCAGCGGCCTCAGACAGGCCTGCGCAGTCCTGCATCCACAGGGGCCAGGCACCCGCTCCTGGCCAAGCAGACCGGTCATTTCAGAATGCTCGCCGCCACCACCAGCAGGCACTTCAGTCTAGGGCTTGCCCCACCCAGCCACAAAGGAAGCAGTGGGGGAAGTCTCCCCTATGGCTAGAGACTCAACCCAAGTGCCAGTTGCTGGACAAGCCTCCAGTATACCGGATCCTGGCTCCAGGGAATGACTGGCAGAATACAGGCAGGAACAGCAGCAAGAGCACCCCAGCTGGCGACAGCTGCCACCATATGGCAGCAGAGATGTGGGGGATGCCCGGGGAGACAACTAGTGGGTGTAGGGGCCATGACCCTCGTTCGCTGGGTTCCTCGTGCACCCGTTCTAATCCTGCCTTCACAGATGCAGATTCCTTTGCGAAACGTTGAAACATCAGTGAGTGTTCCCTGCGCTTAGCACGAGAATGGCCAGATGGGGTCCGGCCAAAGGGCCATCTAGCCCAGGGACCTGTCTGCCCACAGCAGCAAATGCCAGGTGCCCCAGAGGGAGTGAACAGAACAGGGAATCATCACGTGATCCCTCCCCTGTCACCAACTCCCAGCTTCAGACAGAGGCCAGGGATACCATCCCTGCCCATCCTAGCTAATACCTATTGATGGACCTAACCTCCTTCAATGTATCTAGTTCTTTTTGGAACTTTGTTAAAGTCCTCATCTTCACGACAGCCCCTGGCAAGGAGTTCCACAGGTTGCTTGGCCTCTGCCTCCAGAAATTAAGTTTAATAAAAAAAAAAAAACCCCAAAAAAACAAAAACACACACACCAACAGTTCAGCCATCTCTGAAAACAAGAAGTCGGGGAAATTCACCAGCTCAGACCATTCTGACATACAATGAACGGCTCTAGCCCGTCAACAGTCTGGGGAGCGAGAACCTGGATTTGGGCTGGAGCTTCATGTGGGTCAGAGCAGTGCCTCTGCCCTCCCCCCGAGCATGGCTAGCTATGGGCCAGAAGTGGCAGAAATTGCCATGCATAAGAGTACAACTTGTCAAAGACCTGCTCTCGTTGGCTGGTTAGGCCATGCAGAGAGGAGCGAACATGTCACGAGAGGCTGCCATAGCACGCACAAAGAGGGACGAACGGCAGCTGCTTTAACTAGAGCCCTGCGCGGATA
This sequence comes from Rafetus swinhoei, assembly GCA_019425775.1. Classification (NCBI taxonomy): domain Eukaryota; kingdom Metazoa; phylum Chordata; order Testudines; family Trionychidae; genus Rafetus; species Rafetus swinhoei. The sequence continues at coordinate 44,982,939 of CM033434.1, read as the reverse complement.
CAAAATTCTGACGCTCTTCCCGAAGAAACGTCTTTACTGTGCGGCACGGCGCTTGCAGAGGACTCGAGACAACATTTTTAGTTCCAGAGCGGCAGAAACTAGGCAGGCAAAAGGAGCATCGCACATCGTTGCTCCAGGCAAGTCTACAAGCTGCACCTTTCGGTAGCCCTGAAGGGAAGGATCCTCTAATCAATGGAGGCTGGCAGCAGCAGATATAAAGCAGGCTCAGGAGCCTGGATCTGGGGCAAAGCTTCCAAAGAGGCACGGCATCTCTCCGTTCTGCGTGGCACACAGGAGAGCTGGGCAGAGCCAGATGAGTAGTACACGACTGCCACCTTGTGCTGGACACAAGAACTTACACATCCCTGGTGAGAGCGCAGGGATAAGAGCCCTGCACGGATACAAAATTGGTATCCGCAGCTGCAAAGCTGATTCATGGATGTAACATGGATAGCCACAAATTTGCAGGGCTCTAGATACAAAAACGAGCTGAAGAGACCTGCATACACTTCCGTGGATACGGATACCCAGGGATATAGAGTGGATATCTGTGGCTTTGCAGGGCTCTACATAGGAAGAGCAGTTACTAGCAGACTCGCTCTCTCATGTGTACACTTGAATTCTTTTCTAAGCTTAGAGGGTTCCCATAAAAATCTTCTCAGAGCAGCAGCCAACCCCCCATCCAGCAAATAAATCAAGGAATGGTACCCACCCACCGTGGGTACATCTAGACTACAAACCTCTTTGGAAAAAGCCTCTTTCAAAAAAGATCATCTAGACAACCACAAGACTTTCGAAAAGCAGATCGCTTTTTCAAAAGAAAGCACCCAAGCAATCTGGACGCTCTTTCGAAAAAGCCCTTTTTGCATTCAAGAATGCCTTTTTTCGAAAGAGGAGTTCTTCCTCATAAAATGAGGTTTACCGCTGTCAAACACACCCCACCGCGTTCTTTTTATTTAATTTGGAAAGAACGCAACAGCAGTCTAGACACAGGTGAAGTTTTTTGGAAAAAAGGCTACTTTTTCGAAAAAGCTGTGTAGTCTAGACATAGCCCGTGAGTGCATGCTAGGGAGGTAAAATCCAGGTTCATCACTTAACTGATTAAACCAAAGATTTAACAGGTTACCTGATTAAGCGGGATCCCGGGGGGGAACCGCTCCAGGGGAGCTGCCAGCTCCCTGTTTCCCCTCCCTTCCCTCGCACATAGGGCTGCCGGCTCCTGCTCCCCGCAACAGGGCTCCCGGCCCCAGTACCTGGGAGCAGCTGAGAGCGGGTTACCCATTCGCATTCCTAGGGCACGCCCCAGGAGTCTGATGCTAAAACTAAGATTAGCCAAGAGATCTAAAAACAGCCTCTCTTTGATCTTGCATCAGAGGAGCGGGGAGGCTCCCTGGGCAGGGAGTTCTCTGGAGGTGAAAACAGTGGTCAAGTGGCTCCTTTAGAAGACTGGAGAAACACGATGGGATCATTAAACCGCACATCCATGTGCACACGCCCGAGAGCAGGCTCGCTGAAGCCAGCAGCATGCAATCCCAGCAGTGGGAACCATAGGTTGCCCTTCTCCTGTTATCGTCTAACAGCAGAGAGCTGATGATAACGCCGACTCTCAACACCATCACCAAGGAGCCCGCCGATCAGGCAGCCTGTTAGCCCTGGTGACGACCCATTCGGTTCTGAACGCCTGACTGTGACTGAGCAGAACGCCAAAAGGCTCCAGGCATGACAGATGTGGTGCTGCCTAGCCTCAGTTTCTCTTTTCGGAATGTCGAATTTTGCATTTGTGGGTCTGAATCTCATGTTGTTGACTTCAGGCCAATTTTCTAGTTTGTCAAGGTCCTTTCGAATTCTTTTTCTATCCTCTAATGCTGTTTCCCAAATGGCGTTCCGCGGAACCCCGGGGCTCCATGAAGTGAAAATAAGGGTTCCGTGAGAAAGTTCCATGACAATAACATTGTAGGATTAAAAACATAATATTCAAGCATTTATGAATTTTATTGAAAACCATTTCCATTTGCCACGATAAGTGCCCCTGCGTAATGCCAGCTTCGCCAGAGAGTGGGGACGATGATGTCACTACTCAGCGCTGCGCACACAGCAATCGCCTGTGATAGTCCACCGTAAACCCCCGTACTCACTCTCAGGGAGCGTGGATCATGTGGGTGACAATACGAATACATTAGCGCTGCTTCGGACAAGGTCGAAGCTTCAGCTGTCAAACCAGTTGCTTGTGTGGGAGTGTGCAGGCAGTGCTCTCGAATACTTTACTTCAGTATAGTCGTGTGATTTCTTGTATTTAAAAATGTAACTGTAACAAAAATAAATTGACTATGATAGATTCATCTACATATCTACAATACATAATAATACTTATTTGTGGCCTACTTTTTCAGCTCCATATATAAGACTCTTATTAGGGGTTCTGCAAAATTCTTTCAAATTTAAAGGGTTCCATGGCCAAATAAAATTGGGCAACACTGCTCTAATGCGTTTGCAATGTCTCCCAGCTTGGTGTCCGCCACAAGCCCCATAAGCATCCCCTCCATTCCAAGTCATCAACAAAAATTTTGACTAGTACCCGACCCAAGACAGACTCTTGCAAAATCCCATTAGATATAGCCTCCCAGTGTGACCGTGAACCAACACCGATACACTTTAGTTTTGACAAATCCATGCTGGCTAGGACATCCCTAGTCTGCATGTGTATTAATCCCCCATCCATCTCCTCCCTTCACGGGCCACAGAGGGAACAGAAGTCCTGCAGGCCCCAAACACTTGCAGCTCTGATTTAAAACACTGGATAGGCATGCAAAATCCCATTGAATTAGTTAACCGGTTAGATGCTGCTCTGAGGCGGAAAGAGAGATCTCTCTGGCACGTCTTGCCCAGGCTCAACCTGATCCCCAGAATTAGACTATGGAAGAAATTTCCCCCCAAAACTGATGGGTGAAGAACCTTGTGTTCCCCCACTGCTGGCCCCTGCCATCTTCTGCAGCATGAACTGCATGGGCATCTCTCGCTAATCAGTTCCCTGCCATTGCAGAGACCTCGGCCTTCAGTAGTATCTGTCTCTCCTGTCCTCGGCCTGTGACAGGAGTTCAGCCTCCAGAGGACTCAGGTCCCTTCATCTACCCCCACACGAACACTGGGCGAGAGGCGTACAGCTCAAAATGGATCATCTGAGGAGTTCAGCCTTAGGCGCTATGAAACTAAACAGGCTTGTCGTCATTACCACTGCCATTTTATTTCGCCTGGGAAGAAAAGATCATTTGTAGTAAAGTTCACAGAGGATCGATACAGATATGAACTGAGATAGACCCCCGTTGGACCCCTCTAGAAACACCCTTTGGTGGGGAGTCCCTATTTTTAGAGCTATCAGTTGGACAGTTTTAAATGATTCAACATGCCATGTTATTTTTGGAGGGTTAATTTTTAATAGGACGTCGCGTGGGACTATGTCGGACACAGTAAAGGCCCAGTATATCTTATCAACAGTTCCCATTATCCAGCATAACCGAAAACTTAGAAAAGAACTATAGCAGGTTGATCTAACAAGACATTTTCATAAATCCTTATCACTTATGCTACCAGCCTTTATTTCTTGACGGATTGTTTCCCATCAGTCTTTCCACAATTTTGTCCTGGACTGATGTCAGGTTAGTTAGCCGAGAGTTCTGGGCCCCACATTTCAGGAAAGATGTGGAGAAATTGGAGAGGGTCCATAAGAGCAAGAAAAAGGACTAGAGGGCTAGAAATCATGAGCTAGGAGGGAAGACTGATAGAATTGCGTTTGTTTAGTTTGGGAAAGAGAAGGCTGAGAGGGGCCATGAGAGCAGCTTTCAAGTACCTAAAAGAGTCTTACAAGGAGGAGGGAGAAAAAAAATATTCTCTAACCTCTGAGGACAGGACAAGCAGCAATGGGCTGAAATTGCAGCAAGGAAGGGTTAGGTTGGACATCAGGAAAAACTTCCTGCCTGTCAGGGTGGTTAAACGCTGGAATAAATTGCCTAGGGAGGTTGTGGAATCTCCATCGCTGGAGATATTGAAGAGCAGGTTGGACAGACACCGGTCAGGGATGCTCTAGATGGTGCTTGGTCCTGCCGTGAGGGCAGGGGACTGGACTTGACTTCGAGGTCCCTTCTAGTCTTGGGATTCTATGACTTGGGCTTTTTAAATATTAGTATGTTCGCTTTTCCCCACAGCTCTGGAACTTCCTAAATGACAAGCACAGTTCCTTTGTTTGAACTAGATACATTCATGGAGGTGAGGTCCATCAATGGCTATGAGCCAGGCTGGGCAGGGATGGTGTCTCTAGCCTCTGTGTGTCAAAAGCTGGGACTGGGCAACAGGGGAGGGATCACGTGATGATTCCCTGTTCTGCTCATTCCCTCTGGGGCACCTGGCATTGGCCACTTTGTCAGCAGACAGGACACTGGGCTAGATGGATCTTTGGTCTGACCCAGTGTGGCTGTTCTCATGTTCTTGCTGAAGGTTAAAAAAAAAAAAAAGCATGCTCACCTGCCATGGATGGGAAATTTCCCAAGGCAAATGTTATCGGCTACCACAGAATCAAAGCTTTCAGTTTTTTAGAAAAGGGTTTTTTTAAGCTTAGTTGTGAAGATCTTTCGGTGTGATCCAAGTATAATTGATTCAGTGATATAGTCGCAGGTCTGCAGGTCACGCCAGTGCCTCTGTGTGGCTTACACGGTTGCTGAGGTTATGCAAAGCATGAAGGGGCCATAGTCCTAGCAGCTGCAGGCTACAGTGAAACCAACAAGAGTCGTCAGTTTCACGCTATACTTCTGCTCAGCAAAGCAATGACCAGAGACAGATAATGGGGAACATCTTAAAACACTGGCCAAGGGAAGGATAACACACCTCAAAGCAGCCAGAGAAAAATAGCAACCAGCCGCCCACTCACCTGCCTCCAATCCGAGGTGGCAGGGGGAGAAAGAATGAACACCCGGAAGGGCCTAAGGGAGGGAGGAGTCAAGTTTACCAGACAGACCAAATGGAAGATCGAACCCTGAGCTGCGTTCAGCTAATCCCAGCACCCTCCTTCTCACAAGCTTTAATGGGGGAGGCAAGTAAGAAAGATGGGACTTCTGAACCAAGCACTTCCCCAAACAGTGGAGCCCTTACGTGTTACCCGGTCTGTGAAAACCAGGGTCTTTCCTCTTGCTCTTAGGCTTAGCAACGTCTGTAAGCCTGGTTGCATAGGGAGATACAAGAGTAACTCTAGAAAAAGGAGTGCCTAACTCGCATAGCGAGGCACGTACAGCGATGGGTACCCCAGAGAACCCCTTCGAAAGCAAGGAAATCTGCCCAGAAGATCCATCATGCTGTTCGGAAGAGCCGGAAAAACCCTACCTGCCCACTACTAGCCTGAGGACCAAGCCTGCTTGCCAGAATAAAAATACCCATGCTGCCACACTCTGCCCAAAGCCAGGCCCTCTGTGATGTAAAACAATGCATCTGGGCACTGTTGGGTCTCCTGCCAAAGGGCTCCACGCATCTGACAAGCACCTCCCATATTTGCTGCATCATAGATCCATCGGAAAACGTGATCTCCTAGCGAGCTTTTACCATGTGAATTACTGAACAGACCCTGGTCAAGTCGAACAGAGACTGTGTTTGACAAACAGGACTCAAAAAGTTCCACTTATTGCACCATGTGCCTCTTCTCTTCTGCTTTTCTTTCCCAATGTCACAAACCCTAGGGACAGAGAAACCACTTGGTCATCTAGTCTGACTTCCTGGACACACCAGCTGTAGAATTTCTGCCAGAAGCTGGAATAAGGGCAGGGTTTGGTGTCAGAAAGATGGCTACTTCTCATTTTAAAGACTCCATGGTGTAGGAGAACTAGGCCTGCTCGCCAAAAGCAATGCAAGAGATAATGTCATCCCCTCCCACCCACAGTGAACCCCAGACCAGATGCCTGCCAGGCAAAACACCAACCCTCCAGAGCTGCTGGGATCCTTTCAGAGAACCGCTCCTGGGGCCTGTTCAGAGGACCTGTGTCTTGTATCACTCGGCATCTGAATTTTGCAGCACACTGTCCCCCCGCTACCCAAACCACCTGGTCGATGCAAGGAAGATACATTCTCCTTCTCACACCCATTCCTAACACTCCTGGCTGCTGCACACGGGGGTGCGCCTCTCTCCTACTCTTCCCTCTATTTGAGTCCTCCCCAGCTTCACCCCAAGTAGAGTGAATGAAGATGACTTGATGCCTACAAGCTTCACAAGGGACTGCATAGAAAGAAATGAGGATTAAAAATTAAAGCGCACACCATGCCGGGACCAGAATCCAGTACCTTTTAGTATGTAAATCCCCCTTCCCCTTCACTTCTCTCTACAGGAAAAGGTAATAGAAACTCTTCAGGACAGATTCCCGTGGCCCAGAAAGCATGCATAGAGCTGTCTGCATTAAACGCGAGATGCTTAGCACTGTATAAAACCTCACATGCTCAGAGCATTTTTTACATGCATAACATAAGAACATAACAGCGATACCAGGTCGAACCAAAGATCCATGAAGGCCAGCATTCTGTCTTCCAACAGTGCCACATGACAGGTGCCCCAGAGGGAATGAACATAGCAGACAATCATCAAGTGATCCATCCCCTGTCGTCCAGTCCCAGCCTCTGACAAACAGAAGCTAGACACACCACCCTCCCCATCCTGGCTAATAGCCATTGATGGACCTAACCTCCATGAATGTATTTAGCACAATATCCTCAGGCAAGGAGTTCCACTCTTAACTTTCAGGATTCCGCTGAAAGCTAGTAAGTTCCCAAACAAGAACCCTCATTATTGGTAGTTCAGGATGCTAAATACAATTCAGAACGTGATATAGTGTTATGCACCATTAAAACCTCAACAAATCAGTTATGGTTACATTACATAGTTCTCCTGTTCCCCTTAGCGTTCCAATCACGCATACACCCAGAACAACTAATGACTAGGCGTGAGAACCAGGACGGAGGCACGTGAAATGCTGAAAGACAGAGATTTGAGGGTCAGGACTAAAGAGTGCCCAAGCTGGCAAGAGGAGGAGCAGCACACATTGACAACTCCAGAGGCAGCTGTGGGACAACCCTCTCCCACAGAAAGGTAGTTCTTCAATTCTATCAGTTGGGCTTGTCTACGTGAAAAGCAGCTTGCAATGACCAACTCTGCACTAGCAATGTACATTCACCGGTTAACTGATAAGCTGATGCTTACCAGTTAATGTTATCTGGTCATTTCTGCCCCGCTCCGGGAAGGCGGCTTCGCTGCTGGCTCTGCAACCCACGGCGCGTGTCACCGCTAAGATTTTTTAGCAGTTCTACGGTTACCTTGTCAAACAACTCTCAGCATCCCTACTCACTCTGGATTAGCTATGGCACATTGAAGTCACACTCGACCCGCCTCCAGCGCAGCCGCCCGCAGGCAAGCCCGTTACGGCCTAGACTAGGCAGATTCACACCAACCCCCAAAGCCTGGACTAGCTTTAGGAGACATCTCCACCGCTCGCAGGGAGTAACTGGGCACAAGAATATTTCCTTTGGCCCCCGTTAAACACCTCCCCCCGGTCCTAGGGTCGGGAGCAAGGTGAAGAGCGGGGCCCCTCTGCCGCAGGCCCTGCTGGAGGGGTGACGCCGGCCTGGCTCAGCACCTCTAGTGCGTTCAGCCCGGACTCCGCCCGCCCCAGGGCAGCCCCCCAGCCGAGGGGAGGGAGCCCGCTGGCTGCGCTGGGAACCGGCCCGCCCAGCAACCGGCCTCCCCCGCGGCCCCCACCCGCCGGACTCGGAGCCCGGGGCCAGGCTGGGGGCAGGTCAGAAACAGGGTGGTGAGGAACGAGGGGGCAGGGGCCTGGCCCAGCTGAGGAGCCGGGGTGTTCCCGGGGCGGGGCCTGGCCCAGCTGAGGAGGGTCCCGGGGCAGGGGCCTGGCCGGGGGTCCTGGGGCGGGGCCTGGCCCAACTGAGGGCCGGGGGTGTTCCCGGGGCAGGGCCTGGCCCAGCTGAGGGGGTCCCGGGGCGGGGCCTGGCCCAGCTGAGGGGGCCGGGGTGTTCCCGGGGCGGGGCCTGGCCCAGCTGAGGGGTCCCGGGGCGGGGCCCGGCCCAGCTGAGGGGGTCCCGGGGCGGGGCCCGGCCCAGCTGAGGTCCCGGGGCGGGGCCTGGCCCAGCTGAGGGGGGGTCCCGGGGGGGGTCCCAGGGGCGGGGCCTGGCCGGGGGGGTCCCGCGCTCACCCTCCAGGCTCTCGCACTGGACCAGGTTGACGTAGTCGCCCTGGCGCAGCACGCCCGCCTTGAAGCCGCGCACCAGCCCCTCCAGGTAGCCGCTGTCCACGTTGAAGTAGAGCTCGGGGAAGCCCGACATGGCGGCGGCGCCGGCTGAGCGCTCGCGACCGGCCTCGGCACCCGCCGCCCGAGCCACGTGACACCCGCGGCGCTCACGTGACAGAGGCCCGGCGTCACGGGGCCGGGCGATATTCCGGCAGGCGCCGCGCGCGGCCGCCCCCACAGAGCCCCGCCCAGCGCCGGACGGGGGAGCGTCATTGGCCGAGAAGGGCGAGAGGGGCGCAGCCTGGGTGGGGGCGGGGCTGTTGGCAGGGGGCGGGGTTAGTGGCAGGGTGGGAGGGGCTATTGCTAGGAGGGGCTGTTGCCAGGGGCGGGGTTAGTGGCAGGGTGGGGAGGGGCTATTGCTAGGGGAGGGGCTGTTGCCAGGGGCGGGGTTAGTGGCAGGGTGGGAGGGGCATTGCTAGAGGGGCTGTTGCTAGGGGCGGGGGTAGTGGCAGGGTGGGAGGGCTGTTGCCAGGGGCGGGGTTAGTGGCAGGGTGGGGAGGGGCTATTGCTAGGGGAGGGGCTGTTGCCAGGGGCGGGGTAGTGGCAGGGTGGGGAGGGGCTATTGCTAGGGGAGGGCTGTTGCCAGGGGCGGGGTTAGTGGCAGGGTGGGGAGGGCTATTGCTAGGAGGGGCTGTTGCCAGGGGCGGGGTAGTGGCAGGGTGGGGAGGGGCTATTGCTAGGGGAGGGGCTGTTGCCAGGGGCGGGGTTAGTGGCAGGGTGGGGAGGGGCTATTGCTAGGGGAGGGGCTGTTGCCAGGGGCGGGGTAGTGGCAGGGTGGGGAGGGGCTATTGCTAGGGAGGGGCTGTTGCCAGGGGCGGGGTAGTGGCAGAGATGGGACTATTGGCAGGGGCAGTGGGGCAGTGGCAAAGCAGAGTTGGGGGCGTTGGGAGGGGTGGGGTAGTGGCAAGGGAGGAGCAGGAGGCTTTGATAGCTATGGGGGGACATTATTGCCAGTGAGTTGTGGTATAAATAGAGGTGTGTGCAGCTCATGCTGTGCGTGGCTGTCCCTTTGCGTGGCTCGCTGGATAGTTAAAAAGCACAAGAAAAACATGACATTCCCCATGTACAGCACCTACCAAAACAGCACTCCCGTCCTGGAGGGAGCCTCAAGGCCTACTGCAAGGCTGACCATTCACCGAGCTGGGCAGACGATGGAAATGCCCTTTGACAAACTATTTCAAAACGCGGCTTGGTTGTTTCAAACAAAAAATGAAAACATTTTGTTCCAAAAATATCCAAAGAGGATGTTTCTACATTGTTAGAATTCTCCTTCCCTCACACCCCTCATTTTTTCTCTAAAATTTGGGTGAGTTTGACACACTTTCACAAAGCGTTTCTGTTTCAACAGCGCTGCATTCTTCAGTGGAAAATGGCTCTCCCAAAGTGTCTTCAACCAGCTACAATAGTAATTAATAATAGACTTGTTCCCCTCATGCCAGACCCCGGTCTATGTCCCTGTGAGTACACTCTGCACCTTCTAGGCCTAGTCTGGGCCTCTCTTAAGCCACCTGTGACGTACATACATAGGAAGTAGGATGAGAGAAACACTCATTCAGTTCATTTTCACGTTTAGTCTGTGTATGAATACAGTAGCTACATCAGTATTTGTGCCTCAGTGCCCATAAAAATGTATAGAATAAATCCACACATGGGTGGAAAAGATTAGAGCGAACGTTGAAGAGCAGTTGAGGAAGGGGAACTTTCACTCCATGTGTACCACTTTATCATTTTAGCAACTGATGTAGTTACATTGGCACAACCCTCCCCCCCTCCCCAGACTTTCACACCTATCTCTGGTGCTTACATCAGCATCTTCGCTTTGTATAATGAGCTGTGTTGGTAGATTTGTTATATGGACCCTCGGCTAAATCTAAAGGAGCTAATATTGTCCTTATTCTTAAGAAAGGGGGAAAGAAAGTTATCTGGGAAATCACAGGCCTGATAGGTTGATTACAATTGTTTGCAAGGTCTTGGAACAAATTTGGAAAGAGAAAGTCCATGATGACTCTCTCTAGCCCAGCACTCTCTGGTCCGGCAATATCCGTGGTCCAGCATGATGTTAGTTAGTCAGAAGTCCACTTATCATGAGCGTGGCCAAGTTCCGCATGGTCCCACAAAGTTTGCTTACAGCCACTAGGCCTGGCTCTCCATGTTCTGGGCTGTTATTTAGCTCTGATTTACCCCTCAATGTCTTCTAGGACCCCAGTAAGCAGTGGAAGTGTTGGTAACGCTGCTAGACCATATTGACCTCCTGTGGTTCAGCAAATTGTTGGTTCAGCACCAGTCAGGTCCCGAGGATGCGGACTAGAGAGGTTCAGCCTGTTGTTACAGTCATCCAGGTGAGTGGTGCCGGGGATAAAATACAATGTGGTTTTACAAAAGGCAGCACCTGACAGACCAACCTGATCTTTTCTGAGAAGACGACTGATTTTTAGACAGGAAATGCAGCAGATCTAACCTCTCTGGATTTCACTAAGGCATTTGATACAGCAAGAATTTTGTTGCTAGAAGCTGAGAATTTATCAATTGGAAGTGACAGAAAGACAGACTTGAGTGTGTTGGCTGATCGCACAGTGACTATGAGCCATCCATGTGGCCATGAAGAACGCTAATGTAGCCCTAGGACACATCAGGCGAGGGATTTCCAGTAGAGATGGCCAAGTGTTGGCACCGGGCGTGCTTCTCTGGCCCACTGTGTGCAGTGCGGGGGAATTCAAACGGGAGCAGAGCAGAGAAGTGCTCCTAGGAAAGAGAAGCTAACACCAGAGGAGCTCAGTTTGTTTGGCCCAACCAAAGGAAGGCAGAGGCGGATTGGACTGTTCTCTTCAATTACATCAGAGGGATAAATACCCCAGGGAAGGGGAGTTATTTAAATAAGGCGCCAATGCTGACACAAGAACAAATGGGTCTAGACTGGCCTCCCACACGTTTAGGCTTGAAATGCAGGTTTCCAAACATCCGAGGAGAAGAGCCCTGGAAGAGCCTTCCGAGGGAAGCTCGATATGTTTATGGAGGGGATGGGATAGTGAGGCTGCCCACAGCAGGGATGGGGAACCTATAGTCCGAGGGCCGAAGCCGGCCACGGCTTGTCTTGATCTGGCCCGTGAGGCTCAGACCTCCCCCTTCCTGCATTGGGGTGAGCCAGCACTCCAGCCATATGGCATGTCTCCAAGCCTCCTCCGCTGTCGGGGGGAGGACGTGGCTCGGCACAGCAGCAGGGAAGCTCCGCCCCCATGGGCCGGGAATTGCAGCCAATGGGAGCAGCGGGGGGGGACGGTACCTGCGAGTCCAGTGGCATGGAGCCAAGTGGGTGCCCCCCCGGGGGCTATGCTAAGTAGGTGCCCCAATCCCTTGCCCCTCCTGCCCAGACTCCAGAAATCAGACCCAGGAAGGTGTCTGTAAGGTGCTTCTTGCTACTGGGCACCTGAGTAAGGTGCTTTCCTGCTGGAGCATGTCTCTGGGAGAGGCCCAGCAAAAGCCTGGCATGGAACAACTGAACTGGGTGAATTTACTCGTAGGCAGTTTATTGGAGATGCAAAGGGCACCCGGGCGCAAGGAAAACCAGGGACTCCTCCCAGGAGCGAGAAAAGAGGGCAGCAGCCGGGGAACACGCCCAGGCTAGTTCTTGCCACAGGGGAAGGTGGCGTTGATTTTCCTGCAGTAGCAAAAGGCATTGAAGAAGCGGCAGTAGCAGGTGGCACACGGGTCGCAGCAGGGGAGCTGGTGCCCGAGGCAGGATTCCAGCAGGCGGACGCACCGGCGTGGGGAGCGCTCCTCCCGGCCCGTGGTCTCCAGAGCTGCGGACAGCACCTGCAGGGGGCGCAAAAGGACAGGGGGTTCATACAGGCCGATGCGGGGGGGCGGGAGCCGACGTCCGGTTTTTAAAGGGACACTCCCGTTTTTAAGCCCGCGTGCTGGTGTCCCGACTTTTGCCTCTGCCGCCCACCCACCGGTTCTTTATGTGCCCCCCTCTTGCTGCTGCTCACTGCTGTGCCCCCCCACTGCTCCTCCATACCCCCCTCTGCGGACTGCGTCCCTTCCCAGCGACCCGGTGTGCCCCCGTGTGTTGCCTCGGGAGGACGTAGCTCCAGGTACCAGGCGAGTGTGTGTGTGTGTGTGTGTGTCCCTCTCCCTGTGCAAACCCGAGAACCTTAAAGACAAGAAGGCAAATAAAAAGAACCCAGCTTTGCAGTATTGATGCTTAACAGGGGCTCAGTCAACTTGATGGTGAGGGGAACGTTTGTGCTGCGCAGAAGGGGCAGGACGAGCCTTTGCTGGGCTTGCGCTGAGTTGGGATTGCTTTACGGGGCCACTTGGGCTCCAGCCCATCTCCAGAAAGGGACGTGAAGCATGTGCAAAGGGGGTAGTTGCCCCGGCGTCTGGCAATTTAAAGGGGCCCAGGGCTCCTGGCCGCTACTACTGCAGCAGCCAGAGCCCCGGGCCCCTTTAAATCGTCGCCAGAATGCCATGCCATGCGCTCCGTGTGGCTCTTAGGGCTGGAGAAGGGGCGTGCTGCATGCTGAGCAGTGCTGAGGGCTGGCAGCCTTAGCCCCACCCCTTCCACATGAGGCCCCGCCCCCTTCCACGTGTGGCCCCCCACCCCTTCCACAAGCGTGGAGCCAGCTTCCCCAGAGGCCTGGCAGGTCTGTTGGCCCCCTGCAGAGGTGTATGCCAGAACTGGGTCTGTGGGAGAAGAGAATTCCCTAGTGATGCTATCCCCTTCCAGAGGGCGTGAGCTGCTCTGCCAGGGGGTGCCCCCATGTCTCGGGGGGGGGGGGGGTTACACAATACACAACCCTGGTGAGTCTAGCCTGAAAGTCCAGGCCCTGCGTCCTCAGCAGCAAGTGCTTCTGGTGACATTTGGCGACAGCTTCAGGTCATAGGTTTGTAATGCATTCACCATGGAAGCAGCCAGCGACCCGCCCCTGCAGTAGCCTCGGGACTGGTTGTCTTGCGACTGATTTCAATTTCTTTCACACTGTCCTCGCACTCCAGCTGCCAGTGTGCGGCGGAGCGTTGCACTGCCAGCCTCTCACCCAGCTCAGCAGCTGCCGGGCATGGGAGAGCTGCGGGTGTTGGCATCCAGGCCTGACTAGAGAGATCAGGCCTGGGGGCACCAGGAGAACGTAGGAAGTCGCTTGCTGGACGTGCCCACGGAAACGATCAGCAGTGGAACAGCGGCCAGGCCTGACTCTGAAATTGTCGTCGTTGGCGATGAGCACACCAGCGAGAGGACTGGTTCAGCCCCACCTCGCCTCCTGTCTCAGGCTCTCTGCAAACCCAGGCAGACCACACTGCCTGATTTTTCTTCCCCCCCATGAAAAGTCACAGGGCGACCCTCAGCTTTGAGAGCACAAAAGTACTGCAAGAAGCGACTTCCCCAGGCTCAAATGCAGGCCGGGGCTCCACGGGGGCCGAGGAATTTGTGGTATGTCCCACAACACATCTCGTCGGGGAGAGGATGTGAGTGACCCCCGGGGTCCCAGGAAGTTACCTCTGGCTCGAGGACACTGGCTTCCTGCATGAGGTCCTCGTCTGCTACGCGCAGCTCCACTGCCATCCTGTCAAAGCCAGGCCGGGGGCGAATCCCTGTGGAGCACAGACAGGGCGATGGACGCTGCCGACTGGCGAAGTCAGAGCCTCACTCTGACCCCACCCCCCCACCCACTTCTCGACAGTCCAGAGTGGAGGGGCACAGGGGGAGATTAAGCCAGAGGTGGGCAATAATTTTAGATGGGGGGGCAGAAGGGGTGTGGCCTCAAGCAGAAGGGGCGGGGCCAGGACACTTCCATGCTCCCCCGCCCATAGACCCTGATTGGCCTGGGGAAGCGCATGAAGTCTTTGCCCCCCTGCCGGTGCTGGTGAATCCCTCTGGGCGCCATGCCCCCTGGTGGGGAGAGGAGACTTTGCTGGCTCCCCCAGCCCCAAGTCTCGATTGGCTGGGGGGGGAAGCGGCAGGGTGTCTGCAGGCCGCATCTGGCCCACAGAGGCTCTCTTGCCCACCCCTGGATTAAAGGGTCACAGTGATGTGCCCCGGAGGTACAAAGCACTCACCCATCTGAGAGGCGCCTAACTCCCCAGCGAACAGCTCCTAGCGGCCCGCCCGCCACCTTCCCCGGGCAGGGCCTGCCTATCTCAGTGCCCCAGGCTGAGCCCCATAGGACAGCCCCACCTCCAAGAGCTCATCAGTGGAAGGAACTCAGGTGTGACGGAGCCAAACATGGGAGAGGGTCTAACATGGCTCCTCTCTTAGTTATTGTGAGTCACCGCCAGAGGGCGACCCTGCCGGGCTGAAGGGGCGCTCCACCCCCGCCCAGTGCCTCCTGCAGACCCCCATGGATGGGGAATAGGGGGGTCTGTATTTATCACACAGGAGAACCTGCAGTGAGTTGGCAGAGTCAGCCAGGTACCAAGTGATGTGTCTGGGCGTGGCTATACTAATTAGGGGATACATGCTGCTCTCTTGGGCATGACTAAGCTGTGCCCGCAGGCTGTGCTCCTGCCCGGTGTGAGCGAGACATTCCCCTCGCTGGGGCAGGAGTGCTGGGGTGGGTGTGTCTCCCAAGGCAGCGAGACTGGACGCTCATAAAATCATCGAATCCTAAGGCTGGAAGAGACTTCAGGAGGCATCAAGTCCAGCCCCCTGCCCAAAGCAGGACCAACCCCAACTCAATCAGCCCAGCCAGGCCTTTGTCAAGCCGGGACTTAAACACCTCTAGGGATGGAGATTCCACCCCCTCCCTGGGTGTTTTGGGACCGGTTCTGTTCAGTGTCTTCATCAACAATTTCGATGATGGCATAGAGAGGACGATTATTAAGTTTGCAGATGATACCAAGCTGGGAGGGGTGGCAGGTGCTTTGGGCAGGGGGCTGGAAGAGACCTCAGGAGGCCATTGCTCCTTGTTCTGCCATCTGCCCCCCCCGAGAACAGCCTCTCTCCAGCCTCTTTGGAACCTCCCTTCAGGAAGTTGAAGGCTGCTCTCAAATCCCCCCTCACTCTTCTCTTCTGCAGACTAAACAAACCCAAATCCCTCAGCCTCTCCTCGTGGGTCATGTGCTCCAGCCCCTGAATCATTTTGGTTGCCCTCCGCTGGACCCTCTCCAATGCGTCCACATCCTTTCTGTAGTGGGGGGCCCAGAACTGGACACAACACTCCAGGGCTATGTCTACACTCGTGGCTTCTTGCACGAGTAATATGCAAATGAGGCGAAGCGTGGAATATCGCCGAGCCTCATTTGCATACCTAATGAGCCACCATTTTTTTCAGAAGAGGCTCTTGCGCAAGAAGGAGCGTCTACACTGCCCCTTCTTGCGCAAGAAAAACCGTCTTGCGCAATGCCATTCTTCCTGAAAAGTAATAGGTGTAACAGCATTGCGCAAGAGCGTTTTTCTTGCGCAAGAAGGGGCCGTGTAGATGCTCCTTCTTGCGCAAGAGCCTCTTCCGCAAAAAAGGTGGCTCATTAGGTATGCAAATGAGGCTCGGCAATATTCCACGCTTAGCCTCATTTGCATATTACTCGCGCAAGAAGCCACGAGTGTAGACATAGCCCAGATGTGGCCTCCCCGGTGCCGAATAGAGGGGTAAGCAGGGCCAGATTAAGGGGGGGGCTAGCCGGGCAGCTGCCTGGGGTGCCAACCTATGGGGGGCGCCTGATGGCAGCTCTAAGGGGTGCTGCGCGCCCGATTGCAGCTGTAAGGTGCACAGCGCCCGGGGGGCGGGGCCGCGCATGCGTCGTGCGCCCGCTACCCGGGGCGCAGGAATGGCTCGAGCCGGCCCTGGGGACAAGGGGCTGTGTTTCTTTCAACCGTTTCTCTTTTCTCAGACTCACAGACCATAGAGTCTGACGGGACCCCGGTGGTCATGTCGCGTGGCCTGCCCCGTGCCAGCGAGCTCGCTGCGCCCCTGGGGGCAGGCTGCCGGAGCGGCGCACTCACCTGCGGGCCCCAGGGGCGCCTCCTTGATTTTCTGCAGCAGGCCGAGGTAGCTGGGCCTGTCTGGCCCCTCCAGGCCAGGGCGCATCTCCTGCAGGGGGCTGTTGCTGAGGTCCGTGCTGAGGATGGCCTGAATGCCCTGCAGCACCCCCCAGCTCAGCAGCAGCATGTTCAGCATGCTCCCCCGGGGAACCTGCGCGAGGGGAGGTGGGTCGGGGGCTGGCCGCGCTGCAGGTCAAACCCGAGCTCCATGGCACTGAGCTGGCCCTCACGTGGGCGCCGCGTGGCGTGGGGCTGGCTGGCGCCCCGCAACCAGGCCCCTCCTAGTGTGCCTCAGCACGGAGTCACGGGAGCCAACGGACAAGACCCGACGCTGGACTGCTCCATGTGACGGGAATGGACTTAGGGGGCAGGGCAGAGATGCGGGTAGGCCCTGGGGGGCAGGACAGATAGAGGTTTGGGGCAGGCTGTGGGGGGCAGGGCAGATAGAGGTTTGGGGCAGGCTGTGGGGGCAGGGCAGATGGGGGTTTGGGGCAGGCCATGGGGAGCAGGACAGAGATGTGGGCAGGCCGTGGGGAGCAGGGCAGAGATGTGAGCAGGCTGTGGGGGGCAGGGCAAAGATGTGGCCAGGCCGTGGGGGCAGGGCAGACAGGGGTTTGGGGCAGGCCTTGGGGGCAGGGCAGATGGGGGTTTGGGGCAGGCCGTGGGGGCAGGGCAGACAGGGGTTTGAGGCAGGCCTTGGGGGCAGGGCAGAGATGTGGGCAGGCCGTGGGGCAGGGCAGACGGGGATTTGGGGCAGGCCGTGGGGGCAGGGCAGATGGGTGTTTGGGGCAGGCCATGGGGGCAGGGCAGACGGGGTTTGGGGCAGGCCGTGGGGGCAGGGCAGAGATGTGGGCAGGCCATGGGGACAGGGCAGACGGGGTTTGGGGCAGGCCGTGGGGGCAGGGCAGATGGGTGTTTGGGGCAGGCCATGCGGGGACAGGGCAGACGGGGTTTGGGGCAGGCCGTGGGGCAGGGCAGATGGGTGTTTGGGGCAGGCCGTGGGGGGCAGGGCAGAGATGTGGGCAGGCCATGGGGGGCAGGGCAGACGGGGGTTTGGGGCAGGCCGTGGGGCAGGGCCAGGGCGGAGGCACCACACAAAGCACGGCTGTTGAATTGTGCTCTCTCAGCCAGGGCAACACAGCCCCCGTGTGAGCCCGGGGCCAGGCCCCGCACGGCTGTGCGCGAGGGCTCAGGAGCGCCCCCCAGCCGGCCGGCCTGCAGCTGCGGGGCTGTGGGCCAGTGAGCGACTGGCCCCCTGCCCCGAACTGCACCGCGCGGGGACGTGCCAAACCTGGCGGCCTGGGGCGCGTGTGTCAGGCCCAGGCTGCGAGCTGCCCGGAGCCCCGTGTTCCCTGCCAAACGCCCCTGCTCTCAGGAGGGCGCCTGACCGGGGCCTGCCCCCTCGAGTGGCCTCCAGCCCCCCAGGAGGGGCATGCCGGGGCTCCGCTCAGGGTCCAGTGGCTCGGGCCCCCGGGATTCGCAGCTGAGAGCCCCCCGGGGGAGTTCAGCCCCATCGGGGGCCCACGGCTAAGGGCGATGACCAGCCCCACTGAACGCCTGGCCAATCGGCACCGCTCCCCGCTCAGCGTTCGTTAGCCAGGAGGTTCCGTGGGTGAGAACTGGCTAACGAGCCACGGAGAGGAACCCGGGACCAATGCCCAGCACAGTGGAAAGCAGCAAATGGGGCACCGGCAGCCCCCCCGCCCACTGTGCTGGCAGCAGGGCGCTCCGGGGCAGGTTCAGCAGGCGGGGCTCAGGGTGCGAGGGGGGGTTGGCTGGCAGGCGAGGCCAGGAGATGCACGGGGGGGGACATGGAGCAACCCCCTGTGGGCGCATCTCAGTCGCCTGTTGCATGTGGTCGGGGCTCTGGGGCAGGGACGGGCTTTTCCCGGCGTCTCCGTGCAGCCGCCGGCACAACGGGCTCCAGCTCTCGGATCAGGCCCTTCGGGCACGTCAGCAAAACGCATGGGGTGGCCCAACACCGCACTGGGCTGGGCCCCGGGAGGGTCCAAGGGCTCCCAGCAGGGCTGAGCCCACCCCCGTCAGCTCGGCGACCCCTGCCTCCGGGTCCCCTGGAGCCAGTGCCGGGTCAGAGAGGGGCAGGTTTGAAAGCTGTGTCCTTCACACATAAACCTCACCCGCTACAAACCCTAAACCAGGGGGGTGAACCTAAGGCCCAGGCTCTGAATGCGGCCCCCAGCTCGCCTGGATCTGGTCCCCGAGGCGTAACCCTCCCACCTTCCCAGACCCACCGCCCCCCAACCCACTCCTGCACCCTCCCTCCCAGCAGCCCCCTCCCTCACACTGAGCTCCTCATTTTTGGCCCCACCCCAGAGCCCAGGGGCACCCACAAAATCTCCTAGCCAGCCCCCCCTAGGCGCTGGTGTGCAAGGGAAATGTGTGGGGAGGGTGCGTCTCACTTTTGCGTGGCCCCTGACCCAGAAAAGGTTCCGGCCCCGCCCTAGACGTGGCACCTCCCGGCCCTTTGGACACGGCCCCGGGGCTTACCGTGCGCCGCTCGGAGAGACTCTTCGCCTTTGTGTCGGGGCTTCCCCTCTGCTAGGGGAGCAGGGTTTATATTGGCTTCCCGTAATTAAGTGCTCCAGCCACATGACTGTGTGAACCTACCCGGTAGGTGGGCTTCTCGGCAGAGAGCTCCCTGGCCATAACCTTCTCCAGCGGGGGAAAGGCAGGGGGGAGAGACAGTCGGATCCTGCTCCTCTCCCCAGCTCCCTCCCTGCCATTCACCCCGAATTCAATCACAGAGTCGCGTCCCTGCCAGCAAGCCCTGTATGGACAGGCACACTGGGCCCTCAGGAGCCTGGCCCCGCACAGCGCCCAAGGCCTGATCCCGGCCACCACGAATACAGGGTGCGCCAGCGGGAGGAGAGAAAAGAGCCGCAGAAACGGGCCGTGCGCACAGACCTCTACGCGCTCCAGCCTTGGCGGTCAGAAGGGACCGTCGTGGTCGTCTGGGGCCTCCTGCACATCGCAGGCCACACAACCCACCCCCACCCCGTGAGAGCCCCCGAGGCTCTGGCTAAGCGACGGACGCCCTCACATCTCGATTGAAAGACTCCACGTGCCACCGACGCCGCTTGCTCTACTTTCCAACCAGCGCCCGGCCCTCGCTCCATGCTGCGGAGGGAGGCAGACGAGGCCAGGGACTCTGCCCCGCCGAGCCGGGGGAAGTTCCTTCCTGATCCCAAAGGTGGTGATCAGTGAGACGCTGAGCATGGGGCAAGATCCAGGCCCCTGGGGGAAGATTTTCTGCGGTAACTCAGAGCCTGCCCCATCTAGCTCCCACTTCTGGCTGTTGGAGAGATTTGCTGAAAGCAGGTGCTCATGGGCCCTAGGCCACTGTGCTTGGCCATGTCACACGGTCCGTGCTTCCAGGTCAGAGACCCTTCGCTGTTTTGGGGTTCCCCCCGAGTTTTCACCCGGCAGCTCCTCCAACCCCACCCCCACAGCTGGGTTCAGCACATCCTAGAAGAGGTGAAGGAGGCTTATAAGAACCACGCAGACCCCCTGGGGCAAGATGCTTCTCTGTTCACAGTAGACCAGAAGGCATGGCTTGCTGAGCAGTCTTCCAGAGCGGACAACACGCCTCAGTCCAATGTGGCAGCAGATCAACCCGGCCACTTTTAACCCACAGGTTCCCCCGTGTCTCAAAACACACCCCATGTTTCTTGTCTCCCTTTGGAAGCCCTGAGCTGAGAACCCCTTCCCTGACTATAAAATCATGAGTGGTGTGGAGAAAGTGAATAAGGAAAAGTTCTTTACTTGTTCCCACAATACAAGAATTAGGGGTCACCAAAAGAAATTAACAGGCAGCAGGTTTATAACAATCCAAAGGCAGCGTTTCCTCACACAGTGCACAGTCAACCTGTGGAACTCCTTGCCAGAGGATGTTGTGAAGTCCAAGACTGTAACAGGGTTCGAAAAGGAGCTAGATCAATTCATGGAGGGTAGGTCCATCAATGGCCATTAATCAGGATGGGCAGGGAGGGTGTCCCTAGCCTCTGTCTGTGAGAAGCTGGGAATGGGTGACAGGGAAGGGATCGCTTGATGATTGTTCATTCCCTCTGGAGCATCTGGCACTGACCACGGAAGACAGGGTGCTGGGCTAGATGGACCTTTGGTCTGAGCCAGCGTGGAATCATTTTGTTCTGTACACTGGGGCATGTGAAAATGTGCACCGCTAGAAACATGCTGCTGGCTGTGGACGCTCTGCTAATCGGGTCGCACGAGTGCCCAGCTTACAGGGCACACTGGTGGGGGCAGGATTACCAGCCATGAGATAGCCACCCTAACCCTGCTGCACAGGGGGGACCTGGCTAACTCCCACACCGGACAGATGCCTGCTGGGGCCCACAGCTGGTACCCTTGCAAAATGCCTTGTGATGGAGGACAGCTTTCCTTGTGGTGGGGGCCGTGCTGCTGCCAGGTGGCAGGCCAGGGTACAGCATTCAGGAGGCAGGCAGGAGACGTGGAGGCTTGGAGGGACTTCTGGGAAGCCACGGGAAAGTCCTGCCAGCCAAGTGCAGACAGTCCCTTGGTCGGACCCGAGCCATGGCTCCGGGAAGCGGGGGGCAGCCCCCCCGGGCGGGAATCGCTGGCTGGCCTGTGGACACAAGGCCCAGACCACATGCTTGGGCCTGACCACCAGTGGGGCGAGGAGCGAGCCGGTGGCATCCAGGAAGGCAGGAGTCCTGCAACATCCCCACTTTGCCTGCAGCCCAGGGCCCGGCGCATTCCTGCCCCACCCTGTGGCCCCAGCCTCCCCGGCTCATTAGGGCTGTTTTCCCGTGCCACCCAGGCTGCGGCTGTGCTGGGGAGGAGCGGTTCTGGGAAGCCATTAACGCAGTAACGAGGGAGGCGGCCCCGGGCCCGCACTGAAAGCTTTTTAATCTGCAGGAGACACGGCCGTGCGCTGCCCTTCCCCGGCCTCGGTAACGAGCTAAATGAGCCTCCGCCTGCTGTCCCCGGCCGCTTCCAGGAAGAGCGGCCCCGAGAGCGGGGACAGCGCCGGCTTTGTCAACACGGCCTGTTTTGCTGCACGCCGGGGGAAGGGGAGGGGAGGCGCGGAGCGAGCCCCTGCAGTGACGCTTCCCCAGGGCGTCTGCTCCCAGCGTGGTCTGTCTCCAGGGCTCCTCGCGGGGCCCTGCGCGGCCAGCCCTGCCCTCCAGCCTTCTGCCCCTCTGCCACCGCTCACCAGCCGCTCCCGTGCCTGCCCTCTGCCCACAGCAGCCCCCGGCAGCAGAGCGCCTGGCAGAAGACACAGCGGGGAGGCCCCCAAGTCCTGCCAGCACCGCGACCGGACAGCTGAGTGCCAGGGCAGGTTGGCACCTTCCCCTACTGCCCCCCGTAACTTCCCAGCCCGGTCCCCAGCTCCCCTTGGGAGCTCTATTTGTGCCCTTGTGCCTGGTGCTGTGGCCCTTAACATCGTTCAGCGCCCCCCTCCTTCGCCCGCTCTGCCCCGTACATCACCTCTCAGCCCATCTCTGGCCGTGCTTCTCCCCGGCTGTGCAAGCGTACACCAGAAACCAGTAGGGCTTTATTGCCATACTTCGGCCCGGCCCACCAGCCCTGCACTTCGCACACCCCCTGGAGGCAGAGAGCTTGGGGCCTGCACAGACCATTGGGTCCTCTAGTTCGACCTATGTCTAGCCGAGACCTGGGAATTTCAGCCAGTTCCCCAGGGAATGAGCCAAATAACTTATGGTCAACTGACGTGTCTTGCAGATGGGATCCTTTCTTGATCTGACGACATCAAGAGATGGAGAAGCCACCAGAGTTCGGTTTGGTCCAAGGCTTCATGGCCCTCACTCTCCCCCATCTTTGCCTGCTTTTTCATTTGAATTTGTTTAGCTGCATCTTTCAGCCAGATCTTCTTTTGCCTCCCCTGATAGGCTGGGGAAGTGTCTCTAACCCAGCAATTGCTCTCTGGGAAGAAGGTATTTATACACTTTAACCAGTCACCTCGCCATCGTCATTGTCATACACGAAACCGACCAAGGATTGTAGAAGAGAAGGCTGGAAATTGTCCATTCATCGAGCCTGAAATCTCTCGGGTCCGACAAACTTTCAGGAAGTCCAAGGCACGTGCTGGTGCTGTTGAGCAAATTTCATTTTGGAAGCACCATGCGGGGATGTTTCCAATATTCAGTGTGGAGGAGCGGGGGGTCTGACTTTGGTAAGAAACAGAAAACTTCCAGTTTGGGGCCAAT
The DNA here is from genome assembly GCA_019425775.1 of Rafetus swinhoei. Taxonomy (NCBI): domain Eukaryota; kingdom Metazoa; phylum Chordata; order Testudines; family Trionychidae; genus Rafetus; species Rafetus swinhoei. The sequence goes on along the minus strand of CM033434.1, from coordinate 44,960,407 downwards.
CAAGACCATTTCCGCCACTCACAGATTTTTCAGTTTAGCTCCTGAAAAAAAGCCATCTCTTTACTTTACTCTATATTTCAAGTATCAGAAGGGTAGCCGTGTTAGACTGGGTCTGCAAAAGCGACAGGGAGTCCTGTGGCACCTTCTAGACTAACAGATGTATGGGAGCATAAGCTTTCGTGGGCAAAGACCATGCATACATCTGATGAAGTGGGTCTTTGCCCACGAAAGCTTATGCTCCAATACATCTGTTAGTCTAGAAGGTGCCACAGGACTCCTTGTCACTTCTGTATTTCAAGACTCTTACTTGGAGGCATTTTCTCCAGCCCTCAAATGATTTGGGGGATTGTTTCCAGCATTCTTCCTCATTTTCACCAGCCTTGTAAGACAGACCCCCAAACTGTACACTGCATCCTAGTGCTGTTCTTACCAAAGTTGTATATAGAGGTTAAATGTCCTTTCTCCTAGACACCAACCACCTCACTATGTTCACACAGCATACAACTCGTGGAACTCCTTGCCAGAGGATGTTGTGAAGGCCAGGACTTTAACAGGGCTCAACAAGACTTTTTACGAGGACATTTTACGGTCCAGCTACAAGGAGGCCCTCAAACGGGTAGCAAACCAGCAGGCCCATCCTCTTGATGGAGGGCTTGTGGCTTTGGGGGCATCTAGTCAAACCATCCCCCATTCTCACTCACAGCTTTCTGGGTAATTTCTTCCTCCCCGCTGATTTGGCTCATAACTGCTGTCCGCTACGGGGCCTTGTAAGAGTACCCAGCGGCTTTGTGGTACCGGTTGGGACTTGTATTCAGTTTGCACAACGTGGACGTGATGAAGAATTTAACCAGAAATCTCTGAGTGGCATTTGAGAGGGGTTAAGAACACTTGGCTAGATGCCCCAAAAGCCACAATCCCACAAAGGAGGAAGAAGGCTGGGCTGCTTCAAACACTAACCTGGAGTCAAGGGGAAGTTGATACAAATGAATAGAAGCCAGTTAGGAAGTGTAGAAAATTGACCAAGGGAGGATGCAAAGGAAAAGTCCACGGCCAGCAAAGTTAAGGACAAAGCGGAGGGGTTTGTTAAGTATATTAGGAACAAAAAAATCCTGACAGCAGTATTGATTCATTATTATATGGAAGAGGGGTGAATTCTCAATAATGTAGAAAAAGGCAGACGTGTCCAATAAATATTTCTTTTCTACATTTTTTGGGGAAAAACCAGATGACGTCAGCAAACTGTTATGAGAACACTCGTTCATTCCACTGGTGTCTCTGGAGGATGTTAAACAGAAGCTGCTAAATTTAGATATTTGAGTCAACAGATCCATATAATGGGCATCCAAGAGCTTTAAAAGAGCTGGCTTAGAAGTTTAATATTGCAGGTCAGTAAGTCCTGAGGAAGGTAATGGAGTGGCTGATATGGGACTCAATGAATAAAGAACTAAAGGTAGGTGATATAATGAGTACAGAGTGACATGGATTTATAGAAGTTAGATCCCATCAGACTACCGTAGCATCATTGCAATGGGACTAGAAGCTTGATCTTACTCTATATTTTAGAAATGTGCATCTGTCTGTCTGTGAGTCCGTTTATTAAAAAACTCCTAAATGGTAAGAGCTATGTCACCAAATTGGGAAGACAGCTTCCTCTGATCCTAACTTACAGCAGGATCAGGGTTTGGTTGTGCCCGGACAACGGGCTGTGCCTGGGATTGGATTGTTGCTCATAAAATAGAAAGGGAGGGGTCTGATAGGAGGGACAGTTATACCGCAGAATGACCGCAGGGGGCAGCAAGGAGCCAGACATGGGGACTGGGACAGCTATAACCCCAATGGGCCCGCAGGGGGGCAGGGCTGGAGAAAGGGACATTTCAGAGATTTTATGCGTGTGCCTGCCTGTCTGTGCCCCAGCCAGGGGACATGCATTCTTCCCCCGGCTGTGCCTGCTGGAGCTGCAGTGGCCATGGGGTTGCGCTTCTCACCTGGCCCCAATCGAGTGACCCCCCCCCCAGGTTTTGGTAATACCAACTAGATCCCATTTATGCTACTGCACAGGCAATTCCACTTGTCTGTTCCCAGGCTCCTAGCACCGGTGGGCAGCCGCCGCTCATTCCTTCTCTTGGTTCCCTTTGGCTCTGCCACTGAGTTTGGTCTGAACAACACCCTGGTTTCGTGCTCAGCGAGTTCTCAGGTCTTGCTCCTCTTCCCCCTCTGGGACAGGGCACTCTGCTTGCTGCAGGCTGGCGCCCCTGCTGGCCTGCAGCTCTGCCGGGCCAGCATCTCTGTCAGCTGCCATTCCCCTCGGCCTGCCACTCCTCTGTCCCTGCAGGACCCTCCGGCCAGGCCACCATGTGCCAGGCCCAGGTGCCAACTCCTGGGGTGCTTCGGCGCTGGAGCACCCCCAGAAAAACATGAGCAGCACCCACCAGCAGCCAGTCCCCCTCCCCCCCCCCACGTTCCCCCACAGCCTCTTGCTTGCTGGCAGCCCCGGTGAGCAAGAGTGGGACGAGGAGGGTGGGGTTGGGAAGAGGCAGGACGGGCACTCGGGGCAGCCGGCCCTCAGCACCGCCTGGCTCACGCCCCGCCCAGCGAAGGCCGGAGTGCGCCGCCGGAGCCCCTGCAATGCGCTGCAGCGCCCCGGGCGGCCATTTAAAGGGCCCACAGCTCCAGCCGTTGCGCTGCTGCTGTAATGGCGGCGGGAGCCCAGGCCCCTCAGAATCACCCGCCCCGGGGTCTCCTTTGCCCCCCTGTTGTCGGGCCCGAGTGGCTGGCAGGGGAACCCGGGCCTACTCTCTGCTCCGGGTTCCGGCTCCGGGACCCCCCCGTGTAGCTCCTTCCGGCACCTTGCTGCCTTTCCTTGAGCCCCCCTCTCCTCTGGATTGGCCAGTCTCTCAGCTCCCCCTTCCCCAGGAATATGCATGGGCGGCTATAGCGCCCTCACACATCACCCCTCCAGGGAGGGACTACAGACTCCCTCCCTGCAGCCCCCTCTCCGCCCGATTTCCTGCCCTGCCTGTTCCCACCGGGGTGAGCTTCCTCCCAATTCAGCTCATGCAGGGCCAGCGGGGGAGGACCCTCCATCCTGCCTTTCCTTGTTAGTATCACCCCCTCCCCCGGGACTGCCCTGGCCAGCTTGTCCCCAGGGAGGTTGGCCCCCCGTCCTCCGGAGATGGAGCCACCCCAGCTAGACAGCCCCTCCTCGCCGCAGAAGGCGAACCACCTCTGTGACACAAAACCAAGGCCCCCTAGCCGACGCCGTTTACCCAGCCGGTGCGTCACTTCCCCGATCTTCTGTCTGTCTTTGCTCACGGGACAGGCTGGGTCCCAGAGCAGGGGGCTTGGACGCGGGGCTCCTGCCACCCCCAACGTCACCGAATAGCCGGGTGAGATCGTGGGATCGATATGCCCCACCCCTTGGCCCGCTGACTTCGGAAGCCCACATGATCTGAGAGTGCGTCACACCCTGGGCCCAAGAGGCCAGCGCCGTCCTGTCAGCCGCCTGCCCCTGGCACGATGGTCTTTAGACTCCTCTCAGTGCAGACTCCCCCACGAGGCTAGTTTGTCTTCCTGGAGTGGCTGAAGGTCTCTTGCGGGCAATCTTGGATTTCTTACAAATCGGGCATCCACAGGTGTGTCCTGGTCAGCTCTCCGGTCCCACGCCCCGCCCGTTCCCACCCGCGTGAGCTTCCCCTGCTCGGAGCTTTCTTCACAGGCTTGATTCTTGCGGTCCTGGGGCCGTGTAGTGAGGGGCTACGGGCGACCTTCTCAGCCCCCTTCCTTCCTTGACTATAGCCGACCTCTTTTGGTGCACGGGCCGGAGGTTTTCCAATGGCGGGACATGCTCCTTGGGATGAGGTGGAGGAACACTGGGGGGCGGGGAGCCAGGAGCCACCTGGGGCTGGCCGTGGGCGCTCACAAAGCTGCAGTGGCAAAGAAATCTGCCAAAACAAGAGAGTGGGATGGAAGCCTCTTTGGATTTTGGTTTCGCTTCCATTCTGAGCCACAAACCGGGGCGGGTGGCAACACAAGCACCAGGTGCGAGGGCGCGAGAGAGTCAGCACGGCCTGGAGTGGGTGCCCAAGAGCAGAGCTCCCAAGGGGAGGCCGGTGGGGACCGGGCTGGGAAGTTACTGGGGGCAGTAGGGGAAGGTGCCAACCCGCCCTGGCACTCAGCCGCCCGGTCGCGGTGCTGGCAGGACTCGGGGGCTTCCCTGGTATCTCCTGCCAGGTGCTCTGCTGCCGGGGGCTGCTGTGGGCAGAGGCAGGCGCGGGAGTGGCTGGTGAGCAGTAGCAGAGGGGCAGAAGGCTGGAGGGCAGGGCTGGCCCCGCAGGGCCCCACGAGGAGCCCTGGAGACAGACCGCGCTGGGAGCAGATGCCCCGGGGAAGCGTCATTGCAGGGGCTCGCTCCTCGCCTCCCCTCCCCTTCCCCCGGCGTGCAGAAAAACAGGCCGTGTTGACAAAGCCGGCGCTGTCCCCGCTCTCGGGGCCGCTCTTCCTGGAAGCGGCCGGGGACAGCAGGCGGAGGCTCATTTAGCTCGTTACCGAGGCCGGGGAAGGGCGGCGCACGGCCGTGTCTCCCGCAGATTAAAAAGCTTTCAGTGTGGCCGAGTTGGATGGGCAAGCGATGCCGCTCAGAACTCCAGCTGGCTGGGAACTGCTACCCACCCCCCAGCCCAGGGCCGCCTCCCTCGTTACTGCGTTAATGGCTTCCCAGAACCGCTCCTCCCCAGCACAGCCGCAGCCCGGGCGGCACGGGAAAACAGCCTAATGAGCCGGGGAGGCCGGGGCCGCAGGGCGGGGCAGGAATGCGCCGGGCCCCGGGCCGCGGGCAAAGTGGGGACGTCGCAGGCCCCCTGCCTTCCTGGATGCCCCCAGCTCGCTCTTCGGCCCATTGGTTCTGGTGGGCTTCCCAGACGTCCCTCCTCTGCAACTCATGGCGGGGGCAGCAGAGGAAAGATCTTCTCCCGCACGCCCAAGAACCGCCCCAGAGCTGGGGGGTGGGTAGCAGTTCCCAGCCAGCTGGCGTTCTGAGCGGCATCGCTTGCCCATCCAACTCGGCCACACAGGCTGTCCTCTGGCACCTAGAGCATCTCTGATTGGCTGTTCCTCCTCAGGAAGTGGGAGGGATGGGGAAGGACAGCCTATCAGAAAGGGATTTCCCTAGAGACCCCAAAGGGGATCCTCTGCCCGGGGAAGGGGGGGCACACAGCTTCTCCCTGGGGCCAGCCCAGCTGGTGGCTGCTCCCTGGGGCTGGGCGCTTGCTGCCCCCTTGTGGTCATGCATGAGCATCACTGTCCCTCCTATCACTCCCCTCCCTTCCATGTGATGAGAACCAGTCCCATTCCAGGCACATCCCATTAGCCCTGGCACAACCAAACCCTGAACTTGCTTTGAGTTAGGATCAGAGGAAGCTGCCTACCCAATCTGGTGGCCCCGTTTAGGAGGAGTTCTTGAACAAATGGACTCACAGAGGAATGGATGGACACGCAGACAGACAGACACACAAGCTCTTCCCAACACACAGGGGCTGTGGGGCAAGGGGAGGGAGGCAGTGTCTGGCTTTGCTAAGGGAGCAGTGTTGCAAACTGCAAGCACAAGTTAGACCCCCCAAAACCGTACGTCTGCTTTAAAACTTAAGAGAATTTTAAAAAGAATAAAAATGGGGCTTTTTCCATTGGCCTTCTGGTTCCAGATCCTGGAGGGTTACACGGGGGTGATGGTTCCTTCCAAGCTATTTTCTGCCACCTGAAGGCTAGAAACTCACGTTAAGCCAATTGCAAGTAGAGATTCTCCCCTGCAATCACCTGACTCCAGGAGCTGAAATCCAGAGGAGCTGAGGAGGCAGCAGCATGTAGATGGCACCCAGCCGCTTCCCCCCTTCCATCAGCAGTTTGCAGCACTAGGGCCTGGCTTCCCAAATGCCTGGCCAAGACGGGCACTGGGTGAGGCCGAACCTGGGCAGGATGGAGGTCATGCTGCTTTGAGAGCCCACCTTGGCCATCATGACACCTGCCCCAATGGCATCTGTGGCACCCAGGCTACAACCTGACCCCCCATCAGCACCCGCAGCCCGGATCCCCCCATGCCATCTGGGGCTGGCCACAAGATGTAGCCTGGCCACCACACCCAGACCTGGCTACCGTGATCCAGCTTCTAGACTGGACTAGATCCAGGAATGCAGCCCCATGTCCTGCCCCGGTCCACAATGCTGCAGCTAGGGCCACATGGCCCCGTTTCCTGCTCCCTACACAGGCTCCCCATGGAATGCAGGCCCCTTCCCAGTGGCGGCACTGGTCCCCGACCCCCAGGACTAGCCCTGCCTGCCTGACAGACGCTTCGCTTTCTCCAGTCAGACCCTGCGCAGCCGCTCAGCGCTAGTGGGGAACCGGCCCTGGCCACGCCCCAAGACCTGGACCTCCAGCAGGTTGCACCTTCTCAAGAGGCCACCTGCCCCTCCCTGCCCCACATCCCCTGTGTGTGCTCTGGGGGGGCTGATCCCCCTCCCTGCCCCACACACACCTGTCTGTACCCTCGGGGGCTGATCCCTCTCCCTGGCCCACACCCTGTCTGTGCCTTGGGGGGGGCTGATCCCCAACCCTGCCCCCAGAACGTGTTGATGGCTAGACTGACCCCTGGGTTTGCCAGAAAGCACAGGAATGGGGCCTGGCTGCGGGGAATCGCCCGGCCGCCCCCTGGAGGGAACTTCCTGGGAGACACCGGCGGCCGGGGGCCGGGCTGTTGTGTGTCTACATGTGTGACCCTGCCACCCCCCTTGCCAGCGTCACTGGGCGCAGGCTGTCGCTGAGCGGCTGCCTCCCGGCAGGATGTGGCTGCTGTCACTGTGGTTTGCTTGTTCTCAGCCGCCGCGCAGGCAGGGCGGTGCGGGTGCCACAGGATGGGAGGGGTGGGCCCAGGCCTGCCATGGGGGGATTTCCGCCCCCAGTGCCGCGGGCCAGGGATCTCGCCCAGGCCTTTGGGAACCGGCCCCTAGCGCTGAGCGCTGCACCTGCTCTGCCGTGAGCCGGGCTGGGCGAGGCGTCTGCTCAGCTCTGGTGAGGCTACGAAGTGCAGAGACCCAACAGTCCGCGTGGGGCTCCATGGGCGGGGGGTGAAGGCAGGGCTGGGGGAGGCAAGCCCAGGATCTGTCCCCCACGGGGACCAGCCATCCCCGGGGAGATGTGATCTCCCGGGCTCCATCCCGCCATGCCGTGCCCGCGAAGGGATCCGCGCATTGCGGAGAACCCTCGCCATTCCCGGTGGATGGGGACTGCGCGCCTCGCGAGGGGCTCCGGGACCAGCAGGGGCTCTGCTGACCCGCCAGGAAGTCGCTGCAGTGGCTCATGAAGTCTCTCTCGGGCTTTCCCTGGCCTTGCCTCTCTGCCTCTCCCATGTGACGGTGCAGGGGAGCATGTGGGGGTGCACGCCTGCAGCGTTAGGCCCCTTCCTGGGGGGTTCTCCAGGGCGCTGGGAGTCCTGCCCGGCTGAGCAATATTCAGGGACACTCCCGACTTTTCTTGCCCTCCCACCGCTCAGCCGGGGGCTGCTGCCAGCGATCCGGCCTGCCCACAAGGGTGGGACGGTTCCCGCTGGTCTCCTTGCGCTAGTGCTGCACCACCAAGGCCTGTACTTTCTGGGGGAGTCATAACCAACCCCCCCACTGCTCCCCGCAGGCACCGGGGCTCTGCTGCTGGCCCCTTTGCTCCCCGCCTCAGTGGAGGGAGGGGGAGGGGTAAGGGGGCTCAGCACCCCCACTTTTTAAAATGTTCCCACGGGGGGGAAGGGGGCAGGCTCCCTGCTGCGAGCCCGGAGACCTGGCTGGGGCCCAGCCTCTGGGGGCGTCCAGGCCCCCAGCTCTGCAGCAGCGGGAGGGGAAGCCCAGCCCCGCCTCCAGCTGTAGCTGGGGTTCAGCTCTGGGTCTCGGCCTGCCAGTGGCCCCGCCATGGGGCTGGGAGTGGGAAGTCCCGGGAGGCGCTGCCAGCGCCTGAGGCTCTGCGGCAGCCGAGCGCGGACTCCCAGGCGCCTGGCCCCTCGGGGCTGCCCGGCACCCAGGCGCCTGGAAGCCCCCCGAGGCGCCTGGGGGGGCGGGGCTTGCACTGCGGCCGCCCCACGTGTCCCTGTTTGCAAACGGAGCCTGCGGGCTGGGCTTCGCTGCGGGGGGAGCAGCTGCCGCGGCTTCTCGTGACCCCCCCTTGCAGCCGGCTCGCCCGGCCCCGCGGCTGCAGAACCCGGCCGCTCGCCAGCGGGAGGGGAGATCGCGCCCCCCTTCCGCAGTGACCCCCAGCGCCCGCTGCAGCCCCCACTGCCCCGGCCCCTTTAAGAGCCGCCCCCCCCGCCCGCCGGGCTCCTGACGTCACCGCGGGGACCCTGCCCAGCCCTGCGGCGCCGGGCACAGCCCGACCCGCCGCTGGGAGCCGGGTAAGTCGGGCCCCGCCGGGCGCTGCGGGGGCATCAAGTGCCCGGCCCGCAGCTGGCACCTTGAGGGCCGCGCAGTGTGCGCGGGGGCAGCGCGCAGTTTGCACGGGGGTCGCAGCTGGCACAGTTAGGGCCGCGCAATTGGCAAGGGGGCCCGCGCAGCTGGCACCGTGGGGGGCGCGCAGTTGGCACGGGGGCGCGCGCCGCTGGCACGGGGGGAGCGCGCAGGTTGCACGGCGGGTCGTAGCTGGCACTGTTAGGGCCGCGCGCAGCTGGCACCGTGGGGGGCGCGCAATTGGCAAAGGGGGGCGCGCAGCTGGCACCGTGGGGAGCGCGCAGTTTGCACGGGGGCGCGCAGCAGGCGTGGGGTGCTGCCCTCATGGTGCTGCAGGCAACCCAGCCAGCCCCAAAGATCTGCTGCCCCGGCTCGCTGCGCCAGCTGCCCTGCGTTGCGCGGCCCTGGGGATCTGCGCTGCTGCTATTTCTGGACCCTCTGCCCGCAGACGGTGCGCGGCCCGGGCCGCAGCGGCGGGGGGGGGCCGGGCTAGCGCAGGATCGGAGCGGGCTCTGGGGGCAGACAGGGCTGAGATCCCGCTGAGCGCCGGGGTGGGGGTTGCTGGCCGGGGGGGACGGAGCGGTGCGGGGCTGGCTGGGCACTGGCACTGCCTGGCTGGCTCCCAGGGCCCTGCATTTCCTAGCCGGGCTCCTGGCCAAGTCCCGCCTCAGCCTGGCGACGCACCGGGCTCAGACCCAGGCGTGGGGGGCCCATCCTGCCAGCGGGCGCTGCACCCACACCGCCCTGCAGGCATGATGGAGGCCTCGGCCCTGCTCATGGGCTGGCGCCGTGGGCCCAGGGCGCTGCAGTGGGAAATCAGCTGGTGGCTGCCAGGAAGTCCCCTGCAGCGTGTGCGGTGTGTACCAGCACCATGCGCACAGGGCGCCTGCCAGAGAAACACGGGCACGCTGCCAGCCTGGGGAGCCGTGCTAGTATCCGCAGGCCGCGGGCCCGCCCTGCGCGGCGTTCCCCGGGCGCAGAATCCCCTTCCTCTCCCAGGGCCCCCAGGCTGCGCCTGACCACGGCTGGGGGGGCCGGAGCCCAGGGTCCAGTGCCACTGCCCCCCCCCCCACTAACCACCGACTTCCAAGCACAGGCCCTGGCCCTGCGAACACCCCACTTGGCAGGATGCCATCCCCCCCCAGACCAGGCCTTGCTGATCTGTCTGGCACCAGGGCGCCCTTCCTGGCCGGCCTGCCAGCCCCCAGCCCAGCGTCTGAAAAGCCCTCACTGCCCTGCCTGCCAAGGCGGCCGCAGGTCAGCGCGGGGGGAGGGCAGAGCTGTGCGCGTACATGGGGCAGGCAGGGCTGGAATAAGGGGGCTGCAGGTCAGGGCGGGGGGGCATTGGTGGAGGGGGGACCGGGCAGGCCTGAGAATGCCTGGGGTGGTTTGGGGAAAATGTTGAAAGCCCCCAAACCTCACCAGTGTGACCAGCAGCTGGAACCGAGCGGGTTGGGCCCCCTGCTGCCTGGACCAGCGTGCTGGCCTCATGGGCTGCAGCTGGAGCAAGAACATGCCGGGTTACTGGATGGTGGGGGGGGTCCTTGCACACTCCCCTGCCCCAGTGGCACTTAGCCACCATTGTGCCTCCCCTACATTGGGCGCCAGCCCCAGGTGACAGGCGGGGGCCACCACTGGGCTGCTAGGCTGTGCAGCGGCTGGAAATCCCAGCTGAGCGTGGCTACATGTGCAGAGGGCTGGCTGGGGATTTATAGGCTCGGCCCAGGGAGGAGAGGAAGCCCTGGGCTCTGGGGGTGGAGTTGTGACCCCTGGGAGCCGGGAGCAAGAGCTCTGGCTTGGTCCAATCAGGGTAGCGGCCCAGTGCCAGCGGCATGGGGTCACCTGGCCATTCCCTATGGGCACTCCGTGCCCAGCCGACCTGCGGGACTTGTTGCCCAGGGATGTGGGGAAGGCCAAAACCAGAACTGGGTTCCAAAGAGAATCCGCTGAGTTTGTGGCGGGCAGGCCTGGCAGTGGCTACTGGCCAGGCAGGGTCACAGTGTCGGCCTGCTGGATGCGAGGGGTGGACGGCCGGGGCTGGGTCACGTGATAGTTGGATCACCTGTTCGGATCATTCCTTCGGGGCAGGCATTGGCCACCGTTGGAAGACCGGCTACAGCAGTGGCCACCAACCAGTCCATCGGGATCTACTGGTCGATCTTGGAGCCTCTGACAGGGGATCCTGACTGGCTTGGCCAAGAGGCTATCAAGGGCCAGCGCTTCAGCTGCCCCTTCCCCACTTCTGCGTACCTCCTGCCCTTTGCCCTGGAGCTGCCCCTCCCACTGGGAGCTTCCTGCTTTCTGGGCAGGGCAGGGAAGGGAGAGCGGGGTGCTGATGTCAGGGTGCCCCCCTCCCACTCTGTATCCTTTCTCCACAGAACAGAGGGGGCACAACAGGGCTTGGGAGGGAGTTTGCCGGCTGCTTTTGGGAGTGGTGCAGGGCCAGGGCAGGGGGGAGCCTGCCTTAGCCCCACTGCACCACCGCCCAGGAGCCACCAGCAGGGCCCAGCTGGAGCCCACATCCAACTCCTACCCCAGTCATGAACCCTTCGTGCACCCCAAGCCCTTGTCCTAGCCCCGAGCACCCCTGCATCCAAACGCCATCCCAGAGCCTGCACCTAGAACCCTGCACCTAGAACCCCTCCTACATGCCAACTGCCTGGCCCAAGAGCAGCTCAGAGCCCCCCTCACACTCCAGATCCCTTAATCCAAGACCAGAGCCTGCACCCCAACCCTCTGCCCCAGGCTGGTGAAAGTGAGGGAGGATGGAGTGAGCAGGGGCGGGGCCTTGGAGAAGGGGCGGGAGGGAGGCGGGGCAAGGGTGTTTATATTTGAGGTAGATCTTGGATTGCACCTTAATTCAAAAAGAGATCCCGTGCTCAAAAGGGTTGGAGACCGCTGGGCTACAGGGCTTGCTGGACCGTTGGGCTGCCCCAGTCTGGCCGTTCTTGTGACCCTGGACAGCTCCTGCCAGCCACACGGGGCATGTGTGAGAGCCAGGCTCCCTCTGGGCGAGTGTGGCCAAAGACATGTGGTCCCATTGCTCAGGACACTGCGGGAAGGGAGCTGTGCACATGGATGGATGTAGGGCTGGGGGCTCCTGGTGCACACCCCCTCACCCGTCAGGGTTCCCCCTGTGCTCAGTGGAGTATTTGGGAGGGGGTTGCCTGGTGCCCCCTGCGCTCAGTGGGTTCTTTGGGTGGGGGGGTGCCCAGCGCTGTTCCCTGCAAGCTGTGGGTTGTGCGGCCGCTCAGGAGAGACTCACGTGCCGCCGAGCAGATTAACAGAGCGCCCACCGCTAGGTTTGGTGAGTCTATTGGTGGTGCACATTTGCACGTGACTTGGTGCACATGCAGAAAATTATTCCGCACATGGATGGAAAAGATGAGGGGGCCCATTGGTGCCCCCTGCGCTCAGCGGTGTTTGGGCCAGGGGAAGGGGTAGCTGGTGCCTCCTGCGCTCAGTAGCTTCTCTCTTTTTCCCAGCCTCCCCGATGCCTGCCCCGCTGTGACGCTCCGGTGCAGCCATGGCCGGGGCCAAGGGCTGCTACGAAGGGAAGATCGCCGGCCTGTACGACCTGGAGCGCACGCTGGGCAAGGGCCACTTCGCCGTGGTCAAGCTGGCACGGCACGTCTTCACGGGGGAGAAGGTGGCGGTGAAGGTGATTGACAAGAGCAAGCTGGACGTGAGCGCAGCGGGGCAGCTGCTGCAGGAGGTGCGCTGCATGAAGCTGGTGCAGCACCCCAACGTGGTGCGCCTCTACGAGGTCATTGACACCCACTCCAAGCTCTACCTCATCCTGGAGCTGGGGGACGGCGGCGACATGTTCGACCACATCATGCGGCACGAGGGCGGGCTGGCCGAGGGGCGGGCCAAGCACTACTTCGCCCAGATCGTCCACGCCATCTCCTACTGCCACAAGCTGCACGTGGTGCACCGCGACCTCAAGCCCGAGAACGTGGTCTTCTTCCGGGAGCAGGGCGTGGTCAAGCTGACCGACTTTGGCTTCAGCAACCGCTTCCAGCCCGGCAAGATGCTCACCACGAGCTGCGGCTCCCTGGCCTACTCGGCCCCCGAGATCCTGCTGGGGGAGGAATATGACGCCCCGGCTGTAGGTAAGAGACCGGGGCCGCCTGCTTCTGGGTCCCACCGGCTTGCTTGGGCGCGGCTGGCACAGTGCTGAGGGCTGGGGATCGGTGGCGGGAGATGCCACCAGCTTGTATCCAGTTCTGGGCACCACATTTCTGGAAAGATGTGGAGAAATTGGAGAAGGTCCAGAGAAGAGCAACAAAACTGATGAAAGGTCTAGAAAACATGAGCTATGAGGGAAGGCTGAAAGAATTGGGCTTGTTGAGTTTGGAAAGGAGAAGACCAAGAGGGGACATGATAGAGGTTTTCAAGTACAGGCAGTCCCCGACTTACGAACGGGTTATGTTCCGAACACCTGGTCGTAACTCGATTTAGTCATTAGTTGGAAATACCCTTAAACGCACTGCCCGCGCTGTTCGAAACACTTGACGTACACGGTTCTCAACTCAAAAATATTATAATGGGGTTAATGGGAGGTTGGTCGTAAGTACAGATGGTCGTAAGTCGGCGTGTTCGTAAGTCGGGGAGTGGCTGTATCTAAAAGGGTGTCACAAGTAGGAGGGAGAAAAATTGTTCTCCTTGGCCTCTGAGGATGGGACAAGAAGCAATGGGCTTAAACTGCAGCAAGGGAGGTTTGGACATTAGGAAAAAGTTCCTAACTGTCAGGGTGGTGAAACACTGGAATCAATTGCCCAGGGAGGTTGTGGAATCTCCATCACTGGAGATATTTCAGAGCAGGTTAGACAGACACCTGTCAGGGATGGTCTAGATCAGTGTTTCTCATCTAGTTGTACGAGTGCCCTCAGGGGTACTCCAGAGAAGTTGGGGGGTGGGGGTATGTCAACACAACTGAAATTTGGAGAAAACTGAATTTTTGTTTTCAGTTTTACAGCGCTTTATTAATAATATAATATAATATGAATGGAGATTGCCTATCTCCTAGAACTGGAAGGGACCTCGAAAGGTCATCGAGTCCAGTCCCCTGCCTTCACAGCAGGACCAAGTACCATCCCTGACAGATTTTTGCCCCAAATCCCTAAATGGCCTCCTGAAGGATTGAACTCACAACCCAAAATTTCATCGCCCGCCCGCCGGCTACGACTAAGTTGTTTAAACAAATGTGTTGCAATGGTAGAAAAAACTGGTGTGTTTGAAAACTGTAGATACTGGGTGTACTTGTCTTTTTTTTTTTTTTTTTTTTTTAAGTGTGGTACTTTATAAAAAAAAAGGCTGAGAAACACTGGTCTAGAGTTGGTGCTGGGTCCTGCCTCTCGAGGGCCCTGCCAGTCCGAGCGCTCTGTGCCTGTGGGCATGCAGGCTGCCTGTCCCCACTGCGTATGGGGCTCCGGTCAGCCCGGGACCTGAGCACCTCGCGGACGTCCCCTGCAACCCCCCTGTGAAACAGAGGGAAGTATCCCATTGCATCTGCGGAGCCCTGAGGCTACTGTAACCCTGGCAACCAGCAAGGAATTAGAGATTGGCTATGAGAGGTGTCACTCAGCTCTGGCGGGAGGAGTCATGCGCCAGGGCTGTGAAAGTCACTGGATACACCTTGCTGGGGACGTGCAGAGTGAGCAGAAGAGGCGTGGTCTGGACATCCCAGATCCCGCCCCCAGCGCTAGTGACTGACAGCTCAGTTCCAAGGGGCAGGGATGTTAACTGGGTCAGCGCATTAACGATGCGTCGCAAGGCGGGGTCTGTGGCAGAGGCCAGTGGGAATTGAGCATAGAATCGAATGGGAGGGTGGCCTAGGTTTAAGCCACCGTGGCTTAATTTTGTTGGCTAGGTGTGGACAGAATGTCATCCCATTCCAGGAGTTTGTACAATTGGCTCTTTTAAAGGCCAGCTTCTCAGAACGGAAGCAATCATGAGCAAAAACCGGAATGGGAGGAAATAATTTACATATGCAAATGGGAATGATAATTGGTTATCCTTGGCGTTGATCAGCTATCATTTCCAGGACCAAAAAAGTATTGCAATCATATTGGGTTGGTTGTGGATCTCCTTCTCCTGACAGGTACAGAACTGATCACTGGCCTAGAAATTAGCTGTTGGCTAGGTGCAAATGGTCACGGTCTAATCTATCTATCCTGCTCAAGCAGACTAGAGTCCTTTCCAGGAATGTGGGTGCTTGCTGCTGGAAATGGCCAGTTTCCCCAAACTGAAAATAATCAGGAGCAAAATTGAGGAGAGGGGGGAGACAAAATGGATCAAAAGATGAACACGAATTGGGAGCTGTTAAATGTTTCACCAGATGCCTAAACAACTATGTTTCCACCCCCATGAAAGAAGGTTTCTTCCGTTTAAAAAAATGGATGCAAAGGAAAGGTGGAAGCAGCAATGGTATATGGAAAGTTGATGCAATTAGGGATGTTAATGTTTAACCAGATTCCCGGTACCCAGGGAGCAGCTCCGTCAGGCCTCCACACGGCTGCCTCTTCCAGCCATGTGTGGGGCCGGAAGTAGCCAGGTTGGAGGGGAGGGGGGCTCCAACCCAGCCACATCGGGCAGAGGGGCTGCTCAAACCTAGCTGGAGTGAGTGCCGGGCGGGCGCCCTGGGCCTGGCCTGGCCTGGCCTCCCCCGCCCTCAGGGACGCGGGGCTGGGGCACCGCACGGCATGGGGCTGAGCTGCTGACCCCATTTAATCCGTTAACCAGTTACACTTAACATTTAACCAGTTAACTAATTAAACAGACTTTTCTATCCCTAGATGCCATGACTATAATGTTTATGAAATGCAGACAATTGATAAGGGAAGCTAAAAGTATCAATGAAAAATCTATGGCATATAGCTTAAGGAAATTAGGAAGGAAGTATTTAATATATCCAGAACAACAGAATTCATGGCAGTGGTCTCAGTCCAACAAGAGGTGGGGATGATATACTTGTCAATAAGAACGCAGAAAGAGCAGAAATGTTCAGAAAACATTTGTGTTGTGTGCTTGGGAAGAAGCTGGATGAAGTATTCATGGCTCAAGGGGGCAATGAAATTCTTTGTTATAGTAGTAACAGGAAGGATGCCTCCCAGCAGCTGCTATAGTAAAGCCTTAAATCTGCACAAGCAGAGGACTTGTAACTAGAGATATAAAAAGCCGGGAAGCTGTCTGAGACACTGATGTTCACTCTCAGCAAACCCTGGAACACTGAGGAGGTCGCAGAGGCCTGGAGAAAAGCTACTGTTGGGCTGCTGTTTAGAAAGGGGAAATATGGTGTCCTGGGATACGACGGAACCGGTTAGCCTGACGCAGACTCCATGGTCAATCGTGGGGAGGCTGAGGTGGGATGGAATTCGTAAGGATGGCAGCATAGCTAATGTCTTTCCAAACAAAGCTGATTTTTTTTTTTTTAATGAGATCACAGTTTGGTTGGTACAACTCTGTGGATCTAACCAAATTCGACTGGAGTAAAGCATTTGACTTCAGCTTTGTCTGCACATCCCGGGAGATTGGCACTCTGGGGATTGATTCCCCAGGGGTCGATAGAGTGGGTCTAGTAAAGACCCACTAAATTGACTGCTGATTGCGCTTTCCTCGGCTCTGATACTCCTCTGGATGGAGAAGTGTCAGAGGAGTCGATGGGACGACCTCCGCTCCCTGCCGTGGTAGTGCCATGGTGTGTCAACTCCAGCTATGCTATTCGGGTAGCTGGAGTTGTGTACCTTAGTTCGGCGTTGTCTCTTGCAATCGACCTGGCCTAAGTCTCTCAAAATAAAACCTTAACGTCCTTCAAAAGTAGCGTCGCCCCCGAGAGACGAATTCACAACTGTTCAGCCCGCGCTGCCCTGCTGCAAAGCCATGCAGGGAAGCCAGTGGCTGTGGGGGGCAGCCTGGCTGGGAGGGGGCTCCCAAAGCAGGGGACACAGGCCTGGGGATGGGCAGGGGGCATGTGCCTCTGAGACTCTCTCTGTCAGTTCTTGCCCCACAGGATCTCCGTGTTCAGTGATGTGCCCAGCCCCGAGCGTCGCTGGTGGTGCGTTCTCTGGCCGCCGGCCAGGGCCGAGCCGGGTGTGCGGTGCAGGGTTGGGGTGGGTGCTCTGGGCTGATATCAGAGCAGGGGATCCGGGCTGGCCCCGGGGCAATCTCTGTCTCCTAGTGATGGCACGTCCCTGGGGCCATTAGCTACACGGGGCCCAGCCGTGGCGCACAGGAGGGGGTGACCTCGGGAGGCTGCTGCCATGCGCCTGGAATACCAGAGCTGCGGGCACTTCCCGGAATGGGCGGCCCCGCCCCCCACGGTGGCCTCACAGACATGAGGGATATCGTTTCCGGGAGGGTGCCGCCCGGCCCCCACCGGGGATCACGCCGCTGGGCGTGGAGAGGGGCATTCTGGGAATGGGTGTCACTGCCCCTTGTGGGGGGAGATGCGGTGAGGCTGGGGAGGAGCATGTTGAAGCCAGGCGGTTGGGGCCAGGGCGGGGCTAAGGGCAGGGCTGCGGTGCCCGCCCTGGCACGATGCCTGGCGCCGCGGGCCATGCCCTGTCTGGCTCCTGCTCCTCTTCCCCCCCGCGGCCCAACTCCCTGCCGGGCGTGAGGGCGCAGGGGCAGCTGCCTGGGCACCCCCTGGCTGGCAGCCCCCCCTCGTGGCCATATGGCCCCGCTCCAAGGCCGGCCGGCAGGGGACCCCGCCTCTGTGGGGGAAGGGGGCCCTGTGTCATGGTGCGCCCGGGCCCCCGTTCCTTGTAGGCCGGAGGGGTGGGGTGAGCTGGGCCCCCGGAGCGCTAGGCTGGCAGCGCTCTCCTGGGGCCGGGCGCTCACTCGGGAGATGGAGGCAGGGCTCCTGGCAGGGGCCACTGGAGGTGTCCCTGGGGCCGCCGGGGAGGTGGGGGGGGCAGGGAAGTGCTTGGGAACGCTCTGTGCTGGGCGGAGGCAGGAAGGGCCTTTCCTGTTCCACCGGCCGGCTGGGCAGCCAGCCCAGCCCAGCAAGGCCCTGACAGCTCTGTCGGCCTGCCGGGTACCCTGCCCGCTGCCCCTGCCCTGCCCGTGTGGGGAGGGCGCAGGGGTCCATGCTAGTGGGCCAGCAAGGGCACCTTTGTGGGTGAGAGGGGCAGGCTGAGGTGCAGCCAGGCTGGGGAAGGGGGGCACGTTGAAGGGGGGAGGCTGAGGCCAGGGTGACAGGCCTGGAACAACGGAACCAGCCCCAGCTCCCCCTGTCTCTGGGACCTGGACTGCTCTGTCCACCCTGCTCCCCCGACTGGCAGGGAGCTTCCCACCCCACGGTGCCCCCCACGACCCCTCCCCGACTGGCACGGAGCCTCCAGCCCCACGGCCCCTCCCTGACTGGCACGGAGCCTCCAGCCCCATGGTGACCCCCACAGCCCCTTCCCGACTGGCACGGAGCCTCCAGCCCCACGGTGCCCCCCCACGGCCCCTCCCCGACTGGTACGCAGCCTCCCGCCCCACGGTGCCCCCCACGGCCCCTCCCCGACTGGCACGCAGCCTCCCGCCCCACGGTGCCCCCCACGGCCCTCCCCAACTGGCACGCAGCCTTCCGCCCCACGGTGCCCCCCCACGGCCCTTCCCCGACTGGCACGGAGCCTCCAGCCCCACAGTGCCCCCCACGGCCCTTCCCCGCCTGGCACGGAGCCTCTGGCCCCAACTCTCCCTTTGCTCCTGTGGGGTGGTTCCCCGGCAGGGGCTGGGGTGAGGGCAGGCCCTGTGTGTCCACCTCCTCTCTGTTCCCCCCCAGGCGGGGTGAGCAGCCTGGCGCCTCGGTGTGGGCCGGGCCCTCGCCCAGAGCCTGGCTGCCGGAGATGCCCCTGAGCCGTGCGCCGAGAGCGGGTGCCAGCCGCCAGCCCGTGGCTCCTGGGCCTGGGCCTGTCTGTGTGACGCGGCTGCCTCCCCGCTCCCCCAGCGCTGCCCCCTCACGCCTCATCCCCCTGCTGCTGCCACAATCCGCTTTCCCAGGGCCGCTGAGCAGCTTACGGCCCTGAGAGCAGGGCCCCGTAATCCCTGCTCCTTTATCCCCACCCAGCCGGGCCGGGCACGCTCCCACACAGGCCGTGCTGCCCCACAGCCCCCGGAGGCTCCCCCAGCAGTCCCCTCGGCTGCCCCACGCTGCTCGCTCCCCTGCTCGCGCCGGGGCCTGGACGGCTTCACCCCCCCGCCCGGCGAGATGGCCCCTGCTCTAAATAACGGGTCATTGCTGGAGCGGGGCTCACCCCCTCTGCTGCGCCCATGGGGGCCGGTTCGGTCACTAAGCAATGCCCGTGGGCTGGGGGAGGGCAACACGCCGGCTGGAGCCAGGCACGACTTAGTCGGGGCGACGCTGGCCCCTTGCACGGCCCTGCTGGTGCCCCTGTCCCCTCCCACTGCCCTCCACTGACCTCCCTCGGGGCGCCCACCCCCCCAGTTCTGCCAGTCCCTCCAGCCCTTTCCCCAGGGTCCCTCCCCACCCAGCCGGGCTGCAGAGCACCTGGGCCAGAGGCAGCCAACAAGGGCAGGAAGCTGTGGCTTCCTCCTGGTGACAGGCGGCAGGAAACGGCCCCAGGTGTTACACTAGCACGGGGCTTGTGTGTGTGTGTGTGTGTGTGTGTGTGTGTGTGTGTGACATTGGCACCAGACTTGGGAGGGGGGTGCGGTGACAGGCAGCAGGAAACGGCCCCAAGTGTTACACTAGCACCGGGCTTGGTGTGTGTGTGTGTGTTAGTTACACTGGCCCTGGGCTTGTTCTTTGTGTGTGTGACGTGAGCAGGGGAGGAACGGGACAGCTGGGCGTCACTGCCTTGGTTACACTCCCAGGCAGCGTCTGTGATGGGGGCGGTCAGAGATGACCCCTTGGGGGTGCGTCCTGGGGTGCTGACAAAGCCACTTCCATTTGACCCCTTGCTCTCTGGGGCTCCTCACAGCCCTGTCTTGCTAGGCCAGGTCCCTGGTCTCCCCCAGCCAAGGCACAGAGCTGAGATCACCCCCCCCCCCTCCACACACACACACACACCCTCTCTCTCTCTCTCCCCCTGTCCCCCGAGGAGCAATACAGACACTGAACCTCTCCAGGTAAGAGGAGAAGGCAGTTTTGGGCCCAGCTGCCAGGAAACCAGCCCCCAAGTGGGATCAGAACCCCAACTAACCCATTCCGGCAAGCCCCCTTTAACAACGAAAGCAGGAGGTACACCTGGATTGCTCCCCTGGGGAACAGTTATTTACACTGGGCTTGATAGTGAATACATACAGTCAGATTTCAGTGGCAGTACCTGAGAACAGGCCGAGCCAAGTAGGTTGCAAACTCAAACTCACAGGAAACGCAGAGCTAGTTTTAACACTCACAGTTCTGCTCCCACTTACCCTAAAACGGGTCTTATCTCAGCTAAACCCCCAAGCCGGGCAGATCTTTTTCCCCGGGGGTCTCTGGTTCATTCCCCGGGGAGGGCCATGCCAGCCAAAGACAAAAGACTGAAAAACTTTGCATCTTAAATCGCCTCCCTTTTTAGGCCGGAATTCTTTGTGTCTGTATTCCACCCTTCCATGGAAAATCACCTGGTCAGACCCCTACCAGTCAGGGGGCTCACAGGCTGTCCTCAAGCCAACCCCTGCTCCGACTCAAAGGAGGCTGTTTACAGGTGATCACCCAGGCACTGAGGGAAGCACCCTTGATGGCTTCCATTGGCACATGTAAAGCCGTAAACCATTCCCTGCGCCAGGTCTCCAACACTACATACAAGCGTGATCCATGCACCAAAATAAGACCTACCGCTCCAGCAGACTGAGGCTACGTCGACGCTGCAGCCTTTGTCGGCAGAGACGATGCAAATGAAGCGCTCATTAGTATTTCTCACGCACTCATTTGCATCGTCTCTTCCAATCCGGTTTGCATTAGAGGATTTTGTGCAAAAAAACGCCGTGGAGACGGGGCCATTTTGTACCAAAAAACCCCTTTTGCCCAAGAACCCTGATTCCTCAAAAAAGCAGGCGTACAGGATCATGTGCGAAAGGGTTTTTTGCCCGTCTACGCGGCGGTTTTTTTGCGCAAAAACCTCTTTCGCAAAACAGATCGGAAGAGACAATGCAAATGAGAGCACGAGAAATGCTAATGAGCGCTTCACTTGCATTGTCTCTGCCGACAACAGCTGCAGTGTCGACATAGCATTTTGTCCAGAGCATCTCAGAGTGATGCATTTTTGTGTGCATAAGGCAGTTTCGTAAAGCGTGGGGGGGGGATGTTCACGCTCCGGGCAGCTCCCCCCTCTCGGCGCTGGGCTGAGCTCTCCGTGTCTCCTTCTCTCTGCAGACGTCTGGAGCTTGGGCGTCATCCTCTACATGCTGGTGTGTGGGCAGCCGCCCTTCCAGGAGGCCAACGACAGCGAGACACTGACCATGATCATGGACTGTCGCTACACCGTCCCGCCACGCGTGTCCGCGCAGTGCTCTGAGTATGCGCCCCTCCCCTCCGCCCCGCAGGCCCAGCCTGCCTTCCCCCATCCCGCCCCGCGTGTCCACGCAGTGCTCTGAGTACGCGCCCCTCCCCACCCCGCAGGCCCAGCCAGCCTTCCCCCATCCCGCCCTGCGTGTCCGCGCAGTGCTCTGAGTACGCGCCCCTCCCCGCCCCGCAGGCCCAGCCAGCCCTCCCCCATCCCGCCCTGCGTGTCCGCGCAGTGCTCTGAGTATGCGCCCCTCCCCTCCGCCCCGCAGGCCCAGCCTGCCCTCCCCCATCCCGCCCCGCGTGTCCGCGCAGTGCTCTGAGTACGCGCCCCTCCCCGCCCCGCAGGCCCAGCCAGCCCTCCCCCATCCCGCCCTGCGTGTCCGCGCAGTGCTCTGAGTACTCACCTCCCCTCTGCCCCGTGGGCCCAGCCTGCCCCATCACAGAGCCGCGGGGGCATGGGGCACTCGATCGTGCCCAGCCCAGCTCAGCGCGTCCCTTAGCCAGGGCAGTGCCACTCGGGGGAGAGAGCAGAGAGCACCAAGGTCTGTGAGATGTGCATCCCCGGCGAGACGCGGGCGGCTGGCGGGGGGCTCTGCCCATCCGCGGGGCGCATTGAATCTCTCTGAGTGGCCGCCTAAGCGCCCAGCTCCCAGGGCACACTGGCTGCGGGGTCCAGGTGTGTTTACCCGGCGGGGAACCCGAGCCCAGGCTCCACGCCGCAGCTGGCCCAGGGCTCCTTGGGGGCCGGCTGGCGTGTGACTCGGCCCCCCCTGCTCTCCGCCAGCCTGGTGGCCAGGATGCTGCAGCGGGACCCCAAGCGGCGGGCCTCCCTGGCACAGATCGAGGCGCACCCCTGGCTGCAGGGCGTGGACCCTTCCCCCGCCAGCCGCTGCCTGCTGCCCCTGACCTCGCACAAGCGCGTGTCCGAGGAGGAGCACGAGATCATCATCCAGGCTATGACGTGTGGCAGCATCGCGGAGCGGGACGCCATCCAGGAGTGAGTGCCGGGCGGGCACCCTGGGCCTGGCCTGGCCTGGCCTCCCCCGCCCTCGGGGACGCGGGGCTGGGGCACCGCACGGCATGGGGCTGAGCTGCTGACCCCAGCCCACAGGGAGCGACGGGGACCCTGGGCAGGAGCCTAGCAGCACCCCCCTCCCGGGGCAGCTGCTCATTGGGATGTGAGAGGGCAGCGCCAGGGACTTCCTGCAGAGTGGGGAGCAGGGAGGGGGTTGGGGCAGAGAGGGGGTTCCCTACCGACTGGGGGGGCACAGAGGGGCTGGGGCAGGGGGTCCCCTGCAGACCAGGGGAGCAGCGAGGGGTGGGCAGGACAGTGGGTTCCCTGAAGAGCAGGGGAGCAGGGAGGGTACAGACAGGGAGTCCCCTGTAGACTGGGGGAGCAGGAAGGGGGCTGGGGCAGGAAGGGGCTGGGGCAGGACAGGGGGTTCCCTGCCAACTGGGGGAGCAGGAAGGGGGCTGGGGCAGAGAGGGGGTTCCCTGCCGACTGGGGGGGCACAGAGGGGCTGGGGCAGGGGGTCCACTGCAGACCAGGGGAGCAGAGAGGGGTGGGCAGGACAGGTGGTTCCCTGAAGAGCAGAGGAGCAGGGAGGGTACAGACAGGGGGTCCCCTGCAGACCAGAGGAGCAGCGAGGGGTGGGCAGGACAGGGGGTTCCCTGAAGACCGGGGGAGCAGGGAGGGTACAGACAAGGAGTCCCCTGCAGATGGGGGAGCAGGAAGGGAGCTGGGGTAGGGGGCCCCCTGCAGACCAGGGGCAGTGGGGCTGTGCGTGGGGGGCTCACAGGGTGGCTTTGCCAGCCTTGGGCTTGCCGGGGGCGTCTCTCACCTCTGCCTTGCACCCCAGGGCCCTGGAGGCCGATCGCTACAACCACATCACAGCCACCTACTTCCTGCTGGCCGAGCGCATCCTGCGGGAGAAGCAGGAGCGGCAGAGCCACAAGCTCAGCTTGGTCTACAACCTGGCCCAGCAGGTGCAGAGCAGGTGAGCCCGGCCCGGCGCTGGGATGGGGGGGTCCAGGCCCCACTGGGACGTGGCTGAGGCCCAAATCCCCTGGGCTCCTGTCTGCAGGCTCCAGCCTGCTGCGTCGCCTCGGGCTGAGCGGAGGGGAACGTGAGGCGGTGCGCCCCGGCCAGGGGAAGGGGCGGTGCGCTGGGGCCCCCCACACCGCCAGCTCCCTGCCCTGAGCCCCTCCTCATCCCCAACCCTGGCTCCTTCCCCCCACACCGCCAGCTCTGAGCCCCTCCTGCCCCCCACCCTCAGCTCCCTGCCCTGAGCCCTCCTCACCCCAACCCTGGCTCCTGCCCCCACACCGCCAGCTCTGAGCCCCTCCTGCCCCACCCTCAGCTCCCTGCCCTGAGCCCCTCCTCACCCCAACCCTGGCTCCTGCCCCACACCGCCAGCTCTGAGCCCCTCCTGCCCCCACCTCAGCTCCTGCCCTGAGCCCCTCCTCACCCCAACCCTGGCTCCTGCCCCCACACCAGCTCTGAGCCCCTCCTGCCCCCTCAGCTCCTGCCCTGAGCCCCTCCTCACCCCCAACCCTGACTCCTGCCCCCACGCCTCAGCCTGAGCCCCTCCTCACCCCCAACCCTGACTCCTGCCCCCACGCCTCAGCCTGAGCCCTCCTCACCCCCAACCTCAGCTCCCTGCCCTGAGCCCTCCTCACCCCAACCCTGGCTCCTGCCCCACGCCCTCAGCCTGAGCCCCTCCTCACCCCAACCCTCAGCTCCTGCCCTGAGCCCTCCTCACCCCAACCCTGGCTCCTGCCCCGCCTCAGCTCTGAGCCCCTCCTCACCCCCAACCCTGACTCCTGCCCCACGCCCTCAGCCTGAGCCCTCCTCACCCCCAACCCTCAGCTCCTGCCCTGAGCCCTCCTCACCCCAACCCTGGCTCCTGCCCCGCCTCAGCTCTGAGCCCCTCCTCACCCCAACCCTGACTCCTGCCCCCACCCTCAGCTCCTGCCCTGAGCCCTCCTCACCCCCAACCCTGGCTCCTGCCCCACACCGCCAGCTCTGAGCCCCTCCTGCCCCCTCAGCTCCCTGCCCTGAGCCCCTCCTCACCCCCAACCCTGACTCCTGCCCCCCACGCCTCAGCCTGAGCCCTCCTCACCCCAACCCTGACTCCTGCCCCCACGCCTCAGCCTGAGCCCTCCTCACCCCAACCTCAGCTCCCTGCCCTGAGCCCTCCTCACCCCAACCCTGGCTCCTGCCCCCGCCTCAGCTCTGAGCCCTCCTCACCCCCAACCCTGACTCCTGCCCCCACCTCAGCTCCCTGCCCTGAGCCCCTCCTCACCCAAGATCTTGTCCTGACTCCTGTCCCCATTCCCAGCCCCTGCCCTAAGCCAGCTCCCTACCCCACCCCACACTCAGATTTCGTACAGGCAGGGGGGTTTCGCCCGGGGCGTGGGGGCTGCGATGTGACAGTGCCTGTAGGAACTGTACGTTCCTGTCACGCCTGCTGCGTGGCCAGGATGGGACCGGCCCCCGCCAGCCCCGGCTCGGCCCCACGCTGCAGCTGGCCCAGGGTCGCTGGGTGCCCTGGCCGAGGGTTGCTCCCAGCTGGCAGCTCCCACCCCGGGCCTGACCCCGGGCCTGCCCCTCTCTCTTTCAGCGCCGCCCTGTCGGGCCCATTCAGCGCCGTGGGCGACGCCCGGGACCTCTCGTCCTTCGCAGAGACGCCAGACTGGCCGGCAGCCTTCCCCGGCCCCCAGCCCCGGCCGGCCGCCCCCGAGGATGCCGGGAGAAGAGAGGGCAAGCCCCTTTCCTTCTCTGCCCTGGGAGAAGGCGACGCGCCCCCCGGCCTGCGTGGGAACGGGCAGCTGGTCCGCGCCCTGCTGAGCCCCGCCCTGACGGACGCCCCCATCGCCAAGAGTGCCCCGGCCCTGCAGCAGATCTGCGAGGAGGAGGAGGAGGAGGAGGAGGACGAGGGGAAAGCCAGCACCATGGGAAGGAGAAGCTCCTCTTTAAACCAAGAGCAAATGCGCGATTTCCAGAGCTCCAGGGTCTCCCTGCTGTTCGGCCGCGGCGCCGGGGCCCACAGTAAGGGGGAGAGGAACCTGGGGGCCGCCAAGCCTGGCTTCTGGGAGCAGGGCCCGGGGACCAGCGGACAGCCGTCGCCCCTCAGCAGGGCACCGAGTCCCAGGAGCGAGCCGGGTCGCCCCCGAGAGGCGGCAAGGCCTGCTTTGGCCCAGGAGGCCCTGGCCCAGCTCAGCAGTGAGGAGAGCGCCCCAGACCCCCTCCCTGGGGGGAGCCCAGCAGGAGAGGGGGACGCCGAGCTCCAGGAGGGCCCAGAGAGGCGCGAGGCTGACGGCCGCCCAGGGCCGGAGGAGGACACCGCTGCAGTGGAGGATGGGGTTGGGGGGGCCGTGGGCCTGTGTTCTGGGAGCGGCGAGGGCCCCGTGGCAGGCTCTGCTGGGCGTTCTGGAGCCCAGGGCGGAGGAAGCCTCCACGCCACGCCCAGCGGGCCGCCCGCTCCGGAAGACGAGTCCCGGCGACCGGACGGGCCCCCGGAGACGGGCTCCTGCCCCCGGCCCCCTGCGGACAGCGCCCCCGGCAGCGGCGAGGCGGCAGCTGACAACGTGATCAAGCTGGACCCCGCTAAAAACAAGAGCGCCAACCTGCGGGACCGGCTGCTGCAGTTCCCGCTGTGCGAGAAGGCGCTGGCCTTCAAGATCCGGCCCAGCTCCAAGGACAGCCTGCTGTCGCTGGGACAGTTCAACTGCTGCCACGTCATCTAGCCCCGCGTGGCTGCTGGGGGACGGAGGGCGAAGGCCCCGGGCCGGGGGCAGGGCTGAGGGTGCCTCTTCCGTGCTCCGCCTCCTGCACTCCTCCTGGGCCCCGCGCCCGGGCTCGAAGACCCTGCCCGGCCCCGTCTCGCCCGTGCTCCCTGCCCGGGGCCCTGCCGTGAGGGTGCATGGAGCTTCCTCACGCAACCTGCCCGCGGCCGGCCACAGAGCAGGCTGGCCGGGCGGGAGCGGCCTGATCTCCAGGAGAGCCCCCCGGCCCAGCCCCCGCCGGCCCCTCTGCGAGGAAGGCGTCCGCCAAATTCCAGCCGCCACGCGGCCGCCAGGACCCCGCCACGGCAGGCCCGACCCCAGCCCCTGGGGGATCTGGGCCAGGTGCCAAAGAGTCATCAGCGGAACCCGGTGCGCCGGTTCTGGGGAGGGACCAGCCCCCCACCGGCGGCTTCCCCAGGACCCCTTTGCACCTGCTGGCTGAGAGGCTGCAAAGCATCCTGGGAAAGCCCCCCCACGCAGGTACAGACGTAGCCATCTTCCCTCGGTCTCTGCACCGGGGGCTCTGTCACCGCTCCTGTGGGGCAGCGGGCGCAGTGCCCATGCCACGCCCAGCCTCCCCCCACCCGCCCCTGGGCCAGGCAGGAAGGTGCGGAGGGAAGCCGGGTGGGGGCACCCCCGGTGCCCTGCCAGGGTGTGGTGCCTGGGGCCGCCCGAGGCTGGAGAAGCAGGAGGACTGCCCAGCCCCCGACGCCCCGTTTCTGTGTCTGAAAGCCAGGCCACCCTCTTGGCCCCGTGGGCGCGCCGGGCGGCTGCCGGTGCCCAGACACCCACCCAGCTGCCCCCGCCCGCCTGGCTCTGCCCGGGGGGTTTTTATAATTATTAGCACTAATTTTTTAAAATAGTCTATTTTAATGGAATTTAAATAGAGATTGCTATATCCCCTCCCCTGCCCTCCGGGGCACCCAGCCATGCATGGCCGCCGGAGCATTCCCCATGCCCCCGACTCCCCCGCCCCGGAGCCAGAGGGGCCAGGGCCTCGCGTCTCTCTCTGCAGTCTCCCTGCCCGGGGGACTCACCGGGTCCGGAAGGGGCGGGGGGTCTATGTCACGCACGCACGCCCCCGTATCCGACACACGTCCAGTCTAGTCCGGCCCCTCCCCAGCCTCATCCTGAGAAGCTTTCTATTTATTATCTCTTTGTTTTCTTGCGGGCAAGAAATGAATTGTGAAGAGAGTCCGAAGCCGGAATTGTGCACTGAATGGATCGGGCCCAACGGGGACGCAAAGCAAGTCGGTCCAGTAAACGAAGCTCTTGATTTCAAACCGGCCTCTGTGTTTCCTTCACGGGGCTGCCCGAGTAGGGGAAGGCGAACCAAGCAGGATTAAAAGCAAGTGGCACCTGAGAGACGCACAGAATTGTAAAGGCTTGGGAGCGTCACGGGCAAAACCCACTTCCTCAGATGTTAAGCGGGAGTAGAAAGAACAGACGCCAAGTTACTTAGAACTATAAAAAGATAGCTGCCGATTGTAGGACGGGCGCTAATGAGGCTAATTAAGTGGGCGGGAAGTGCCCCAGATTTAGCTTTTGATATAAAAATGCAGTGTGAAAGGCAGGGGAGACTGGCTTTATAAGGCAACCTCCAGTTCATGTCTTTCAAGGATTAAGGTCCTCTTCTGTGTTGCCACCTTCTGCCCACTGCTAGCACAGGCCGGGGCTCTGTGTGTCGGCTCCCTGCTGGAGCAGATTTGGGCGAGGCTGAGGCTGGCGACAGTCTGTGTGCTGCCTGGTGGTTTTCCCTGCGCCCAGCAGGCCTGGAGCAGAGGTGGTCACAAACAGCATGCAGGCCGGGCACTCAGCCCTGTTCCCAGGGGACCGAACTGCCCCGTGTCAGCTAATGCTGCTGCTTGCTAGAGCGCCCTGCCAAAGAAACCGCATCCAGAGAGCTTCAGCGCAGCATTGCAGCCCCTGAGGAAGCGACCGGGCCGGGTGCCAGGGGCCAGCGCCCTTCCTGGACGTGGGGGGAGTCTCCCCATTCACAGGGCTGTAGGGCCCGGATTCAGGCGGGGGGAAGCAGGGCATTCCCCTTAGCACCACTGGTCAGTGTAATGGGGACTCTGTCCCTTTATGGGGCAGGGGGGAGGGGGCCAGCCAAGCTGTGTGGAGGGACATGGGCGGAGGCGGGTGCTGGGGGAAAGGAAATTGGGGGTCATTTGTCTGGGGGGCCCAGGAGCTGTGGCGCTCAGCTCCCCACAGAGCTGGGGCCAGCCCCACAGGAGAGGGACTGCTGGCCTCGCCCAGCCCAGTTGGGGGGTGGTTTGGCTTGACCCCCAAAGGGTGGGGCAGCACTGGACCGCTGTCTCCAGCAGCCAGCCCAGTGAGGGGGTGTCTCTCCGAGATGGGACCAAGGGTCAGACTGGCGCGGGGGGAAGGAGGTCCGGCCCCCCAGGAACAGGAGAGGCCAAGGACAGTCCTTGGAGAAGGGTCACACTGGGGCTGGGGGAAGGGGGACAGCACCTTGCCACAGCAGGGCACGTTTCACGTGGGTCGGGTGATCAATGATTGAAAAACCAAAAAGCCACAATGGATTGAATGCTGCCCCCCCCCCCCAGCCCAGGGCCCCTCATATGCCCTGCATCAGCCTGCTCCCCCCGCCCAGCCTCCCGTGCCCCTGCTGCCCCCTAGCCCAGGCCCCATACCCTCTTGCATCAGCCTGTTCCCCAGCCCAGACCCCCATATCCCCTGCATCAGCCTTCTGCCCCCAGCCCAGACCCCCATGTCCCCTGCATCAACCTGCAGCCCTGCCTCCCCTCCTCCCAGCCCAGGACCACCGCACACCCCGTACTGGACCAGAGCGCACACCCCCCAGTTCCTTGCTATGTTGTGGTGCCACCTTTTGGACACAACTTGAGATGCTGCACAAACACGTTACGAAATCGTTCCAGGAGCCTGTTTGCAGATGGCCGTGATCCCTGGCCCTGCTGCAGCCAATGTTGCCAGGAGAGGTGCCAGGGGGACACGGTGCCACTTGGGATCTCCCTCTCCCGGCAGCAGGCCACACAGGGCCACATGCCAGTGTCACGCCTTCACGTGCCATGCACAGAACCCTAGACCCGGAAGTAGGGTTGCCAGGTGTTCGGGTTGGTTTTTTTTTTCCAACAAAATTTTCCCAGTGCTTTTTTTTGGGAGGGGGGGTCCAGTATTTTTGGTGAAACCATCTGGGAACCCTACCCAGAAAGGACCTCAAGAGGCCATCAAGTCCCATCCCCTGCCCTCACGACAGGGCCAAACACCACCTAGACCGTCCCTGCCAGCTGTCTGTCCAGCCTGCTCTTCAATATCTCCAGGGATGGAGATTCCACAACCTCCCCAGGCAATTTATTCCTGTGTTTAACCACCCTGACAGGCAGGAAGTTTTTCCTAATGTCCAACTTAAACCTCCCTTGCAGCAATTTAAGCCCATTGCTGCTTGTCCTGTCCTCGGCGGTCGAGGAGAACAATTTTTTCTCCCTCCTCCTTGTAAGACCCTTTTAGGTACTTGAAAGCTGCTCTCATGGCCCCTCTCAGGCTTCTCTTTCCCAAACTAAACAAGCCCAATTCTTTCAGCCTTCCCCCCAGCTCATGTTCTCTAGACCTTTCATCATTGTTGTTGCTCTTCTCTGGACCTTCTCCAATTTCTCCACATCTTTCTGGAAATGTGGTGCCCAGAACTGGACACAAGACTCCAGTCGAGGCCTAATCAGCGCAGAAGGATGACTTCTCGTGTCTTGTTCCAGGCTGGCTGGTCCTTTGTACGGGGGCTGGGGCCTCCGCCATCCCCCAAGATCGGCTCCCCCACCTGGCAGGTAATAACACCTGAGGTCACATGTCTGGCGCAGGCCAGGCCTGGGGCTCAAAGGGGCAGGAGAGGGGAGGGCACTGAGGAAGGGGCTCAGGTGGGAGAACACCCCCGAGCTGGCAGGACCAGACAGGCCAGCGGGAGGGAGGAATCTCAGGACCGCTTAAGCCGAGCTGGACGCGGGGCAGGAGGGCTGGGGGCTGGGATGGGAGCAGGGCAGAGCCTGTGTCTTCTCCAGGAGCTGAGACCAGCTGGGCAGGGCAGCATGACTTACACATTGACCCCCCTCCCTTGGCCTCTGGGGCAGCCTCCCCCGGGGCACAGCCCCTGGGGAGAGAACCTCTTTCGCCAGCCAGGAAGGGGCTAGCTTCCCCTCTGAGCCTGGGCAGGGCCTGCTGCCCCTTCCCAAAGGCAGGCCAGGCCCAGGGCTGCTGGGAGCGTTGGAGCCTGCGTGCGGGTCCCAGGGCAGCTGTCCGGCAGATGGGCCCCCAGGGGATGCTTGGTTCACCGCTCACAGCCTGACGCCGCGGATGGAACGTCCCAGCCACGTCTGGGGCCAGGGCTTGGGGGGCTGTTCCAAATCCCAGGCGGCAGCAGACGCA
This sequence comes from Rafetus swinhoei, assembly GCA_019425775.1. Classification (NCBI taxonomy): domain Eukaryota; kingdom Metazoa; phylum Chordata; order Testudines; family Trionychidae; genus Rafetus; species Rafetus swinhoei. The sequence goes on along the minus strand of CM033434.1, from coordinate 44,930,305 downwards.
CGGAACGCCCACAGTTCCCCCCATTCCCCCCCCCCGGCTGCTTTCCCCCCACCTCCCCAGGGTGGCTGGGCTCAGGCATGCGGCTCCCGGTCGCAGAGCCTCCCCTCTGGCCGGCGGGGGCCATGGAAGCCCTCGACACCTTTCCTTGACTTGCGTGTCTCGGAAACGCGCGTCCGCCTGCCCATCCGTCTGTGAGTCCGTTTGTTCAAGAACTCCTCCCAGCTGGCAAGAGCTCGCGACGCAGGACGAGGGCCTGAACTGCAAGCCCCTGTGTCGCAGGCCAGGAGGGAGGCCGGAGGCCTGGGCCACAAGGGTCAATCCAATCCAAAGCAGAGATGCTGTGAGCGAGAGGCAGGCCCTGCTCGTGGGAGTTACCAAGAGCAGGGCTGGTGTCACAGAAACACTCAGACCTCAGAGGTACCCGGCCCAGGCTGTGAGCACGCTAGAGGGGGGTGGTACCAAACCTCCTCATGGAGAAACATCTCGGTACCAACACCCCCTCCCCACAGGTAGCAGGAACACACCGACCCCAGGTCCGGACTGGGTCTACATGGACAGCATGACAGATTGGTCCCCCCTTGTATGAGATCAGGGGCGGTAACTAAGCAACAGGAGGTGGCAACCTGATACGTCGGGAGTGACGTGTATAAAAGTGAACCCCAAAGAGCTGCCTTTGGCTGGCCTAGGGGCAGCGTCTCACCCCTGACTCTGAAGAGGTGGGTTGTGCCCCCGGAAAGCTCATGAGACCATCTACATGTTTTGTTAGTCTCTACGGTGCTGCAAGTTTTTCTACTGACGGAGTCAGGCCATTGTAACGGGCCTCCACGTGTTAGCCTAACTGTAGCCCCTTTGGTCTGGGGAAGCTAGGACCATGCCTCGTCTACAATAAACCTGGCCGGGCACCTTTGATACTCCTCTGATGTTGTGGTCTTTGGAGGCTCTCTCAAAGTCCTCTGTGTCAACTGTTTGGGCATGGTCAACACAGTAAACAAGGGAGCAAATGCAGAAACACAACAGCCGAACAGGTACCATCACCGATGGAGCAGGAGACCATACCAGTGCATGCTGAGTGCTACAGCTAGGTCCACCAAATCGGGTAGGCAGCTTCTGATCCTAACTTACAGCAGGGTCAGGGTTTGGTTGTGCCCAGACTATGGGCTGTGCCTGGAATTTGAGTGTTGCTCCTAAAATGGAAAGGGAGGAGTCTGATAGGAGGGACAGTTATTCTGCAGAATGACCACAAGAGGCAGCAAGGGGCCAGAGAAGGGGACCAGGACAGGGGTGGAGAAAGGGACAGCTGTCTGCTATATATTTGATAAGAGTTTGTGTGTCTGTCCCTCAGCTGGGGGACACGCACTCCTCCCGGGGCTGTGCCCACTGCAGCTGCCGTGGCCATGGACGGATGCTTCTCATTTGGCCCCAAGCGGCTGCAGTGAGAGAGGCCTGGGGTGCACCCTGACCTCCTCCTCCCCAGACCCATCCTCTAGTTGAAAAATAAACAAGACTCCAGGCGGAACTGCCCCACCAATTCTGGACTGCCCCAGCTTGGCTAGATGCCCACAGCCTCCCAGGCCTGCCCTACAGGCTACATCAATGCCTACACCCCGGCATACCCCTGCAACAAGGCCTCGGAAGGCAGCTGCATGTGTCTGCCCTATGGACTCCTCCCTGGTCAGATCCTGGCTTTCAAGGCCCCGTTAGTGGCATCACAGGCCTGGAGCAGTGTTGGGACCTTGCCCTCAGTCTCTCCTAGCACTTGGACTCCCAGCTCCTCCCCACAGACATCCCTTGAGCAGTCAGCTGCACCCACGGGTGGGTTGCTTTGTGACAGCTGCCTGGCGCGGGAAGCGTTCGGCTCCTCCCGTCTCCTGGCCGCCGGAGAGACGCTGTTGTTTACTGCACTGTCTTTCTGCATACGCAAGAAGCTGGCTCTGTTTGAACTGCTTCCCAGACTGCGGGGGGCCGGCCTCACTCCTCGCGTGCCCACACAGACGGATGGGCTCTCCCCGATCCCTCCGCCGGATTGTGTGCGGGGAGTGAAGCGGATTGAGCGCGTCACCAGAGTTTTGCGGTGCCATTCCTGTCTCGGGAGGAGAAAACTGCTCCAGGAAACCCGCTCCGCCGTACACGCCATGAATTCTTGCCCCCTCCGGCCTCGGGAAAGGCTGCATCAGGCTCCCTTACACCAGGGCCTCCCAAACGTTTTCGGCCGCGGAACCCGGGGTCCTGAGAACGTGGTGGAGCCCGTAAAATACTGTGATTGTTAATTCAATAGGTACCCAAATAAACAGACAAAGTTTGGGAATTCTACTTGTATTTCTTATCAATTCTTTTTTCCCCCCAAGACAACTATCAGAAAACTGGTACCCAAATACCAGGGTCATACAACCGCCAGTCATATTTTCTCGTGGGGAGCCCCTGGACCCATGGGGCAGAGCCACGGGGCTCCCCAAAGCACCCTTAGGGAAACTCTGTGAACCGACATTCTTAGCACTAGGCAAAATTCTTCCATGGCTTACCCCTCGCGGGAAAATCCCGTCTGGTTCCATGCGCACCGCCGGGCGGAGGGACCTACCCCCCGCCACGCCGGACCGGGTTCAGTTGTGCTGGGCCCTGTGTAGCGTGCAGGGGCCCAGGCTGAGTCTGCAGTGACGACGCTCTCCGAGTGAGCCGTGCCTGAAGCCAGGGGACTCACGTGAGGGGGCATTTTAACTCTCCCCTAACCCCCGCCTCTCGCCACAAACCACGGCCCAGGGAGTGGGTGGGAAGTCCCAGCAGATCCCCTGCAGCTGAGCCCCAGCCTCAGTTTCCCCTCCCCCAGGCGCTAAACAAGCCCAAGAAGCCTTGCTAGTATGAAAGAGCCCCCCCACTTTATTTAACAGACAGGGGTCAGCCCACAGAGCTCAGGGAAAGCTTCTGCCAGGTGCCCCCTCGTAATCTGGCTTACGTTTCACCGCCTCAGCGCTGGGGGGCTTCAGGTTAGATCCCTGTCTGTGACCCCAACGGTGCTACCCCAGGGAATCCCTCTCCCACAGCCCCTGGCCTGGGTGCCCCATCTGCCTAGGCCGAGGCCTCCCTCCAGGGAGACCCCTCCCTACCCAGCTCCGCTGAGGCACGTCGCCAGCAGCTACCGTCTCCCTGCTGAGGGTTTGGGCTGCGAGGCCGTCGGTAGGCCAAGCTGCTCCTTGCCTAATTGCGGCCCAGCCGCGTCGGCAAGTCACGGTGCCCAGGGGAGTCGGGGCGGGCGCACTGGCTGGCGCAGAGCCGGCAGCCTGGCCGGGGTCTGGCCCCGCAGGGCGCTGAGCGGGGGCAAGGCAGTAGCTGCCCAGGGCATCAGGCCAGTAGATGCGCACAACGGTCCCTCCTGGCCGGGAGCTCTACCGGACCGGGCTGCTTTGTACAGCTCCATGTTATTCACCACCAGGGGTTTTGCACTGAGGAGGGGCAAATCTGGGGCAGATCCATCTCTGGAGGTAGTGGGGGCGTGTATAGAAGGGGGGTAGGATTGGGGAGAGAGAGGGAGGGTGTATGTGTGGTGTGGGAGGGTTATGTGTGGTGTGTTTGTGTATGGGGGTGTGTGCATGTGTGTGATGGGTATGTGCGTGTTTGTATGAGTTGGGGTGTGTGTGGGGTGTTTGTGGGGTGGGGTGTATGTGAAGAGGGTGTTTGTGGGGGGGTATGGTGTGGGGCAGTGTGGGGGTGTTTGTGATGTGTGTGTAGTACTGTGGGGCACATATGTGGAAAGGCCCCAGGCTGGGGCCCCTGGGACGTGACCCCGGGGCAGACACACCAGCGTGAGCCTGTTGACCCCGCACCTTGCCCCGGGGTAACGCAGGGCTCCGGTCGGCAGTGCTGCCAGCCTGCAGGGGCTGTATTCCTCTGCCCCCAGGCGGGGGGCTGTCCCCGGGGAGATGGGGTCACTCCTCCTGGGCGTCCCTGCTTTCGGGAGGCCAGGCCCAGGGCCGGTTTCCAGCGAGCCGAGAGCCCTGGGCTGCGGCAGGAGACAGCGGGAACCGGAGTTCCTCGCGGTCACTCTGTCCTCGGCTCTCCCTCCCCCTCCTGGCCGTCCCTCTGCGGCTCTCTCCTCCCCCGGCCCGGCCTGGTGCTGATAAAAGAAAAGGCTGTTTGCTGAGAGGGAGCCCAGCCGGACCTGCCATGGGGCGCGCAGGCTTCAGGGCTCTGCGGCTCGCGCTGGTGGTGCTGCTGCTCCCGCAGCCCGCAGCCCAGTTCTGGCTCTTCAACGTCCTCTTCCCGCCCAGCGCCACGCCGGAGGCAGCCCGCTCCAACAGCACCCCGCCCGTGGTACTCGGTAAGGGCCCGGCAGCAGGGAGACACCACCTGTTCCCGGGGGGCTATGGTGGGGAGCCGGGGCACGCAGTGTGTGGGGGAGACAGCAGGCCGGTCTCTGCCCCGGGACCCAGCGTGGGGGCAGGACAGCTGGTGCGGGGTCTTTCTGGTGTTTTTCCTTCTCACCTGCCAGTCACTTACGCCTCTGTCCTCTTCCTCAGCTGTGCCCCCTGCCTGCCCCTGTCCAGGAGCCGGTCCCGTGCATGCCCCCCGCCGCTTTTCCCCCTGCCCTGCGCCGTTCTGCACCGCGATGCCCCAGCGCTCCTCACCCAGGGCCGGCTGCTCTTTCAGAAGGGCGGAGTCCTTAGCTATTGCAAGGTGCTGCAGAGAGAACCCCCCCCGGCACCATTCCTGACTCCCCTAGTCAGTCCCGAGTCAGTTTGGCCGGGAAGGCGTTTGGCCCCTGGGTCCAGATCCCTTTCAGTCCCGGTGGGGCCTCGAATGCGTGACGCCCCAGCTCCGTCTGCCACTTGAAACAGGGATTGCTCTGTACATCTCCGGTCTGTGTGAAGAAGAGCGTGCCCCTCCCCCAGGTTTACAGCACAGGTTCTCTGCGCAAAGTCGGCGTTTTCTGTGGAACAACACTGATGCCTTAAAGAGTTAAAATATTAATTCATAACAGGACCCGAAATCGTGGCTCCCTCCTCTCCCCTTCTCCGACTTTCCCTTGCTAACACGCGGCAGGTTTCTCATCCGTGTGCTCGGAGCTCTCGGTGTGCTGGGGATGGCCGGGCTCTTGCAGAAAGGATGGGGCAACTCGCAAACTTATCAGCAAGTCTTTCTGGTCCTCAGAAGCCATTGTGTTCAGTTTTCCTTTAAGCAAAATGGCTGCCACGTCACACAGTTTACATGAGGCTCAGCATTTCCCTGTGGGTTTGTAGCTGCTCATGCCCAGGGAGAAAGACAAGGTGGGTGAGATAAATTATCTTCTACTGGGCCAACTTCGAGGGGTGCACAGCATTCCCCGTACGCTGGGCGCTTGTGCGGCCGTTCAGGTGAGATTCAGATGCCACCCAGCTGATTAGCAGAGCTAGGATTTTTGTGTCTACTGGTGGTGCACATTCTCATATGCCTCGGTGCACATAAAATTATTCCACACGTGGATGGGAAAGATTAAAGGGGAACAGTGGCAGTGAGACAAGTTTGCTTACTCAGCAGAGAGGGTTACTGGGGGAGAGTGCTCCCTAGCGGTTACTGCCTCCCATGGTTTCCAACGGAGCTGATGGCTTTGGCAACCTTGGGAAGATGGCTGCCACGTCACTTCAGCTTTTGCCACCATCTCCAAACGGCTTATGAGGCTTCTGTGAACCTCAATCAGGGGGGATGCCATTAACCCCATGGGACAGATGGGGAACTGAGGCACAAAGCCGTATCTTGCACCAGAACGGACAGATTACAGTGGCGTTAACAGGAAAAGCTTTTAAAAGATGCCTTCTCAGGCGGCGGATCACACAGACCTTTGGCGCTTGGGTCTGTTTGTTTTTAAGAAAAGTGGCAAACAGAAATTCCGTCCCCGTGAATTCAGTCTTTGCCCCCCCGACACAGACCTCTCCCACGTGAGCTGATGGGTGCTTGCCGGGTGGAGGCTTGGCTGGTGGGTTACACCGTTATTTGCTAGACGGCAGTAGAGCGTTGGGTCTCAGGACCCGTGGCTCTGTGGTTTGAAGTCACAGCCACGCATGCCCATTTGGCACATTCCGTCTGAGAGGCAGCGTCGCGGCGCTTTGGGCACACACCTGGCGCTGGATTCTGCAGCTATCCAAGCTCACTTTGTGCACCGGCTCTCTCCACTGCTGCACATGCTGGAGCCGGGAGTTGTGTCGGACGGCACTTGGTGCCGGAAGAATTGGCCCGCACCTCGGAAAGAGGATGGCAGCCGGCCAAACGAAAAACGGGTCTTGCAGCCGCGGACAGCCTGTGATCCCATCTGTAGCCAGGTCGCCCTGCCAGCCCCACGGGGGCTCTGCTCTGCAGTTAGCGCCGGGGGTCTTGCGGTTAATCCCACCTAATTTCCTGCCTGAATACGTCTAGTTTAAGTTTGCAGCCGGTGGAGTTTTGGGCGGCTTGATGGAAGAGCCCTTTGAAATCTCCCGGCCACGTGGCTGCTTCTGCACTTTGGTCAAACTTCTCTTGGATAGATTGAAACCCTTGAGTCTCTCGCTGTCAGGCAGGTTTTTCCAGACCCGATCGCTCTGGTGGCTCTGCTCGGAGCCCCACATCCGGTGAGGCCCCACCACTGGCATTTACAGGGTAACAGCACTTCCCTTCTCCGTCTCTTGGCCTGCTCGCGGGGTTCTTAGCCGCAGCCTCGCCCACGCCCCGCAAGGGAAGCCCACCGGAGAGGCCGTGCCCAGCCAGGAGGGGCTGTGGGGCGGGGTCCCGCTCTCCCAGGGCCGAGGCAGGCTGGAGCTGGAGGGGGGAGAACACCCGACCGGAGGGGACCTGCTGGGTCATTGCGCTTACAGGCAGCTCCTTTCCGCCTTCCTTTGCCGAGGTGGAGCCCCTCCAGCCTGCTCTCAGGAGACAGGTCCCACGTGCCTTGGGCATCCTGCTAGCTCTTCTCTGTGCTTGCTCCACTCAGAGCCCATCCCTCTGGGGCATGGCCACCAGCCCAGCCCACTCTCCTCCAGAGGAGGCCTGGCCCGGCGGCTTTCCCCCGGCCCTGGCGCTACCGGAAATGCCTCCAACGGCCTTCCTCAAGCCAGGCCCTGTGTTCTCACATGGCTGGGAAGCGCGACCGTTGGGCGCTGCAGGGACGCCTGCAGCACACGGGGCCACACTGGCCGGCTGGGCCGAGGGGCCTCTGGAGCCCGGCGGTCACTTCCTGGAAACCGCGGCAACCTACCCCCAAACTCCCGCCTGCAGCCCAACCCAGAATCTCCTCCGACACCCAAACTCCCTCCTGGAGCCATCCCCCCGCATCCCCAACGCCCTGCCCCAGCCCAAAGCCCCCTCCTGCACCCCAGCCCCACCTCCGAGCCCACCCACCCAACCGGAGCCCTTACACCCTCCTGCGCCCCAACCCTGCGCCCACCTCCGAGCCCACCCACCCTACCCAGAGCCCTTACACTCCCTCCTGCCCAACCCCTGCCCCACCTCCGAGCCCACCCACCCTACCCAGAGCCCTTACACCCTCCTGCGCCCAACCCCAGCCCCACCCCGAGCCCACCCACCCTACCCAGAGCCCTTACACCCTCCTGCGCCCCAACCCCGCGCCCCACCTCCGAGCCCACCCACCCTACCCAGAGCCCTTACACCCTCCTGCTTCCCCAACCCCGCGCCCCACCTCGAGCCCACCCACCCTACCCAGAGCCCTTACACCTCCTGCGCCCCAACCCCAGCCTCACCCCAGAGCCCACCCACCCCAGCCGAAGCCCTTACACCCTCCTCGCCCAACCCCAGCCCCACCCCAGGCCCCCACCCCAGCTGGAGCCCTTACACCCCTCCTGCGCCCCAACCCCCGCCCCACCCCGAGCCCACCCACCCTACCCAGAGCCCTTACACCCTCCTGCGCCCAACCCCAGCCCCACCCCGAACCCCCACCCTACCCAGAGCCCTTACACCCCTCCTGCGCCCAACCCCCGCCCCACCTCCGAGCCCACCCACCTACCCAGAGCCCTTACACCTCCTGCGCCCAACCCCAGCCCCACCCCGAGCCCCCACCCCAGCTGGAGCCTTACGCCCCTCCTGCGCCCCAACCTCAGCCCCACCCAGGCCCCCACCCCAGCCGGAGCCCCTTACACCGCTCGTGCGCCCCAACCCTCATTTCCACCCCAGAGCCCACCCCGCCAGCCGGAGCCCTTACACTCTTCCCACACCCCAACCCGAAGCCCCCTCCTCCAACTCAACCTCCAGCCTCACCCCCGAGGCCACCCACCCCAGACAGAGCCCTCACCCCCTTCCCACACCTCAACCCCCTGCCCCAGGCCAGAGCCTCCATCCTGCACCCTGAGCCTCTCAGGAAGCCAGAAAGGGGAGCTGGCTGAGTCCCAGCACACGCGCTCTGTGCTTTGCAGGGGGGGCTGGTGCCTGCAGGGGGGCAGGGAAGGCCACTCGGGGAAGGGGAGCCCCGCGTAGTGATTACATTTTTGCCAGGGGCATGGGGGGAGGTGCTAGCAGAGGCACCGACGGTTCCCTGGCTCCTGGCCCTGCTTTGTCCTCGACCTCGCTGGTCGATCGCTGTCTGTAACCTGGTGCCCGGCCTCCTGGTAACCTGCCAAACGTCTGACTCTTGGTTCCCCTCTGGGCCGCCTCAGACTGACCTCCCGGTACCTGCGCCCTGCTCCAACCAGTAGGCCTGACTGCCCTCGGCCCTTCATGAGACCGTGGCCGGATTCTCACCATCGCCAGCGCAGCCTCCTGACCCGGGTTGCTCTGCTGTGGGGAGACGGCCCCGTGCCCCACACCCTAAACCCCCTCGGACCGCCCGTGCCCACAGCCAGACGCAGGGCGGAGTCTCTGAACTGGCGGGGCGCACAGGGCAAGCGTGGGGGGCCCAACTCCGGATCGGGGCCTTCCGGCCTGTCAGCTTCCCTGCCCATCCCCCACTCGGGCTGCCCAGCCAGCCGCCCTTGGCGCTGTGATAACCTTTGGAGTCCCAGTTACAAATTCCCTTAATAATTATCTAATGTTCTTGTGTGACATTGTGCGGAAGGGAGCCGGGGTCACCGAGGCCAGGGGCACGGCGAGAGGCTGGGGATGGCATTCACAGAGCTCGCCCAGCCACAGCCCAGTCACACTTTCGCTGCCCGCTTGGCGCCACTCGCTTTCCTGCAGCCCGCTGTTCCAGGGATGCCTGGCCCCTCGAAAGGGGCTTTGGGGCTCCAGGCGGCCAGGTTCAAAGGAACCCCCAAGTGCTGCCAGGGTCGAGCGGGCCAGCCCAGTGCAGCACTGGCGCCCAGAGAGACTCAAGCCCGGGGCCAGGGTGAGCTACGTCTGTGTAAGTCACTCCCTAGTACACCAGCATTGCGTGTCTACACTGCTCCGTCGGCACAACCGCTGGGCAGCCATGCCCTGGGGCTGGAGTCTGCCGGCACGCTCCCTGCCCAGAACAGCATTAAATGGCCTAGTCCAGGGGTAGGGAACCTCTGGGCCTGGGGCCAAATTCGGCCCCTGCCTCGCCTGGATCCAGCCCCCGAGGCTCCTCCCCCCAGCATAAGGAAGCAGGCTCTGGCTCTCCAGCTCAGCCAGCTCCCTCCCTCCTGCCCAGACCCTCCACCTCCAGCCTGGTCCTGCGCCCTCCCTCCCTCCCAGACCCACCAATCCTCAACACGCTCCTGCACCCCCCAGCCCGCTTCCCGGCAGCCTCCTGCCACACATGGAGCCCCTCATTTCTGACTCTACCCCACAGCCTGGGGGGGGCCCCACACAATCTACTAGCCCAGGCCCCCAGGCTCTGGTGCGGCAGGGGAACGTGGGGAGGGTCTTTGGGGGCCACGTCAGGGAGGTGGGTTTGGTTTGTGGTTTGAGGATTTTTTTTTCTCACTTTTGTGCAGCCCCCGACTGATGTTTCTGTGGGTCAACGTCCCTTCCCCCACCGACCCAAAAAAGTCCCCCCCCCAGCCTACTCATTGGGATGTCCCAGCCCGCGCCGTGCCCGCCTCCCTGGGGCGTTCCAATCTGAACGCATCCCTGCGAGGCACCCACCCGGTCCCTGCCCCCCGAGGGAGCCCCGTGGTGACACCAGTGGCAGGGAGGGGCTCTGGCAGGCTCTGCATGCCCCACGCAGCAGGGCCCGGGCCCGGGGTCTGACTCGCGGCTTCCTCTCTGTCTCTGGGGCCTGCAGTGCCCGGCTGCCTGGGGAACCAGCTGGAGGCCAAGCTGGACAAGCCGGACGTGGTGAACTGGATGTGCCACCGCAGAACCGAGGACTACTTCACCCTGTGGATCAACCTGCAGATGTTCCTGCCGCTGGGCGTCGCCTGCTGGATCGACAACACCAGGTACCTGCCCCAGCTCCGTGGGGCCGCGCCGGCTGGCTCCACAGCCCGCTGAGGACAAGGGGAGCCCTTCGACTGGCCTCGGGGGCATTGCACGGACCCTTTCCCATGTGGGACGGAGGGGGAAGCTGCCTGGATTTCTGTCCCCACCCAGAGGCCTCCCCTTTGCGCCCCGCTGGGATGGATCTGCCCTGCCGCCTCTCTTGTCCCATCCCCGCCGAGCGATGTATAACCGCAGCACCCTGCCCTGCCGCCTATTCTGTCCCGTCCCCGCCGAGCGGTGTATAACCGCAGCACCCTGCCCTGCCGCCTATTCTGTCCCGTCCCCGCAGAGTGGTGTATAACCCCAGCGCCCTGCCCTGCCGCCTGTCCCGTCCCCGCAGAGCGGTGTATAACCGCAGCACCCTGCCCTGCCGCCTGTCCTGTCCCATCCCCGCAGAGTGGTGTATAACCCCAGCGCCCTGCCCTGCCGCCTGTCCCGTCCCCGCAGAGCGGTGTATAACCGCAGCACCCTGCCCTGCCGCCTGTCCTGTCCCATCCCCGCAGAGTGGTGTATAACCGCAGCGCCCTGCCCTGCCGCCTGTCCCGTCCCCGCACAGCGGTGTATAACCTCAGCGCCCTGCCCTGCCGCCTGTCCTGTCCCGTCCCCGCACAGCGGTGTATAACCGCAGCGCCCTGCCCTGCCGCCTGTCCCGTCCCCGCAGAGCAGTGTATAACCGCAGCGCCCTGCCCTGCCGCCTGTCCTGTCCCCGCAGAGCAGTGTATAACCGCAGCGCCCTGCCCTGCCGCCTGTCCCGTCCCCGCAGAGCGGTGTATAACTGCAGCACCCTGCCCTGCCGCCTGTCCTGTCCCCGCAGAGCGGTGTATAACCGCAGCACCCTGCCCTGCCACCCGTCCCGTCCCCGCAGAGCGGTGTATAACTGCAGCACCCTGCCCTGCCACCTGTTCTGTCCCGTTCCCGCCGAGCGGTGTATAACTGTAGCACCCTGCCCTGCCTGTCCTGTCCCATCCCCGCAGAGCGGTGTATAACCGCAGCACCCTGCCCTGCCTGTCCTGTCCCGTCCCCGCAGAGCGGTGTATAACCGCAGCACCCTGCCCTGCCGCCTGTTCTGTCCCGTCCCCGCAGAGCGGTGTGTAACCGCAGCACCCTGCCCTGCCACCTGTTCTGTCCCGTCCCCGCCGAGCGGTGTATAACTGCAGCACCCTGCCCTGCCTGTCCTGTCCCATCCCCGCAGAGCGGTGTGTAACCGCAGCACCCTGCCCTGCTGCCTGTCCCATCCCCGCAGAGCGGTGTATAACCGCAGCACCCTGCCCTGCCTTTCCTGACCCATCCCCGCAGAGTGGTGTATAACCGCAGCACTGGCAGAGTGTCCAACGCCCCCGGGGTGCAGATCCGCGTGCCCGGCTTTGGCAAGACCTACTCCGTGGAGTACCTGGACAAGAGCAAGCTGGCAGGTGAGGCTGCAGGGCGAGGCACTAGGTCCAGGTGGGGCTCCCCAGGGTGCTGATCCTGCTGCTGGTGCTCAACGGTAGGGAAGGGTCCCGGTCTCCCGGCTTGGCAGGGCTCTCGGGCCCAGTCACCGCGAGACGGGAAACCCTCTTGACGCTCTTCACAGGCTGCTTGGGACTCGGGCCCCCTAGGCAGCGGAGACTTTGCACTGAACTGTCTTGTGCAGGCTACCTCCACACCCTCGTGCAGAACCTGGTGAACAACGGCTACGTGCGAGACGAGACGGTGCGAGCCGCCCCTTACGACTGGAGGATCGGGCCCAGTACGTGCAGGGTTGGCAGCAGCTGCCACCTCAGCCAAGGGAGCCGGGGAGGGGAGGCGGAAGGGCCCCCCCATGGGCAGCAGGGAGAGCCCCGTGCCAGGAGGGAGACCAAGCCAGCAAGGGTAATGTAGGCACAGGAAGGCGTTGCCTTCCCAAAACTGCCTACACTGCCCGCGGTGCAGCAGCCCGGCCCGCTGCATGGCCTGGAAGGATCGGGCTTGAGGGCTGGGGTGGGGCTTGGCTGGGGGGAAGGTTCTTGAAGGGGCGTGGTCTCAGGGAAGGGGTGTGGCTTTGGGTGGGAGAGGTGGGGCTTCAGCTTGCCTTCCCCAGCTGGGTCTTCACCCTTTGCCCATGCCTGATGGGGATCAGGGCGGGAGAGCCTGAAAGAGATGCCCTTAGGGCAGAAGGGGCCCTGCTGGCATAGATGTGACTGGGGGGGCAGAATCCTGCAGGGAATGATCATCTCATGAGATTGGGGGACCCCTGTGAGGAGTGATCTGCTCATGGAGGGCCTGGATGACACCCCTCCCCTGCCCGTGAATATCCTCTTCTGCCCCTCCCCGGGAGGGTCCAGGGCTGGAGGTCCTGCGTGCGCCGGGTTCCAGGCACCTGCCCGGCCCGTGCGCCATGCCCCTCTCCCCGCAGACCAGCAGCAGGAGTATTTCCAGAACCTGAAGGCACTGATTGAGGAGATGCACGACACCTACCAGAGAGGGGTCTTCCTGCTCGGACACAGCCTGGGCAACCTCCACATCCTCTACTTCCTGCTGCAGCAGCCCCAGGCCTGGAAGGACCGGTTCATCGCGGGCTTCATCTCCCTGGGGGCCCCCTGGGGCGGCGCCGTCAAGTCCATGCGTGTCCTGGCCTCGGGTGGGTGATGGCGCCCGCTGGGCGCTTTCTGCCTTCCTCTGCTGGAGAAATGGGGGGTGAATCCACCGCAGAGCCCCCCACGTGGTACTAGGAGGTTGGTGGCTGCAGACTGTTCCCTCAGGGCTGGCCTGGGACCAGCACCTCAGCGTGGGCAGGGGCAGCCCTAGAAAAGGCACATCAGTCAAAAGACTCGCACAGTAGCTCTACATACACACGATCCCCCAGGTCACTCCTAGAGCTCCTGGGGAAACAACGCCTCCCCACCCTTCCAATAGCCCTTTGCCTGGTGGTCAGGGCATGCTCTGGGATGCTGGAGACTCAGCATCATAGACCCTGCTCAGCCTGATTCAGGGAGACCTGAACCAAGCTCTCCCTTCTCCTAGCTGCGAGCCCGAATCGGCCAGTCAGGGGCTATCCTGGGGTGGGGGAGTCTCTCAGGCTGAAGCTGTTTCACTTTGTATAAATCATTCCTGGGCTGGAGAAACTGACTCCATAACCTGGCATCAGGGCAGGCTGGGTCTCCTCCATCTCCAGGTGCACCCCCCTGCTGGTGGCCCGGATGCTCTGTTCTCTCTCGGTGGGTCTGGGGGGCGGTGTCTCCCAGCAGCAATGCCATGGGCTGAGGCCCCTCCTAATAAAAGCCGTGCCACAGCCTGCAAAGATTCCCCATTTGAAGGAATCAACATTTCCCAGCAAAAGAACACATCGTGTCAGGAGGGTTTTGGCCAGCCCTCTCACAACTGGCTCCATTCTCCTGCCCCCGGCCTGCCAGCACAAGCTAACCCAGCCGTGCCAGTCCAGCTGGTCCCCTCTCCATGGGGTCAGAAGCCCCATTCTGAAAACGAGGAAATCCATGGATACAGGGAGGACGCAAAGACCTAACTGTGCAGGGCAATAGCTCCCATACCCTGGCTGCACGGGCAGGGGCCTGATGATTTGTGCTGTAGAAGACAGGGAGGATCTCTGAGCTGTTTCCACACACTACACCACCCCACTCTAATCCTCCCCCCATCCCTAGCCCCACAAGCTCAGAAACACCCCAAGACACAGCGCCCACTTCCTACTCCTCTCTCCATCCTTCAGAGCCACCCCCGAACCTTTACCTGGTGTGGCCAACCTCAGAAAGTCATGAGAGGAGCTTAAACACCATGCGCTTTTGAAAACGTACGTCAGGGGTGCTTTTCCTTTGCCTTCTGGCGTCTGAACCTTTTACGACTGTGTAAGAGCCATGTTTGCCTGCCTTTCTCCACAGCCACGAGGGGCAGCGACTTACTTTGGGTTCCAGGATACTGGAATAATCACAGGGCCCCAGGACCCAAGTCTTTCCAAACCACCCCAAATATGGCAAGACTGGCAATAAACCCAGGAGAGCCCCCCTACACACACACACACGGAGCCAGCTGAGAAAACCTACCGCAGGCTTAGGACCCTTCCCCTCCTGCCGGACACCCAGCAGCACTCGCGGACAAACTCCCCCAGCACAAAAGCCTGCCCCCGCTTCCCCACACCTCTGGCTCGGCTCCCAAGAGCAGGGCCAGGGGCCAAGCTCGGAAGGACGGTGGCTGCAGGGAACGTGTGGGTGACCTACAGAGTCAGCGCCCCAGGGTGGTGCGCCAGAGCAGGCACTCTGTAGGGGGCGCTCTTTGATCCCAGTGCTCCACCGTGCTCGGAGGCACGTGCTCCTGGGAATTCCATCCTTTGGATTAGCCAATAAACTGCAGTTGTACCCCAGTATTTCTCTGGGCCTCCTGCCCTGAATTACAGTGTGTCTGTTGAGCTGCAGCCCCGCCTCCCCCCAGAGGTGGCTGCATGTCAGCACCGGGCGATCTAGGCACATGCCGGCTGCTTTGGGATCCTTGGGGGTTATGTTCGTTTTGCTCCTGCTGAGTCTCTGTGTGAATTGCAGGCGATAACCAGGGCATCCCGCTGGTCTCCCACATCAAGCTGCGGGAGGAGCAGCGCATGGCCACCACCAGCCCCTGGATGTTCCCCACCGGCCTGGCCTGGCCCGAAACACACGTCTTCATCTCCACGCCGTCCTACAACTACACCTACCGGGACTACCAGCGCTTCTTCCTCGACGTCAACTTTGAGGATGGCTGGTACATGTGGAACGACACCAAGGACCTGCTCAAGGGGCTGCCTCCGCCTGGCGTGGAGACCCACTGCCTCTATGGCACGGGCCTCCCCACCGCGGAGACCTTCGTCTATGACGAGCACTTCCCCTTCGAGGACCCCATGGACATAATCTACGGGGACGGGGATGACACGGTCAGCACACGCAGCATGAAGCTGTGCGCCCGATGGCAGAACCAGCAGAAGCAGCCAGTGCATGTCCTGGAGCTGCCCGGCGTGGACCATCTCAACATGGTTTTCAGCAACCAAACGCTGAGCTATATCAACGAGATTCTGCTGGGCAGGGTCCAGGACAGTGAGGAGGAGCAGGGAGGGAATGGGCAAAAGTCCCTCTTCCCGCCCAGCCCGGAGCCAACACCGGCCAGGAAGAGCCTCTCTGCTCGGAGGGCTGCTAAGAAGCCCAACTTGAACTGAAGGCAGAGGGGGTTGACCAATTCCAACTAATGTTCCCTCTAATTGTTGCTATCCATGTCTGGATTTTTGCCATCCATGCACAGAATAAATTTTTCTATGTGCACTCAGGCATGTGTGAATGTGCACCAGCAGTAGCAACAACAGACAAAAGGCTGTGGATGCTCTGCTAATCAGCTGGGCAGCATTTGATGCTCTCCTGAGTGGCCGCACAAGTGCTCAGCTCACAGGGAACCCTGGTTCCAGCTGCAGTCGGCTGGAAAGCCAAGGGTTTCAATCCAGTGAAGCAGCACCCGCTTCTGCTCTGGCTGCCTTTGGTTTTGTGACGCGTGATTAATTACAGGCTTGTTACGTGCAGATGAGCAGATGGGTGATGAACCCCAGTACCAGGCAATTGCATCACGCCAGCGCGGGTTCTGTGTCACTACGACCGTGCCACCACCAGCCAGCTAGCGGAATGGCAACAGACCTCAGCCGCGGGCAGGCGGGATAGAACCGGGGCCCTCTGACGCTTAGTGTAGGAGCCTCTACTGCAGGGGTGGGGAACCTCAGGCCCGAGGGGCCCTATGCAGCCCCTGGCTTGCCTGGATCCAGTCCATCATTAGGGGGGCTGGACTTTAGCATTGGGGGGCTCACACCAGTGCTCCAATCACCCCGCTACCCCACTGCAGGGCTGGAGCAAACAAAATCTACTAGGCTGGGCCCCCCAGGCTCTGGTGTGCGAGAGGTATATGTCTTTCAGCTTAGTTGGGGCCCTGGGGGCCACATCAGTGAGTGGTTTGGGTTTTTTTTTTTGCTTCTCACTTATGTGCAGCCCTCAATGGATTTTTCTGTGGGTCAGAGGTGGGGGACTATCCCTCCCCCCCAACCCAAAAAACATTCCCCATGCCTGCTCTACTGCATGAGCTAAAAGTCGCATGGCTCTCAGCTGAGGCTGTTGCAGACTCATTAATTTCTAGGGGCCAGGGCACCACACCCCCCTCCAGGCCACTCCGGCCACAGGGCAAGCCCAGCTTGTGCCAGGTCTGAGCTGTGCCTCTGGCGTCCCTGTGCTAGCCTCTGCAGCAGGCAGGCTGGATTTGCCCCAAGCAGAATGCAACCATGGAGCTCCACAAAGCTGGGGCCTTTGTGGGGCTTCCCGGAGATGCCGAGCTGTTCAGCTGAGAGGGAACGAATCCTGTTCCCTATCCGAGAGTCGGAGAGCCCTAGACAGCAGGGGAACTGAACACATGGGTCAGGCCCTGAGGCTGACTGCGGGGCGTACCCCACCTCTGAGGTCTTTGCTAGCTGCTGGACGTGCCTGCCCATGGCGCTGAAGAACGCTGTGCAAACACCTCTTTGCTAGAGGGGTCTCTGTTTCTCTCTCCGAAGACGCTGGAGCCCCTCCCAGCCTTGCGTGGGGAACTCTGCATGCTACCAAGAGAATCTAAATCCAGTGCCACTGGCAACTGAAGAAAGCCCAGGCACTGCCCTTACTGGGGTCTCCAGGCCAGCGGTTTTCAACTTTTTTTTCCTCATCACATTGGCAGGCCCCCTCTGGAATTACGTCTCAACACCAGGTCCATGTGCATGCAAGAAGCCCATTTCCTATTCTGGGTTAACGTGTAGCCCTCATCTCCAGAACAGAGTCCCCACCTTTCCCCCCCGCACTCTCAATGCGCTGGGATACAGGGCCTCTTGGTTAAGAGAACGCACCACGGCCATGACCACACAGTGACTACGTCTCCATTACATTTGGGCCGCTTTCCCCTTCTCTGGGGCCTCTTTTACCCCTGGGCAGGGCGACCATGTTTGTCAGCCTCCTTCCCTGCCTGTCTCCCCCCGCTCAGCGAGGGCTCAGCTACCAGAGAGAGGCTTGTCCAGGAGCTTGCCCCGTGGTCACAGCGTCAGGCTGGAGGGCAATTTTGCCTCAGTCTATGGAGCGGGTTTCAGGTCCTTAACTGCCCCCACTCAGGTCCAGGGGCCTCGCCCCGGACAGGAAGTTGTCTGGAGCCCCACGGCCTCAACTGTGCGGGAGGAGAACGGAGGCTGTGTCGGCTGCCCCGTGACATTACGCAGGGGTAGGTCAGACGCACAGGCCTGTGCCCACCTCAGGCACTGCCCCTGGCTTCCCTCTGGCTCTGGGCGCCTCCCCGGGGTGCCAGGACACCTGGAAACGCCCCAGCAGGGGCCATGGCGCCTCGGCCAGCTCTTCAGGAACTCTTGGGGCCAGGCAGCCCCCGGCCCAGGGTCCATCACCGAGCCCAGGGCCTGAGGCCGCAGCCCCCCCACTCAGCCCAACCCCCCCAGCCCAGGGTCCATCACCGAGCCCGGGGCCTCAGCCCCCCCCAGCCCAGGGTCCATCACCGAGCCGGGGCCTCAGCCCCACTCAGCCCAACCCCAGCCCAGGGTCCATCACCGAGCCCAGGGCCTGAGGCCGCAGCCCCACTCAGCCCAACCCCAGCCCAGGGTCCATCACCGAGCCCGGGGCCTCAGCCCCCAGCCCAGGGTCCATCACCGAGCCAGGGCCTCAGCCCCACTCAGCCCAACCCCCAGCCCAGGGTCCATCACCGAGCCCAGGGCCTGAGGCCGCCCCCTCAGCCCAACCCCCCCGGCCCAGGGTCCATCACCGAGCCCGGCACGGGCTGGGGGGGAGGGGCGGGAACCAGACGCGCGCGCTGAGCCGAGGGGGAAGGGGTGGGGCTCGCCGGACGAGCGTCGGGCGCGGCCCCGCGGCGGGGCCTGGCCAATGGGCAGAGGGGGCGGGGCGCGCACCCCGCGCGGCGGCGGCGGCGATTGGCTCCCCGGGTGCGAGCGGCGCCCGCCATTGGCTGGCCGCGCCGAGCGGGGCCGGAGTGTCGGGCGGCGGCGGCGGCCGCGCGGGGCCTGGCGGGGTGAGAGACGCGGGGCAGGGGCAGGGGCAGGGGCAGGGCGGGGGCTTGGCCCGGTCGCCGCGCGCTGGCGGGAGGGGCGGAGCTGGGGGCGGGGAGGAGCCTCCTGTGTCTGGGCGGGTCCGGGCGGCCCGGCACGTGACCGGCCTTTGTGCCCAGCGCCCCGCCCCCAGGCCTCCCTTCCCCGGGGCCCCGCCCCTGTGCCCCCATCCCCCTCCGGACCCGCTAACCCCGCCCCCAGTGCCCCCGGCCCCCTCCGGACCCGCTAACCCCGCCCCCAGTGCCCCCATCCCCCTCCGGACCCGCTAACCCCGCCCCAGTGCCCCCGGCCCCCTCCGGACCCGCTAACCCCGCCCCCAGTGCCCCCATCCCCCTCCGGACCCGCTAACCCCGCCCCAGTGCCCCCATCCCCCTCCGGACCCGCTAACCCCGCCCCCAGTGCCCCCGGTCCCCTCCGGACCCGCTAACCCCGCCCCAGTGCCGGCCCGCCCTCCGGACCCTCTAACCCCGCCCCCAGTGCCCCCATCCCCCTCCGGACCCTCTAACCCCGCCCCCAGTGCCCCCATCCCCCTCCGGACCGCTAACCCCGCCCCCAGTGCCCCCCCGGCCCGCCCTCCGGACCCGCTAACCCCGCCCCAGTGCCCCCGGCCCCCTCCGGACCCGCTAACCCCGCCCCAGTGCCCCCCATCCCCCTCCGGACCCGCTAACCCCGCCCCAGTGCCCCCATCCCCCTCCGGACCCGCTAACCCCGCCCCAGTGCCCCCGGTCCCCCTCCGGACCCGCTAACCCCGCCCCCAGTGCCCCCGGCCCGCCCTCCGGACCCTCTAACCCCGCCCCAGTGGCCCCCATCCCCCTCCGGACCCTCTAACCCGCCCCTGTGCCCCCAGCCCCCTCCGGACCCGCTAACCCCGCCCCCAGTGGCCCCCGGTCCCCCTCCGGATCCTCTAACCCCGCCCCAAGTACCCCGGCCCCCTCTGGACCCGCTAACCGCCCCAGTGTGCCCCGCCCTCCCCTCCGGACCCGCTAACCCCGCCCCAGTGCCCCCGGCCCCCTCCGGACCCTCTAACCCCGCCCCTGTGCCCCTGGCCCCCTCCGGACCCGCTAACCCCGCCCCAGTGGCCCCCGGCCCCCTCCGGACCCTCTAACCCCGCCCCTGTGCCCCCGGCCCCCTCCGGACCCGCTAACCCCGCCCCCAGTGGCCCCTCGGTCCCCCCTCCGGATCCTCTAACCCCGCCCCAGTGCCCCCGGCCCCCCTCTGGACCCGCTAACCCCGCCCCAGTGCCCCGGCCCCCTCCGGACCCGCTAACCCCGCCCCAGTGCCCCCGGCCCCCTCCGGACCCTCTAACCCCGCCCCAGTGCCCCGGCCCCCTCCGGACCGCTAACCCCGCCCCAGTGCCCCCGGCCCCCTCCGGACCCGCTAACCCGCCCCAGTGCCCCCGGCCCCCGGACCCTCTAACCCCGCCCCCAGTGGCCCTCGGTCCCCCTCCGGATCCTCTAACCCCGCCCCAGTGCCCCCGGCCCCTCCTCCGGACCCTCTAACCCCGCCTCCAGTGGTCCCCGGCCCCCTCCGGCCCCTCTAACCCCGCCCCAGTGGCCCCCGGACCCTCTAACCCCGCCCCAGTGGCCCCCCGGCCCTCCCTCCGGACCCTCTAACCCCGCCCCCAGTGGCCCCGCGCCCCTCCGGACCCTCTAACCCTGCCCCCAGTGCCCCCGGCCCCCTCCGGACCCTCTAACCCCGCCCGCCAGTGGCCCCTCAGTCCCCCTCCGGATCCTCTAACCCCGCCCCAGTGCCCCCGGCCCCCTCCGGACCCTCTAACCCCGCCTCCAGTGGTCCCCCGGCCCCCTCTGGCCCCTCTAACCCCGCCCCAGTGGCCCCCGGACCCTCTAACCCCGCCCCCAGTGGCCCCCGGCCCTCCTCCAGACCCTCTAACCCCGCCCCAGTGGCCCCCGGCTCCCCTCCGGACCCTCTAACCCCGCCCCCAGTGCCCCTCCCGGCCCCCTCCAGACCCTCTAACCCCGCCCCCAGTGCGCCCCGGTCCCCCTCTGGACCCTCTAACCCCACCCCAGTGCCTGCCCGCCAGGCCCCTTATCCGTCCCCAGTGCTGCACTCCCAGCACCCCTGCTGCCGGGCCTCTCCCCTGGACCTCCCAACCCTGCCCCCCCCAGTGAGTGCCCCGCCGGACCCCCTGGCATCCCTGCCCTCAGTTCTCCCCAGTGCCCCCCACAGCCCACTCGGCAGCACCCCCTGCCCTGCAGCATCTTCTAAGGCCTCTCCGGTGCCCGTGTGTAGCTCCATGCAATGCCCCTGCCATCCTTGCCCTGCTCCCCCTGGCCCGCCCTGTAACACCTCCTGTCATCACTGCTCACAGCCCCCCTCCCTGCCCTGCCCATGGGAACAGCTCAGGGCTGGCAGCTCCATGGGCTTAGAAATCATCCTGGGATGGGTTAATTATAGATCTTATCATAAGCCGGGGAAGGGGGGGGTGAAGGTTGATGAGGCAAACTTCATTCTAGCCTTTGCTGGCTTCATATTGTGACCTGAACAGTTACTGCATCTCCACAAGCCACTGTTTCCCCATCTTCCAGTACCTCCTCACAGCCTGTTCTAGCAGCAAATGCCTGATAGCTGCCCAGAGCAGCACAGGGTCTGCTCCCCAACATACTTGGGGCTACTCTTTTCCTTGGTGAAAATTAGCAACAGCAGGACCATTCTGTGAAAGAAGCAGCAGTAACTTCCTCGGTCCACTTGCTGCCTCAAGTGTCTCCTCACCCCATGCAAGAAAACAAGACTAGGGAATGCCCTGTCGGTGCACACAGTCCCAGTGGAGTGCTGTCAGTGTATTCTAGGCATGCCTTGCGTGCCCCAGGTCCAGCTGTGCCTGCGGAATGACTGTCTCTGGCCTCTGAACATGTATGGAGGATACCATTTTGTAGAAAAGAATTTTGTGTGACTTCACGAACACAATATGGGTGAGGTAACACTGCATGGAGAATGCCTGTTTGCATAGGAGTGCAGAATTGCATCCCTGGCTAAAAATGAGAGACCGGGGAAGGCGGGAGGTAATATCTTTTATTGAATCACCCTCTCTTGGCGAGAGAGTCAAACTTTGGAGCTTACACAGAACTCGTCTTCTGGTCTGAGTAAGTTGCAGAAGTTGGTCCAATGAAAGATATTACCTCACTTACCTTGTCTTGCTAATACCCTGGGACCAACATGGCTACACCATTCCAAATAAAAATGTTATGGCATGCCATGGTACAGTTCTCATTAACCTGGGAACTGTAACTTCTGCTCTTCCAGACTTCGCTTTAACTTCATGGTCTTAACACTGCAGGAAGGCAGAGTGCTGCACCTAATACTTTTGGTTTAGTCTTAAACTTTCCTTTAAACCTGACCACATCCATGTTCCTCACTGAGAACTCTGTCAGGGCAAAATTAGCCCTAGTTACATTGAAATACAGGGCTAGGAGGTTAACGATAGGAAAAGCACATTTTCTCCACTCCTGTATCTCACGCTTTGCAGTATGCGCACTGATTTAATTACAACAGCAAAGCCCTGTGGTTTGCCCTGATGTAATGAGGTTGGTTTAGGATCTAGGATGGTGCACAAACTCTACATGTACGTGTGGTTACTGTGAAAATGGCCTCCTGGTACGGACCAAACACAGAAAACTGTAGCTCCAAAGCTAACATTTTGAATGTGAAAAGGAAGATGAGGCTGTAAATAACATGGTCCTTTTGGATCCAATCTCTTCTGGAGAGATGTGGCTGTGTTGGGCTCGCCTCCGTGTCTGGGGTTACTGAATATCTTGGTGAGGGCAATTCACCTGCAGGTGCAGGTAAGAGCCAACCTACTTGGGAAATTAGAAGAAGAGGGGTATTGATATATTCCTGGACTTTGTTCCTCTTCTTGTTTAACTAGTGTCACCCCAGTTTCAGCATCCTGGTGCCTCGGAGACTTCTTCTCGTTTGTGGTTGTTTGTGCATTTCCTGCATCTCTTTGTATGTGTCTGTAGGTACAAGGCTGAGATGAGAGCGGAGAGCCTCGTTTTGAGGACAAAGATTTTGACCAAGAAAAATGGTGCTGGACTCAGGGACGCAGTCGTATGAGCGGCACCGCAATGTCCTGAGTGCTAGCCCCCAGTGTGAGCGGGACGGGAAGAAGTTCTCTGAACACAATGGGCTGCGACTCTACCCCTACCTCTCCCCTTCACCGTCTCCAGATTCGGACCCTGCCCTCCTGGGCCAAAGGCCCAAAATGCTTACCAAGCTTAAGTGCTCCAAGGCCTCAGAAGCGAGGTCCGAGATCAGACGGCAGTCGGAAACCTGCTCTTCCTTCTCAAACCCCTGCAGCTGGATGCGCCGGAGTGAGAGCACCTCTACTGTGAATAGTAGTGGCCGGGCGCGGGCACAGATCCGCAGTGCAGCTTCCCTACCTCATATTGCCCGGCCAAAGTCTGAGGAGATCAGCACCAGCAGGAGGAGTCCTTGCCTGCTGGTGGCCCTGCGGCCATTGAATGTTGATGAGGAGAGAGAGAAGTTCTTCCAGTCTTGTTACACTTACAACCCGCAGTTTGAGTACGAGGAGCCTGTCCCCACCACTGTGCTGGAGAAATACAGAGATGCATCAGACCAGTTCATTACACAGGTAAAAACCAGTCTCTTGTACACCCCTCCCACACGCTCCCTGCACAGGGAGCAGATTGGCTCCTTACGTTAAGGGACGGCACACACCTTATAGCAAAAGGCCAGAGTGTTGTCTTGCTCTGAGGTCACATCAGTCAGTACCCAAGGGAGATCACCCTTTCCCCTCATATAGCAAGGAGGCAGGCTGGTTCAGCGCCCAGGAGGTAGCCTTCCCCTAAGTACAGCAAGGTCTGGAACTGGGGATAATGCTCCTCCGGCATTGGAGGGGGAGGATATGTTCTTCTGAGTAATTCCCTAGGGTACGTCTACACAGCAGGGCTAAAGTCGAATTAAGTTACACAACTTCAGCCACGTCAATTGCGTAGCTGAAGTCGAAATAGCTTAACCGGCTTTTGGTGCTATCTACACAGCAGGAAGTCGAAAGAAGAGCACTCTTCCTCCGACTTCCCTTGCTCCTCATGCAATGAGGCTTACAGGATTTGGAGTAAGAAGTCCTCCAGCTCGACAGTATTTCGAAATAAAAGCTTGTAGTGTAGACACATTCTCTGTTATTTCGGAATAACGTCAGTTACGCCAAAATAATGCTGCTGTGTAGACGTACCCTTAGTGTGCAGGATTCTGTCACATACTGTACCAGTTCAATAATCCTTTGGTTTTCTGGAATATTGACTTCATTTGAAGGGCTTCTACTAAGAAGCCTGCCTATGCCATAGAATAACTCCTGATGCCCTCGTTTTTGTATTTCAGATACTTCTGTTCCATCTCCAAGCTTGTGGGGCTTTATGTTGTCACAGAGTGCCCTTGTACAGGGATGCACAGTTGTCGTTACCTCACATTATACGTTGTGAAAAGGTGTTGGTATGTTAGAATCAATAATGGGGGAAAAAGAAGTACATGGGTTTGAAACTGTATGAGCCCAGCATCTCAAATTCAGAATTTGAGTGCCTTGAACAACATTAACGCTGTGTTTGAGTTTGTTTTATGGAGCAACTGCTAATCCTTCCATAGTTAAGGCTGCAATGCTTTTGTTTAATGCACAATTTTGAATCTTCTCTAAAATCTGTGGATAGTTGGATTAGGTTGGAAAGTTGGTATGCCAGTTCTGGGCTAGGTTTGAACTTGTGGCACTTCCTTCAGCGTGCACCACAAATAATAACCAGTGCAATCCCCAAAATGGAATTTGGAATTTGGAAATTGAAAAGCTGAATTTGGAATTTGAAAAGCTCTTATATTAAGCAGTGTAAAAATTGTAGCTGTGTTGGCCCCAGAATACTAGAGAGACAAGCTGGGTGAGGTGGTTATCTTTTATTGGATCAGCTTCTGTTGGTGAGAGAGCGGGCTTTGGAGTTCACTTAGAGCCCCTCTTCAGAGCTGGGAAAGGGACTCCAAGCTCCCCAGCTAAAAGCACAGTGGAACAGCTTGCTTAGAATGAGCAGTTAGCACATATTCTAAGGAATCATTCAAGGTAGCATGGCCTGTTAATACCGATGCAGTCAAAAGAGGGATTAGTGGGTTATAGAAGACTGTTCCCATGGGTTGGACAAAGTGAATGCAAAATTGTTATGGGTGAGGATGAAACGGATGAGCTCAGCCATGTATCTGGGATGGATATTGGAGGGTTGGCCATTGTCTTGTAAATATGTGAGGCAGGCAGCTATGGCAGTGTTTCTCAACCTTTTTTTATAAAGTACCCCTTTTTCACACAAAAAAAATATATACATATATAAGTACCCCCAGTACCTACAGTTTTCAGACACATACACATTTTTTCTACCATTGCAACACATTTGTTTAAACAACTTAATCGTAGCCGGGCGGGTGATGAAAGTTTTGGGTGTAAAAAGTACAAAAATAATAAAGCGCTGTAAAACTTAACACAAAAATTCAGTTTTTTCCAAATTTCAGTTGTGTTGATGTCCCCCCCCCCGACTTCTCTCAAGTACCCCTGAGGTACTCGTACCACTGGGTGAGAAACACTGAGCTATGGTGTCATTTTGAGGGATGCTAGCGTGCGGGGAAGTGGTATCTGTGGTGGCAAGGCTGGCTGTTCATGTTGCGGAGTTTGTGGAGGAATTCATTTGTGTCTTGGAGGAAGCTGGCCTTTTGTGTGGTGAGAGTTTGAGGGTGGTTTCGAGGAGTCCCAGTATTCCCTCAGCAGGAGTGCTGTGGCAAGATATGTGTCTGTCTGGGTTCCGTGGTTTATCAGCTGCTGCAATACAAGTAACACATAAGAATTCCTAACTTGATATGGGTTGTGATTGCTACAGGGTGATGGATCACACTCACACAACCAGCTCTCTCTCCTCCTGTTTCCAGTGGCACAGTCACTGCTAAAGACTGACTATACAATGATTTCTGTGTAGTTTAAACCCTGGGCTCATCGGTTAACGTTCACAGTTAATACAGGCTCCTGGTACGCATGAGGAGCTGGCTTAAAATTCGGCTCCCCGTGTGCTCTGGCTCCTGGAAAGCTGCCTCCCCCCACTCGCGCTCTGTGCTGCTGCCTCTGATACAGAGGCAGCAGCGCAGGGCAGCAGGCGGGAGCCAACTGCCTTCCCGTGTGTGTAACCATGTCACTGCTGAAATTTTTTTAGCGGTTTCACGGTTACTTAATTACACGCATTTTAACATCCCTAGTTTAAGCAGATATACTCAGTCCCCAAAAGAATGAATGGTCCACCGAAGAGCAGGAAGGGAGTAGGGATGTGTTAGTGTGCACGATTAAACAATTAACCAGCGAGCCTGGGCAGGAGCTGATGCTTACAGGGAGCCAGTACGGGGAGCCACATTTCCCACCCACCCTCCCGCCTGTAAACGTGTAACTGCTGAGAATTTCAGCAGTTACACATTGACAAAAAACCTGCATTTTAATATCCCTGGAAGGCATGTGCTTGTCTTGTGTGTGTGTGAAGCAACACCTTAAGGCTGCGTCTATACTGTGCTGTTTTGTGCAAGAAATATGCAAATGAGGCGAAGCATGGAATATCGCCGTGCCTCATTTGCATAAATGAACAGCCGCTTTTTGTGCAAAAATGAGCCATCTACACAGCTCGTTTTTGTGCAAAAACCCCCTTGCTTGCGCAAGAACCGTTCTGCTTTTTTTCAGGAAGAACGGCTCTTGCGCAAGAGGGGGTTTTTGCGCAACAAAAGGAGCCCTGTAAACGGCACCTTTTTGCACCAAAGCCTCTTCCGCAAAAAGTGGCTGCTCATTAATTAAGCAAATGAGGTGCGGCGATATTCCACGCTTTGCCTCATTTGCATATGTCTTGTGCAAAACAGCACAGTATGGACGTAGCCTAACAGTGCATCTCCTGGCATTTGTATGCCAAGTACTCAGTTTGGGGATTGTTTTTTCTGAGGTCTTTGGGGAATGCTATTAAGAGCAGGGTGGCAGCATCCTTAACACTGCTGCTTTTTCTAGTGAGCATTATAGCTGCTGATGGTTGTGACCTGCTTTCGTTAAGGTAGGAGAACAGTTTCCAGCCTAGCCTCCTGGTTCAGCTCCTCATGACTTTCTGAAACTTTTGCTTGATGGGTTTAAATTTCCCAGGCTTGGTCTGCACCACACGTGGGGAGTGAGTATATAAGTTGGAGCAAAGAATGTTCAGCCACTTGGATTTATGAGGATTTAACAGTTTATATTCAGTGTGGCTGAAACCTAATTCATACTTCTTTCAGAGCAAGCATTCAGCAGAGAAGTGGCTGTGTTGCACACATGTAATTACAAACTGTTGTTCCTGGAATGACTCGTAACCTGTAAAGACTCCAAAAGGTTCAGGGCCTCCCAGATTCTAGTGAAAGGAGGGCAGCTGTGGCTTCAGAGTTCTTCCCCACACTGTCTCTTAGTCCAGGAGGCCATGCACTGGGCTGGGAGCCAGTCGGTCCTGAAATCTATTCTTCCTTCTTAGGGACTGTAGTACTGGATCAGTCCATCTTGTCTGCCATCCTGTCACAAACAGTGGCCAGTTTGAGGTACTTCACAGGAAGCAGGTAGAAGAAATCCTATAACAGACAATTATGTAATCTGCACACAAGAAACATTTCTTCCCAACTCAGAGCAGTTAGTGGATGATCTGTAGGCTGAAGCATGATGGGTTTGATCCCTAAATATTATTAAATCTGATCTAACTGTGGATATTCTTAGTCTCAGAGGGGTAGCCATGCTAATCTGTAACTTCAAAAACAAGGAGGATTCCTGTGACACCTTAGAAACTAACGGATGTATTATATCATGAGCTTTTGCGGGTAAAACCCACTTCATCAGATGAGTTGGAGTGGAAATTACAGAATCCAGAGAATATATGTGTAAATGCGAATATCAAAGGTGGGGGAAATTTTCTTTGTAGTGCGTTAACCAGTTAATATCTTTAATGAAACTCAAGTGGTTAGTGTCAATCTCATCATCTTTTGAATCTTATACTAGCTCTTAGCCTCAATCATGTTTTTGTGGAAGTGGGTGCCACAGATTGACTACACCCCTTTGGGTTTTTCCAAAGTCATTTTTTAATTTAATATGTTGCCTTTGGCTGTGTCTGCATGAGCACTTTTGTTGGCAAAACTTTTGTTGGTCAGGGGTGTGAAAAAACACACCCCTGACAGACATAAGCTTTGCCGTCAAAAATGCTGGTGCGGACAGCGCTTTGTCAGGGGGAGATACTTTCCAGCTGCCATAGCTACTGCCACGCCTGGGGGATTGTTTAATTGTGCCAATGCAAGAGCTCTCTCCCATTGGCACCAAGCGGCTTCACCAGCACAGGTGTGCCGTTGTAAAGTCTGGAGTATAGATAGCCTTTAAAATTCCTTGCATATCCCTTTGTTATCATGTGAGAAGGTAAATAGGAACTGCTGAGACCATCTGTGTCCCACTCATTTTGTTATCTCTCTACCACACCTCTTGTTCCTCTTCTCTCTAAACTGATAAGTCCCCAGTCTTTTCTATCTTCCTTATACAGACAACTTTTCAGCCTCTAGTCCTTTCCCTATCTTTGTGATGGGGCGACCAGAATAAGCACAGAATGCCAGGAGAGAAAGTGTCAATTTATGTGATAGCATTGTGAGATCTTCCCTTTGATTTCCTTTGCGTCTTTGGGCTGCTATTGCAGATTAAGCTGTTTGCATTGAGACATGAGTCTCTGCCCTGGGTGATTGCCATTCGCTTACAACCCAGTCAAGTGTACGAATAATTCAAATAATTTCATCCAATGAGCATTACTTTGCATCGTAAGACTGAATTTTAAATGACCAGTTCAATCTGGATTTTCTAGTCTAGACTCGTGTATATACCTTTCATATCTGCCTCATTTCTCTCCCATTAGTCCAGAAAATAAATATTAAACACCTGTTCTAGTACAGAGCCTGGAGATCCCTAGTAATCACTTTCAATACTGAAAATCGACCATCTGTTCCTACTCCCAAGAATCTTGGTCACTCCGCCAAGTTCTTAAGCATGAGCAGTTGCTCCTCACCTCATGGCTATGTAATTTGCTGCTTTGTCAGAATTTGTTTGTGTCTTGTAAACTGCTCCTTTCTCCACAATTGTGTTGCTGCACAACAAAAGTCAGAATAGCGAGATGCAGACTGTCATTTGCAGCTGAAATGGTGCCAGCCCTACCATATGTTATTTATACGGCTTTATAATTTTCTGGAAGTGCAGTTTTAACCAGTTTTCTTTGCACAGAAATAAGGCTCCCAAAGCTGTGATTCATAAGATCTTCTTCAGTACTGTTTTTCAAGATAGAACATAAGAGCGGCCGTACTGGGTCAGATCAAAGGTCCATCCAGCCCACTATCCTGTCTGCTGACAGTGGCCAATGCCAGATGCCCCAGAGGGAGTAAGCACAACAGGTAATCATCACATGATCACTCTTCTCTCACCCATTTACAGACAAACAGAGGCTAGGGACACCATTCCTACCCAGCCTGGCTAACAGCCATTGATGGACCTAACCTCCATGAATCTATCTAGCTCTTTTTTGAACCCTGTTAAAGCCCTGGTCTTCACAACATCCTCTCGCAAGGAGTTCCACAGGTTGACTGTGATGTGTGAAGAAAAACTTCCTTTTGTTTGTTTTAAACCTGCTACCTATTAATTTCATTTGGTGACCCCCAGTTCCTATGTTATGGGAAGAGGTAAATAACCTTTCCTTGTTTACTGTTTCCACACCAGTCATGATTTTATAGACCTCTGTCCTA
The DNA here is from genome assembly GCA_019425775.1 of Rafetus swinhoei. NCBI lineage: Eukaryota > Metazoa > Chordata > Testudines > Trionychidae > Rafetus > Rafetus swinhoei. The sequence continues at coordinate 44,901,120 of CM033434.1, read as the reverse complement.
TCCCTCCTTAGTCTCCTCTTTCCCAAGCTGAAAAGTCCCAGTCTTTTTAATCTCCCTTCACATGGGACCCGTTCCAAACCCCTCATCATTTTTGTTGCCCTACTCTGAACCATTTCCAATGCCAAAAAGGTATAATGTTTGTAGCACATGTAGTGTCCAGGTATAAACTGCTAGTTTTTAGGATATTGCATATTTTTGATAGTGACTCTGAAGCAAATTCCAAGTTCCTGGAGGAATACTGTCTGGTCCTAGTGACTTGCTGCTCTTTAATATGTGTTTCAGCACCTCCTCTTTTGATAACTTAATGTGTATTAGTTGAAAAAAATAGGTAACTCCCCAACATCACCTGTGATGAAGACTGATGCAAAATAAATCATTTTGCTTGTCTGTGATGTCTCTAGCCCCCTAATTGCATTCTTTAGCTCTGGTGGTCAGCCAGACTTTCTGTTTCTAATAGACTTGAAGAATTTCTTGTTCTGATGTGTCTGGATGTTTGCTTTGCAAAATCCCTGTTATTCCTCTTAATTTCCATTTTAGCTGTTATAATTTATGTTCTCTTTTTCCGTCGCTTCACTTGGGCTGGATTTCCACTGTGAGAAGGTAACCTGTTTGGCTTAGATAACCTCTCCAACTTCACCATTTAAGCATATTGTTTATTTTTCTCATGCCTGCTTTTCAGTGAGAGAGCCGCATGCCTCTTGTGGTTATGGTGAAGGAAGTCATTTTCATGCTTAAATCGTGGTTTTTGAATTCCTTCTTTTTGGCTTCAAAAAAGAGCCACAGCTAGTCAATAGGATCATACAGTCCATCTTCCTAAACTTTTACGATCCATCCCCTGAGGATGTTGACTTTACTAATAGTTAAATAATATAATTGCCACTGCGATAGAATCAAGAAAAATTAAATTCTGTGTGTTGCTTAGGACTAATTAAAGAATAGCCTCACCTCTCTTATTCTAAAACCAGCTATTCCAAGAAGCAATTGCTTGAAATGTTGACAACTCTCAGAGGGATCAGACTTTAAGGTGTCTCAGGGACTCCTTGTTTTTGCAGATACAGACTAAGCGATTTATTTGGTAAAAAATCTGAGAGGGGTAGCCGTGTTAGTCTGTAACTTTAAAAACAACTAGTAGTCCTGAGGCACCTTAGAGACTAACCAAAATATATAGAATCATGAGCTTTCTTGGGCAAAACCCACTTCCTCCAATGAATTGGAATAGCAAAAACAGAAACCAAGAGATTATATAACAGCAGAAGTACCTGTCAATTAGGGAAGTTTAATTTTGTTTAATCAACTAATCGACTAGTCGATGGATTTCCCATTGACTAGTCGATAAGCAGGGGAGCTGCAGCGAGGTTAGCTCCTGGCCCCACTGTGGCTCTGAGCCCCACTGTGGCTCTGACTTTTAAACATATTAAGATATCCACTTTATATCTGCATGTATCTGCATACACAGACGTCAGTGCAGCTATCCACAGCTGTTTTTTGCAGATACAGGTGTGGATGCAGATACAAAGTTTGTATCTGCGCAGGGCCCTACTGTCATAGCTTGGGCCTGATTTTTTGGAGTTACCGATAGGGATGTAAGCGAGTAGTCGACTACCCGATAAGCAAACGCTTATGGGATAGTCGACTCAACTAGTCGCTTCCCCGCCTTGCTGCCTCTATCAGAGAGAGGCAGCAAGGTGGGGGTGGGGGCAAGAGCCGGTGCTGGCGGGAGCCGGTAAAGCCGATTCCCTCCAGCACTGTCTCTGGGGGGGACAGGGGAGGCAGAGGCTCAGCGGGAAGCGGTGTGAGCAGGGATTGCTTCAGTCCCCACTTGTGCCGGTTCCCACTGCGGGCGCTAGAGCCCAAGCAGAAGTGCTGCAGGGAGCACAGGGTAAGCAGGGACTCAAGCAGTCTCTATCGGGGCAGCAAGGCCAGGGACAGGAGCTGGTGCTCTGGGGAGCCAGGTTAAAAGCCAGTTCCCCCCAGCACCATCTCCGGGGTGCTCACCCCAGCCCCTCCCCACCCCAGCACCATCTGCAGGGGTTCCAGCAGGGAGCTGGGGCCCCCCGTGGACAGGGGCTGTTTCTGCCAAGCAACCCCTGTTCACAGCGGCCAGGGGCTGCAGGACTCGGTGCGAGCTGGGACCGAGCAGTCCCGGCTTGTGCTGATCGCTGCGCCTCTGCCTTTAAACGTAGTGGGAACCCAGCAGTTCTTACTACATGTAAAATGCAGAGCCGTAGCGTGGGTGGCTCTGGAGCCAGCCCATGCCAGGACTGCTCCGTCCCGGCTCGAGTCGGCTCCTCTGGAGCTACCGCCGCGGTGGCGGCTCTGCAGAGGCGCTTATCGACCAATCGTATCGTTGATGCAGATTGTACCGACGATACGATTAGCCAAATGATCGCATTTGAACATCCAAAGTTACTGAGCAATTGTAGTTCCCATTGATTTCAGCTGGAGTTGCGGGTAACGCGGCGCTTTCCAGAAATCAGGCCCCTCGGGTCCATGTACACTGATATGGGCTCACGGGGCTGGTGCTCCAGGGGCTATTTTCTCAGTGCGGGTGTTCCCGCTTGGGCTGGAGACCAAGCTCTGAGACCTAGCAAGATGGGAGGCCCCCCTCGTGTGTGCTCTGCAAACCTAGGTCAGTGGCTCCCAGCGCTCAGACCTGTTGTATTTTGCAGTGTAGATGTATACGTGGAACCAGATTAGACTCTGAACATCAGCTGCTCTGCGGTTTGCACAGTGTATGGCAGCGCTGGGAACAGAACCCCCATCACTGCGTGAATAGACCTGATCCGTCAATCTCTGTGCCGGGGCAAAATCATCTCCCGTGTGGATGCAGTCTATAAAGTGAGGCTGCTTGTGTGCGTCTGTGTTTTGAGAGCTGCAAGTGGGAGAACTATCAATGAAGGGTGTGGGGCTGACCCATAACAACATCTGAATACTTACTGTAGGGCTATATTGAGTGACTGGATTGTTCACCATGTGCATGAGTTGACTGAGTTCAATAGAGGAGCAGGAAGCTGTTAGGGAACTAGCAGGAAAGTAACACTGTGACTGGACATAAATAACCTGATAAGCATTTGAAGGGGTCTAAATAACGATGCCTGTGCTATGAAGCTGTGATAGCGTTCCTTCCAAGGGTAGTGCTGTTAAAAGACTGGTTTTGCCAAGGTTCAGGCCTAGCAGTTCAGAAGGATACTAAACAGTCATGCTCTTGGGAAGGAGAGGGGAGGTACCACTCATCATGAGAGTCTCTGTGTATTGCCTGCCACAAAATTCCATTTGCAGTTGCATTTGTTTTCACGCTAACGCAGGATGAAGCTGAGCGATTTGGAAATTTTTCATGAAAAGATGTAGGGCGGGAGAGAACATAAGAACGGCCAGACTGGGTCAGACCAATGGTCCATCCAGCCCAGTATCCTGTCTGCCGACAGTGGCCAATGCCAGATGCCCCAGAGGGAGGGAACACAACAAGTAATCCTCATGTAATCCCTCCCCTGTCACCCATTTCCAGAGAAACAGAAGCTAGGGACACCATTCCTACCCATCGTGGCTCATAGCCATTGATAGACCTAACCTCCATGAATCTATCTAGCTCTTTTTTGAATCCTTTTAAAGTCCTAGCCTTCACACATCCTCTGGCAAGGAGTTCCACAGGTTGACTGTGATGTGTGAAGAAAAAACTTCCTTTTGTTTGTTTTAAACCTGCTGCCTATTCATTTCATTGGGTGACCCCTAGTTCTTATATTGTGGGAATAAGTAAATCACTTTTCCCACGCCAGACATGATGTTATAGACCTCTGTCTTATCCCCCCTTAGTCTCCACTTTTCTAAGCTGAAAAGTCCAAGTCTTTTTAATCTCTCTTCATATGAGACCTGTTCTAAACCCCTCATCATTTTTGTTGCCCTTTTCTGAACCTTTTCCAATGCCAGTATATCTTTTTTGAGATGAGGCAACCACATCTGTATGCAGTGTTCAAGATGTGGGCGTATCATGGTTTTATATAGAGGCAATAAGAACCTTTGGTGAGAGACCTTGTCAAAGGCTTTCTGGAAATCTAAGTACACTATATCCACTGGGTCCTCTTTGTCCGCATGTTTGCTGACCCCCTCAAAGAACTCTAGCAGATTAGTAAGGCATGATTTCCCTTTACAGAAACCATGTTGACTTTCCCCCAACAAATTATTTTCATCTATGTGTCTGACAATTTTATTCTTTGCTACAGTTTCAACTAATTTGCCCAGTACTGATGTTAGACTTACCAGTCTGTAATTGCCAGGATCACCTCTAGAGCCCTTTTTAAATATTGGCGTCACGTTAGCTATCTTCCAGTCAGTAGGTACGGAAGCCGATTAAAAGGATAGGTTACAAACCACAGTTAATAGTTCCGCAATTTCACTTTTGAGTTCTTTCAGAACTCTTGGGTGAATGCCATCTGGTCCCGGTGACTTGTTACTGTTAAGTTTATCTATTTGTTCCAAAACCTCCTCTAATGACACCTCAATCTGGGACAGTTCCTTTTAGATTTGTCACCTAAAAAGAATGGCTCAGGTTTGGGAATCTCCCCAGTATCCTCAGCCATGAAGACTGAAGCAAAGAATTCATTTAGCTTCTCCACAATGACTTTATCATCTCTGAGGGCTCCTTTAGCATCTCGATCTTCCCAGGGCCCCACTGGTTGTTTAGCAGCTTCCTGCTTCTGATGTACTTAAAAAACATTTTGCTATTACTTTTTGAGTTTCTGGCTAGCTGTTCTTCAAACTCCTTTTTGGCTTTTCTTATTACATTTTACACTTAATATGACAAAGTTTATGCCCCATTCTATTTTCCTCACTCGGATTTGACTTCCACTTTTTAAAAGATGTCTTTTTATCTGACACTGCTTCTTTTACTTGGTTGTTAAGCCATAGTGGCACTTTTTTGGTTCTCTTACTGTGTTTTTTAATTTGGGGTATACATTTAAGTTGGGTCTCTATTATTGTGTCTTTGAAACGTTTCCATGCAGCTTGCAAGGATTTACTTTTGTCACTGGACCTTTTAATTTCTGTTTAACTGACTTCCTCATTTTTGTGTAGTTCCCCTTTCTGAAATTAAATGATACTGGGCTGCTGAGGTGTTTTTCCTACCACAGGGATGTTAAATTTTATTACATTATGATTACTAGTTCCAAGCAGTCTTCTTGGACTCTTGAACCAGATCCTATGCTCCACTTAAGACTAAATCAAGAATAGCCTCTCCCCTTGTGGGTTCCCGAACCAGCTGCTCCAAGAATCAGTCATTTAAGGTATCAAGAAATCTTCAAGGGAGATCTGCCCTTGAATCCAAGGGGGTACCTTGGGGAAAGGCTGACTCTCTTTTGTGTGTGTGTGTGTGTGTGTGTGTGTGGCAGGCAACTGGGATCATCCATGCCGTCCTGGAGAAGTATGGCTCTTATGAGAACTTTGAAGTGGCCACTGGTGGGAGACTGCTGAGCAAGTGCCAGATCTGGTCGATTATCCGGAAGTACATGCAGAAGGAGGGCTGTGTGGGAGAGGTAATCATTGCCTTCTTCTCGTCACGGAGCATCTTCACCGCAGTGACTGCTAGCGCAACATCAGTGGGGATAGAGGGGAAAGGAAGAGCTGGACTCAGAAGTGTGATGTTTACCGACAAAGCCAAAATTAGACAGAGATATTGATGGGGAGGGAGCAATTTGGGAACCCCTGATTCTTAGAATCCAGCAGTGAGTGCGGACACCCAGTTAGGTGTGAGTTTGTGACACACAGCGACCGCAGACAAATCTGGTGTAATTTTGGG